>CM077643.1:273476918-274076918 GCA_039707465.1 Rhabdophis nuchalis | reverse complement strand
CATCATATTACCTACCTTTAATCTAATTTCCATTGAAAACTACTGAAACTTTTTTTGGAAAACCTCATGGTACTTTATATTAATTAGATAAAGAGTTTAATAATTTTTAATAGTTTGGATCAGGGATCAACAAAGGGTCAATCGTGATTCACTGGTGGATTTTTGTGCAAGTTACAATATGTCAGCCTCAAGAGTAAGCCCTGTTCCATGAAACTTTAGGGCTGAATAAGAACTTAATGGATTTCTGTGAGAGACTGGAAAAAAAACTGACTGAAACATAGCCAATTTTCTGTCACTAGAGGTTTGCCTCTTGATCAGGTGCTTCTGGGTTTTCTTTTTAATTAGTGGTGTGAAAAAGAACTAATACCCCTGGTCCAGATGACTAACCACCAGCAATACAGCAACAAAGCTATTTTCCCCTGGAAAAAATGAGCGTTTGAAATTCAGCTGATTTCTGTTTTGAGGGGGGGAAATGCCAATTGTGTGAAAGCTCTGTTTCTGGTAGTAAAAATAAATTCCTGCCCCATGTATTTCGCCAGCAGCATCCTATTCCATATTTTGTAGAAGCTAAAGTGGTGCAATGGTTAAGATGTTGGACTGGCGAGATAGAGAGGGACCCAATAACTTTAGGCAATTTGTCCACTCTCAAGCCAGCCCACCTCACCTCACAATGTGTTGTGAGAGAGAGAAAATGGGAGGATAGAATGTTATGTATGCTACATGGAACTCCTGAACAAAAGGCAGAATATAAATCCAACAAAATAAATAATCTATCAAAGGCTTTTGATTGCAAATTGAAGGCAAAGATTATTCTGTGAATTAATACTAAAAGACGACTATATAGATTTGTATAATTGTTTCCACAACACCCTGTTAGGGCCCCAGGGCACTCTGCTTTTCCTTTCCTTTTCCTTATTTATTTATCAGCTCAAAAACGTAACACACACACACACACACACACACATATATATATGAAAGTAACATTTTGAAATGAAGAAGATTCTATCACTGAAACCCTATCATCTTCCAGAGTTTGGTAATATCTGAACCCAGCAATTGGCCTATGGAGTCCTTAACTGAGGAGACTAAGATCCAGCCTAAACCTCAATACTGGTCAGAAGCTACTGAATTCAAAATCAAAATTTGGCATTGCACTTACCGTATTTATTCGACTATAACGCGCACCCGTGTATAACGCGCACCCCCTAATTTTCCATTAAAAATCGGTATAAAATTTTTATACCGATTTTTATAAAGCATGACTGACGGGCTCCACAGCTGAGGGGCGATGGAGCGATGCCGTTCCACCCTAACCGCGTCCCTTTCTGTCTCCGCTTCTCCCCAGCGTCCCTTTCTGCCTTCCGCTTCTCCCCAGCGTCCCTTTCTGTCTCCGCTTCTTCCCCGCGTCCCTTTCTGCCTTCCGCTTCTCCCCCGCGTCCCTTTCTGCCTTCCGCTTCTCCCCAGCGTCTCTTTCTGCCTTCCGCTTCTCCTCAGCGTCCCTTTCTGCCTCCGCTTCTCCCCCCCCCGCCGCCGCCGCCGCCGCCGCCCAGAAACCTGAATTTATTTATTCGAGTATAACGCGCACCCAAACTTTGAGTTCTTTTTTGGGTACAAAATTTTGCGCGTTATACTCGAATAAATACGGTACGTCATTTGTTTCTAAAGGAGAAATTGGGTTCAATATATCAAAAAACCTTTATTATCTGGTTGATACCATTTGAATCTGAGAAATGTGAATAAGAGCTCGTGTATTGGATGCCACTATTTGTTTCTGACTGTATTACAAAACTTGATTATTACACCAATTTAAGGAGGTGCGTTATTTGTTAGTTTTTGTTTTAATCAACAACACAGAAGTGTTGGAACTGTTTCATTTATACTGATTAGCTAATGCAAAAGTGTACTCAAGAATCATTCTTCCTGGATGTCTTTAAATTTTTGTAGGACCAGCCCTGGAAATTAATGTGTCATCTGGCAGGGTACAACGAGTGAGTTTTAAAGCAATGTTTATATTATAATTGGAGGCTCAGATGGCTAAATATAATCTTTGCTGCGCAACGTTTATAACTTAGCATTCATCAACAAATTCTAACCTGATGTACAGTTTCAGCCACTTTATATTCTTACACAAACAGGCTTGCACTGATATTTTTTCCAATATTTTATTATCACTGCTTGTCTAACATTTTTAGGGATTTGCTTGAATTTTTTCCTAACTTCCTTGTTCAGCATGATAATTTCTTCCTTCTAAGGCAAGAAGCAATTATATCACTTCTTTGTTGGATGAGGCAAATCATTCTTACCACTTGACATTTACTTTCATTTTTTGAATGTGTTATAGAATATAGAAAATATCCTAGTCATTAAAAAATGAAGATAAATGAAATTTAACCTATGTGAAGAGAAATGATAAAATAATTTAGCTAATAAATGGATGCTTACCAGTTTTAGGATTCAAATAAATATTTAATATATCTGGGATGTATAACACACCCATACATCACTGAGTGCATTGCCAACAAGGAATGGAATAGAATTATATCATAGGCTTTTTTTCCCTCTTGAATTATTTACGGTGCAAACATATTTAGGGTTTTATTAAAAATGCTTTTTAAATATTAGTCCTCTTTTGTCATCTGAAAATTCTATGAGTCGTATCTAATTGGCCATTTGATAGCTTAAAAAGAATCCATGGCTTTTTTGTATATATAATATGATCACTGTTAATTAAATTTACATCTTGTCTTTCCTCTATGGCACAAGGCGGTATTCAAAACATTATTTTCTCTTTTTTTTCCTGTAACAACCTTGTAGCAAGAATCAAGCCTGGAGGAGAACAGCAAAGGGCCAATCAGAATTCACTGGTAATTTTGTGTAAACTAGAGAAGTCTTTTCCCAATTTTGACTGATGTACTAGTATCTATTACAACCATACTTACTTTCAGAGTGCCCTGGAAATAGTAATTAATGCCTTAATCACTGCTTGGCTGGACTACTGCTGATACAAAACCCAGTGGCTAGATGTTAGCCCACTAAGTAGACCAGCCCAGAAAGATCAACTTCAAAGGAGGGCTAGAACTCTATTTTACTGAGATAGGATGGAATAACAGAATCTTGCAAGGATGATTGTACTTTATTCTGCCTTATATGTATGTGAATCAGGAAGGATCCTGCCTGAGCAGCTTCCAAATACTATCTTACTTCTCAATACTTATATTTAAAGTGTTAATTTGAGGACCTATAGCCCACGCTTCCATGCAATGATTCAAAATTTGCAAGATGGGAACTGAAGCCCCCATTCCTTTTCAAATGCATGTGATGTTAACACGCTGCAAAGGTGCAGGGCTTCTGTAACAACACACCCTTCTTGCATAATTTGTATCTGGACACTGCTAACTGATTCTTCAACTACAATACTGCATATGGACCAAAAGTGAGAGTAGAGTGCAGATAAAGAATTAACAACTTACTCTACCCCCTTTTTATCTATCACTCTACCTGGTGTTTGTTTAGGAAATCTAAGTTCATTTCCTTCTGCCTTTTCTCCCAGGTAAAGCTGTACGCAGTATTTGCTCTCTCTCTTCACAGTAAGAAAAGTTGTAAGTCACTGTTAAGTCTTCCACACCCTTCAGCAGTCACACACACACCCTGCCACATTTATATCAGCCCCTTATGCACCCTCCTAAACCCTACACCAGCCACACTAATACCAGTACACTTGCATCACACCAACAACTCATGCATCTTCACGTACCCTCCTGCATCAGGCAGCAGTCACTTACTGTTACTAGCCTACTTGTGAGCTGCCTGGGACATGCAACTTCCTGCTGGCTTCCCCACTGATTTTGCTTATTGGAAGTCAGCAAGAAATTATACAGAAGTCATCACTTAAAGACCTGCGAACCTCAATGACAGCAACAGGGACTTCTGAATTGTCATCGCTAAGTGATGTTATCATACGATGCTGCACTTTATAACCGTATTGCATAGTGATTGAAATTCCAGTCCCAATTTCCATTGTTAATGGGGACAAGTTGTAATGTTGTTAACAACCTGTGATTTTCTTAAACAAAACTTCTTTTCATTATAAAACCTACTTCACTAATCGTTGGTCAGGTCAGATATCAATTTCTCAAAAGGCACACAGTACAACTTCATTTTTAACAAGGGAGACCCAACACAAAAAGGAAGTTGCCAAGGTGTGTTAAAAACAAATAGAAAAGACCCTGACCATTTTATACCCCAATTGGGCATACAGATTTTTTTCAATTTGATCTGTTCCCAAGAATTTCCTTTGTATATGGAACCTCCCATATGTGTAAAGCTGTCATTCTTTGCTATGGTTTTGGAAAAGAAGCTACTATTAATACTATTTTCAAAATGTGTGTGAATGACTTATTTGAAAATAGCTCACAGAGCTGCTATTCATTTGTTGCCAAGAGGTCATAAATCTTGCCTCTAAAGTTGTGTTCTTGTTGTAAAAACATTACATTTATGAGGAAATGCAATACAACCCCCCCATACTTAACTTGTGAAAAACAATATGTTGATACAAGAGGCACAGACTATTAGCAGAAGATTTTGCTGCCAATGCTTTGAAAGTTAGCACTCTTCCTTTGTGTAAATCAATCAGTAGAAGATCAGTTTTATCTTTAATAACACTCATTCCACCATTTAATTCTTTGAAAGTATCAACTGCATTCTAATCAAGCTGTTTCTTTTAAAAGAGGTATTATCGGAAAATATAATATCTGATCTGCTCTCACTGAAATGCATGGGGGAGAGAAGGGAGGGAGGGAAGGATGGAGGGGAAGGAAGTTGCAACAACAGACAAGAAACTGTGCTCATACATATCTACTTAACTACACATGCACATTTATTCTTGACTTGTTTTAAGAATAATCAGTTGGGCAAGATGAATTTTCATTAGGATAAAAACTGAACCATGGGCACACTGCCCTGACCTCACGGAGAGATGATGACCCTATATACATTATTTTGAATGGGGACTTATTGGACGATCATGAAAAAAACATATTTTGATATTATTTCAGATGTTTTGAGGTAAAGAATCACAGGTAGATGTTATATTAATAGCAATGATTCCTTATGCAACTAAGTCAAGGAATGAAATGAAGATAATGTATAGTTTTCTCTTCCTTCGGAACGGAATTCAAGATCTAATATGTATAAACTGCTAGTACCTCAGCAAATAATTATATTTGTAATCCCATGCAGATTACACCACATACCTTAGGTCATCTGTGACCATTTCAAACTCAAATTGCTATCCACAGTTATTTCAACAAGACCCCTCCCAAGTGCCATCTTTCTCTGCCATCCTAAGCACAAGTAAAACGCTTGGGATATGGTGAGAATTGAATGAATATGTTTAGGACTGTACTGTAATCATAGAAGTTAATTACTGACACAAAGAAACTGAGTCCCTTTGTATAGTGAGATAGGCGACATGTAAATTTAATAAATAAATTAAATAAATAGATCTCATTGCATTCATTCCAGGCCAAGGCTACCATCTTACCTCTTTGAAATACTGCTTCTCCTTTTAATATGGATGTGTTTGTGTTTGCCAAGAGTACTTGCGCTTGTATTCTAACACTTAAGGGGCTTTCCTTCAACAGCCCAACTCCAATTGTTAGATTTGCTCCAGGTCGGATTATTTTAGGAACTGCCAATAGGTATGTGGGTCTATAAATCACAAAAAGAAATAGTCCTGATACTTACTGATAATTGTTATTAAAATGCATAATATTATAAGTTACTATTGCTGCCTATATGAACTACAACAACCTTTGTAGGAAACTCAGGAAACTCAACAAAAGTTGTGTCTTGCTCTCATCTCTCATGCCATTTTAAATTCTTAAAGTGTTTCTGGAGGGGGGGGGGCGAGATATACTGAGATAAAGATACAGAAGGAAGGAAGTTTTCGTCCAATAATTAAAAGAAAAATAATGTCTCCGTTAAAGATCTTTCCCCAGGCTTCAATTCATGCCTGCATCATCTGAAAGTAGTTGTTTGGCAACTTAAAACTCAGCGCCTTAATACTCTGCATTTTTGCACCAGATTAGCAAATTGCAAATTTAGGGCCTCCCTTGGAGAACATAATTCCCCCAAAACATGCTCGTCCCCAATTTTCTCCCCTGCCTCCATATTTCCCCTTCTCGGTCCCTTCTCGTCCGCTACCCACCCCCCTTTTATTTTTCCTACCCAGCGTTAACCAGCGACGAAGCGATCACGCAGCCCCAAATGAAACGGAGGATGGGGAACAGCCAAGAGGTCCTCCGAGTAGCGGGAACAACTTCCATGAAGAGCCGCATCTTCCTTCTGGGGAACCGGCTAGCCGAACGGGAGACAACGGTGCTCCCCCTCCACTCGCGCCGCCTCCCTGCCTTTTCGGGTTAAATCGCGCTAACTCGGGAACTGAAAGCAGCTCCTTGTGTCGAAATTGGGGTAGCGCCTTCTCCAAAGGCACGGCTCTCCTCCGCCGCCGCCGCCTATTCCACTCGAGAGGCTCCTGCCGAAATGAGGACGGGCCTTCGTGCCCACGAGCCTTTCCCACCCTCCAACCGGAAAGGCCGGGGAAAGGGAGCTGGAGAGAAAGCAAGGCCGGCGGGGTTTTTACGCGGTGCTTTTCTGGTCCACGGTGCGCGTTCTCTCGCTGCGTAGGTCTGTCAACGGAAAGAAATTGCAGCTTTTAAAGCGGTCCAGCGCAAGCCCAGCAAATTAGGGGAAGAGAAACTGGATCACTAGAAGTCTGGTGAGTTGAGTCAGAAATAGAAATAACAGACTTCAGCAGAAAGATGTTCCCGCTTAGCTGGTTTGCAACAGGCTGCGACCTGCCTTGCTGAAGTTGGTAACTAATCTTCAGTTTATTTGGAATATGGATCTAAGTGAATAGGATCCGAGATGTAAAGCTGACAGTCGAGGGGCTTAGCTCCTTGCCACAAAGCCCAAGGGAGATAATTCATCAATTAGAAGACTTTAAAATATAGCTCCAGTTCTTTGTGCTTTGTTGCCTTTATTATTATGGTTCATTGCACAGTCAACCAGAGGTTTGTACCGAGTTTGACATTTTTATCCACCCTGCTGAGTCCTTCTCAAGGACTTGGGATAGATAGGAGATATTGTTTAATGATGTGCAAAGATATTGTTGCAGGAAGTAAGACATCAACATTGATCTGCTAACCTCCATCCTGTTATTTCCAATTCTGGAATTGTATTCTTTTCAGACACCCTCGTCTTTTTTTTTTTTTTTAAGAATGTTATTGGTTTTTAAAGTTTTTACAGGGAAAAAGGTGCAAGGTGAAATGACATTTTGGCATCTTCCCTGCCGTTGGTGATGTCCCTCCCAAAAAACTTCATGAATATACAATTTTAAAAAATAAAGGATAAGCACATAGAAAAATTACATTTTATAATCCATATAATCCAGGGTTCTGCAAAGTCGGCTCTTTTAAGACTGGTGGACTTCAACTCCCAGAATTCCCCAGCCAGCCATGCTGGCTGGGGAATTCTGGGAGTTGAAGTCCACCAGTCTTAAAAGAGCCGACTTTGCAGACCCCTGATCAATCATTTTTTTCTCGTGTATTAACACTTACAATAAGCTTTCAAATAAAATCATTTTTGAGACCTGGGTCTTTTCGCAATTGACTCTTCCTTCCTGTCTCCAGGCGAGGCCATCACTCCCTCTGTTCCCCCATCTTCACCTCCCAACTGGGAGGTATGTTTTTTGATAAAGGTCTCCGCCTTGGCTAATGTTTTAATTTTTACCCTGTCCCCTTCCCAAAATATCAACATTCCTTCTGGCAACAACCACTTGAACCAAATTCCTTTCTTATGTAATTTCTTAGACAAGAAGGAATACTTCCTTCTAATTTTTCTAATTTTTTTCGGAATTTGTTTCAAGATGGCTATCTCTTTGTCCTGATATTTTAAGACTCCATCCCGTTGGGCCCTCAATATCTCATCCCTTGTGGATCTCCTGAGAAATTTAACATGGATTTCTCTTGGTACATTATTTATCCTAGCATAAGTTGAATTAATTCTATAAACCAGGTCCATATCCCACCAGAGCTGATCTTTATCTTTTTTTAATATATTCTGCTAATAATGTACTCATAATATCTTTAAGATCTTCATTATCTGATTCTGGCAAATTCTGAAACCTGAGGAAGAAAGACATTCTTTCAAATTCAATTTTAGTTATGTGAGCTCCTAATTCTAAGCCCTCCCTCCGGATCTCCCTAACCTCCCCCCCCATCTCAGCCACCCCCTCCTCCAGCTTCACAATTTTCTGTTTATTTTCCATTGTATCCCTTTTTGTTTCCCTAAGTTCAAGTGTTAAATCTGTCAGCTTTTTCATTATCTCGCAAAACATTTCAGCAACTGATAGCTCCTGCGGTCCCTTTTCAGCGGGCTGCTTCAGCAAAAGTTGTGTAATCTTTGGTTGTGTAGTCGGGCTGGAAGCAGCTGAGGAGGGTGCAGAGAGTGACTTTCCCGCTGGTGGCTTTCTAGAAGCCATTATGTCAGTTGGTAAAGAAATGGCGCTGCTAAAACAGGCAGGCGAGAGAGTCCGAGGCATCAGGGAGTCCGAACGGAAGAGCAGTCTTAAGAGTTCACTTTTAAAAATGAAGAAGAAGAGAAAAAAATAAAAGAAGAATTCTTACAGTCCAAATCCAGGAATCCACGTATTGGGAGAGATCTGGGGGCCTCTGGGTGGAATGTTGAAAGAGAAAGTTTCAAGTCCTTCATTGTTGACTGTAGAAAGAAAAAACTTCACACAGGGGAGTTGCAAGCGGAGAACAAAGAGAAGCCATCTTACCCCGTCTTCCAACAAGAAGAAAAGTGAAAGTTCCATTCCATTTACTTTCTTAAAAGAACTCCATGAACAATTGTTGCAAATGTGATACAATATAATTCTTTTCCATAGCTAGCTAAAATAGCAAATTAGTCCTTTCCTCTCTCCATTCAAATGAAGAGGGCTTGTCTGCTTGCCGCTCCAAGGGGGGGGGGGGTTAGAATTCCCTCCTCCAAACTTCATTTAAAGTAGATTGAACTGGAATTTACAATGTCTTACCGCTATCCTTCATCATTAGCCCAAGAGATTTGGGAGCGTCCTTCACCTATGACCTTTCAGATGCACTTCTCATTCTGCTTTCTGTTTCCGAGCTCCATCCGGCGAAGAGGCCCCCCCTTTTTGCTCGCCAGCTCCTAGGTCGAGGCTGGGGGCATTCCAGCCAGTCGCCGCCAGGCTGGGGGCTCCCAGTGAGCCGCCCCTATGGCAAAAGACCCCCCTCGAGGTCTTTTGTGCTCCCGAAGGAGCCCACCGGTACAGCAAGCGGCAGAGAGCCTACAGGGCACATCTGTCGCCTTCGGGAACCAGAAACGTTCTCCCAGACACCCTCTTCTTATTGGGCTTGATTTATAACAACAGGCAGGGGTGAGTTTCTACCGGCATTACTGCCAGTTAGGGAGGCAAAATACCTTCGCTTCTGCCAACACTGCATTATATACTTCAAGTAGAATTTGTCCTACACTATCTTGCAATTCCTTATATAATTCTATTGGTAAACCATCAGGGCCTGGTGTCTTATTATTTATTTTGTTTTTGGATCACATCTATTAATGCTGACATCCTTATTTCTTCATTTAACATATTTTTTATTTCTTCTGGGATTTTTGGCAGTTCTGCTTTCCATAAACATTGTAATATTTTCCCTTCTATATGGTAGTCAGTCTCTTTATATAATTTCTCGTAAAATTCCTGGGCTATATTATTTTTCTTCTCCTCATTTCAATATCATATATTCCCCTCTTCATCTTGTAATTTGTTAATCCATCTCTGGTTTTTTTCAGTTTATATGCTAGCCATCTCCCCATCTTATTCTCAAAAGCGTTTTGGTTTATCTTTATCTGTTGTGCCAAGTCCTTTTTTATTGAGTAGATTCAATTTATGTTTAATTAAGTCCATTGTTTTATATTTCTCTCTTGTGGCTTATCTTGTAGTTTCTATTCCAGTCTTTTGTATTCCTTTTCCAGAAAGTTCCATCTTTGCTTTTTTAATTTATTTTCTTCCGCCATATAAGATATGGCAACTTCCCTCATGATATGCCTTCGCCATATCCCATGAATTTTGTAGAGATGTATCCTCTTTTTTGTTTTCTTCAAAGAAGAGATGTAGTTGCTTAGCCATTATTAATTTAAATTCTTCATCTTTTGAAATCGATCTTTTCAATGTTCATCTTGTGGTTCTCTTTTTCCCTATCAAACTAATTATCATCGGGTTATGGTCCGCCCACAGGTTTGTGTCAATTTCAACTTCCTTCACGTCTGATTGCAATTCTATTGATGTCCAGATCATGTCGATTCTGGACCATGGTGGTGTCTATTCAAGTATTATTTTTATTGGTTTATGCCCTGATTTCTCTCTCTCCAAATGTCTTTTATTTTCAGTTCCTCTACCATTTAAAAAAATAGGTTTTGATAAAGTTCTTCTCTTTCCCTTTTTTGTCTTATTGCTTTTATAGTCTAATTTTTTATCAGTTGTTGCATTGTAGTCTCCCAAAATGCAAATGTTGTCATATGTTGTATCTCAAATAACGTTATGATATTTCCTATAAAATTGCTCTTGTCCTCCATTTGGAACATAGATTTCCACTAATATAATTTTTTTCTGATTTATTTCTCTCTCTACTATCAAGATCTTTCCATCTTCATCCTTATATATTTGCTTGGCCAAAATCGCCTCTTTAATATATAGCACTACTTCTCTCTCTTTTTGTTGTGCTAATGAGGCATATATGATCCCTAAGTAGAAAGAGTGTATACCTTTTTTACCCAAAATTATCAGTAGTTTTGATCAGTGACATTATCAAAGTAAACAAACCCATGTGCTGGTTACATGACCAGATCATGCCCCTAAGTGGAAGTGATGTGCACAGCCCCCACCCTTTGAATATGACATGCATAGCCTTCCTCCCCGGATGGGATATGCATAATTGAACCCACGTGGTGCAGTATTCACAAGGTCATAACCCATAAATATGATATATATATCATATTTATGACATTCACCATGAAGTACTCTAAGGCAGACCTTTTCTACTGCGGGAGTCCCCCTACTCGCAGGTATGGCCCTCCACGTCAACGAGGGCCCACCTTGATGAGGGGTTCTGTATCAAGAGAGGTGGGCGGGTCGCAGTTCTAGGGGTGTTTGAACAAAATTCTTAATTTGGCTTTTAGGGGGTTCCAGGGAGGAGGGGAGGGATAGTTTACAATTTAAATGGGGGATTTAATCTGGTTTTAGCGCAGGTTTTGTCATTTAATAAGTTTTTTAAATTATAATTGGTACTATTTTGTATATTGTTTTAAATTCCTGTGCGCCGCCCTGAGTCCTCTCGGAGAAGGGCGGGATATAAATTGAATAAATTGAATTGAATTGAATTAACTGGATATGCTATATTGGCCTAAGCCAGGGGTGTCCAAACTTGGGAACTTGAAGACTTGTGGACTTCAACTCCCAGAATTCCCCAGCCAGCCCCCCTGGCCTAAGCCCATCATAAGCATGAGTAGCCCTAACAGATAAGGTGTTGTGCAAGGTCCTAGCCCTATTTTTTTTAGAAAAGACGTGCTGAACCTAACCCCATCAAGAAAGATGCCAAGCATCTGGGTACATGATTGCCTTAACCCTAGACTAATTCTATGGACATTCAACAGGGAGGGGGGTTGTGAAATAAAAAATGTTTTTTATTTCTAATCATTCTAGCCTAATGATGGTTTTAATTTTTGTGGAGTTTTAAAATCAATGCCTCAAAAGCTGGGAACAAAAAGGAGCACCTAAGGCCTGCATTTAACCCCACTATTTTTCCTAGGCAATGATGGTCTTAATTTTTTGTGGGGACAGGGCCTGCTTTTAACCCACCTTTTTTTCTAAAAGGTATTTATTTATAGGTGGGTAAAAAACATTTCCTCGAAGGCTGGGTTTTTTTTACCTTTGTAAAATCTAAATACACATATTTTGCCAATTGCACCCTCAAATCCTCATGTAACGGTTTGAAGCCACCCTACAGGAGAAGGCCAGGAATATTAACAGGAATTAAAATGTTCATAAGAGGCAAACCGCCCGGCCACATGTAGGGGTTAAGCCTTGTTCAGACATGCCTGGGCTTGTCATACCCACCCATCCCACCCCCTGTGATTCTGGGCATGCGCAAGAGGCTTGTCAGGGACATGCCCAGTCATGTCTTACCCACCCACCCACCCATCCCCTGTGATTCTGGGCATACGCAAGAGGCATTCTGGGGACATGCCTGGGATTGTCATTACAAGAGCTGGGAAGTTTGTGCAGGCAGTCCTAATTTGAGCAGTCTCTTGAAGATGGCAACCTCAGATGGAGATTTGTTTGATGTAAATTTGACCACCAAACCTCCCAAGCATGGGCGTAGAATAAGAAAAAGACCTGGCGTCATTGAAGAGAATGAACTTATAAAGCCTTGCTATTGCAGGTTCTGCAAAATATCAAATGGTAAGTCAATATAAAAATTAAGGAAACAGTGTTTTGATTAGTTGAAACAGCCAATCTGTTCCGCCTGGCTAGGTGGTCAGGGAGTACAGAGCCAGGGCCTACGGCTGATGTTCTGCAATGCCAGGTCCGTGGTCAACAAAGCCCCCCTCATCCATGACCTTGTGTCAGAGGGGGAGCCGGACCTGGTAGGAATTGCGGAGACCTGGTTGGGCCACGAGGGAGGACTCCCCCTCGTTGAAATGTGCCCACCAGGTTACCGCGCTTTTCATCAGCCTCGGGCCCTAGGCAGGGGTGGTGGGGTAGCGGTTATTATTAGGGAAGGTCTAGAGCCGAGAGAGACCACTGTGCCACAGACTACCGGTTGTGAGTCCCTCTGCGTGAAGTGGGGCCTAGGGAGGCAGTTGGGCTTGCTAGTTGTATACCTGGCCCCCCGCTATGTAACAGCAGCCCTGCCCGAGCTCCTCGAGGTGATCGCTACGATGGCAGTTGAGACCCCCAGACATGGGGGACTTTAATCTGCCATCGGCGGGCGAATCATCCGGGGTAGCTCGGGAGTTCATGGCTTCCATGACGGCCATGGACCTGACCCAACTAATTCAAGGCCCCACTCACGAGGGTGGACATACACCGGATCTCATCTTTGTCTCAGGCCAATGGAAGAGTGATCTGGGTATAGGGGATATAGTCATCACGCCCTTGTCATGGACAGACCACTCACTTCTCCGGCTCGACTTTCCAACCGCTGCCAATCACCGCGGGGAGGCGGAACCTGAGTCACCTATTTGGTTCCGCCCCAGGCGTCTGATGGACCCTGATGGGTTCCAGACGGCGCTTGGGCCACTTCCTGTACCTCTGATCCGCGCCCCGATGGAGGACCTCGTGGCCGCATGGAATATTGCGACCACGGGAGCCTTGGATCGGGTCGCGCCCTTGCGGCCTCTCTTGTGGCGCCGAAACACCCTGGCTCCTTGGTTTACCGAGGAGCTGAGGGTGATGAAACGCCACAAGAGATGCCTAGAGAGAAGATGGAGGGCTACCCGTTCTGAATCTGACCGGACACAGGTAAGAGCCCATTTACGGACTTACATTGTGGCGCTGAGAGTGGCCAAACGTCATCATTGTGCCACTCTCATAGCATCCGCAGAAAACCGCCCTGCCGCCCTGTTTAGGGTGACCCGTTCCCTCCTTCAACAGAGGGTGCGGGAAGCCCCGCTGCAGGGTAGAGCAGAGGAATTTGTGATTTTTCTGCAGGAGAAAATCGCTCAGATACAGAATGAGTTAGCCTCCATTGATGGCCCAGTGGGATGCCACGAGACAGATCTTGTTTGGGAGGAGTTTGACTCCGTTACTTCCGAGGATATGGACAGGTTACGTGGGCGACTGCGAGCCACCACATGTTTATTGGACCCGTGTCCCTCCTGGCTTGTACTGGCATCCTGGGAGGTGACACGAGGCTGGCTCCAAGAGGTTGTCAACGCATCCTTAAGTGAGGGTGCCTTACCTGCTTCCCTAAAAGAGGCCATGGTGAGGCCCCTCCTTAAGAAGCCCTCTTTGGATCCAGCTTTATTAACCAACTATCGTCCAGTCTCCAACCTTCCCTTTTTGGCGAAGGTTGTTGAGAGTGTGGTGGCACAACAGTTTCCCCGTCACCTGGAGGAAGTTGATTATCTAGACCCGCGCCAGTCCGGCTTTCGGCCCGGGCATAGCACCGAGACGGCATTGGTCGCGTTGGTCGATGATCTCTGGAGGGCCAGAGATGGGGGTTGCTCCTCCATCCTGGTCCTATTAGACCTCTCGGCGGCTTTCGATACCATCGACCATGGTATCCTATTGCATCGGCTGAAGGGGTTGGGGGTGGGAGGCACCATTTTACGGTGGTTCTCCTCCTACCTCTCTGGCCGATCGTAATTTGTGTTGGCAGGAGAGCAGAGGTCGACCTCGAGACCCCTCACATGTGGGGTCCCTCAGGGGTCGGTCCTCTCGCCTCTCCTGTTCAACACATATATGAAGCCGCTGGGTGAGATCATCCGTGGCTTTGGGGTAGAGTACCATCTCTACGCTGATGATACTCAGCTGTATATATCTACCCCAAGCCACCCCAATGATGCCGTAGCGGTGATGTGCCAGTGCCTGGAAGCCGTACGGATCTGGATGGGAAGTAACGGACTCAGACTCAACCCGACCAAGACCGAGTGGCTGTGGTTTCCGGCTGCCCGATTCAACCAGCTGACTCCATCGCTGGCCATAGGGGGCGAACATCTTGCCCCTGTGGATGGGGTGCGCAACTTGGGTGTCCTCCTGGATGCCCGGCTGTCCATGGAAGATCAAGTGACAGCCGTAGCCAGGAGGGCGTTTTACCAGGTTCGCCTGGTTCGCCAATTGCGCCCCCTATTGGATCGGGACGCCCTTCGCACAGTCACTCATGCTCTCGTGACATCCCGACTGGACTATTGTAACTCTCTCTACATGGGGCTCCCCTTGAGGTGCACCCGAAGACTTCAGCTGGTCCAGAATGCAGCCGCGCGAGCAATAATGGGTACCGCAAGGTATACCCATGTAACACCGCTCTTGCGCGAGCTGCACTGGCTACCTGTCGTCTTTCGGGTGCGCTTCAAGGTGTTAGTCCTCATCTTTAAAGCGCTCCATGGCTCGGGACCTAGCTATCTGCGGGATCGGATTCTGCCTCATACATCTTCCTGGCCCATTCGCTCCCACAGAGAGGGACTTCTCCGGGTGCCGTCCACTAGACTTTGTCAGCGGGTGACGCCCAGGGGAAGGGCCTTCTCTGTGGCGGGCCCAGCCCTCTGGAACGACCTTCCCCCCGACATTAGAACAACTACGGACCTCCGCTCCTTCCGTCAGAAATTAAAAACTCACTTTTTCTGCTTGGCCGGCCTAGGTTAGTCTCTACCTCAGGGGTTAGGGAATGTTAATTTTAAAATGGGGATTTTAGTACAGGGACAGTTGATTTAATTTGTTTTTATTGTATTTATTTATGTATATATTTTATGTTGTTTTAATTTTCCCTGTGCACCGCTCCGAGTCCCCCTGGGGAGAGGACGCGGTATAGAAAAATAAAATCTAAATCTAATCTAATCAATCTAATTCTACCTTATTTCCTGCTTTAGAAATGGAGCCTCAAAATGTCAGCATGCCACAGATTCTGAAAGCGTGTGTTATTAAAATAATACATCATTGTTTAATGGGCTGCTTAAAATCAGAAGATAACATGGACGGTAACTATGAAACAGAGCTAATTAACAGCTTATGAGACTTTCTATGCCGCATGTTCTCTGGATCATCATCAGTATTACTGACAAAGTGAATAAATTATATTTCACCAGGGATTCCCTTGGTGAGCTCAAGACATTCATACAGTGTATCCAGAACAGCAGTAAACTGCTGTCATCAATGTCAAATATTGAAGCTGAATTGCCATTGGCTCTGAAGAGGTTCATATGTCAGAATGTAACAGAAATTAATTACAAGAAACTGTTAAAGCTATGAAATTATAATAAAATGTGCTTTACAAATCACATAAAAGAAGAAGCCCCAGCATGACATGACCCCTCAGCCTTCCACAAGCCACACAATGATGTTAGAGGGCATTTTATCCAACTACAAAACTATTAGTATTATTTTTTGGAAACTAAAGATGTTTGTGTGTGTTTTGGTATTACTTTATTAGGAATGTTGTTGATAACTTTTTTGTTTGTTTGTTTGTTTAACCAGAGTTGGCCTGCAAAAAAGCAAAAATGCATGACAATGGACTTCTGCATCCCCAGCAGACAGTGTTAGTGTGATTCTATGATTCTCAACCAGAAGAAGATATATGTCATTCTATGCCCCAGCTACAAACCCCTAGCTCTGCAAACTCTCAGAATATGAACTATGTTTATCTGGATATGGTGCAGGCGTGGGAGAAGCCTATCCAAAATTTCAGAGCTGTGGAATACGATCATCGATATAAATTTGTTAATCTTGACCGAATCCAGTCTTTTGTAGTTGCTATAGAGGCTATTCATAATGTGTTACAGATTCTTTTGAATAATGTTGCTATGAACATAGGCCCAAATGATTTTGTTCAACTCAAGTTGGATGCAGAGGGGTTAAATCATCCTCTCTTTTCTCTTAGGAGGCATGTGAATGATTTAAATGTTGATGATTTTCTGAACAGTGTTGAAAATCTGCTTCAAAGTAAGGCAAAGATATTTGGGGGGGGAGTGAAAAAAAGAGATGCATCTCTGTGCTTATGCATCATTCTTACCTTACTTGTGATGCTTCCTCAAGTCTCCGCGATGCTCCAGCTACTCGGCGGAGCATTGAGCAGGCACTGTACACGCCATGTGCATGCCCAAAAGTGCCAAAAGCATAAAGCACAGGTAAGAAGCGAGAGCAGGCGGGTGGGCCTGTACCGGGGCGTACCTCCTGCAAGCCACCACTGGGGTCCAATCATCAGAGGGTGAAGAGATCCTTCTGCCACCCCCAAGTTCCAGGAAGGCCAAGCAAGTGGCTCTTTCCACTCTGCAAGAAGAAAAGGAATCCTGGAGTGATGAGGATGAGATATTCATGGACCATCAATCAGAATACTCAGCTGGCACCAACGCTTCTGGGGCTAAGAAGAAGTGGTCTTTAGAGGCGTCTGCATGGATCAGTAAAGGTGTGGAACAGTTTGGGGAGGGAAATTGGAAAACTATTTCTCAAAATTACTCTTTTAAGGATCGTACATCTATGATGATCAAGGACCGCTGAAGAACAAAGAAGAAACCGGGACTAAACTGAATATGAGGGCACAATGTGCCTTAAATGTATTAAGTATAAGTATAATATTTGTTATCATTGTACTTAAATACAACAAAATTGGTTATTGAGTTGGCTGTTGCTGTACCTTAAATATGTTATGTAAATTAAATAATAAAATGTTTGTATTCAGATACCCCCTTTATTCAATGCAGTCTCAGTCTTTGTTGCGACTTGAAGAAAGACATCTTCACTTTCAAAGCCCCAGCTCAGAAGACCGCCTTCACAAGAAGAGGAGTCTTGTCAACAGTGAACAGCCTGTTCGACCCTCTAGGGTTTGCTACACCTGTTACGATCCAAGGGAGATTCCTACTGCACACGCTTTCCCAAAACACCAAAGACTGGTATGAGCCGCTTCCGCCAGAGAAGAAGCAAGAGTAGGAGACATGGCAAGACTCCCTGAGTTGTCTCCAAAGTGCTCAGGTGCAGCGCATGTACATTCCCATCTCGCCCACAGCCACAAGGAGGAAAGAACTGTGTATATTCTCAGATGCTTCAACAAAGGCAATAGCAGCCGTAGGAAACATCAGGGTCTACAGCAGGGAGAATGAAATTCACATCGGTTTCGTTATGGAAAAGGTGAAACTAGCACCACAACAAGGTCACACCGTGCCAAGGTTGGAACTCTATGGTGCCGTGCTGGCAATGGAGCTCGCAGACCTTATAACAAAGGTGATGGACCTTGAGCTGCAAACCACCACCTTCTACATGGACAGTAAGGTGATGCTGGGCTATATCCACAATCAAAGCAGACACTTCTGCATCTATGACAGTAATAGAGTAAACAGGATCAGAAAATTCTCAAACCCAGAGCAATGTGGGTATGTACCGACAGATCAGAACCCAGCAGACCACATCACGTTTTCTATTCTTGCATCTCAGTTGGCACAATTGACCTGGTGGAACATCCTAGCTTGCCCTGATGTTGCAGAGACCAGAACAATACAAGCTTCAAGACCCAGATAGTGATGCTGACGTACGACCGGAGGTACCCGACTAATCTCCCAGACAGGACAAGAAGCCCACTGTCTTGACTTCGTGTTTGTCGATAAATGAGACAAGAAAACTGACCCTTAACTGCTCTTTTGCCATAGCTCACTTTGAATGCTTTTCCAGATGGAGATCTCTCGTATCAGGGATGGCAGTGATCATCCTTTTCCTGCATCACAGGATGGGCTCCCCAGTCAACCGTACCCAAGCAGAGACCCCCATTCTGCGGAGTGTGCAACGAGATGCATACCCAGCAGAATTTGAGTGCCTACAGGCTAAGGAGCCCCTCCCAAAATCTAGCTCACTTCTAAAACTGAGTCCATTTCTTGACTACCATGGCTTACTGCGGGTGGGAGAATGTTTAGATAAGGCTGAAATAAACTCAAATCTCAAACATCCTATCATCCTTCCTGGACCAGGAGGTGTGTCAACATGTGACACACCTCCTGGTCCAGTACCACCATGAAAATGTCCAACATCAAGGCAGACACTGCACAGAAGAAGCTGTTAGGGCTGCTGGACTCTGGATCATAGGCACCAAGAGGCTCATCGCTACTGTCTTACACAAGTACCTGCACTGTCGCAAGCAACAAGGTGCAACACTATGCCAGCTGATGGGCAACCTGCCACCTCAATGTCTTAGTACTAAACCTCCTTTCACCAACGTAGGTTTAGACATTTTTGGCCCCTGGTCCATGTCTGCCCGTCAGACCAGAAGAAGGCAAACTAACAGCAAAGCTAACAGGGGGAGAGCGTTCTCTGTGGCAGCTCCTGCCCTCTAGAATGACCTACCCCCCGACCTATGCACAACCACAGACCTGCGCCTCTTCCGTCGCGCCTTGAAAGTGCACTTATTTTGTGCGGCTGGCCTGGCATAGTTTTTAATCGCTTTTACCAGGGGTTTTTATCTGGATTTTAGAACAGACCACTCATTTAATATCATTTTTAGTGTATTTTAATATATTTTGATGCTTTTACTATCGATTTTATTGATGCCTGTTCACCGCCCTGAGTCCCGAAAGGGAAAAGGATGGTATACAAATCTAAAATAAAGTAAAGTAAAGTAAAGTAAATGTTGGACTGTACTTTTCACCTGTCTCAGCATCCAAGCCGTCCACATCAAAGTCATAGAATCCATGGACAGTTCCTGCTTCATCAACGTCCTAAGGCAGAGGACCGGTCAAGGTCTGACGGCGGCACAAACTTCATAGGAGCTTGCAAGGAATTGAAGATAAGTGAAAACAATTGCTTAGACCCAGCAATTGAGGACTACTTGAAGACCCAGAACTGTGTATGGACATTCAATCCTCCCCATGCATCCCATATGGGATGATCGTGGGCACAACTGATAGGCATAGCCTGCAAGATCTTAGACTCCATGTTGACAAAGATGCCTACATTGACACCTGAGTCCCTTACCACCCTAATGATAGTGGTATCACCAACTCTCGACCTTTGGGTCCAGTTATTATGGATCCTGAAAACAACTATCCTCCCCCTGCCACTTTGCTGACCCAGAAGAAAGGCAACTGGCCACCACCTACAGGGAACTTGGTTCCCAAGGACATGTATAAAAAACAATGGAAGGATGCTGAGCCCCCGCGGGTCAGGGTTGAGGAGGCTGCTGCAGCTGCTGCGAGGGGGCCTGGTGGCTGTGGGAGGCCAAACCAAGCTTTATATGATCTTAAAGCTGCTGGCTGGTCTGAACTCACGGAAAGAGATGCTATATTCAGAGAATTCGTATTCAAAACCTTTAATCAGGCCTTTGGCTTTATGACTCGTGAGGTTCTTCAGGCTGAACAGATGAATCTGAGATGAGTGATTTAATGTATACAATAAGGTCCAGATAACACTCATTTCCCATAACTGTGGTGGCCTGACAAAGCGAGATGTCAAGCTGGCTCAATTTATTGACAAAGCTGCTGCATCTTGTCTAACAACTGGGTGCTAAAGTAATCATAAACAAATTCTATTTAAAAAAAACAATTGGGGGCAAGTTCAACTGCTTGCCAACACATTCTAGAAGTGCTGGAAGCAGGAATACTTACCCTTCCTGCAAGATCACCGCAAGTGGCAGTGCAAACAGCCCAACCTTGAAGAAGGAGATCTTGTCTTGCTAAAAGACAAGGATGCACCTCGGAACTCGTGGCCAATAGGAGGTCTGCAGATGACATTAGAGTGAAAATACAGAAGACAGAGGGGCCCCCCAGGAAAGGCATCTCTGAACTTGTGCAATTTACATACAAAGCGTATATTAATTGGGCTCAAATGTCAGAGAGGAAGGAACTTCAAAGGACAAGAAGAACACATTTTTTTCTCACCAAGGCTCTTAGACAGAAAGAGTGGGAGGCCAGGGGAACAGCCAGAAGAATTGTATGAGGAGGGATCGATAGTTAGAATCCTACGCCTGGTCAGAGGAAGACCCCTCCAGTTGGCAAAAGGAAAGATGGTCAATGTCTACACAGACAGGAAATAGGTATTTAGAGTTCTACATGTTCATGGGGCTATTTGGGAAGAAAATATTCACTGATTTTGTCACTTGATATATGTTGGTAAAAGGCACATATGTTGTTGTTAATCAGGTTGTTACAGCCTGTATCTGTTGTACACAAAACAACCCAAAGACAGGATGGACACTTTCTTTGGGAGTCCTTCTATAAGGCTCATATCTAGGTGCAACAGGATATTGTAGAGTCTGAATACCGAACTTTGCCCTGCTAGCAAAACCACTCTATGAATCCACAAAGGAGGGTGAAAAAGAACCCTTTGTTTGGACACAGGAGCAAAAATGGGCAATTGAGACTTTAAAGTTAAAATTATCTTAAGCTCTGTTATGGGACTTCCAAACCTTGAGAAATCTTTTAATTTGTATGTGGACTCAAAAGATTAATATAGCACTTGGAGTCCTAATTCAAGAAAAGGGACGTGGCAACAATCCATAATTTATCTGTCAAAATAGCTTGATGGAGTAGCAAAAGGAAGGCCACATTGCCTTAAAATCCTGGCTGCCACTCCTCTTCTGATTGAGGAAACTAATGAATTGGCTTTTAGACAGCCAACTACCATATATACCAGTCATGCAATTTGTGAAGTATTAGAAACAAAGGGATATCTATGGATAACTAATTCCACAATTTATAAGTATCAAACTCTACTCACTCAAAATCCTCAAGGAACAAAGAAACAGGCAAATGCCCTAAATCCGGCCACCCTCTCACCTATACCAGGTCCTGAAGTTGAACATAATTGTGAAGTTAACTAGGGGCCTCATGAGTGAGTCAAATGGTAGGAGAATTAAACAAGCTAGTTCAGTTAGTCCAGAATGCAGCCGCGCGGGCAATTATGGGTGCTTCTAGATTCACCCACGTAACACCGCTGTTGCGCGAGCTGCACTGGCTGCCTGTCGTCTTCCGGGTGCGCTTCAAGGTGTTAGTTGTCATCTTCAAAGCGCTCCATGGCTCGGGACCTAGCTACCTGCGGGATCGGATCCTGCCCCATACATCCTCACGGCTGATTCGCTCCCACAGAGAGGGACTTCTCCGGGTGCCGTCCACTAGACTTTGTCAGCGGGCGACGCCCAGGGGAAGGGCCTTCTCTGTGGCGGGCCCAGCCCTCTGGAACGACCTTCCCCCCGATATTAGAACTACCACGGACCTCCGCTCCTTCCGTCTGAAATTAAAAACATATCTTTTTCGCTTGGCCGGCCTAGGATAGTCTCTTCTGATTGTTTAGGGATTTTTAGTAAATATTTGGGAATTTTAGCGCAGGGTTTTCTGTTTAATATGCCTTTTAGTTAGTATTTATGTACGTTTATTGTTTTAAATTTTGTATTCTTTCTAACTGTTTTTAATTCCCTGTGCCCCGCCTCGAGTCCCTTCGGGGAGAGAGAGCGGGTTATAAATAAAATTCGATTCGATTTGATTCGAAGCAAAAGAAATCCAAGAATATTGTGTGTCCCTTAGTCCACCATTTGTGAGTATCCCTAGTCATAATATTCAAGCGGGAGACAAAGTAGGGGTAAAATACTGGAAAGATCAGAACTTGAAATGTAGATGGAAGGACCCATATACTGTGGTCAGGTATTCTCCACTTGCAGTAAGAGTGCTGGAATCCAAGTCTTGGATTCATTGGACTCGAGTTAAGCCAGCTACTGACGACTATTTGGAGGTAGACCAGGATGAAACCCGTCCTTTAGTGGTACGCTTGAAGAAGCGGCCCCTATAACTGTCCTACCAGCAACAGGCAGGCAACATAGGGGGGGAAAGAGGCCTTACTGGCATCACCCCTTGGAAGCTGACCCTTTATGTACGGCCGAAGATTTGGAGGAGGAAGACAACTTTCTATTTGTTAGGAAACCTGGACACCTGTCAGGGGATGGAAAGTCGAGCATATATAGCCATAAGTGCACTTTCTATTGTTTTAGTCCCTAGCTATCTGCGGGATCCCTAGCTATCTGCGGGATCGGATCCTGCCTCATACATCCTCACGGCTGATTCGCTCCCACAGAGAGGGACTTCTCCGGGTGCCGTCCACTAGACATTGTCAGCGGGCGACACCCAGGGGAAGGGCTATCTCTGTGGCGGGCCCGGCCCTCTGGAACGACCTTCCCCCCGATATCAGGACGACCACGGACCTCCGCTCCTTCCGTCTTAAATTAAAAACTCACTTTTTCTGTCTGGCCGGCCTAGGATAAGTCTCTCTGTCTTTGGGGTTTTTACTGGGAAATTAGGACTGTTTAGTTTTAATGGGGAATTTTAGCGCAGGTTATGTTTAATTTGTTTTTAGAATTGTTTGTATGTATTTACTGTTTTTATTCTACCTGTGCACCGCCCCGAGTCCCTGTGGGGAGAGGGTGCGGTTTTATAAATATTAAATATTATTAATATTATTATTATTAGTGAGCATGCTTGCCGTTGTTGCGATTTGCTGTATTGGATATTCATTCTACTGGAATTGCCCCCTCCCCAGAAAGACAGGTGCTGTGCCTAAAATCATTGACTGTGACAGAGAGCAATACGAATCCCCTGGAGACACGTATGTTTCAGGGAACCTGGGAGTGGGCTCTCTGTAGGACAGTACTGGTCCTAGGGCTGTGGACATTGTATTTAACAAATAAGGATTGGTTCTGAGGGATACCTAAGACTGATATTGCCTTTTCCCAAATATATATAACCCCAACCTTCTTCCTGAAGTGGTAATTCCGTTAAGTGAGTTAAAGGAATTATAACTGGATAAGCTTCTAAATGACACTTATGAGCTTGCTTATAAGCAAAACCCCAAAACCCACTGGGGTGAAAAACAAGAAACTCTATTACAACCGTTAACTGGCATGTTTATGGCAGGGACCTTGGAGGTTTGGATTAATGTGCAGAACCACAGAGTCCATGCCTTTTCCATGAATATGGCAGTGTGTTTAGGAGAAAATGAAGTCGTCTTCTTATGTGGGGGAAAACTCCTCTTCCCCAAGTTGGATGTTGTCAGTGGGTAACAACCTCTCCTTGTTCCTCTCATGGGACACGTTCAAAAAAGAGTGCCACTAGTAATCCCACTATTAGTAACCTTGGGAATAGGTACAGCAGTTGGAACAGGTGTAGGTGGAATGACACACTCCATAATACAGTTTAGGCAATTGTCTGAGGAGTTCCAAGAAAGCCTGAACCAGATTGCTGGGACCTTGGTTGAGGTCCAAGATCAAATAGATTCCTTGGCAGCAGTGGTCTTGCAAAACCGGCAAGCCATAGACCTCTTGACAGCTGAGAAAGGTGGTTTGTGTGTATTCCTGGGAGATGATTGTTGTTTCTACATAAATAAGTCAGGTGTGGTCAGAGAAGTTGCCAGAGATTTGCAGGATTGGGCATCCAAGATTGGACAGAGGTTACAAGGGACGGACACATGGTTTTCCTGGTTGCCTGGGACTGGCTGGATTAAACAAATGTTATTTCTGCTTTTGTGTGCTGTGGCCAGCCTGGCCTTCATTCGCTGCATAATTCCCCTACTCAGACAGATAGTTATGAGGTCAGTAAAGGAAACACGGGTTGAAAAAGAGTTAGTTTTGATGGAAGGTCTTATTGACCGTAAGATTGTCCCCGATCCCTTTGATGAAGATGAAGATTCAGATATAGGGACATATGAACAACTCCACCGTGGGGAGGCGGAACCAGAGATTTCTAGATGGTTCCGCCCCAGGCGCCTGATGGACCCGGAGAGATTTCAAAGGGAGCTTGGGCCATTACCTGTGACCTTGACCCACAGCTCGACTGAGGACCTAGTGGCTGCATGGAATATTGTGGCCGTGGGGGCCTTGGACCGAGTCGCGCCCTTGCGGCCTCTCATGGGCACCGACTCTCCCAGGCACCTTGGTTTTCCGAGGAGCTGAGGGGGATGAAACGCTGCAAGAGATGCCTAGAGAGCAGGTGGAGGTCCACACGGGCCGAATCTGCCTGAACACAGGTAAGAGCCCACTTAAGAACTTACCTTGTGGCAATGAAAGCGGCCAAACGTAATTATTGTGCCGTTCTCATCGCATCCGCAGATAACCGTCCTGCCGCCCTGTTTGGGGTGACCCGCTCCCTCCTTCAACAGAGGCTGCAGGAAGCCCCTTTGCAGGGTAGAGCAGAGGAATTTGGACAGTATCTGCAGGATAAAATCGCTCAGATCCGGAGCGAGTTGACTGCCACCGGAAATACTCTGGAGGGATTACCTGAAGAAGGTCTTGAGACAGCTTTATGGGAGGAGTTTGACTCTGTTACTCCCGACGACATGGACAGGTTGACGAGACGACTAAAGGCCACCACATGTTTATTGGACCCGTGTCCTTTCTGGCTTGTACTGGCATCCTGGGAGGTCACACGAGGCTGGCTCCAGGAAATAGTGAGGGCATCTTTGAGTGATGGGTTCTTGCTGGCCGCTTTGAAAGAGGTGGTGGTGAGACCCCTCCTCAAGAAGCCTTCCCTGGACCCAGCATTGTTGGTAAATTATCGTCCAGTCTCCAACCTTCACTTTTTGGCGAAGGTTGTAGAGAGAGTGGTGGCACAGCAGTTCCCTCGTCATCTGGAGAAAAGTGATTATCTGGACCCGCGCCAGTCCGGTTTCCGACCTGGGCACAGCACCGAAACGGCATTGGTCGCATTGGTGGATGATCTCTGGAGGGCCAGGGATAGGGGCTGTTCCTCTATCCTGGTCCCTATTAGACCTCTCAGCGGCTTTTGATACCATCAACCATGGTATCCTATTGCACCGACTGGAGGGCTTGGGGGTGGGAGGCACCGTTTTGCGGTGGTTCGCCTCCTACCTCTCCGGTCGGTCACAATTTGTGTTGGCAGGGGGGCAGAGGTCGACCTCGAGGCCCCTCATATGTGGGGTACCTCAGGGGTCGGTCCTCACACCACTCCTGTTCAACACCTATATGAAGCCGCTGGGCGGGATCATCCGTGGTTTTAGGGTAGAGTACCACCAGTACGCTGATGACACCCAGTTGTACATCTCTACCCCAAACCACTCCAATGATGCCGTTGAGGTGATGTCCCAGTGCCTGGAGGCCGTACGGGCCTGGATGGGGAGTAACAAACTCAGACTCAACCTGTCCAAGACCGAGTAGCTGTGGTTTCCATCCCGGTACAGTCAGCTCATTCCAACGCTGACCATTGGGGGCGAGTCATTGACCCCCGTGGAAAGGGCACGTAACCTAGGCGTCCTCCTGGATTCCCGGCTGTCCATGGATGACCATTCGTCAGCTACGGCCCTTACTTGACCGGGACAACCTTCGCACAGTCACTCACGCTCTCGTGACATCCCGTCTGGACTATGGAAATGCTCTCTACATGGGGCTCCCCTTGAGATGCACCCGAAGGCTACAGTTAGCGCAGAATGTGGCCGCGCGGGGAATCTTGGGAGCCTCACGGCATTCCCATGTAACACCTCTCCTGCGGGAGCTGCACTGGCTTCTTGTGGTCTTTCAGGTGCGCTTCAAGGTGTTGATTATCATCTTTAAAGCGCTCCATGGCACTGGTCCTAGTTATTTGCGAGACCGCCTCCTACCCCATACATCCCTCCGACTGATCCGCTCCCACAGAGAGGGTCTGCTCTGGGTGCCAATAGCCGGGCAATGCTGGCTCGTGATGCCCAGGGGAAGGGCCCTGCCTTCTGGAACGATCTACCCCCTGATCTTAGGAATATCACAGACCTCCGCCTCTTCTGTCAAAAGTAAAAACACACTTTTTTCGTTTAGCTGGCCTAGCTTAATCTTCTGAGACTATCGACTGGTTTTAAATTGAATTAGATTTTATTGGGGTTTTAATTGGTTTTAGCACAGGTTGGGTTAATTTCATAAGTTTTTAATATTTATGACATATTTATTATCTGTATTTATGTATATGCATGATTTTATTTTTCCTGTGCACCGCCCTGAGTCCCTTTTGGGAGAGTGGCGCGGTATATAAATTTAATAAAATAAAATGAAAATGAAATGAACTCACACCCTGGGGACTGGAGAAAGTAACTTCAGAGAATGAGATCTGAAAAAAACACTCTATATGTATCACTTGTCTTTTTCCTTCCCACTGCTATTTATCATTATCCTTAATTGATTATGTTATGCCAAATATCATATGCTTGCATTGCTGATTAAAAGTTCTGTAATAGGTAAGACTCAATTATAGCTAAAAAGAGAGTCTTAAAGGGGGGAGTAAAGTAGGACGTAAATTGAGATTTGGACATAAGAGTGAAATGATACGGGGTTGGATTGGATGACCTCCAGGGTCCCTTTCAGCTCTGCTAAGACATTTTCTGAGTCTTGTAGAAGAACAGGAAGTTTAAAATGTCAAACTACAGGTCGTTAGCTTTCTCACTTCCGAGTCAAGGGTACAGCTAGCTAAACCACACAAGTCAATATGAAACTAGGGCACTTCTTGCAAGTTACCTGCGTCCCAGACAAAGGGAAGTAAGTCATTAATCAGCTTCTCTGCCCAGTAATAGAGAGTCCAGCCAATAAGAAATGATCTAGCATATTTCCATGTTTTTGCTGCTTTTGACGAAGTATAAAGTATGCATGTTTCCATCAGAACACTGTTCAGATGTTAAATGCTTGCCTAGACAAGCTTTGTCTGAACCTTTGGCTGCCAAATAAGACTTCTCCTTGATCGCAAAAAGTCTGAGTCCTGTGATTTTCTGCATCATATGGACTTACTGTATGGCAGTTATATCCAAGTTTAACCTCTTTAATTTATAGAATAGATGGTGTCTATTCTGTGTCTTTTATCCTTAGGCAACTTTTTTCCAATAGTTCTGCAGCTTAACAATTATGGTCTGAAGTATTATGTGGCAGATGGTCCTCTGTTTGAATACTAGTTATCTGTCAAGGTTTGCAATACTCTTTACACTCTGCATAAAAAAAGTTTTATGGTGGATGCCAATCAATGATGGCACTGTCTAAAACATGGAGGGACTGTGATTGAAGGTGGGTCATAGTTTTCTGTGGAACAGATAGCAAGTAATCCATGTATGATGGTGCTTATATGAAAGTCATTGCAAAAAAATTCTGGAGAAATAGGTTTATTATTTCAGATGGCCCACAACTTACTTTTGTACTACAACAGAATTAGTTTCTGACCGATCTGCCTTCTGGGAAATCATTCATTAATAGGATGAAGAGAATTATTACTTATTTTGTGAAAGTGAATTGTCCCAGGGTTACTTTGCAGGAACAAATACTGCAGATAAGCTGTTTGGAACTTCTACATCTGAACAGCATTTGAAAGCATTTGAATGCTGATGTAATGTGAAAAGGGCAAGGGGATGTTCAGAAATGTAAGTAAATACATTTGCCTCAGTTCTGAGTCTGCGCACACGCGAAGGAAGATGGCGATCCCTTGAGCGCAGCATGGGAACAAGGGCCTTTTCGGCCTTCGGAGGACGCCACCAGCCCCTATTTTCTACCTAAAGGGGCTGGTCCGGCAAGTATTGTGCCCCGCCGCCGGGAAGGGCTTGTTTCGGCCCCGCGAGGTGCCACGGGGGCGACGGGCTGCGGCAAAGAACAGCGGGGCGGCGGAGCAATCGGGCGATCGGGCGGCCGGAACAGCGCAACTGGGCCAATGTGGCTGGCGCGGCCGGCGCAGCCTGCTCGGCCCCAGAAGATACCGCCAGCCCCAGTGTTCCATCTGAGGGGCTGGCGAAACCGCGGAATGGCGGGGGTTGGGGCCATTGCAACCGACGCGGTTGGCGCGGCATGCTCGTCCCCGGTAGATACTACCTGCTCGGACCCGGAGGACACCGCGAGCCTGCCCGGCCCCAGCGTGGCCTGCTCGGCCTCGGAAGATACTGCCAGCCGCTGTGTACCATCTGCGGGGCTGGCGCAACAGGCGAGCGGCGGAGCACGGCCTGCTCGGCCTCGGAAGATACTGCCAGCCCCTGTGTACCATCTGCGGGGCTGGCGCAACAGGCGAGCGGCGAGCGGCAGAGCGCGGCCTGCTCGGCCTCGGAAGATACTGCCAGCCCCTGTGTACCATCTGCGGGGCTGGCGCAACAGGCGAGCGGCGGAGCTGCAGAGTGAGGCCAGAGAGGCCAGTGCGACTGCCTCGACCTGCCTGGCCTTGGACCATTCTGGCCTGGACTAGTCTGGATTATTCCGGCCCCGCGAGGTGCCATGGGGTGGAGAGACCCGCAGAGCAGCGGAAGGAGGCGCAGATGGCACAGAAGAACCAGCCCCCAGTGTCCATCTAAGGGGGCTGGTCTGACAAAGAATCTGCCTGCCGCCATATTGACACCATCCCGGCCCTATGGGCCCAGTCGCAGAGAGAGGTTGGTGGGGCCTGAGGGAAACCAAACTAAAGCAGGAGGAAGTTGTGTGGCGATGTAGGACATCTGTAGCTGTGGGTGTTGACCGACCTCACGGCACTTATTTGGAGGAGAGGGATCCAGGCGGTGGAGGGGTGCCCGGACAGTGAAGAGGCCGGCCGGCCTGGACTAAGTGAAACAACTTCCATCCGTGCAACATACCATTGGTTTGCACGGTGCCCACCCAGACCGTATCAAGGAGTGGAGCGAAAAACGGGCCAAGGTTTTGGGCCACGCAACGTACCATCAAATTGCGTGGTGGAGCCTGCCGGCCGAATTGACTCTGAACTGTGGGGACTATCCCCACCGTATGGTGACTTGACTTTTATCCTCCCCTCCTCCTTTCCCCCCCCTGCCTTTAGCAGACAGATGCCCCCCTATTTATTTATTTAAAACATCTCCTCTCTGCAATGGTTTTATCTTGCTGTAAATATCTAGGTGATTTTCCTCCCCTCTATCTTTATGGCCATTATGGGTTCCTTGTAAATATTCACCACCCAGCTGCACTCAAGGACGGATCTCCTCTACCTGCGGGAGGTTCCCCTCTCGCAGGTCTGGCCCCCGGGTTTATCAAGGGCCCACCTCAATGAGGGATGGATTCATCCAGAGAGATGGGCGAAGCGCGGACTTAGGGGGTTTTTAAACAAATTTTTAATTCGGCTTTTAAGGGGTTCTGGGGTGGGGGGAGGGATTCAGTCAGAGGGGGGTCAAGATATAGGGTTGGCCGGCGGAAGTAGGATAAAGGAGGGGTCCACTAGGGAGGGGGGATTGGGGGTCGTCTCTGTTGAGGGCCGTCCCATTCGATTGGTCTTGGGGAGGGGCAGGGGCGGTGGGAGACAGGATGTCCATCGTGGGTTGGAGGCTCGTGGTCGCTGGTTACGAGCAGTCGCTTGCCCCAACCCCCTGTACTCCGCTCGTGGGCTAGGCGGTCAGGGACTACAGAGCCGGGGCCCCAGGCTGATGTTCTGCAATGCCAGGTCCGTGGTGAACAAAGCCCCCCTCATAAATGACCTTGTGTCAGAGGGGGACCCGGACATGGTGGGAATTACGGAGACCTGGTTGGGCCCCGAGGGGGGTTTACCCCTCGTGGAAATGTGCCCACCAGGCTACCGTGCATTTCATCAGCCTGGGGCCCTAGGCAGGGGTGGGGGGTGGCAGTTATTGTTAAGGAAAGTCTGGAGCCGAGGGAGACCACTGTGCCTCAGACGACCGGCTGTGAGTCCCTCTTCGTGAAGTGGTGCCTAGGGAGGCAGCTGGGCTTGCTGGTTGTATACCTGGCTCCCCGCTATGTAACAGCAGCCCTGCCCAAGCTACTCGAGGTGATCGCCGCGATGGCGGTGGAGACCCCCAGACTAATAGTCATGGGGGACATTAACCTGCCATCGGCGGGCGAAACATCCGAGGCAGCTCGGGAGTTCATGGCTTCCATGACGGCCATGGACCTGACCCAAGTAGTTCAGGGCCCCACTCACGAGGGAGGACACACGTTGGATCTGATTTTTGTCTCTGGACAGTTGAGAAGTGATCTCGGAACAGGGGATTTAGTCATCTTACACTTGTCATGGACAGATCACTCTCTCCTTCGGATGGACTTTCCAACCGTCACACCCCACCGCGGTTCATTTGAGGCCGCGGGAAGCCCCTTTGCAGGGTCGAGCAGAGGAATTTGGAGTGTTTCTGCAGGACAAAATAACTCAGATTCGGAACGAGTTGCCCTCCACTGAAAGTGGTCCAGTCGAAGTGTCCGGTGCTGGTCTTGAGATAACACCTTGGGAGGAGTTTGACTTTATCACTACCGAGGATATGGACAGGTTGCGGAGGAACCTTAGAGCCACCACATGTTTATTGGACCCGTGCCCCTCCTGGCTTGTACTGGCATCCTGGGAGGTGACACGAGGCTGGCTCCAGGGCATTGTGAATTCATCTCTGAGTGAGGGGTACTTGCCCACCATTTTGAAAGAGGCGGTGGTGAGGCCCCTCCTCAAGAAGCCATCCCTGGACCCAGCTTTATTAGAGAACTATCGTCCCGTCTCCAACCTTCACTTTTTAGTGAAGGTTGTTGAGAGTGTGGTGGCTCAACAGTTTCCCCGGCACCTGGAGGAAGTTGATTATCTAGACCCGCGCCAGTCCGGCTTCCAGCCCGGTCACAGCACCGAGACGGCATTGGTCGCGTTGGTTGATGATCTCTGGAGGACACGGGATAGAGGTTGCTCCTCTATCCTTGTCCTATTAGACCTCTCAGCGGCTTTTGATACCATCGACCATGGTATCTTATTGCACCGATTGGGGGGGTTGGGGCTGAGGGGCACCGTTTTACGGTGGTTCTCATCCTACCTCTCTGGTCGGTCGCAATGGGTGTGGGCAGGAGGGCAGAGGTCGTCCCCAGGTAAGAAGCGAGAGCAGGCGGGTGGGCCTGTACCGGGGCATACCTCCTGCAAGCCACCACTGGGGTCCAGTCATCAGAGGGTGAAGAGATCCTTCCACCACCCCCAAGTTCCAGGAAGGCCAAGCAAGTGGCTCTTTCCACTCTGCAAGAAGAAAAGGAATCCTGGAGTGATGAGGATGAGATATTCATGGACCATCAATCAGAATACTCAGCTGGCACCAACGCTTCTGGGGCTAAGAAAAAGTGGTCTTTAGAGGCGTCTGCATGGATCAGTAAAGGTGTGGAACAGTTTGGGGAGGGAAATTGGAAAACTATTTCTCAAAATTACTCTTTTAAGGATCGTACATCTATGATGATCAAGGACCGCTGAAGAACAAAGAAGAAACCGGGACTAAACTGAATATGAGGGCACAATGTGCCTTAAATGTATTAAGTATAAGTATAATATTTGTTATCATTGTACTTAAATACAACAAAATTGGTTATTGAGTTGGCTGTTGCTGTACCTTAAATATGTTATGTAAATTAAATAATAAAATGTTTGTATTCAGATACCCCCTTTATTCAATGCAGTCTCAGTCTTTGTTGCGACTTGAAGAAAGACATCTTCACTTTCAAAGCCCCAGCTCAGAAGACCGCCTTCACAAGAAGAGGAGTCTTGTCAACAGTGAACAGCCTGTTCGACCCTCTAGGGTTTGCTACACCTGTTACGATCCAAGGGAGATTCCTACTGCACACGCTTTCCCAAAACACCAAAGACTGGTATGAGCCGCTTCCGCCAGAGAAGAAGCAAGAGTAGGAGACATGGCAAGACTCCCTGAGTTGTCTCCAAAGTGCTCAGGTGCAGCGCATGTACATTCCCATCTCGCCCACAGCCACAAGGAGGAAAGAACTGTGTATATTCTCAGATGCTTCAACAAAGGCAATAGCAGCCGTAGGAAACATCAGGGTCTACAGCAGGGAGAATGAAATTCACATCGGTTTCGTTATGGAAAAGGTGAAACTAGCACCACAACAAGGTCACACCGTGCCAAGGTTGGAACTCTATGGTGCCGTGCTGGCAATGGAGCTCGCAGACCTTATAACAAAGGTGATGGACCTTGAGCTGCAAACCACCACCTTCTACATGGACAGTAAGGTGATGCTGGGCTATATCCACAATCAAAGCAGACACTTCTGCATCTATGACAGTAATAGAGTAAACAGGATCAGAAAATTCTCAAACCCAGAGCAATGTGGGTATGTACCGACAGATCAGAACCCAGCAGACCACATCACGTTTTCTATTCTTGCATCTCAGTTGGCACAATTGACCTGGTGGAACATCCTAGCTTGCCCTGATGTTGCAGAGACCAGAACAATACAAGCTTCAAGACCCAGATAGTGATGCTGACGTACGACCGGAGGTACCCGACTAATCTCCCAGACAGGACAAGAAGCCCACTGTCTTGACTTCGTGTTTGTCGATAAATGAGACAAGAAAACTGACCCTTAACTGCTCTTTTGCCATAGCTCACTTTGAATGCTTTTCCAGATGGAGATCTCTCGTATCAGGGATGGCAGTGATCATCCTTTTCCTGCATCACAGGATGGGCTACCCAGTCAACCGTACCCAAGCAGAGACCCCCATTCTGCGGAGTGTGCAACGAGATGCATACCCAGCAGAATTTGAGTGCCTACAGGCTAAGGAGCCCCTCCCAAAATCTAGCTCACTTCTAAAACTGAGTCCATTTCTTGACTACCATGGCTTACTGCGGGTGGGAGAATGTTTAGATAAGGCTGAAATAAACTCAAATCTCAAACATCCTATCATCCTTCCTGCCCGCCAACATGTGACACACCTCCTGGTCCAGTACCACCACGAAAATGTCCAACATCAAGGCAGACACTGCACAGAAGAAGCTGTTAGGGCTGCTGGACTCTGGATCATAGGCACCAAGAGGCTCATCGCTACTGTCTTACACAAGTACCTGCACTGTCGCAAGCAACAAGGTGCAACACTATGCCAGCTGATGGGCAACCTGCCACCTCAATGTCTTAGTACTAAACCTCCTTTCACCAACGTAGGTTTAGACATTTTTGGCCCCTGGTCCATGTCTGCCCGTCAGACCAGAAGAAGGCAAACTAACAGCAAAGCTAACAGGGGGAGAGCGTTCTCTGTGGCAGCTCCTGCCCTCTAGAATGACCTACCCCCCGACCTATGCACAACCACAGACCTGCGCCTCTTCCATCGCGCCTTGAAAGTGCACTTATTTTGTGCGGCCAGCCTGGCGTAGTTTTTAATCGCTTTTACCAGGGGTTTTTATCTGGATTTTAGAACAGACCACTCATTTAATATCATTTTTAGTGTATTTTAAAATATTTTGATTCTTTTACTGTCGATTTTATTGATGCCTGTTCACCGCCCTGAGTCCCGAAAGGGAAAAGGATGGTATACAAATCTAAAATAAAGTAAAGTAAAGTAAAGTAAATGTTGGACTGTACTTTTCACCTGTCTCAGCATCCAAGCCGTCCACATCAAAGTCATAGAATCCATGGACAGTTCCTGCTTCATCAACGTCCTAAGGCAGAGGACCGGTCAAGGTCTGACGGCGGCACAAACTTCATAGGAGTTTGCAAGGAATTGAAAATAAGTGAAAACAATTGCCTAGACCCAGCAATTGAGGACTACTTGAAGACCCAGAACTGTGTATGGACATTCAATCCTCCCCATGCATCCCATATGGGATGATCGTGGGCACAACTGATAGGCATAGCCTGCAAGATCTTAGACTCCATGTTGACAAAGATGCCTACATTGACACCTGAGTCCCTTACCACCCTAATGATAGTGGTATCACCAACTCTCGACCTTTGGGTCCAGTTATTATGGATCCTGAAAACAACTATCCTCCCCCTGCCACTTTGTTGACCCAGAAGAAAGGCAACTGGCCACCACCTGCAGGGAACTTGGTTCCCAAGGACATGTATAAAAAACAATGGAAGGATGCTGAGCCCCCGCGGGTCAGGGTTGAGGAGGCTGCTGCAGCTGCTGCGAGGGGGCCTGGTGGCTGTGGGAGGCCAAACCAAGCTTTATATGATCTTAAAGCTGCTGGCTGGTCTGAACTCACGGAAAGAGATGCTATATTCAGAGAATTCGTATTCAAAACCTTTAATCAGGCCTTTGGCTTTATGACTCGTGAGGTTCTTCAGGCTGAACAGATGAATCTGAGATGAGTGATTTAATGTATACAATAAGGTCCAGATAACACTCATTTCCCATAACTGTGGTGGCCTGACAAAGCGAGATGTCAAGCTGGCTCAATTTATTGACAAAGCAGCTGCATCTTGTCTAACAACTGGGTGCTAAAGTAATCATAAACAAATTCTATTTAAAAAAAACAATTGGGGGCAAGTTCAACTACTTGCCAACACATTCTAGAAGTGCTGGAAGCAGGAATACTTACCCTTCCTGCAAGATCACCGCAAGTGGCAGTGCAAACAGCCCAACCTTGAAGAAGGAGATCTTGTCTTGCTAAAAGACAAGGATGCACCTCGGAACTCGTGGCCAATAAGATGACAGATGACATTAGAGTGAAAATACAGAAGACAGAGGGGCCCCCCAGGAAAGGCATCTCTGAACTTGTGCAATTTACATACAAAGCGTATATTAATTGGGCTCAAATGTCAGAGAGGAAGGAACTTCAAAGGACAAGAAGAACACATTTTTTTCTCACCAAGGCTCTTAGACAGAAAGAGTGGGAGGCCAGGGGAGCAGCCAGAAGAATTGTATGAGGAGGGATCGATAGTTAGAATCCTACGCCTGGTCAGAGGAAGACCCCTCCAGTTGGCAAAAGGAAAGATGGTCAATGTCTACACAGACAGGAAATAGGTATTTAGAGTTCTACATGTTCATGGGGCTATTTGGGAAGAAAATATTCACTGATTTTGTCACTTGATATATGTTGGTAAAAGGCACATATGCTGTTGTTAATCAGGTTGTTACAGCCTGTATCTGTTGTACACAAAACAACCCAAAGACAGGATGGACACTTTCTTTGGGAGTCCTTCTATAAGGCTCATATCTAGGTGCAACAGGATATTGTAGAGTCTGAATACCGAACTTTGCCCTGCTAGCAAAACCACTCTATGAATCCACAAAGGAGGGTGAAAAAGAACCCTTTGTTTGGACACAGGAGCAAAAATGGGCAATTGAGACTTTAAAGTTAAAATTATCTTAAGCTCTGTTATGGGACTTCCCAACCTTGAGAAATCTTTTAATTTGTATGTGGACTCAAAAGATTAATGTAGCACTTGGAGTCCTAATTCAAGAAAAGGGACGTGGCAACAATCCATAATTTATCTGTCAAAATAGCTTGATGGAGTAGCAAAAGGAAGGCCACATTGCCTTAAAATCCTGGCTGCCACTCCTCTTCTGATTGAGGAAACTAATGAATTGGCTTTTAGACAGCCAACTACCATATATACCAGTCATGCAATTTGTGAAGTATTAGAAACAAAGGGATATCTATGGATAACTAATTCCACAATTTATAAGTATCAAACTCTACTCACTCAAAATCCTCAAGGAACAAAGAAACAGGCAAATGCCCTAAATCCGGCCACCCTCTCACCTATACCAGGTCCTGAAGTTGAACATAATTGTGAAGTTAACTAGGGGCCTCATGAGTGAGTCAAATGGTAGGAGAATTAAACAAGCAAAAGAAATCCAAGAATATTGTGTGTCCCTTAGTCCACCATTTGTGAGTATCCCTAGTCATAATATTCAAGTGGGAGACAAAGTAGGGGTAAAATACTGGAAAGATCAGAACTTGAAATGTAGATGGAAGGACCCATATACTGTGGTCAGGTATTCTCCACTTGCAGTAAGAGTGCTGGAATCCAAGTCTTGGATTCATTGGACTCGAGTTAAGCCAGCTACTGACGACTATTTGGAGGTAGACCAGGATGAAGCCCGTCCTTTAGTGGTACGCTTGAAGAAGCGGCCCCTATAACTGTCCTACCAGCAACAGGCAGGCAACATAGGGGGGAAAAGAGGCCTTACTGGCATCACCCCTTGGAAGCTGACCCTTTATGTACGGCCGAAGATTTGGAGGAGGAAGACAACTTTCTATTTGTTAGGAAACCTGGACACCTGTCAGGGGATGGAAAGTCGAGCATATATAGCCATAAGTGCACTTTCTATTGTTTTAGTGAGCATGCTTGCCGTTGTTGCGATTTGCTGTATTGGATATTCATTCTACTGGAATTGCCCCCTCCCCAGAAAGACAGGTGCTGTGCCTAAAATCATTGACTGTGACAGAGAGCAATACGAATCCCCTGGAGACACGTATGTTTCAGGGAACCTGGGAGTGGGCTCTCTGTAGGACAGTACTGGTCCTAGGGCTGTGGACATTGTATTTAACAAATAAGGATTGGTTCTGTGGGATACCTAAGACTGATATTGCCTTTTCCCAAATATATATAACCCCAACCTTCTTCCTGAAGTGGTAATTCTGTTAAGTGAGTTAAAGGAATTATAACTGGATAAGCTTCTTCTAAATGACACTTATGAGCTTGCTTATAAGCAAAACCCCAAAACCCACTGGGGTGAAAAACAAGAAACTCTATTACAACCATTAACTGGCATGTTTATGGCAGGGACCTTGGAGGTTTGGATTAATGTGCAGAACCACAGAGTCCATGCCTTTTCCATGAATATGGCAGTGTGTTTAGGAGAAAATGAAGTCGTCTTCTTATGTGGGGGAAAACTCCTCTTCCCCAAGTTGGATGTTGTCAGTGGGTAACAACCTCTCCTTGTTCCTCTCATGGGACACGTTCAAAAAAGAGTGCCACTAGTAATCCCACTATTAGTAACCTTGGGAATAGGTACAGCAGTTGGAACAGATGTAGGTGGAATGACACACTCCACCTTGTGTCAGAGAGGGAGCCGGACCTGGTAGGAATTGCGGAGACCTGGTTGCGCCACGAGGGTGGACTCCCCCTCGTTGAAATGTGCCCACCAGGTTACCGCGCTTTTCATCAGCCCCGGGCCCTAGGTAGGGGTGGTGGGGTAGCGGTTATTGTCAGGGAAGGTCTTGAGCCGAGAGAGACCATTGTGCCACAGACCACCGGTTGTGAGTCCCTCTGCGTGAAGTGGGGCCTAGGGAGGCAGTTGGGCTTGCTGGTTGTATACCTGGCTCCCCGCTATGTAGCAGCAGCCCTGCCCGAGCTCCTTGAGATGATCGCTACGGTGGCAGTTGAGACCCCCAGACTTGTAGTCATGGGGGACTTTAATCTGCCATCGGTGGGCGAATCATCCGAGGTAGCTCGGGAGTTCATGGCTTCCATGACGGCCATGGACCTGATCCAACTAATTCAAGGCCCCACCCACGAGGGTGGACATACACCGGATCTCATCTTTGTCTCAGGCCAATGGAAGAGTGATCTGGGTATAGGGGATATAGTCATCACGCCCTTGTCATGGTCAGACCACTCACTTCTCCGGCTCGACTTTCCAACCGCTGTCCCCCACCGCGGGGAGGCGGAACCTGAGTTGCCTATTTGGTTCCGCCCCAGGCGCCTGATGGACCCTGATGGGTTCCAGGCGGCACTTGGGCCACTTCCTGTACCCGACCCGCGCCCCGATGGAGGACCTCGTGGCCGCATGGAATATTGCGACCGCGGGAGCCTTAGATCGGGTCGCGCCCTTGCGGCCTCTCTTGCAGCAGCGAGCCACCCTGGCTCCTTGGTTTACCGAGGAGCTAAGGGTGATGAAGCGCCACAAGAGATGCCTAGAGAGAAGATGGAGGTCTACTCGATCTGAATCCGACCGAACACAGGTAAGAGCCCATTTACGGACTTACATTGTGGCGCTGAGAGTGGCCAAACGCCATCATTGCGCCACTCTCATAGCATCCGCAGATAACCGCCCTGCCGCCCTGTTTAGGGTGACCCGTTCCCTCCTTCAACAGAGGGTGCGGGAAGCCCCATTACAGGGTAGAGCAGAGGAATTTGTGATTTATCTGCAGGAGAAAATCGCTCAGATCCATATCGAGTTAGTCTCCATTGATGGCCCAGTGGGAGGCCACGAAGCGGATCCTGGTTGGGAGGAGTTTGATTCTGTTACTTCCAAGGATATGGACAGGTTACGTGGGCAACTGCGAGCCACCACATGTTTATTGGACCCGTGTCCTTCCTGGCTTGTACTGGCATCCTGGGAAGTGACACGAGGCTGGCTCCAAGAGGTTGTCAACGCTTCTTTGAGTGAGGGTTTCTTGCCTGCCTCCCTTAAAGAGGCCATGGTGAGGCCCCTCCTGAAGAAGCACTCTCTGGACCCAGCTTTATTAGCCAACTATCGTCCCGTCTCCAACCTTCCCATTTTGGTGAAGGTTGTAGAGAGTGTGGTGGCACAACAGTTTCCCCGTCACCTGGAGGAAGTTGATTATCTAGACCCGCGCTAGTCCGGCTTTCGGCCCGGGAATAGCACCGAGACAGCATTGGTCGCGTTGGTAGATGATCTCTGGAGGGCCAGATATGGGGGTTGTTCCTCCATCCTGGTCCTATTAGACCTCTCAGCGGCTTTTGATACCATCGACCATGGTATCCTATTGCATCGACTGGGGGGGGGTTGGGGGTGGGAGGCACCGTTTTACGATGGTTCTCCTCCTACCTCTCTGGTCGATCGCAATTTGTGTTGGCAGGAGAGCAGAGGTCGACCTCGAGACCCCTCACATGTGGGGTGCCTCAGGGGTCGATCCTCTCGCCTCCTGTTCAACGCATATATGAAGCCGCTGGGTGAGATCATCCGTGGTTTTGGGGTAGAGTATCACCTCTACGCTGATGATACGCAGTTGTATATATCTACCCCAAACCACCCCAACGATGCCGTAGCGGTAATGTGCCAGTGCCTGGAAGCCGTGCGGATCTGGATGGGAAGTAACAGACTCAGGCTCAACCCAGCCAAGACCGAGTGGCTGTGGTTTCCGGCCGCCCGATTCAACCAGTTGACTCCATCACTGGCCATAGGGGGCGAACACCTTGCCCCTGTGGATGGGGCGCGCAACTTGGGTGTCCTCCTGGATACCTGGCTGTCCATGGAAGATCAAGTGACAGCCGTGGCCAGGAGGGCGTTTTACCAGGTCCGCCTGGTACGCCAGTTGCGCCCCTATTGGATCGGGATGCCCTTTGCACAGTCACTCATGCCCTCGTGACATCCCGACGGACTATTGTAACTCTCTCTACATGGGGCTCCCCTTGAGGTGCACCCGAAGACTTCAGCTGGTCCAGAATGCAGCCGCGCGAGCAATAATGGGGACCACAAGGTATACCCATATAACACCTCTCTTGCGCGAGCTGCACTGGCTGCCTGTCGTCTTTCGGGTGCGCTTCAAGGTGCTAGTTATCATCTTTAAAGCGCTCCATGGGGCTTCCAGTTCCGGCTCCAGCGGCGACGGGCGAGCCTAGTGCTCGCTCGCCGTTTTGTTGCTTTTTCTGCCCCCCCCACGGGGGCGAGACGCCCCTTTTTTGGGGGTCTCCCGTAAAGCCGGCTTGCCTGGGACGCTCCCCCCCACGGCGGTGGGGGAAGCGACCCTTGTCTTCGGCTTAGGTGAAGGAGAACATGCTGCGGGGGGTTCTCCCTTCGCCAAAGGAAGACGGCGCCATTCACATCTATGTAGAGGGCTAAACGCCGATGTCGGAAGGCTTTCCGAGGCTTCAGCTGCAAGGGGAGAGTGAGTGTTCAAAAACTTTTTCTTACTGTCAGCCGGGCTGAAAGGACTGGGAGGGGGGTGTTTGTTTTTTAAAAAAAACCCTCGGACTTAAGCGGCACTTGGAAATGGTTCCTCGCGGCGAGGAGCGGAAATCTTTAATCCTGACTGTTTGCGTTAAGGGAAAGTGGATTGCGGCTTGCTTGCAACAATGTTTCTAGGTCTGGCTGACACAATTTCTCTCACTACTTTCTCCTGCGGGCTCTGAGCTGGGCGGTGGAAAATGGCCTCTCTTTGTTCCTGATTGACTATTTTGCTTATGGAAAAATTTCAGCGTCTCTTTGCAATCTGGACTATCTCTGGCTTTTAATGAAGAATTTTTTTCTTTTGGATTTGTGATTTCTTCTCTGGAGTACCTTCGCTATTACACTTATTGAGTTGGAAAATTGTTTCTCTCTTGGTTCCTGAATTTTACAACGTTACAATCTTGATCAGAACTTTTGGCTCCCGGTCAGCCTCACCAACCCCACCCTGAAAACGCCATTTTAGTGGCATTGACTTTAACAGTTAGTCATGGCTCAGGAAACAGCACTGACAAGTTTAGGACAAAGGATGGCTTCTCTTGAAACTGTTATACAAACTTTGGTACAAGAAATTCAGGCCCAGAGGGCAGAAAACATCAATTTCAAGAAGGAGTTATTGGATACACGGAAGCAAGTGCTGGAAAATACACAGAAGAATGAAGAATTGGAAGGGGGGTTGGCGGGGGTTAAGGGAGAGATTAAAAATGTTACTAAAGAGGTTGGGGAAACAAATGGGCATGTGTCTAGGATTGATATGGAAAGAATGGCATATTTTTTGAGATTTCAGAATGTTCCTGAGGAATCTGGTGAATGCCTCCCTGATCTTATGAGCACGATTTTAGCAGACTATTTACAAAAACCTAAGGATGAGATCAGGGGGGACATTGACCTAGCCTATAGAATTAACTCAGCATATGCCAGGATAAATGAAGTGCCTAGAGAGATACATCTGAAATTTGTTAGAAGGTCAACCAGAGAGGAGATCCTGAAACTGCAGAGAGAAAGTCCATTAATCTATCAACAAAAAACGGTTGCTATCTTGAAGCAGATCCCTAGAAAGATTAGAGATGCAAGAAGGAAATTTTCCTTCTTGTCTAAAACATTGTTTGATCATGGGATTTGGTTCAAGTGGGTGACACCTGAAGGGATGCTGGTGTTCTGGGAAGGAGGAAGAGTGAGGATTAAAACAGTTGCTGAGGCGGAAGCCTTTCTTAAAAAACATTCCTCTATCCTGGGGGAAGATCCAGGGGGGACGGAGGGGGCCATGGCCCCGCCTACTGGGGGCCTGGAAGGAGAAAAAGAAGATTCAATTGCCAAGAGACTTAGATCAAAAAAATAACTTTGCCTTGACTTTTCTTTTGAACAACTTTGCATAATATTTGTATTTGGACTTTTTGTAAAGGACTGTCAGTATAGAAATGAGAATTTAGATATATGTACACGCTTTCACTTTGTAGTGTGATGAAAAATGTTTTTTTTAAAAATTGTATTAATGTATTTTGAGGTCCTGGAAGAGCCGACGACTTCGACGTGAATGCTCTCAAAATTTCTTTGTATCCCTTACCCCATCCTATAGAAAATGTAAAACCAATAAAACTTTTTCAATATAAAAAAAAAAAAAAGCGCTCCATGGCTCGGGACCTAGCTATCTGCAGGATCGGATCCTGCCCCATACATCCTCACGGCCGATTCGCTCCTACAGAGAGGGACTTCTCCGGGTGCCATCCACTAGACTTTGTCAGCGGGCGACGCCCAGGGGAAGGGCCTTCTCTGTGGCGGGCCCGGCACTCTGGAACGACCTTCCCCCCGACATTAGAACAACCACGGACCTCCGCTCCTTCCGTCAGAAATTAAAAACACACCTTTTCTGCTTGGCCGGCCTAGGTTAGTCTCTAGCTTTAGGGTTTAGGGAACATTAGTTTTAATATGGGGATTTTAGTGCAGGGATAATCAGTTTAATTTGTTTTTATTCTAGTGTATTTATTGTATATATATTTTATGTGTTTTAGTCTTTTCCCTGTGCACCGCTCCGAGTCCCCGTGGGGAGAGGACGCGGTATATAAAAATAAAATATTATTATTATTATTATTATTATAATACAGTTTAGGCAATTGTCTGAGGAGTTCCAAGAAAGCCTGAACCAGATTGCTGGGACCTTGGTTGAGGTCCAAGATCAAATAGATTCCTTGGCAGCAGTGGTCTTGCAAAACCGGCAAGCAATAGACCTCTTGACAGCTGAGAAAGGTAGTTTGTGTGTATTCCTGGGAGATGATTGTTGTTTCTACATAAATAAGTCAGGTGTGGTCAGAGAAGTTGCCAGAGATTTGCAGGACTGGGCATCCAAGATTGGACAGAGGTTACAAGGGACGGACACATGGTTTTCCTGGTTGCCTGGGACTGGCTGGATTAAACAAATGTTATTTCTGCTTTTGTGTGCTGTGGCCAGCCTGGCCTTCATTCGCTGCATAATTCCCCTACTCAGACAGATAGTTATGAGGTCAGTAAAGGAAACACGGGTTGAAAAAGAGTTAGTTTTGATGGAAGGCCTTATTGACCGTAAGATTGTCCCCGATTCCTTTGATGAAGATGAAGATTCAGATACAGGGACATATGAACAACTCCACCGTGGGGAGGTGGAACCAGAGATTCCTAGATGGTTCCGCCCCAGGCGCCTGATGGACCCGGAGAGATTTCAAAGGGAGCTTGGGCCATTACCTGTGACCTTGACCTGCAGCTCGACTGAGGATCTAGTGGCCGCATGGAATATTGTGGCTGTGAAAAGGGCATGTAACCTAGGCGTCCTCCTGGATTCCCGGCTGTCCAATGACTTATATGAAAGTCATTGCAAAAAGATTCTGGAGAAATAGGTTTATTATTTCAGATGGCCCACAACTTTCTTTTGTACTACAACAGAATTAATTTCTGACTGATCTGCCTTCTGGGAAATCATTCATTAATAGGATGAAGAGAATTATTACTTATTTTGTGAAAGTGAATTGTCCCAGGGTTATTTTGCAGGAACAAATATTGCAGATAAGCTGTTTGGAACTTCTGCATCTGAACAGTATTTGGAAGCATTTGGAAGCTGATGTAATGTGCGAAGGGCAAGGGGATCTTCAGAATTATACTGCTATGAACATTTCAGGCACCCCAATTTCAATGTACTCAGTATATTTTGCTTAGGTATTTAAAAAAACATATTGGCCTAAATATATTACTTTATTCTGTTTACTAATGAGTATTCAAAACGCCTCCACATCAGGAGAGGTCATTGGCCAACAGGGGTTAGTTTAGCTAATGTCGCGCAAGTAGGCAGGGTGTCAATGAAGCCTCCCTTTCCTCGGCTTCACTCAGGACCCCCATCCAGGTGGAAAGAATAGTTTAAACTGATTGGTCAGTTCATCTGGGAGCCCTCTATAAAAGGCAAGCTGCCAGACAAGTTTTGTCAGAGTTTCCTTGTACAATAAAGAACTGAATTCACACTTGAGTCTCTGGCTATTCTCTCTCCACCCACTACTTAAAACACAGACCTCTCTTGCCTTTGGCTCACCCAGAACCAAGTGCCAGAAGATACATAATGTTGCTGTCCGGTGTTATGTCGACCTGGAGGTGAACAGTTCCCTGTCCTCTATAAGTGACATGCAGATGGGGAAAGAGAAGCATTTCAATGTCACCCACATGGGCATGCGCATTGTGCACGCACATGCACGCACTGCACACATGCATCATACTTACTGCGATGCTTCTGCAAGTCTCCGCGATGCTCCAGCTGCTTGGTGGAGCATTGAGCAGGCACTGTACGCGCCACGTGCATGCCCAAAAGTGCCAAAAACATAAAGCACAGGTAAGAAGCGAGAGCAGGCGGGTGGGCCTGTACCGGGGCGTACCTCCTGCAAGCCACCACTGGGGTCCAGTCATCAGAGGGTGAAGAGATCCTTCTGCCACCCTCATGTTCCAGGAAGGCCAAGCAAGTGGCTCTTTCCACTCTGCAAGAAGAAAAGGAATCCTGGAGCGATGAGGATGAGATATTCATGGACCATGAATCAGAGTACGCAATTGGCACCAATGCTAAGAAGAAGTGGTCTTTAGAGGAGTCTGCATGGATCAGTAAGGGTGTAGAGAAGTTTGAGGAGGGAAATTGGAAAACTATTTCTCAAAATTACCCTTTTAAGAATCGCACTCAGTGATGATCAAGGACCGCTGGGGAACAATGAAGAAACCAAGACTAAACTGAATATGAGGGCACAATGTGTCTTAAATGTATGGAGTTGGATATTGCTGTACCTTTAATATGTTATGTAAATTAAAGAATAAAACATGTGTATTGAATAAAAAATAATAATGATTTTTGCTTGGGAGCCACTATTGACATCTATATAAATGTTTCAAATAAATCTCTAAACAAAAAATGTAATGCAAAAATGATGTTTGTGGTGTTGGAAGAAATGTCCTTCTGGGTTCAGTTTTGTAGGGAATGCTCAAATTCAAAAATAAAAGTTTCTGACTGTTGGAGATTAGCTGGGGATTAAAAGTGCAACTGCACATGGGCAGGAAGGGGCAGGGGAAGAGTTAATGTATTCTTAATAGGCGCCTTGGATTAGTTGTAACCCCTGAGGACTTAACCAATGGGACCTAAGGGGAGGTAAAGGGGCATCACGTTAGGGACCCAGTATAAAAAACCTTATTTTTGAATCCGGGTGTGTGTGGGTTTTTGGGGGCTAGAACTTACAATTAAAGTCTTGCTCAAGCACAACGCACGTTTCAAACTGCCTTTTTTATTTTCTTTTATTTTTGTTAATAAAATTATTTTCTTACCGATATGATTGACTTGCAGACAAAAGTAAGGCCAGACTTAGAAGAATATCCTTTTGATCAAGGTGAAGCACTATTTATTGATGGATCTTCCCGAGTAGAGGGAGGAATAAGGAAGAATGGTTATGCAATTGTAAATGGACATACCAAGGAGCTGGCAGAATCTGGAAGCCTCCCCTGTAATTGGTCAGCTCAAACTTGTGAGCTCTATGCTGTGAATCAGGCCCTTAAAGTGATGGAGGGAAGGCTTGGAACAATTTATACTGATTCTAAATATGCCTTTGGTGTGGTCCATACATTTGGGAAGATTTGGATGGAAAGGGGTATGATTAATAGTAAGGGAAAGGAGTTAGCCCATCAGGGGCTGATGAAACAAATAATGGAATCAATGCAATTGCCCAAGAGAATTGCAGTAACTCATGTAAACGCACATCAAAAAGGGAGCTCTTTTGAGGTAATTGGAAATAGAATAGCGCATGAGGAAGTTAAAAAGGTGTCAGATGTTGGAAGCATGCATGTGTTAATACCAACTGTGGAACAAACAGAAGAGATCCCGGTATTTTCAGAGGAGGAGGAAAAGGAGTTGGTCCAATTAGGGGGACAGCAGGGAGAGAATGGGAAATGGTTTCTTCCAGATGGAAGACAAGTAATCAGTAAGCCTCTAGCTCGAGGTTTGCTGGAAAGATTACATGAGGGAAGTCATTGGGGAATACAGGCATTAGCAGATGAAGTATTGAAGCATTATGGATGCATAGGAATTTACACATTAGCTAAGCAAATCATTGATAAATGTCTAATATGTAAAAAGGTAAACAGAAAAGCCATAAGAAGGCAGCAAGCTGGGGGAAGGCCCCCTGCTTTTAGAACTTTTCAATGTATCCAGGTGGATTTTACTGAGTTACCTAAAGTAGGGAGGGTAAAATACTTGTTATTAATTATTGATCATCTAACTCAGGGGTCCCCAACCTTTTTGGCACCAGGGACCGGTTTCATGTTAAAAAAATTCCATGGACCGGTGGCCATGGCTCGGCCGGAGTAGAAGGGGAGTGGGGGAACAGGTGGCACATGCGTGCGCGTGTGTGTGTGTGATTCGGCTCACTTGCCCTTCTCGGGCCCCCAACGGCGGAAGTGGCCGCGCCTGCGCTCTCCTGCCCTCTGTGCACACTCTGCCCAGGGGGCTGCCCCCTCCTCCTCTCCGGCCCTTTCTAAGAGTGGTGCCGCTCACTGCGGCCCGGTTCCTATCAAGCCACGGACTGGCACCGGTCTGCGGTCCTGGGGTTGAGGACCCCTGATCTAACTGGATGGGTGGAGGCTTATCCTTGTAGTAATGCAACTGCAAACATGGTGTCTAGGGTATTGCTGGACCAAAGAGTACCTAGATATGGATTGATCACTCAAATTGATAGTGACCAGGGAAGTCACTTCATTTCCAAGGTATTACAAAATATAGTGGAGGCTTTGGGAATAGATTGGAAATTTCAGACCCCTTGGCATGCTCAGAGCGGTGGTAAATCTGAATGTGCCAATGGCAAAATAAAAGAATCTTTGACCAAATTAATATTGGAGACCCATTTGCCAAGGACCAAATGTCTACCTCTTGCTCTCTTGAGAATAAGAACCCAACTAAGGAAAGATATTGGGTTATCACCGTATGAACTAATGTTTAGGGTCGCATTTATTCCAGGGGAAATTTGCATATAATCATTTCAAACTAGAGATAGAGTGCTGAGACAATATGTGCATAAACTGTCCAGATATTTTGATGTTCTCAGGAAACAAGGATTGTTGGCATAAACACCTCCGTTGGAGTTTCTAGTCCACAAATTCCAAATCGGTGACTGGGTGCTGATGTGAAGCTGGAGAGAGGAGAAACTTACACCCAAGTGGGAAGGACCTTTCCAGGTGCTACTGAAATCCGAAACAGCTGTCTGAACGGCAGTGAAAAACTGGACTCACTATACCAGAGTGAAAGGACCAGTGGAGGCCCCAATAGAGTGGAAAAGCATTCCTTAAGCCAAACCACTAAAACTAACCCTAAGAAGGCAATAGAGTATAAAAAACCATGTGTTGGTTTTGTGACTGTAAATGCTGGTGCAAGTGCTGCTGCTGCAGACCCGCTCCCTCCTTCAACAGAGGCAGCGGGAAGCTCCTTTACAGGGTCGTGCAGAGGAATTTGGACAGTATCTGCAGGATAAAATCGCTCAGATCCGGGACGAGTTGGCCTCCTGTGAAGTCAGTCTGGGGGGGGGGGGCGGACGGAGGCAGGTCTTGAGACGGTTTTATGGAAAGAGTTCGACCCTATGACTCCAGATGACATGGACAGGTTGCTGGGGCGCTTGAGTGCCACCACGTTTATTGGACCCGTGTCCTCCTGGCTGGTACTGGCCTCCCGGGAGGTTACACAAGGCTGGCTCCAGGAAATAGTGAATGCTTCCTTGAGTGAGGGGTTCTTGCCGGCTGCCTTGAAAGAGGCAGTGGTGAGACCCCTCCTCAATAAGCCTTCCCTGGACCCAGCAGTGTTGATTAATTATCGTCCAGTCTCCAACCCTCCCTTCCTTGCGAAGGTTGTTAAGAGTGTGGTGGCATATCAGTTTCCCCGACACCTGGAGGAAACTGTCTATCTAGACCCACGCCAGTCCGGCTTCCGACCTGGACACAGCACGGAGAAGGCATTGGTCGCGTTGGTTGATGATCTCTGGCGGGCTCGGGATAGAGGTCATTCCTCTATCCTAGTCCTATTAGACCTCTCAGCGGCTTTCGATACCATCGACCATGGTATCCTGTTGCACCGACTGGAAGGATTAGGAGTGGGAGACACCGTTTTGTGATGGTTCTCCTCCTATCTCTCCGGCCGGTCGCAACTTGTGTTGGCAGGGGGGCAGAGTTCAGCACCGAGGCCCCTCATTTGTGGGGTGCCTCAGGGGTCGGTTCTCTCGCCTCTCCTGTTCAAAACCTATATGAAGCCGCTGGGCGAGATCATCCATGGTTTTGGGGTAGAGTACCATCAGTACGCTGATGACACAAAGCTGTACATTTCTACCCCTAACCACCCCAACGATGCCGTTGATGTGATGTCCCAGTGTTTGGAGGCCGTGTGGATCTGGATGGGGAGGAACAGGCTCCGACTCAACCCGTCCAAGACCAAGTGGCTGTGGTTTCCGACGTCCCGATATAGCCTGCTGGTTCCATCGTTGGCTATCGGGGGCGAGTTATTAGCCCCCGCGGAAAGGGCTCGCAACTTGGGTGTCCTCCTGGACTTGTGGCTGTCCTTGGATGACCATGTGGCAGCCGTGACCAGGGGGGCTTTTTATCAGGTTCGCTTGATACGCCAGTTGCGCCCCTTTCTAGATCGGGACTCCCTTTGCACAGTCACTCAAGCCCTCGTGACATCCCACCTAGACTACTGCAATGCTCTCTACATGGGACTCTCCTTGGGATGCACCCGGAGGCTCCAGCTAGTGCAGAATGCAGCCGCGCGGGGGATTCTGGGAGTTGCTCGATACTCCCATGTAACACCTCTCCTGCGCGAGCTGCACTGGCTGCCTGTGACCTTCCGGGTGCGCTTCAAGGTACTGATAACCATCTTTAAAGCGCTCTATGGCACGGGACCTGGGTATTTGCGAGACCGCCTCCTACCACACACCTCCCTCCATCCTGTCCACTCGCACAGGGAGGGCCTCCTCAGGGTGCCATCTGCCGGCCAATACTGGCTGGCGACCCCCAGGGGAAGGGCCTTCTCTGTGGCGGGTCCGGCTCTCTGGAACGACCTACCCCCCCAACATTCATATCATCACGGACCTGCGCCTCTTTCACCGGGAGCTTAAAACTCACTTTTTCCATCTGGCTGTCCTGGCTTAGATTTTAATAATAAATTGTAGGGATTTTAGTAAGGGTTTTTATATGGGTTTTAAAGATGTTTTTAGCACGGGTACAAATTTAATATATTTTTATTGTAGTTATATTGTATTTTTGTATTGTTTTTAATACTTGCCTGTGCGCCGCCCTGAGTCCCTTCGGGGAGATAGGGCGGGATATAAATCTAATAAACTTGAAACTTGAAACTTGCACCCATTATCCAGATTGTGTCCCACTACACGGAGACTGTAAGGAAGAATGTGACATTGACATTATTGAGGATCTAATCCCAGAATGACAAGCCTTTCCAAGTGTTGGTGTTACTGGGACTCTTTAGAACTTTACAGGGGTTGTGTATTTTAGATGGCTAAAGCCATTGGACAATAAATAACCAGGCTCTACACTATCGAGCTGTTATAACCTATCATCCTTATACTGCAATCAGTTAAAGGAAATTAGGCGAGCATTGCACCAGAGTTGTAAGGACCAACAGAACCTCAGCTTGTGTAACAACATCCAAGGGGTAAAACGTAAGCGAGGAAGCCCCAACAGAACACAGAAAAGAGCCTTAAAAACAGTGGGATGTGAGGAATGTATCAGCACCACAAAGACTGGTAACAGAGTTACTAAAACCCTGACATATCATACTGCTCAAGAAGGCGGAGGGACTAGTACTCCATGCAGTTACAATGGGACTCAGTACTCGATGTGCAGACATGGAATTGAAACTTTCTGTTATGATCCAAGGAAAGACCCCTGGCAATGGGCACTAAAGAGTAAGAAGTGGAGGAAAGAGAAATCAATTAGTGTTGGGACAGTCTGAATGGACTCATAATGTAAATGGAGCCTTTATAGTAATCTTTGATGTTTGTAAAGCAGCAAATACTTATGCAGCTGTAGATAGATGTGGAAACATCAGAGGGATCCAATCCTACACTAGTAATGAGAAATATTTGTATGCTCCTGATTCATGTCAAATGACTGTAGTAAGATGTAAATGGTGGAGTTGTGTAGGATGGCAGACGGGGAAAACAAGAGAAGTTGATATTGTTTCAAAGGGTAAAGACTTTAAACACTAATTGCGGAAGTGAAACCTGTAACTAAGTGAATCTCACTCTAACCAATGGGATGCAATTTTTGGATGGAACTTATGGTACCGTACTCCAATATATATGTTAAATAGGATAATTAGGCTTCAAGCGGTAGTGGAAATCATAACCAATGAAACTGCATTGGCCCTAGATCTTTTAGCTGAAATGAATACAAAAATGAGTACAGCGATCTACCAAAACCGATTAGCCTTAGATTATTTGCTAGCCAAAGAAGGAGGAGTGTGTGGAAATTTTAATTTAACAAATTGTTGCTTAGAGATTGATGATACTGGAGAAGTAATCAGACAGATAACAGACAGATGAGAAAGATTGCCAATGTCCCTGTGCAAACTTGGACTGGAATCTTGGTTGATGATGGATTTTTAGAGGGAATCTTCAGAAATTGGAAACAGGCCCTATTTATGGTAGGCATGATATTCCTGGGACTGATGTGCCTAGCTGTTGCGTTATGACACTTCATCACGTGCCAAGCATTTCTGTTAGTGTAGACTGGTTCTTACCAGTCGGACATAAACAAGGAAGCTGGAGTGAGCGGCAGAGCAAGGGGCTGGACTGAGCAGCTTAGGTACGCTGAGTGGCTCCCGAGCTCAACCGAGCAGCTCACGAGGATTGCCAAGTTGCTTGCGAGCTCCGCCGAGCAGCTCACGAGGAATGCCGAGTGGCTCATGAGCTCCACCGAGCAGCTCACAAGGATTACCAAGTTGCTTGCGAGCTCCACCAAGTGGCTTTTGAGCTCCGCCGAGCAGCTCACAAGGAATGCCGAGCGGCTCACAAGCTCTGTCGAGCGGCTCACAAAGCATACCTTGTCATACTTCGTGAGCCACTCGGCATTCCTCGTGAACCTCTCGGGAGCCTCTCAGTAGAGCTTGTGAGACCGCCATCGTGCCTTGTGAGCTGCTGTCCATACTTCTGTTGCTCAGTCCATCCCAGCCCCTATCAGGACACTGACCAACGTTTTTGCCAGACATTTACAAGTAACAGCACTGCCTGAACTCCAATTAAAAAACTAATTAGACAGGTATGTCTCTAGGACAAACATGAAAAGTAGCACATGATAATTTCATAAAACTTTTATTCAAAAAATGGCATTATAGTGCAAAGTGAACAGGGATAACCTATTTAATTCAATATTAATTATTTATATTTTGTATTGTGTTTGTTTTAAACTTCCTGTGCACCGCCCCAGGTCCCTTCGGGGAGAGGGTGCGGTTATATAAATTTTATAAATAAATAAATAAATTTTACTTTAGCTGTCCAGCCGCAAGTGGTGGCCTTATAGTGGCATCTTACTTTAATTCACTGTTTTGGTAAGCCCACAAGTTATCCCTAGCCATAATGAGTAACAAACAAATGTCACTGGAGAGCTTCTTTGAAAAGGGAGAAAGACCCAATGATGAGACAGCAGAACACTCTAAGAATGGCACCAAAAAGAAAGCTGCATTTAAAAGAAAATACCAAGAGTCCTACTTAAAGTATGGGTTCATTGCAATTGGTGATTCACATTCTCCATACCCGCTTTGTATAATATGTGGTGACTGGCTATCCAACGAAGCTATGAAACCTTCAAAACTGCTTCGCCACATGGAGACCAAGCACCCTGCATTAAAAGACAAGCCTTTGGAGTTTTTCAAAAGGAAAAAAACATGAACTCGAAGAACAGAAGCAACTATTGAAGGCCACCACTTCATCAAATGTGAAAGAGGAGGTCTCAAAATGCCAAAATCCCTAACCTAAGATTATATTATGAAGCAGTTGTTTTATCAGTAATCAGTGATTGGTTTAACTCAATATGGTGGTCTCTCGTGATAAAGAGTCAGACACGGGGTCTTACTCGGGATGAGAGCCCAGAAGAATTTTCCAGTGCCCTCTTTTATTGTCAAATTTCATACAAGTTCAGCCCATACAAAACCGCCTGACCAACACCCTTCAGCACATTAGCATATGTACAAAACATGTTATCTATAGGAATTCTGCTGTTTGTGGTTAAGCCATTTCTCAGAATTGTTACCACCCAGTTGGGTGTTTCAGCTGATTTTGGCCAGCCTGCACGCAAACAGGTTAACGCCTAACAAGTGTTCCTTTAGAATGTCCCTTCCCAATTTTCCGAAGGGTCATGTTCCCACATCTCCCCTGTTTTTGTTTTTCCATCGGGTGCGTCCCTTATGCCACGTATGATTTTTTCAGTCAACAAGATTTCTGATTGACCTGTTGGCACAAGCTGTTTACATATTTGCAATATTCCAGGGAGACATTGAATACAGTAACAAAAGCACAAAAACAAAGCAACAATGGCAATGACAGTAATTATAAGTCCTCTTAACCAGGCTCCATTTGGTAACCAGGACGTAAGTAAAGACCCAACGTCTTGTCCTTCTCCTGCTTGTAATGGGTTGTTAGCTATCATTTCTTCCATGTGCTGAACTGTTTTGGTTATGTTAGGTTGATAATTATGAATATACATACAACAATGAGAGTGAATTAATGCACAAACACCACCCTTAGCGGCTAAAATAATGTCCAAAGCATATCTATTTTGTAAAGCGACTTTGTCAACATCCCGATGTTGCCAAGGGCCTTATTTGTTGGCCTTAACGAACTGAAAATTCTTGACATTCCTGTGGCCGGAAAGGATTCTCAAGACAGCCTGTGACTGCGCATGCATGCAATTATTTTAAATGTAATTGGGGAACGTGATTGATGACAAGCAGAGGGGAGGGGGCATAAGGGGGTAAAGGGCAGAAGCCATCCAATTATTGCCAGTTCTGGCTACAAACGAGACTCGCCATGATGATACATTCAATAAACGGACATTTCTTTGAACTGTTACGTGAGGCCGTGAATCATTTGAAGTTTCTCTTGGGAGCTTGACAGATAACCAGAACTCTTTAAAGAAATCTATCAAGATTTCCGGGCAACCTGAGTCCCGTCTCCTCCAGGCATCACCTAATATCTGGAACGCCTGGAGGGATCAGGCCACCATGGCAGAAGGTGGGCTATCTGAAGAAAGCCTCATTTCAGCTGGAGGTCAGCCAGCCCCCCTGAACAGCAGAGCTTCAGACGTCCAGCCTTTCCCAGCAGCAGAAGCAAGGGAAGATAAGTACCGGTGGGGTCTGACTCCTAAAGCAGCTAAGCTCGAATTTCCTTACCCCAATTCCCAGAAAAAAGGGGGAATCTCCAGTGAACTAGCAAGGGTGGACTGGATGTGGGATTGGGAACAAGCCAGGCACCCACGGCTCCAGATGGGACCCCTGGGGGGTGCAGTAGAGAAGCTGAGGGAGGATTTTGAACAAGCCACTCTTCATGACGAGGGGCCAGCCTGCCGTCCGAAAGAGAGAGGAGGCATATCTGATCCTGCTGAAGGGAGGAGACGCAGGTTGGAGCGTAGCCCCCCTCCCCCACTCAACCCAAGAGGAAGAAGCCCAAAACAGCAGCCAGCACCCCTCCCACGATGCAAGCGTGCTGCCAAGAGCAGACAACTCCCTCCCTCTCCCCCTCCTAGAGCTGAAGAAGATGACCGGCCATATCAAGCACGAGCATATAGAGGCCGGGAGGAAAACAGAGGAGGAAGGGAACTAAACGATCCACCCCGATTCAGGGGAAAGTTTGATGATGACTCAGACCAGCAAGCTCTATTCCTTGATTCAGCTGATATCCACTTAGAACGCTATGGGCACCTCTACCCATCCCCCAGAGCCATGGTGAATGCCATTGCAGAGGGTTTTGAGGGGGAAGCAAAAGAATGGCTAGCAGCCCTCCATAAGCGAAGGGCTCCTCAACTGAGAGACATAGATGACTTCCTGCAATTATTAGAGGCCAGGTTTGAAGAGGGGGAGGAGGACCCATATGCAGAGGAGGAGCTCAGCAACCTAAAGCAAAGAGGCCGCCCCATCAAAGAGCACATCCGTGAATTCAGGAGGATAGTTGGAAGACTACCCCTCCTTCCAGAACGGTTGCTGGTGCATTTTTTCAGAATAAGCCTGGATAAACGTATTGCCCAAGTAACCGCATATCATGACATCCCAAACCAACTCTCTGAGTGGTTCCGAGTGGCAACAAAAGTCGACAGTGGACTACATGCCAATGACACAAGGAAGGAACCAGACACAAAGGAGAGGGGTCAACCTAATCTGAAACCACCTCGCCAAAAGAAAGAAATGGCACCAGAGCGAGACCTGAGACCAGCCTCCCTTGAAGTTCCGTGAGGTGTTACAGATGCGGAGGGATGGGCCACATGGTAGCGGCATGCCCATCCCCATCCCCAAAACCAAAGCCAGACCTACCACCCAGGGCCCGACAAGAACGAGGGCCCCGACGGGCTATCAACACTTCCAGGAGGGCTCTTCAAGCTGCAGGGATCTCCTCCCTCCCAGGCGAAAGTGGTGAAACCCCAGGTAATGATGACCAATCAATCGAACCCTATGACAGCGAGGACGAGGGAGAAAACGACCCAATGGTGAGTGAATCAATTTACCCTTTCCTTTTCCCAATACGCCTCACAACCCCAAAAACGGGAAAACAGGGGGATTTTCAGGCCCTTGTACTCAGGCTGCACTAGGTGCTTGATCAACTTAACCACAGTTCAGAAACTGGGGATCAGAGCGAAAAGATTGGCCCACCCGATTCGAGCAGGTTGATGGATCCCTAATGGGCGGAGCCTATGCCACTCACCTAACTGAACCAGTGAGACTAGAATTGGCAGATCACTGGGAAATAATTCGATTCATAATAGCCCCCAAAATGACAGAGGCAGTCATACTTGGACTTTCCTGGCTAGACAAGTGGGGACCAACCATCTGGTGGCAAGGGGGCACCCGCAGACTTAGGATATCACCGGGTCCTCAACCCCTCCCTCATGAGCAAACAGAAATACCACTCACATTGGGAGCCCCCCAAGAGAGCCCACGAGAATAACTGGCAACCACATCTGACAAACCCCCAGAGGCTGAACTGATTCCAGTGGAATACCAGGACCTCGCAGAAGTGTTCAGTGAGACAGAATGCGACATCCTGCCCCCCCACCGCGAAACAGATTGTGCCATTGAAATCATCCCTGGGGCAAAACTACCCAAACCCAAGCTGTATGCCATGACGCCTCGAGAGATGCAAGAAATGCGTGAATACATAGATAAAAACCTAGCAAGAGGGTTCATCGAGCCAGCCAAGCCACGGATTGCGGCACCAGTCCTTTTCAAAGAGAAAAAAGATGGAACTATGCGCCTGGTCGTAGACTTTCGAGGGATAAATGGGGTGTGCGTACACAACCTATACCCGCTTCCCCTCATGAAAGATATGCTGTCTCACTTGGCCAAGGGAAAAGTCTTTACCAAATTAGACCTCAGAGAAGCATACTACCGAATACGGATCAGGGAAGGAGATGAATGGAAAACAGCATTCAACTGCCCTTTAGGAAGTTTCCAATTCAAAGTGATGCCTTTTGGATTACAGGGAGCCCCAGCAGTGTTCATGCAGTTAATCAATGAGGTACTGCATGAGCACCTCTACAAGGGGGTCCTTGTTTTTCTAGATGACATCCTTATTTACACTGAGACCGTCGATGACCACATGCCCCTGGTTCGCCAAGTACTGGAAAAACTTCTGGCAGCCAACCTGTATGTCAAACTATCAAAATGTGAATTCCACCGTGAGCGACTAGACTATCTAGGCTACCGAGTGTCAAATGAGGGAATAGAGATGGACCCAGCTAAAGTGCAAGCCGTCCTAAGCTGGCAACCCCCTCACACTCGCAGACAGCTACAAAGTTTCCTAGGGTTCGCAAACTTCTACAGGCAGTTCATTCCCTCCTTTGCGAAGATTGCCAAACCCCTGACAGACCTCCTGAAGACAGGGAGCCCAGGAACGAAACCTCGTCCAGGACAACCCCTACAGTGGAGCCTAACCTGCCAGGAGGCATTCGAAACACTGAAAGAAATGTTTGCAAAGGAGCCAGTACTGAAGCATCCTGACCCTGAGCAACCTTTCGTGATCCAGGCAGATGCCAGCGACATGGCCGTAGGAGCAGTACTACTCCAAAGAAACAACCAAGGAAATTTACAACCCTGTGCCTATACCTCCCGCAAACTCACAGACACCGAGAGACGATGGGCCGCATGGGAAAAGGAGGCTTTTGCAGTGCGATGGGCACTACTAACCTGGAGACACCTGCTAGAAGGGAGCCAGAAACCGTTTGAAGTTTGGACCGACCACAAAAATCTGGAAGCTCTCAGAACCCCACGGAAATTATCACCCAAACAAGTCCGATGGGCTCAATACTTCAACCGTTTCGACTTCGTACTAAAGCACATTCCAGGGCAGAGGAACTTTCTAGCTGATGCCCTCTCCCGCATGCCTCAGTACAAATGCGAACGGGAGCACGTAGTGGATGCCATTATTCCTTCTACTCAACCAGCTGCCCAAGTAACCACCAGGCGGCAACACCATGACTGACGGGGTCAAACCACAAGCGATCTAACCACAAGACTCAAAACTGAGCTGCTAACAGACCCTTGGTTCCAAAACAACCAACACATCTTGACGAAGAGGGATGACCTCGCCTGGAAGGGGACGAAACTCTACGTTCCAGAATCTCTACGTATCCTAGTTCTCCAGAGGAGCCACGACGCCAAATTGGCAGGCCATTTTGGGTTCCTAAAGACTTTACACCTAGCCCGGAGGCAATTCTGGTGGCCCGGAATGAAGAAAGATGTGGATAGCTATGTAAAAAGTTGCACAGTCTGTGCTACAATGAAAATACGACCAGGAAAACCCCCGGGACTACTGCAAACAGTGGCAGAACCAACAAGGCCATGGGAGGAGATTGCAATGGACTTTATAGTAGAGTTGCCAAAAAGTGGGGGGAACACAGTGATTTGGACTGTAATAGACCTGTTCTCCAAGCAGGCACACTTCATTCCCTGTAGCGGACTACCCTCGGCTCACAAACTGGCTAAACTGTTTGTGAAGCATATCTACCGACTGCATGGAGTACCTCGAAGAATCATCTCAGACAGAGGGGTCCAGTTCACGGCTAAATTTTGGAGGGAGTTCCTGCGGTCCATTGGATCATCTCAGGGTCTTAGTTCAGCTTTTCATCCGAGCACTAATGGGGCAGTAGAAAGACTGAACGCCATGATAGAGCAGTACCTGCGGTGCTACGTGAACTATCAGCAGTCTAATTGGGCAGACCTTTTATCTTTCGCTGAGGTTGCATACAATAATGCTGTTCACAGCAGCACAGGACTCACACCGTTCAAAGTAGTGAGCGGCATGGACTTCGTCCCAATGCCTGAATATCCAAGAGACCCCCCCTCCTCAGTCAGCTTGACTGATTGGATGTCGATGCTGAAAGCAGCTTGGGGAAATGTCAAGAAAGCCCTAGCTAAAGCGACACAAACCTACAAGAAACAGGCAGATAAACACCGGGCTCCGCAACGGCCGTTCCAGGTAGGAGAGAAGGTTTACCTCTCCACAAAATACTTGAGACTAAGACTGCCCAGCAAAAAACTGGGGCCAAAATTTGTGGGGCCATTCCCCATAATAAAAATCATCAACCCAGTCACAGTGATATTGAAACTGCCTCGATTGCTGGGGAAGACACACCAATCGTTTCATAGTAGCCTTTTGAAACTTGTGATCGGTTCCACCCTGAGACCACTGCCCCGTGCGCCCCCAGGCCCTGTGGTCATAGGGGGCCAAACCCATTATGAAGTCCAACGAATTCTTGATTCGAGATGGCACAGAAGACAACTCCAATACCTAATCAAGTGGAAGGGTTATCCCCTATCGGAAGCATCGTGGGTGAAACATAGAAACATTCAAGCTGACCGCCTCATAGCAAAATTCCATGCAGAAAACCCAAGCAAGCCGGGGGGAGGGGGACGCATCCCTAAGTCATATACCTGCATTTAGATTGTTTTGTTTCCCATAGGTTGCTTTCGAGAAGTAAGGGGAGCCGGATGTCAACATCCCGATGTTGCCAAGGGCCTTATCTGTTGGCCTTAACGAACTGAAAATTCTTGACATTCCTGTGGCCGGAAAGGATTCTCAAGACAGCCTGTGACTGCGCATGCATGCAATTATTTTAAATGTAATTGGGGAACGTGATTGATGACAAGCAGAGGGGAGGGGGCATAAGGGGGTAAAGGGCAGAAGCCATCCAATTATTGCCAGTTCTGGCTACAAACGAGACTCGCCATGATGATACATTCAATAAACGGACATTTCTTTGAACTGTTACGTGAGGCCGTGAATCATTTGAAGTTTCTCTTGGGAGCTTGACAGACTTCTCTTACTTCAGACAGTTCTATATTAATCATTTTTATGGTTTTTATAGTCTCATTAAACATGGCCACTGTCCAATTATTCAAAATATGAATGTCTTTATAATTCATAGGAACTCCTAATGGTGGTAAAACCGCTCTCCCTAGTTGAGTCCAGTCACTGCCTCCTAGAGTCAAATCAGATGTTACTTCTCTCCTATTCTTAAGTCGTGTTGTAGGCAATTTTTCTGTCTGATATAATGCTGGAATCACTACTCCAAATGTACATGTACCTTTCCAATTAGCTGGTATCTGCCTATAAGCATATTTGCCACATAACAACCAATGTGATGATGGCAAAGAATATGGCTTACTTGTAGAGTTTGCCATGGTGACCACTGCTTCTATATCATTACATACCCCATATTCCAATGTGGTCATTTTTTCATTACTATAAAGGGTGTCATTAATTCTTGTTAGCTTAGGCTCCCAATTCTCAGAACATTCGCCGCTAAAACCAGACCAAACACGTGTACCGTTACATCTCTCCCATGTCCCTAAATCAATTGCTGAGTTACTATTATAGCCTGCTGACGACAAACATAGGGTAGCTCTTCCTCGAAGTTCTATCTTCACTTTTGGTATAGTATAGAGGGGCTGGTCTATTCCTGATGGTGACATAAAGCCTGTTTTATTGAATGGCACGCCATACAATATGAGTCCTCCTCTTGATTCTCCAGGCATATGCATACAGATCCAACAATTTGTGACATTAAGCAATCTTCAGTTTTTGTGACGTCTTTAATATAATTGTTGTTCTGCCAAAGATCATCCCCCAAGTCTCCTGCAGGTGCAATCAGTTGTCCATTACTCAGGTTCAGTGTCCACTGCATGGTAAGGACGAACCAACCTAGAAGGTACCCAGATAGTTTCATCCTGATATTCAACTGCAGTGTATCCTTTCCCCCAAGTGATTAAGGATGCAGGTCCCTTCCACTCAGAATTTGGTAATCTCTTGAAATACACCAATGGTCTTTTTGTTCCTGCAATTGGAGAAGCAGAAAAGTGCCTGCTTGCAGCCGTTAGAGATGGCTGTCCAGTTAAGTTTAAAAAATTTAAAGTATAAAGAGTAAGGTGAAGAGTATTTTGTATTCCAGGTAAACCAGGGTATTTCCCCCCCGTTTTTGTTTTATGTGTAGCCAATGCATTTTTTAAGGTTGCATTGGCACGCTCCACTATAGCTTGACCTGTGGAATTATAAGGAATGCCGAATTTATGAACAATAGTCCATTGGTTACAAAATTCTGCAAAATACTTACTTGTATAAGCAGAACCATTATCAGCCTTTAATTCAATAGGTTTACCCAAAATACTGAAAGTCCGAATACAGTGATTAATAACATGCTTAGTTGTCTCTCCTCTCTGAGGAGTGGCCATATTAAACCCAGAGTATGTATCAATAGATACATGCAAATATTTCCAAGAAGCGAATGGAGTGTATTGAGTGACATCCATTTGCCAAAGTTGACAACTCTGAGTCTCTCTAGGGTTCACCCCTTGAGGAATGGCATGTGCTTGCTGACTGCAAGTAGGGCATTGCTGAATAATCGCAGTAGCCTCTGCACTGGTAATGCCAAATTCTTTAATGAGAGATTTCTTATTTTGATGATAATAGGAGTGACTTTTCCATGGAGTGACAGGAGACAAAGTCAAAGCTTCAGCAGCTCGCGCAATTGCATCAGCCTTATCATTACCTTCCTGTAACATTCCAGGGAAAGGTTGGTGGCTACGAATATGTGCCACAAATAAAGAACAACTCTGTTCCTGTAATAAATGTTGTAAAGTGACAAATAAACCTAATAAAACATCATCTATTGAGGGAGACAAATATGAGTATTCAATATTACATATTACTTGATGCACATATAAACTATCCACAATTAAATTAATAGAATCATTTTTAAAATGTTATAAAGCCAAAATAGAAGCAGCTAATTCGGCTCGTTGTGCAGACGTCTGAGGTATAATAACATTGTGTGGTTATAGAGTCTAAATTGATATTAAATTTAATAACTGCAGCTAGACTTTTGGTGGCGCAATACTGGAAGAAGGAAGATTTGCCGACTGTTGAAGAGTGGACATTAAAAGTAGTCAACCTAGCGGAAATGGCAAAAATCTCAGCATACTTGAAAGATTATTCTCAAGAAAGATATCTACTGGAATGGGAAAGATGGATTGAATATATTCAAAACAAATATAAGAAATAGCAGATGATAATGAAGCACAATTGTTAGAGAGAATTAATGGGTCACCGTGGTACGCACTCCAGGTTGACGAGTCTACAGATGTTGACAACAAAGCAACAATGCTTGTTTTTGTGAGATATATTTTTCAGGAGGATGTGCATGAGGATATGTTACGTGCACTTTTCTTCCCAACCAACACCACAGCTGCAGAACTATTCAAGTCTTTGAATCATTACATATTAGGAAAACCGAATTGGTCATTTTGTGTGGGTGTATGCACAGATGGAGCAGCTGCCATGACTGGTCTGCTTTCTGGTTTCACTACTTGGGTCAAGGAGTTGCTTCTGAATGTGAGTCTACGCACTGTGTCATCCATAGAGAAATGCTGGCTAGCAGAAAAATGTCACCTGAACTTAACAATGTTTTGCAGGATGTGATTAAAATGATCAACCACATTAAAGTAAATGCCCTTAATTCACATCTGTTCACGCAGCTCTGTGAGGAGATGGGTGCAGACCACACGCACCTTCCCTTATACACAGAAGTGAGATGGCTTTCTAAAGGTAGATCACTGGCCAAAGTTTTTGAGTTACGACAGCCACTCCTGAAATTTTTTTCAGAAAAGCAGTCGCCGCTGGCAGCACATTTTAGTGACACAGAATTCGTCAGAAAACTTGCTTACTTGTGTTACATATTCAACCTGCTGAATGAACTCAATCTGTCACTTCAGGGGAGAATGACAACTGTGTTCAAGCTGGCAGATAAAGTGGCTGCATTTAAAGCCAAACTGGAATTATGGGGGCAACGAGTGAACATTGGGATTTTTGACATGTTTCAAACATTAATAGAGATTTTGAAAGAGACTGAGCCAGGGCCTTCTTTCTCCCAAATGGTGCATGATCACCTATCTCAGCTTTCAAAAGAATTTGAGCTTTACTTCCCAACCACAAAAGACCCCCGAACTGGGAAGGAATGGATCCGCAATCCATTTGTAAATAAACCAGGTGAATCCACTTTGTCTGTGCTAGAAGAGGATCAACTGCTTGAGCTCACAAATGATGGTGGCTTTAAAAGTATGTTTGAGACAACTTCAAATGTGCATACATTCTGGATTAAAGTCAAGGAGGAATATCCTGAGGTTGCCACAAAAGCACTGAAAAGCCTGCTTCCATTTCCAACATCCTATCTCTGTGAAGCAGGGTTTTCTGCAGTAACCAAAACGAGATTACGGAGTAGACTGGACATAATCCCTGCGGCCGATCCGCTCCCACAGAGGGACTTCTCCGGGTGCCGTCCACTAGGCTATGCCAGCGGGCGACGCCCAGGGGAAGGGCCTTCTCTGTGGCGGGCCCAGCCCTCTGGAACGACCTTCCCCCCCGAAATTAGAACAACTACGGACCTCCGCTCCTTCCGTCAAAAATTGAAAACACTTTTTCTGCTTGGCCGGCCTAGGTTAGTCTTCCGTTTTTAACTGGGTTTTTAGGGGGTGTAGTTTAGTTTTAGTATAGTGGGTTTTAGCGCAGGGACAATTTGTTTAATTTTTATTTTAACTATTTATGTATTTTATATTTGCTTTTTAACTTCCCTGTGCACCGCTCCGAGTCCCCTTGGGGAGAGGAGGCGGTCTATAAATAAAATTATTATTATTGTTGTTGTTGTTGTTGTTGTTGTTATTATTATTATTATTATTATTAGCAGCACACTTCGGGTCACTGTCTCCCATCACACCTTCGTTGCAGGAAAACAAGCTCAGGGCTCCCACTGATGCATTATAGGTTGTATAATGATTTCATTATATATTACAAAATAATATATAAAGTTTAAATAAATGTAATGCTGGAATCATCCCGAAACCATCCCACCGGTCCACGGAAGTTTTTTAACATGAAACCGGTCCCTGGTGCCAAAAAGGTTGGGGACCCCTGGCCTAGAGTAAAATAAACTTTTCTATGATTATGATTCCTGCACCATATGTCTTTGGAAAATATGTTAGAAATAAGATATTTTAGAGATAGGACAGAGATCTGTAGGATATCTTGTTTCATACAGAAACTTTAAAATGCCATCTGGGCTGCCATAAATGAAAAATTGCCTTTGCACTAGGCAGACTTCAGTAAAATGCAACGCATATCCAAGCCCATAATAGGATCTTCTATTTTGCAAAACAAAACAAATCCTTTTTTCAATAAGTATTTCATTTCTAACAGTCATGGACAGGTGCCGCCACCTGCTGGAATTACGGGGCAAGTCTCTCTCTCTCTTTCTCTTTCCCTCTGTATCACATTTGTTAGCATTGCAGGTATGGACACCCTCCCGCCAGTTTCAAAGGCCGAATGCGGGATCCGCAAACTCCCCCACCCTCCACCAACACCTTTCCTTTTTTGAAGCAGAAGCAGCATGCCAGTACTAAAGATGGCCGAGTACGTGACGCTGAGCAGGAAGAAAAGCCGGCCAGCGGGGTTGAATCTTGAGATGAGTCGTATTTGTGCCCCGCTGCAGGTCACGTGCCACGGATCACGTGCCGGTTCCTGGAGCTTTGCTTTTCTAGCCCGGGAGACCGGCCAGTGGGCTTCTTTAGGAATCTGGAGCAAGGCGACATGGAGCCCCCGAAGCTAGAAGAGCCAGAAGAAGAGGAGGACCGCACTCCGCTTTTACTGTCCGACTCTCAACCCAGCCCCAAAGAGGGTAAGAATCGCCACTGAAGGAGTCCCTTTTCTTCCTTGGCTCCCGCGGTTCTTTCTTTTTTTCCCCCTCCTCTTTAACTTGTGACAGCGAAGAAACACGCTGGTGGGGGCTTCACCGTTTTTAAATACCCTGGAAAAGGTGCGGGTGCCTCTGTTAATGGGAGATTTGGGCTGCAAACAAAACAACGCTAACCTCGGCTTAAACCTCCAAGACTGAAATCCCACCGGATTCATGGGGCTAATTCCTGAGTCATTCAGGGAACATATTGCTACCCCGAAGCAGAGGCACCTTATACATGTATGGAGGCACCTTATACATGTAGGCAGATGTGCCTATAAAATACTTGCAGGCAATAGGAAAAATATAAAAGCCCTGTGAAATGTTAACAAGAAAGGATCACTTCTACTTTCCCCTACTGGGAATGGTCGCTGGTCATTAATTATATAAGAAAATACAAGAGATTATTTTACTTGCAGGTCAGTGCCGTGATATATTTTCCCCATCGATTTAATTCATTAATAAAAGAAGCTGCCTTACATCATACCGTTTCTTTCTCAACTTACTGTCTGGTTACTTCCATACAGATCTTCTCTATCATTATTTCCATGCAAACAATAAAAGGATTGCAGTTATTTTTTTGGGGGGGGGGGGGCGGCGGTGGCATATGCTAAAGAGCCAATTATTCAGAAAACATAACTTGTGGGAGTGGGAAATGCCAAAATTTACTTAAACACAGATGTTTCAAGACATGTTCATGGTGAACTAAGTATAAGTATACACGCACTATAAATATAGAGATGCACAGATAAACTGCATATAATAAAGAAGAACCCATGTTAATTAAGACTACATAGAATCTGAGATAAGACATGGTTTACTTTATTTGCTGTCTTGCAATTTAACTTACTTGCATTTCCAAACCTATTATAATTTTGAGCCCTCTCTTTGGCCTATAGATCCACAAAGTTGTATAAAAAGATAAAATGAGAACAGAATGGGAGGGTTAAGTGCATTCCAGGGAAACAAGTGACTGATATAAACAGATCTGGCTTGACTGGTGTGTTGTCCAAATTCATTCATTCATTTGTGGATAATGGTTTAACACCCCACATTAAAAAAATCATGGCACTAAATAATGTGATTATAATTATAACTTCCACACCTCACATTCATAGAAGACAAATTAGCAAGATTGTTCTTAGTCCCCTTCTCTAGCCTAAAGAAAAACAAATTATGTTTGAGATTTTTAAATATCTCTATCTATCTTTAAAAATATCTAATAAATAAATTTAGAAAGGATAAAAAGTCTAATTTCCTGTGTTCAAATTGGGAGGAAAAATATGGCTGCTACAATTTTAGCCAAATGAATTACTGCAATTATATAAAGTTGTAGCATAACTATTTACTATTAAATGGGTGGAAAAATGGCATTCATACTAAAACTAATAGTGAACATGCGCTCAGTAAGATGGAGTTATAAAAGACACAAACATTCTGGACTGTTTTTCTATTGTAAGTAGAAATATGTTCACATGATACCAAAGCTTTAAAATCCTTTCACAAATAATAGCAATTAGTTTCAGTTGTTATACCAAAAATAATAGAAAATTGTTATTCTGGGTAAGTCACTGCTAGTAGATTTTCTTATGATCTTAATTTAAATATTAAATTAATTTTAACATGTTATTTATACCAAGCAATGGAAAAGTTTATAAGCAAATACAGGTACTCCCCTCCTCTCAAGCATGGCCATGATTGTTAAAAGTGAACATTCCAATAACTGTTGAGAAAAATGGGTGTATTCATCCCATGAATCTAGAAGTTATTAAAGGTAAGATATTACCACCCAAGACAGACCTGTGGCAATATCTGTGATTAGTTTACTAAGAGTGATAAGTTTCTTCAGGATAGTTTCTTCTTAGGTCACTCTTGCTGGGAAATTAATGATAAGATCCTTCAGCATAAATACTTTTCTGACAAGGTCACTCTTGTTGTGAAACTAATGATAAGATCCTTCAGGATAAATAATGTTCTTACAAGGTCATTCTTGCTGGGAAACTAGGAATTCCTAGTTCCCAGGAATTCCACATCATGATGAGAAAGGCCTGACAATTTGTTTTATGGAAATTCTAATACATAATACTGACTTTGCCAGCAACCGAACTATTCAGTTTGAAAATTCACCATATTTCAGCTTCTCTATTCTGTACAACTAATAAATAAAATTAATCAGATTAATCATGAAGGCATAACCGGTTTTAACTGACTCAATCCATTTGAATGACTCTCGCCACTCCTGTTCAACACATATATGAAGCCGCTGGGTGAGATAATCCGTGGTTTTGGGGTAGAGTACAATCTCTACGCTGATGATACACAGCTGTATATATCTACCCCAAACCACCCCAACGATGCCGTAGCGGTGATGTGCCAGTGCCTGGAAGCCGTGCGGGCCTGGATGGGAAGTAACAGACTCAGACTCAACCCGTCCAAGACCGAGTGGCTGTGGTTTCCGGCATCCTGGTACAACCAGTTGACTCCATCACTGGCCATAGGGGACAATCATCTTACCCCTGTGGATGGGGCACGCAACTTGGAAGTCCTCCTCGATGCCCGGCTGTCCATGGAAGATCAAGTGAGAGCTGTGGCCAGGAGGGCGTTTTACCAGGTTCGCCTGGTCCGCCAGTTGCGTCCCCTATTGGATCGGGGTGCCCTTTGCACAGTCACTCATGCCCTCGTGACATCCCGACTGGACTACTGCAATGCTCTCTACATGGGGCTCCCCTTGAGGTGCACCCGAAGGCTTCAGCTAGTCCAGAATGCAGCCGCGCGGGTAGTTATGGGAGCCTCTAGGTTCTCCCATGTAACACCGCTCCTGCGGGAGCTGCATGGGCTGCCTGTCACCTTTCGGGTGCGTTTCAAGGTGTTAGTTACCATCTTTAAAGCGCTCCATGGCACGGGACCTAGCTATCTGCGGGATCGCATTCTGCCTCATACATCCCTGCGGCCGATTCGCTCCCACAGAGAGGGACTTCTCTGGGTGCCATCCACTAGGCCGTGCCAGCGGGCGACGCCCAGGGGAAGGGCCTTCTCTGTGGCGGGCCCGACTCTCTGGAACGACCTTCCCCCCGAAATCAGAACAAGCACGGACCTTTGCTCCTTCCGACAGCTATTAAAAACTCACTTTTTCCATTTGGCTGGCCTAGGGTAATTTTAATTTTAATTTTAAATTATTAAGGGGTTTTTTAGGGATAGTTTTATTTTTATAGAAGTTTTTAGCGCAGGGTAAGTTTAATTTGATTTTTAACTTTGTACTTTGTTCGTTGTAATTTGTTTTTAATTTCCCTGTGCCCCGCCTCGAGTCCCTTCGGGGAGAGAGAGCGGGATATAAATAAAATTTATTATTATTATTATTAAGTAATTGAATGAGGAAATAATAATCTTCACATTTCTTCCCTCTCCCCCATAAAGAAATCCAACAACAACAAAATAGGTTTATTGCAGTGAAAATTATTGCTTTACAGAATTACCTTTAATATTTCATCAGGTTACCAGCTAGAATATGTTTTGAAAGTATTGCATCGTTCAATAATTTCATCATTTGTTGGAGTTGAAAAACATATTTCCTCCCATTTATGCTAAAGTTCTTTTGGGGGAAGATTAGCAAATATCCATGTTCAGCATGGATAGTGTTTTACTTGCATTCTAACATTTAATACAATACAATACAATACAATACAATAGCAGAGTTGGAAGAGACCTTGTAGGTCTTCTAGTCCAACCCCCTGCATGGGCAGGAACCTTATACCATTTCAGACAATTGGCTATCTAACATCTTCTTAAAGACTTCCAGGGTTGGGGCATTCACAGCTTCTGGAGGCAAGCTGTTCCAGAGGTTAATTGTTCTAACTGTCAGGAAATTTCTCCTAGCTATCTGCGGGATCGGATCCTGCCCCATACATCCTCACGACCGATTCGCTCCCACAGAGAGGGACTTCTCCGGGTGCCGTCCACTAGACTTTGTCAGCGGGCGACGCCCAGGGGAAGGGCTCTCTCTGTGGCGGGCCCGGCCCTCTGGAACGACCTTCCCCCCGATATCAGAACGACCACGGACCTCCGCTCCTTCCGTACGAAATTAAAGACCCATTTCTTTCGACTGGCTGGCCTTGGATAGTCTCTCTGTCTATAGATTTTAAATGTATTTTAATGGGTTTTTAATTTTTTAGCACGGGATAACATTGTTTAATTGTGTTTTAAAGGATATATTTTTGTATTTATTGTTTATATTGTTTTTAGTTCCTCCTGTGCACCGCCCCGGGTCCCTGTGGGGAGAGGGAGCGGTTAATAAATTCAAAGTTATTATTATTATTAGTTCTAAGTTGCTTCTCTCCTTGATTAGTTTCCACCCATTGCTTCTTGTCCTGCCCCCAGGTGGCAAGCTAACATTTAGAATGTTAGCTTGCTTTTTTCTGCAATTGTGAATGAAATATTCGCTAGTTATACCTGAATAGTCCTGGGTATAATGGATTGAAATCTGTTTTGCAGTTATGTTTCTGTTTTCTTTCATTCCTTGCCCTTTTTTAATTTAACATTTGGCTAAAATCCTTATATTTCAGTTACTGAAGTTTATTTGTAGAACTTTCTTCTATTCTTAATTTCTGAGTTTATTTTTACTTTTTTGGCCTGAAATTGCTATATTGCCATTTAAATACAGATAACTACAGGAATGGCATATTCCTTTTTATTCTTGCTCTGTGATTTTTAGATTGAAAGGTAAGTAGTCAAATTGAGAAAGATGAATTTGAAATTGCTTTCTTGCAGGAGATACACATTCGAAAAAATAAGGTTGTTTAATTCATATTAAAAAGTTCTCTACCATTCAAGGTTTGAATGGGGTGCATAGAGAATGGATAATTATTTCATTTTTTTCCTTTAAAGATGTAATTTTAACTAATTGTTCTATTTTGTATGAAGCAGCTCCTTCAGGTCAAGCTCAATTCCTGATAACTTCCTGTTTGTACAATTTTCTGCCAACAATACAGAAATATGGTATTGTACAACCTGAAAGACCTTTGAAGTATTCCATACCAAAGATGGTGATAAGATGGACCATTTGAAAATGTACTAAATTAAAATAGGGATATGACATTCACAGGAGCATGTCTGAAAAGTTGGCCCTATCCATATAACATACTGTATTTTTCTGAGTATAAGATGCACCGGAGTATACGACGCACTAAGATTTTGAAGAGGCAAATTTTAAAAAAAGTTTTTTGCAATCTGCAAACCTCCCAAAAATGGCCTGTTTTTTGCAAAACCGGGGTCACTTTTTGTCCAGAAAAAAGGCATGCATAGCCTTTAGGAGGCCTGTAGAGTGCTGCTGGGAGGGGGGGGGGCAAAATGAGCAAAAACCAGACCATTTTTTTGTCAAAAAATAGCATGCCTTTAGGAGACTTAGAGAGTGCTTATGGGGGCTGAGGAGGGGCAAAAGCAAGCCAAAAAGGCCCATTTTGTGCTTATTTTTGCCCTCCCCAGCCCCCACGAGCCCTCTGGAAGCCTCCTGAAGGCTATGCACAGCCATTTTTGCAAAGGGGGTAGGGTTTTGGTAGCCTGTATTTAGTGTATAAGATGCACCCAGATTTTCACCCTCTTTTTGAGGGAAAAGGTACAGCTTATACTCCAAAAAATATGGTACTTTGTTTTTAGATGTAAAAGAGTAGGATACCAGAATATAATCAAACAATGCAGCATCCTTATTCAAAAGAAAGCCAAAATTCAAGGCAGGTTGAATGGATCATAATACATTAAATTTGTACATATAACCTTTCAAAGTACTGGAAATAATTTGAGACTGGGAATTTTAATGTACATGACTAATTTTACCTCTGGAACAACTTTGTGAGGCACACTAGAATACTTCTCAGACAAGTTACTTAAAAAGCTTCCTTAGCTAAGTGTGCCACTGAACCCACCTATGTCAATAGCTCTAGTGTAGCCCAAAAGCCTGGCAATTAGCTAGTTCAGCAAATTAGCTCAAATTGCTTACTTTGCTTTTGTCCAATAGCAAATTATTAAACCACATGGCAAACTTCTTTCAAAACTAAGAGGAATTTATTTCAAAAGTTCTTTGTTGATATGGTTTGGAAGGGGGAAGTCACCTGGTCAAAGAAAAAAAGCTTAAAATAATGAGGTAATTCCTCAGAGTATTTGAATTTCAAACAATACGTTTTCTGTGTGGTATAATTAAACATAGCAATACAAGGGAAACAGGGTTTGTCACAGAAAACAAATTTAAAATGCAAAGTCACAATTTAGAGGTTGAAAGCACTAGCTTCTAAGTTCAGTGAAGTTAGTCACAATGTTCTGGACTAATCTTAAAAATGGAGAGTGCCATATTTAAAGTTATGTACTTACAAGTAATCTTTGCTTAACAAAGCTAATTGAGAACCCAGACTGATGTCAAGCAACATGGTTGTAAGTAGAAAAACCATGTGCCTATGCTGTGTAGCACAGCAGCAACAGTCCCAGTTGTCGTCATTTAGCGAAGACCACACAAGTCCCTACAATTTCTTGCAAATTTCCCCATTGATTTTGCTTGTGGCAAATTGGTAGGAAAAGAAACAAATTGTGATCATGTGACCGTGGGATGCTGCAAGAGCCATACATACAAGGATCATTTATAACTACCACTTGTCCAATACTGTCATAAGTTTGCACAGTCCCTGAATGAATGGTCATCAAATGAGGACCACCTGTACTTGTCAGAAAATGATTTTCACTCTACCTTATTTTAAAATTTAAGTTTTTAAATTAAAAATCTACTTAGCATAATAGTTTTAAAGATTACTAAAATGTTGATTTTAAATGCAAATTAGCCCCCAAAATGTATCAAGTGGTGAAGTTCAGTATTTTATGAATGATTAAATTAGCAACGAGGCAGATTCTGATCATTTGTGCACATCCCTCATTCAAATCTGTGAAGATGATTTAGGATTAGCTGCTGTCATTCAGCTAATAGAAGAATACAATTGTCTACTGTTGTGTACTGTTAGATGACACGATAAATACGTTTTTACAAAATGTATACATAGAATTACCCTGGTACTAGCATTGTAGTATAGTTGCAGTATTTATCATAATGTGCTTGATGTACCTTTGAGCTTCTAAAGCAGGGGTCTCCAACCTTTGCAACTTTAAGTCTGAAGGACTTTAAGTCTGAAGCAAAGCTGGCTTGAGAAGTCTGGGAGCTGAAGTCCTTCAGACTTAAAGTTGCAAAGGTTGGAGACCCCTGTTCTAAAGGATCTGGTTGGTTACTATTGGACACTGAATTCTAGGACTTTGATCTCCCTGATTGAAGTAGTTCTTATGTCTTTCAGACAGCTGTTTCATTCTGTTTATCTAGTCCACAAGCCTCAGTTAATTCTGAGTTTGAAACAGCTTATAAAAAATGTAGTCTTATGAGTCACCATTGATGATTGTCATATTTATTCAAGACAAGATGTACAAAAAAGCATTACAATTATTTGTGTATTTGAAAAATCCACTGAAGTATATGTCTTTCCCCTTCAAGAACTTTCATTTCATAGTTTTTATAATAAAAATTATACTGCTAGAACTTCATATGTGTGTGTGGATTGGTACCTGCAAAATAAAAACAAGGTCCTTTTCTTTCCATGCCTGTGTAGCCATGAAATTGTCGTTGATTTCTTCACCCATTAGGAAATAACTGTGATAGATAGCTCTGTTTACACTTTAGCAACACGATCCAAGAAACTTAGGCTGACTTAAAACAAACATTTAGTACAAAGCAAACTTCTATTTTGTGGGTGTGGATGTGCATGCGCACACATCCGCATATGAAACAATAATAAATAAATTATAGGGAGAATGGAAAGGAACATTTTGTTTAAATCTAGAAGAAAGGAAGTTGCTGAAAAAAATAGCTGTTCAACAGGATATTCCACACGCCGCAAAGAAGTAGAACTGGGAGGGGTGAAAGTGTATGTGTAATTGGTGAAAAGAGCAGTGAATTCAGCAGGTTAGCGTCATTGGTGAATAGCAGCATATTAGTGCAACTAGCATTAAAAAGCATTAGGTACTGTTAACGTTTTGTATAGGAACAGCAAGATTTTATCTTTGAAGTATATGCTATGTCTAGTGTAGACTGCTTGCTTGAAAAAATAGACAGCAGCTGCCTCAAAGAAGTTGAAGGAAGTTTCTGTTCTGTTCCCATTCTGGAGAATTTCAATAAATTGGCACAACAGTAACTAGGAAATGATACAATATGAATATGAAAACAAGACTGGTTGCAAAAACAGACGCTTCCTTGGATGTTAGAGGTAAGAAATTAATTTGGGAAGGTTATATTAAGTGGTACAAGTCAAAATCTTTTCCAATTTTTTTTTTTAAAGTATTGTGCAATTTCTTTCAGGGAAAAATAGTATTTTCTTTGTTTTATCTATATTTAAAGCAAGACGATGGTGAATATGATATGGTATATTAGGGCAGTAAGTGCTGTGTTAAGACATTATTAAATTTTATTGATTTATCAAAAAGGCTTATCAAAAAAGAAGACTGTTTTTCATGTTTGTTTTTAATTGTAATACTATGAATTTCTGTTCCTTACTTCTGTTTATTCCAGTTAGACCTGTCCTTGAATTGCCATAGGCTTTATAATATACTCAATTTCAGTTTTGTAAAAATCATAAAGTATTTGAAGTTTATAACACTTATTATTTGATCCTATTTATTAGATTTTATGTATTGTTGACTAGACATGGCATCAAATTTATGTTCTATTCATTTAGCTTTATTTTGTTTCACCTAAAGGTTATTAGGAAGGCTGTTGCTAACAGCATGTAAAGAATCAAAGTCCTTTGATACCCAGTAAAATGAAACCTGCATCTATATGATTTTAATCTACTTGGACTTAATGTTCAAGCTTTTCATTATTTATAAAGGTAAATTCATTGAAAGATGGAAGGATTAGAGAAAGAACAATAGTTACTATGTATGAATAATAATTACACCTTCTAAAAAAGTTCAAGTAGTGAATGTATAGCAAGTGATATCATGGCACCATGAATTTGGGTGAGGAACTGCAGATTTATAGAATAAATTTTGGGGGGGAAATTGCTGCTGGAAAGAGTGTGCTTAGTCTAGATTTCCTGAAGAAGCTCTTCAAAGGAGTTTGCTGTTTCAATAATTTTAATATTTTTAAGGCACCCAGAGTCACTTATGTAAAATAAGCAATTATATAAATCAATCCAACAAGCAAATTAAATGTTTATGTTACCTGCAGCTTTTATGCTCCTATATTTTTAAGAGATGGCCATGAATTAAATTTAACTTTCAGATTCCATTTGTTCTTATTGTTGCAAGTTTGCATCATCATCATCATTATCAATGATTGCTGTCATGTCAGCTGAGAGAGCTGAACTATCATAGCAATTTACCTGTATTGATTAAGTCTGTTTATTTTATTGTGAATCAGTTACTTACTCCCATGTACAGTGTTACTTAATCCACTACTATGGTTCTTTGATGGGGATAAATGGAGTAGAAAATGCTTTACATCTTGCGGGAATAGGCTAATCTTAATGGTGTTGACTCTTGTATTTGGTTAAATTTGGTTAAATATTATAGCTGAAAAAGACTACAAGGATTATTTGTCCTCGGAAGGAAATGCTATTGACAATTATGTGTTTTTCCTCTTTCTTTTAGTGCCCTTATGGTGTTCTGCTCGCCTCAGTTTAGCAATATGGGCCTTCTTTGGATTCTTTGTCTTGTATGCACTTCGTGTGAATTTAAGTGTTGCCTTAGTGGACATGGTAGAACCAAATACAAGCTCGAACAAGAATATTACCTCAAATGTGTGCCCGGAGCATTCTTCCACTCCAGTAGCTCCTCGTAACACCACGGTAATTTTAACAAGTTTATTTTTGAGAATGTGAGTTGTACCTAATTGTTAAGAATTAGATTTAGAATGAAAAGAATAAATATACAGATAGTTTAAAAAGTGAAGTACTGTAGTTAGGTATACAATTGACAGCGAAGTGTGCAACAATTAAGGAGGATAATTATATGAAACTGATGAGGCAAATTAAACAGGATCTGGCCAAATGGAAAGACAACTGTCACTATCAGGAAGAATAGCAACTATAAAAATGAACATTTTGCCAAGAATGCTATATTTGTTTCAAATGATACCAGTAAAGCTGGAAAAAAATACTTTGAAGAATTAAATAAACCAATATTAAGATTTGTTTGGCTAGGAAAGAAAGCAAGAATAGGTTTGAAAGTGTTGCAAGAAACCAAAACAAGAGGAGTTTTGGACTACCAGATTGGGAACTATACTACCTTGGTACTCACATAGGGGAAAGAATGGATTAGTTTGAGACATTGAGGGCATGAGCTTCAACTAGGTTGGCACGCCTTTTTATGGCATGGGAAGAATAAGATACATAGCTATTTCCAAAGACATGTCAGAAATGCACTGTTATCAGTTTGGCTTAAAATAAAAGAACAACACTATTTGAAAATATCAATCTGGCTTTCCACTATAGAGGCAGGGGTTAATTACTTGCTACATCCTAATGTTATTAATATGGGGGGGAAATTAAGATACAAAGGCATTTTGAATAAAAACTAAACAAGAACTTAGTAGTCATGATAAAAGTGTGTAATGTCTTGTATTTCAAGCACGGTAACATAATAAGTTGAATGCATTGATAAGAATAGAAAACAAACCAGAAAAGGATTCCAAAACAATGTATATATTATTTATATTACTTAAAAACAATTTTATAGCACTTCTCTTTGATATATTGTAATAATTAAATTAGCAAACAGTAAAAAAAAACCTGATGTGGTTGTTTTTGCAGTGGGTATACATTATAAGAAGCTATTTTCATGTATGTCATACTAATGAGCATAGAGATTACTGTCACAGAAAATGGGATTTATTAACCAGGGGGTAACTGGGAGCAAATTCCACAAAGGATCATGTGTCATTAAAGAGTGGGAGAACGAAATACTTTATTTTTATTTTTTGCTCTTATGATGTATAAAATATTGCTTCTTCCTCTTCTCTTTTTAGGGAAAACGCTATCCTTGGGATGCTGATATGCAAGGCTGGATCCTTGGGTCCTTTTTCTATGGCTACATCATTACTCAGGTTCCTGGGGGATATCTGGCACGCCAATTTGGGGCAAAGCTGCTCCTGGGATTTGGCATCTTGGGTACTGCTATTTTCACCTTGTTCACACCACTAGCAGCAGATCTAGGAGCCGGATACCTCATAACAGTCAGAGTTTTGGAAGGTCTAGGCGAGGTAATCTCTTGTTTTTCCTTTTATAATAGCAAAAAGGTGGGAAAGTCACTAATTGATCACCACTCTTCATAGTTTTCTGACATGAGTATTTCCTGGCTCCTCACTCTCTTAAATCCTGTCACAGAACATACAATACAATAGCAGAGTTGGAAGGGACCTTGGAGGTCATGTAGTCCAACTCCCTTCCTAGGCAGGAAGCCCTATACCATTTCAGACAAATGGCTATCCAACATCTTCTTGAAGACTTGCAGTGTTGGGGCATTCACAATTTCTGGAGGCAAGCTGTTCCACTGATTAATTGTCCTAACTGTCAGGAAATTTCTCCTCAGTTCTAAGTTGCTTCTCTCCTTGATTAGTTTCCACCCATTGCTTCTTGTTCTGCCCTCAGGTGCTTTGGAGAATAGTTTGACTTCCTCTTCTTTGTGGCAACCCCTGAGATATTGGAACACTGCTATCATGTCTCCCCTAGTGCTTCTTTTCATTAAACTAGACATACCCAGTTCCTGCAACCGTTCCTCATATGTTTTAGTCTCCAGTCCCCTAATCATCTTTGTTGCTCTTCTCTGCACTCTTTCTAGAGTCTCCACATCTTTTCTACACCGTAGTGACCAAAACTGAATGCAGTATTCCAAGTGTGGCCTTACCAAAGGCACTATAAAGTGGTATTAACACTTCACGTGATCTTGATTCTTGATCATGTTGGACTTAGATATGGAACTTGAGTGTTTCTTCTTTGCTGTCGGTTCTTCTAGGTCCACTGAAAATGATGTGAAACACATTATGAAAATAATGTGTATTTTTGTGAGTGTAACAGTAGTATTTGTAAAGACAAGTGTGTGGAGTGTTAAGCACCATCTTTGTGAAAAATTGTAGATATGAAGAGTAATATACTGTTCTGTATCTGAGTAATCCAACCCTGTCCAGCACTGCTGTCTCATATTGGTGGAGGTATTCCTGGGAGGGATGAGCAAAGAATGCCAAGAACATAAATACCCAAAGTGAAGTCACGAAGGCAGATTTCAACTTCATCCATACCTTACAGTATTTAATGGAGGACCTTCTTTTTTGCCGCAGTTAATCATTTCAAGGCATTTCTCAATAAATCAGATTCATGATGTAAAATTATGCCCACAGTTACCTTACAGAGGAAATAGGAGGCATAAAAATTTAATTAATAAATAAAGTGACATAAATGTACTCATTGGAGTTTCTTTAAAAATAATATCAGCAGAGCCAAAACATTAAAGAGTTGACAAGAAAAAAATATTGTTTAGTTGTCTTGAGAGGCATCCAAAGTGGCAGAATAGACTCAGCCCATAATATTCAGCCTACTGAACAACAAAAGACTTAATTTCTTAGTAGATGATCACAGAAGAATCCTAGAAGCTGATCCTAAAATGGATTGTCCCTTTGCATCTTTGGATGCTCTTGCATCTTAAACATTATTGCTTCTCGTTTTCATTTCAAATTCTGCGTTACTCTAACGGGGGTCAACCTAATTTAAGAATAAGGGTTATTTTGTATTAAAAATATTTCATTGCCTGATTATATTATATCACGTTTCACTACATATCAATATTTATGGTCTAGATAGAAGAAATATTTTGGTGACTAAGACTTGGCAAAAATTGAGTGATCAGTATAACTGTCCACAAAACATTTTCATTTGAAGGACTATGATGAGCAAGAAATTAGTTCTGCTTGCTGAAAACAACAGCTTCATGCGAATATAACTTAGTACTTTCCCAGGATTTATTTAAGAAAAAATATTTCATTAAAATAAAATATTGTGCTTTATCAATGAATGTTTATCTTGTTTTTGATATAATATATATAAGTATGCGTAATATACATATCACAAGCAAGTACCGGTATATTTTCCAGGGTGTAACGTTCCCAGCCATGCATGCCATGTGGTCTAATTGGGCTCCTCCATTAGAACGCAGTAAACTCCTTAGTATTTCATATGCAGGTAAGATTTCATAAATATTTTAAAATTTGACCATGGTTGACTTTTGGGGGGGGGGGGGGGAGGCGCAAGAAGATGTTGCAAGGCTATGCATTTTCTCCCTTCCCTCATCCTGTATTCTTTCTGGTACTCATGGCCATGGCTCACTGTAATGCAGGCCTTGCTTTTGACCCAGGTTATCATTAACTCAGTTGCTATTTTAGCCACGCTTGATAATTTGTTTACTAAGATGCATACTGTCAACATTTAAAAATATATATTTTCTTTGTAGGTGCACAGCTAGGAACAGTGGTCTCACTTCCCTTGTCTGGTGTAATATGCTTTTATGTAGATTGGAGTTACGTATTCTACATATTTGGTAAGTAGTCTCATTGTAAGCATAATTCTTTGCTTAAGGCTTTTTATGTTTAATCCCAGAATAGGGCAGCTACGTAAACTATTATACTTGTACAGATGCTTTATTTTTCATACTTCTGGCGATTTTGATTGTGTGGTTTTATTTTATTTTTTCTGTCAGGGAGATGCAAGAATGCAAATTGTTGAGAAATTTGATGATTCCGAGCAGTTGTGGGATGTGGGCCACTATTTTCCTTAATAATTCAGCCTGTATGTAATAATTCTATTTTCTAAGCATTTCCCATGTGTGTGAGTGTGTGTTTGTATGTTTCTTCTATCCCAGCTGCTAGCATTTTACATTTAACACCTTTAGGCATTCTGGAGCCAACAGATCTAAAAGTTAATACGTTATGTACTATCTGTTATGGGCTAACAATTGATTTTGATATAGCTGGGACACATTGACACAAACTTGTAAACTTTACACAAAAACAATGCTGTTGAAATACCCTGTAACTTTTCCAGGGGATTTTTTTTTCCTTGCAAAGGATTATTACAAGGCTCTTATATTCACATGCAGATAATTTCTAGTTAGTCTAGTTAGCCATGGAAGTGGGTTTTTTTTTTTCTGTTTTCAACTTAAACATAAACACCTTTTTCTTTCACTTTAAGGTACCTTAGGTGTGTTGTGGTTCCTCTTCTGGATATGTATTGTTAGTGATACACCTGAAACTCACAAGACAATTTCCCCTGCTGAAAAAGAATATATTCTGTCTTCCCTTTCACAACAGGTACTGTCAATAAATAGTTAATCATCCAGGTTAATTGCAATATAAAGTATAAATATCCACTCCCTATATAAAAGGGAAAAGTAGTCCTTAAATATGCTTTTAATCATGTTAATTTTTTTTAAAAAGTAAAAGACAAGAACTACTAAGGGTTCCATTTGTCTTCAAAAATAAGTTCTTCAAACCTATGATTTTCATTTTAAATTAATTCAGCCTAACAAACTATAATGAAATGGTGGTAACTATTCTCCAATGAAAAAGATTTAGATTCAGTAAGATACAGTACCTGATCATATAGCCTAGGGTTTTTTTTATATTGCATCTATGTGCAAATTAATCCTTCAAAATGCTGAATAACAGATTCGTTAAAAATTAAATTCCTTGAGATCTAAAGATTTTGAATGTATTCTTTTCATTTAGCTTTCCACCCAAAAATCTGTGCCTTGGAAAGCCATGTTGAAATCTGTTCCAGTGTGGGCCATTGTTGTTGCACACTTTTCTTATAATTGGACATTTTACACTCTCCTTACCCTGCTGCCTACATACATGAAGGAGATTTTGAGATTTGATGTGCAGGAGGTAAGCTACCCTATGCATTCCAATTTTACAAAGATTAACTTTAATCCTAAAGTGGTACAACCATGAGCCTAGATCCAGGAGGCTTTATAACTGTATTAATTCTTCTGAAGTAATTCCATTAATATCTAGACAATGAGAATTTGATTCCCAATCTTAGGCCCAATTCTTGCATTTCTGTCCATCTTTCTATTCAACAGATAGTTCAGATTTTTGTAAGAACCAAAGTATTACATAATCTTCCCAGGATATGGCGATAGTTAAATTACTGTGTGTGTACTCCAGGAGATTTCCTTTGATGATCATTACCTTTGATGAAATGGGCATTGTGAACTCTGTTAGTGGGGTCTTTTCACAAGTAATCATGACTTCTGGGTAGACTATTCTAAAAGGAACAAAAATGGAGAAAAATGTTGGCTTCCTACAGATTTCCTGATACTTGCATTTCTTCAGAAGTACAAGGGACGAATCAACTTAATAAGTACAAGGGAAGAATCTTAATAACAGGACAGAGCAGTTTAAATTCTTTAGTTATTATGTAATCAGAACTTGGAATCTTGCTTCCTTTTTTTCCTTTTTACATCACGGGTGTCAAACTCCGTGTCAGGTTGCAGTCATGTGACATTTCACAACGTTTTTCCCATTTACAGAACTGGGATGGGCATGACTGTGCATGACACCTCTGGTATGCGGGCTGCCAGTTTGACACCCCTGGTCTACGTGGTGGGGGGGGGGTGTCTTTTTTTTACTGCAGTGCCTGAAATCTAAAACGGGCTGTTGAACTAATATTTCTCTCTCTCCCAGTAAAATATGCCTAAACCAAATAAGGCAATGGCAATATCCATTTTAATCCGGACTAATGAAAAAAGCTTTGTCTTAAATTTATAATTGGTCTTCACTGGAACAGGTGGTACATCTTGGCCGCATTCTTAAAATTTATTACTATATTTGTGTTTCCATTGTTTATCATTTAAAAGGTTACTTTGTTTAAGTAATTTTTAGGTAATTCTCAAAGGCTTCAGGCAATTTCAACAATTGTCTGGAAGCTCCAGGTCCATATTATGTACATACAAAAGCTTTTATAGTGAAGGAAACCAGAAAGAGGCTGTATTTTTCTCATCTTGTCAAACATCTGTTTGATGGTTGGTTGGAAGGAATGAATTAACCTGAAGATGGATCAGTTTCAAAAGAGTCACAAAATGTTGTATATAAGTTACTGATCACCTGCCTGCATTATTTACTAATATATTGTTTCTGTTTGTGCTTATTTTTAAATCTGTTATCCTCTCTCTAGCATGAGTGTTTCATATCTAAAAATACGATTTATGATATAAACTTGAGTAATGTATCATATCAATACGATTTATGATATAAACTTGAGTAATGTATTATATCTCTAATCCGACAAAGAATTGTTCAAACTATTTTTAATAACAGAACCATCCCCAACCATTTCCCCCCTCTACAGAATGGATTCTTATCTGCACTTCCTTATTTTGGCTGCTGGGTTTGTATAATTGTGTGTGGTCAGTTTGCGGACTATTTACGGGAAAAGAAAAATATGTCAACAGTCTGTGTTCGCAAAACATTTACAGTAATAGGTAAGAAAAACATTTCTTTTCCAATGTAGCCTATAGCTCATTGAGACTACTGCTAGAATTAATGTGAATTAGTTGGTAAAGATGAACTTTTCCAATTACAGTACAGTTGTTGGTCGGATGGACCCTGATACTTCCTGGATTGACCCAACATATTAACAGATATTAACAGATTAACAGAGTTGGAAGGGACCTTGCAGGTCATCTAGTATCTTGAATATGTGTGAAGGTCACAATCTACTAGGACTATATGAACGTATGATTCTTAAAATAATATATATAATTACCATAGGGAAATCTTAATTTCATGTGTGTGAACAATCAGATATGTGCAGAATTATTATGTTTTAATTATTATGTTCTACCTAATTATTATGTTCCACCTGTAATAGAGAAATTTTCCCAGTCTGGCAGCCTGCACATGGGAACAATTAGATAAGGCTCTAAGAAACTTGGGGGAGGGGTAGTCTTAGCCTGCTTTTGTGCAGTGACTTTAGGCTAACTCCCTGTTTGAGCTCCTTCCCTGCCAGGCTGTTGCTTTTCAACATCTAACAATGATAAGGATCACCCTGAATTTTTTAGGAATATTTGGGGGGGGGGGGTGAGGGAAAGCATGGGCAAAACATGCCAGCATTATAACTTTGCTCAAAATGATAGGAAGGTACCTTATGCCTATTCAAACTTTTGCCTGCCTGATACAGTGGCATAAATACAAAGTAGATTCTATAGTACTAACTAGAAATTTGCTTTCCTGAAGTTCAGAAAAGCATCTTCTCTTGCTTCCCTCTGAACCTTTTGTCCTGGATAACTTAATACCTTGAAACAAACTGAAATTACAATGCATAAATTAACTTTGAGATTCCAAAAGGAAGTTGGTATCTTTTTATTCACAATTCTTTTTTGTTTTTGTTTCCCACATTAGCCTTTGCTGCCTTGTCCTAAAATAAGTAGCTTTGAACACAACGGAAGACTGTTAATAACTTTGTGTATTTTTTTTTTTTTACTGACCCGATTTTTAAAATAGATTCAGTGTGTTGATTTTAATTAAACAACAGCAACAGCTTGGACTAGATCGCAATAGAAAGCAGGATAATCACTCAATATTTTCTTATTTACTTTTTTAGGTTTTTTATCATAGCAAAATAGTAATAATCAGCCAATCTCAAAGTATCACATAGAGCAGGGGTCCCCAACCCCCGGGCCGCGGACCAGTGCTAGTCCGTGGCTTGATAGGAACTGGGCCGCAAGGCTGGAGAGGAGGAGGAGGGGGCAGCCCCCTGGGCAGAGCGCGCACGGGGGGCGGGAGAACGCAGGTGCGGCCGCTCGCGCCGTTGGGGGCCGAGAGGGGTTTGTGAGCCGACTCACCACCCCCCCCCGCATGCATGCACCGCCTGTTCCCCCTCCCCCTGCTCCCCCTCTACGCCGGCCGAGCCATGCCCACCGGTCCGCGGAATTTTCTTTAAAATGAAACCGGTCCCTGGTGCCAAAAAGATTGGTGACCCCTGACATAGAGCACACAATATACTCTCAGCTTGAATTAAAAAATAGTTGATTTCTTTAAAGTCACATGGACAAATATTTAGGCAAATGAACCTCCAAGAAAGTCTAGCAGGAATTTTGATGCAAATTTTATAATATGGCTAGTAGAAGTCATAAGTATTATTTAGGCAAGCCATTAAAAACAGTTTCATGTTATTCCAGCAAACACCATCATTTTGAATTAATTTGAATCTTTTAGTAACAATTTTAGATTTCTACCATTTAATATAGTGAACTGTCCGAAATGCCACTGTATTGGGGATGCATTCCAATACAGGTAATCTCCTTGATGTACAACCATAATTGAGCCTGAAGTTTTGTTTGCACATTGTACCAGACATTAAGTGGATTCCCACATCACTACACCCAATTTTATGACTTTTGCAACTGTCATAAAGCAAACACTGTAGTCATAAAGAAAAACGATGTCCACATTGGTAGACATTGTCAGAAACTGGAAATAAACTCTTGATTTTTTTAAAAAAAAGTAAGTTGCAGTCATGTGATCGTGGAATATTGAGAAAAAACATAAATATGAGCCAAGCACCCAAAATGTGATCAGGTGGTAATGGAGAGGAAGCCCAGCCTTTGGAACTTCTAATTCAGGTCATAAGTAGCTCTGGGGAGGTCCGTCAAAACTTTGAATGGTTGCTAAGTGACCAGTCCAAAGGTGGGTTTCTCCCAGTTTGGCTTGGATCGGCCAAAGCAGTAGTAGAATTCAGGCCTGGGTTTCAGAACCGGCAATGACCCAGGCCTGCCACGCCCATGAACCGGTTCCCTCGCTGCTGCTGGGCTGCCACCATTTTGGTTTTTAATGGGTGCACGTGTACAGTTCACTGTAAATTGTTATGCACATGAACAATTGAACAGCGTAGCACGCGTCTGGCGCATGCACAAGCAAAGTGAGAGAGCGTGCAGGTTGCGAACCAGTAGTAAAACTGACAACAATCCACCCCTGGACCAGTCATAAGTCAAGATAGCTTACCATTTTAAAATGTTTTAGCATGGGGTAATTTAATTTAATTGGATTTTAATAATTGATCTATTTACGTACGTTGTGTTTTAATTTACCTGTGCGCCGCCCTGGGTCCTTTTGTAGGAGAAGGGCGGGGTATAAATTTAATAAAATAAAAATAAATAAATAAATACCAGTAAAAGCTATTTTATATGCAGATCGTTGATCTGACTGTTGAATTAGACTGACAGTGATATGCCAGGATTTCAGGAGGATAAATATATCTATCAATTCCGGTTATTGGGAATTTATGAAAAAATGCGGAGTTCAACCTTTCTATGCAGTGCATATGTTGTGATATCAAATTACAAATACCCTCAATCTTGTGTGCCCACAGTTCTACCTGCTTTCTTCTAAAATCTTGCTGTCTTTGTTTCCAAATGTCTACTGTATACTAATCCCCTATGTCTCCAGCATATTGACTTTCTTGTGCTGATAATACTGTAATGGGTTCTTTGAGCTTGGATGGATCAGAGGAGAATACACCTGTTTCCATTTACAAATTCCAAGGACTATGTATGACCATTCTTGTTCCCTGATAATATACTATGGTACTGTTTAGTTATTGTCTAGTTTAGACAATGTTATCTCTTTATTTAGGGATGAAGGGTGAAATTACACTTCAGTGATCCTCTGTTGCAGGTCAAGAGCTGAAAGCTACAGCTACTTGTATAAAATAAACAAAAATCAAAACTACACTAAAACATCATGAAAAGAATTAATAGAAATATAACGGTATATTGTATAACGGTTCTATTTTTTGTTGTTGTTTAATTAAGGAATGGTTGGGCCTGCAGTATTCCTCATGGCAGCTGGATTTATAGGTTGCAATTATAAAATGGCAGTTGTATTTTTAACCATATCAACAACACTTGGAGGATTTTCCACGTCAGGTTACAGTATTAACCACTTGGATATTGCACCATCGTAAGTTTTTTAATGGTTTTTACTTGTTAAGTTTTTTACTAACTGTTAATTAAGCTTTCCTGAAACAGATAATCTCATTATACTATGTATAAGGCACGGAATTCAATGAAGAGTGGTTTTAGAAATTGTTGCAAACCATGTCACTGTCTTCTTAAGATTTTCACACAAGTTGAATTTTTATTGTCAACATCGGGCATGTTTTCCAAAACTGGTACAAATATCAGAGGACAACGATTCCTTCTTGGTGGACATTTCTTAGTGATGAAAGAAAAAATATTTTCATCCATAATATTTTTGTTGGTTTTCCATTAAATGGATAAGACTAGGAAAGGGTGAACAATAGAAGATAACATCAAAACTCTTTCAAAATAATTTTGAAATAATAAAAGTAGAGATTACAGTGCATGTGACAAAAGCTAGTTTCTGTACAAATGTCCCCAGTGCTGTTCCCATTTTAGGCACGGTGTGCCATGTTAATCATGGCTTCTCCCAGCTGGAATTGAGAGAACCCAAAACACTTGTCAAAACCAAACTTAAAAAGCAAATCTTGGCCTCCGTTTTTGGTGTCCTCAATCAGAAGAAACTTTCTTAATAAGTTCTCAAGCAATAATTGCTGGATAGTTTGCAGTTGGCTCCCTTGTATTGGGCAGAGAAAACCTCCGCCCGGCATGTTCCTGTATTTTGGTGTGGACAGGTTTTATAAATCTGCCATTGAAAACTCCACTGGGAAGAGTTCTTTGTTGCCAAAGTGAATGAAAAAAATACAGAGAAACAAAAGTTGGGGGGAAATATTTGTTATGAATGGAAAGTATTCTGTCCCCAACATGGTTCCTCCAACCTTCCATAGCTAAGAGTTGTTGTTCCTTTCCCCTACCACTACTGCCACGTGGAGCTGGTGGACAAGCAGATGTATACAGCTGCTAGTCCTCCTCCTTTTTACTTGTTACAGTTCTCATAATGATAGCATCTTCCTGGATCATCAAATGTTCCTCTGATCCAATTGGGTTTTGTGTGTTTGGGAGGAAGGGTGTTTGTTTTGGTTCCCTCACTACACACAGATAGGATCATATGCCATTCAATTCCTTAGAATACTGGACATGTTGTTTAACTTTCTGGAGTGGCAAATACATTTGATAAATCTTCTGCAGTCATTTCAAATTTAACTTCAAGCTATAACCACATCAAAATTTAATGTTTAAATTCTTGTTAATCCATTGCAATAAAAACAATACAGATTGTTGTGGTGCCTTTAAGAAATATATTACATCATAAGCTTTCCTAATCATATTTCTTCTAATACACGCAATTGTTTGGTTGTTTCAAATTATAATTTAGCTATAAATTATAATTTTAAATTATAATTTTCCTCATGTTTCAACTTACAATGATAACTACTTATACAATTTTATTTATCTCATAGATCCCACACCTTTATATATAGTATTTCTGAAAGAATATAAGTATAGCTTGTAAAAGAGTATCTAAAAGACACCATCTTCATTCAGATACCAATACACAGTAATTTATGTGGACTGACAATCCTTTGTTTCATATATTTTCCCAGAAGGACAATTTTTGTGTGTGTATGGAGATTCTCTTGTAAATGGCGTAGTTGTTGAAAAGGGCCAGTTGTAGACGTTATGCAACGAAGACATTTCTTAATGGTGGAAGATCTTTTTTTCTGAGGGGAAATGCTACACTGAGCTGTTTTGAGATAGACTTTGTACTTAACATTTGCAGGATGCATACCATTGGCATCTACTGTATATGTGTATTTATTAAATAACAATGCTGTTGGAAAATATAGTTTGTCTTAGCTGTCACGTCTGAGCTGAAATGAAGTTGGAGGAAAATCATTTAATTTGCAGTGGGAATCCCCATGCTAATATCGTAAGAAGCTTGGACACACGAGAAGCATTTCTAATCCTGTGCAGACAAGTGGATGAATCACGTGTGAAATTCTTTCTCTGTCTCCTGTTTCAGTCTGTCAAGAGGGTTTGGATGCCAAAATGCTTGGACTGCTGTTGAGAAAATTCCTCTTTTGTGGAAGTGCACATATAATTTAATCTGGTTCTAAAGGGGCAGGAAAAGAATTGCAAAATTGAGAACTGGAAAGTTCCAAAGACTAATCCTTGTTTTCTCCTATTAGCTATGCCGGCATCCTCCTTGGAATCACAAATACATTTGGTACTATTCCAGGAATGGTAGGACCACTTGTTGCTAAGGCTCTGACTCACAGTGTAAGTCACACTTATTTTATTTTTAGAAATGTAAAAAAAAAGTCTCACGTAAATTCTTAATTGAATAACTGTATTCCCTTGCTGATATCAAACAGCTGAGCATTAGGGATTGATAAGAAATCACCACAAAATTCTAAGATTGTAAGCCAACTGAGAAATTGGAAATATATTCCAGGAATGGCCACTGTTAAATTGCACATGGTTACTTTTGAAAATCACATGAATCTGTCTAGATACTTTCAAGAAAATAATATTGATTTGTGCCTTAAATTACATACTAATAAATAAATACAGCCAATTATTTATTTTCCCTTAATATTCTATTTATTGATAGAACTCTGTAAAAAGATATATTTTAGCAAAGAAATTTTGTTCCGAGATTCCCCAATACAAATCTTATTTTAAAATAATTCTTCTCACAAAGCAGTGCATAGTAACTCCCAAAGTCAGTAACCAAATTAAGTAAATGTTAAATAAAATTAGGATAGTCTATAATCAGAAGATAGCACAGCACAAAAAGGAAACATGATTTCAAAATAGTAATTAAAAATATATAGGCCAGGCCTCTGAAGAATGTTCCTATATATTCACAATAATGTTTTGTCTTTTATTTTTTAAAGAAGCCATATAGCTACAAGTTTGTAACTGACTATGCAGCTTCCAAAATTCTTCATTTATTTCTCAATGTAATACTGGAGGAACATCAGTTACATTTTAATTTGTATTATTAAGCATCTTTAGAAACTAGGATTAAAGTTCTAACTTCGACTATAACTTATGTATGCAATAAAAATCACATAAACTATAATTGCAGCTTTTTCCTTTTGCTTAATTGGACAAAATATGCCAAATTCCACATTAGTTTGTTTTGCACAAATAAATCTAACTTTCAAGTATCACTTTTCCAGTTCTCTAAAATAATGCTTTAAATCAGAAATAAATGGTACTTCCCAATATGAGCTCATTTAAATCTTAATTCTTATTTTCCATGTCCATACATTGTAGTGCTATCTAAGCCAATAAACTGAGGTTACTTAAATTTGGAGCTTGTTCCTGAACAAGAGTCGGAGTGTGATATCTACACTTTTTTCTAAGAAAAATGATTGAATCTTCACACCCTCCTTTTCTTCCAATTTCTTGCTATTTAATTATGCCTGAGGTTGCAATTCAGCAAGACAGTAGAATCTGCCTAAGCCAAACAGTAGCCATAACCTAACCATGGAATTAAAATAATTGTTAATTATTTCTAGCTCTCTTTGTCTATGTGCTTAGAAAGTTCTAATTTACATTGTTAACAAATTAACTACAGCAGCTGCACCAAGTTCTTGCAGTAGGTGGAAGCAAATTTGGCTAAAACTTCTGTATAGTGGTGAAATAGCATTGCATTTTTATTTAACAAAGAGAATTAAAATGCCTTAGCTTTATCAATATTCAAATGATTCTTTATGAATTTTATTATTCCAGTTATGAATTACTGGAAACTTACAAGCAACGCATTGAAGAGTGGGCCCAAAGTATTCAATTGTGTGTGTAGTTTCCCCCCCCCCCCTAACTTTTATCAAGTTCCTTTCTTTCTTTAGTCACCATCTGTAGGCTTTTCTTGGTTCTTCTCAGCAGTCTTCACTAGTAATTCATATTTAAGCTTACAATTTTCCTGTGTTTTTATCAAACTCATTTCTAGGATTCCTTTTGAAACTACAGTTTTAATCTTGGCCAAACTGACTAGTTCACTTTTCTCATGGAAGATCAGCAGCTTTTATTTATTTTTTTAAGATTAGATTTTTTTAAATCCTTTCATAGTTGAAATAATGGTCCCAAAAGAAACAGGAAACCCACCCTCACCCCCTGTTTTCATTCAGTGGAGGCAAAATGGAGGGATATCACAAATTGTAGTAAGAAAACTTTAACAGAAAGAGAGTGTAAGCCGCATGTATGCAAGAGTGGAGTTTGTGTCATGATGTCAGTATGAACCTGTGATCATTTTGATGCAATTTCAGATTGCCTCAGATGCCTATATCGAAGTTGAATTTTCATTCAGCCATGCAGTTCAATGGGTAGTCTTAACCCACATACTTTATTCCTCCTTAATTCAACTCTCAAGGTTGATAAAATAAAACAAAAGGGAAGAGAACAACAGACCTCTTTGGAGAGAAGTTACGAGTGTGGATAATTTTACTTAGATATAATAGTCTGGCACAAATACCAAATATTAGTGAATTAAATTGTACTTATAAACTATAAATCTCCTTCCCCTTATTAAGAAAGTTGCAAATTGCTGAGGTGTTAACTACCCTGTTTCCCCCAAAATAAGACCTCCGCAGATAATAAGCCCAATCGGGCTTTTGAGCAAATGCGCTGAAATAAGCCCTCCCTTGAAAATAAGCCCTCTCCGAAAATATTGCAACGCAGCAGCAACCATGAGGTGACCATGCTTGCTGCCTCCTGCACTTCAAAAATAATAAGACCTCCCCAAAAATAAGGCCAAGCACTTATTTCAGGGGATCAAAGGAAAATAAGACCCTGTCTTATTTTCAGGGAAACACAGTAGTTTAATTACATCTAATATTAAGAATAAATGAAATTAAGAATGAGATTCCAAGAATGAAAAAGATGAAACAAAAAGAGTTGCAAGAGGATACTGAATGAATATCTTAATGGAAAGCATTTTTCACTCTTGAGCATCATCCTGCTGTACTGATTTATCTTTTGTATTCCTCTTTTACCAGAACACTATAGAAGAATGGCGGAACGTGTTTTATATTGCTTCTGCCCTTAATTTATTTGGAGCTATTTTCTTTGCATTGTTCAGCAGTGGAGAAGTACAAAACTGGGCACTCAATGGTTACCATATACATAGGAACTAAAGGAATTCTGGAGAGAATGACAAAGCATTACAATTACATCACTCGGAATGCCTTTTATGGGGATCTCTGTTTAACAGAGTTCCTTTCCTGGAATTGTAAAGACATTTTACATTTTTAATATGCTGATTTTTGTATTAAACTGGGATCTAATCCAACAAATGAACACTTTCATTTGGTAAATATATGAAGATGTGCCATATTTTAATCCATGTTATCTACTTTTTAAATATTTATTTATAAAATCAATGGAATGAGTGATTATTACAATGCCAGTAACTTGTAATGAAGGGATAATGTATAAAAGGAAATGCAGAATGTTTGTGTTGCCTCAAGAGTGAAGTTTGTTCCAATTGTTCACTTGTATTTTTCATGTTGCATTAATTTAAACAAATGGAAATTAAATGTTCTTTTAAAATGTATTTGTTTCCCCATAAATCTGTTATGAAGTTTCCACAAATCAAGGAAGCCACACCCTGCTGATTCAGGAATATAAACCCAAATCCTCAGCTGGCATCTATCAGAAAAAAGTTTGAAAGCATGGCATTTCACTTCTCATATTTTTCTTACTTCAATTCCAGTATTAGAATTGAAAAGTAACCCACTTTATCCAAATAAAGATCCAGGAGCTTTATACATTATTTATATGTTATATACTAATATTTGTGGGCAGCAATTAAAGATGCTTAATTGTAATTGAGGCTGAACAAGTAGCCACTCAGACTCTCTTCAGGGATTTCATGTGCCCATGTACCATTAAAATTTTTTAGTCCACTGTTAACACCTCACTTGTACCAATCTACATGGCAATTTGTATTACTATATCACCCAGAATATCTATATAGCAGGTATTGCATCACACCTTTTTCATAGAATCATTTCTCTTCAACTGTTTTTCAGATTAGTGCACTAGGAGAAGACTTTCCTGCACCTATCTCTAAGACATAAAGAAATATCAGGAACTCCTAACTAGTTAGAAAAATATTAGGAATGGTAGATAACTTAGACTACATACAGAATATTGTGGGATTGACTAATCAAATTTAGTTAATGAGTAACTATGCACACACAATTGTATAATGAAAATCAAAACTGAAATAATATCCAAAATAAGGGATAGTTGTAGAGACTTCCTTTGTGTGACATTGTGAATTTAAATGTTGTAGACTAAAAAGCTTGAGACAAACCATATACTTGAAATGTCAAGATTGAAATATTATGAAAAATATTTTTTAAAGTGAATAAACATCTTATGAAGCTTTGCAAAACTAGCAAACCTGAGATAAGCTAAACATGGTTGGGTTCTGGCCTATCCAGAGCAAAATATCACAGATGGTTTTGTTGTAAATAATTTCAGGGAACTGAGTTGATTTCATTTCTAAGAAGTTGCAGTTACTGGTTTTCTACCTTAGATTTGGAAAATCATTGAAATATTTTAGTAATATTGTTTTAGAATAATTACCAATATTGGCAGTGAGGTTGGTGTTTTTGCCAAGTTAGTAATATGAACACTGCTACTATTAGTAATGAGGTGGGAATTTTCACACTTTTAGGGAACTTAGCTTTTGGAATCTTTATAGTACAGAATATTTGCAACCCTTTATCTCATTCAGCCTTCCCTCATATCTCATGCCTTCTGATAACTTGGACTTTAGTTGTCCTAATTCTTTGTAGCATAGTCTTGGGAGATGATGAAGAGGGTGGTCATCTGCTAGAAAGCACCATCAGGAAAGGCTAATTTTGCCTCTATAAGTGCACAAGAAATGGTCTACTACCCATACTTTGTTATCCTTTTGTAAATAAGGATTTTTATAAGAGAAACCATGTAAAATAAGCTTCTCAACAGTGCCAATTTGTGCCTACTCAAGAAATAAGTCATGGAGGAATTTTCAACTTGCATGGAGTACAGCATCAGGACATCATTCAAATGCATCATCTGCAGCTAATGTGATGTTATTCATATAATGCTTCCGATGATTCCCCCCCCCCCCTTGCAAATTGGCTGTAAGTTTACTTTGTTCTTTGGTTACATATTCCCCCATTGGTCTGAAAATGTTACTTGGTCAACAGTGTAGAATCTTTTGTCATGCTAATTTGCTTACCCATCTGTTTTATATTGAAAATGAGCTGCTTCAGTATGTTTATAATATTTAGTCACTTGGTAGTAAAATGGGTGATAGATAAATGTAATAGAAGCTTGCTTTCAGCCTTCCAAATCTACCTACAATAGCAAACTCAACAGTACTAAAAAAAATTGAAGCCAGCACCACGGAAGTGTGGTGCTCACTCACACCTTGGCAGTTAAAACAGCCAGGGAGCATTAAAATATAAACTGTCATGGATTCTTTTATATACTCAAGTCAGTGGGCTTCAAAACCCCACACAATATAAGTCCCTAGGCAACACACACACAACAAGCACTCAGAGGCTACTACTACTCTTTCCCACTTTCTCCATTCCAGGACATTTCATTTGTATTAAATCAAGATAGCTAGAATAATCCCAGGTTCCTTCCCTTCCTACTTATGCTCCATTCTCATCTTTGCCTTACATGGGACCCTTGTGGTTACTCCCACTATTTTAGCCTCTTTCTCAAATCTTTTTCCCCCTCTTGAGTCTCACCTTCAGCAACAGTAAAATCTGTTCCAATTACTAGGTTACATGGCAAGTTAGGAATGACTCCTACCACCATTACCTAGTTCCATTCCCTCTTGCATGTACTTGGACTTTAACCAATGGGACATCTCAAACATATTTTTTCTTCTCAAAGATGCTCTACTGCAATCTTTTTTTCCCTTGCTTTTACTGTCTTTGGACAAATGGCCACTTTTCCCACACGTGTAACTACCAATGTCCCGAGGCTTTCCTTTAGTTTGGGCAGAAGCTGAAGTCTTCTCTACTTTCACCTTTTGTCTCTTCCAGCTCCTTAATATTCTTACTTTCTTACTTTACTTATTTTCTCCTGAATCTTTTCTAATATCCTGACCTTTTTTTAACTGCCATGTAGACCTTAGACCTTCTAACTATTCTTTGGTCTGATTCTGTTTTTACACCCAAAACCTCAATTTAGTAAGGACTATATGTAGAAACTGTTCTGGAATTACTTCCTCTATCACTTTTCCTTTGCTTCTTTTGTCTGGCCTCAACCATTTCTTGCCTGTCTTTAAATGTTGCTCACAATTCACACATCCTTTCACGTTTGTCATAGGTATAGCTCTTCAATCTTTGCTTATAGGTGTAAGGAGTATACGATTGTCTCTTTCACGTGAGAGTAATCCACTATTTCACTGGAAGACTACTATAAGCTTCTCAAAGCCTTTCCCATTAAACATGGGGTTGGGTCAGACCATCCATTTACTCTCAAGCCACTTACAACAGGTAGCTACTCTTTTGAACTGGTAAAATAGGCTTATTTTTCTTATTTTTCCTCTGACTCCTTGGGAATTTAAATGTTTTGGGGACCATCTCTACTTTACACATTCTGAAAACTTTAGAGTTGAATATGCTTAAGTAGGTCTATCAGCCCCCTAAACTCTTGCCTCTTTGCCATTCCAGCCCATCTTTCCTTTCTCCCTCCAAAGTTGCTTCTTTTCCTCTTTTATTTAACTTCAGCCTTTCTTCTTGCTGTTGTCTTTTCAGCTGTGCAATAATACTGGTCCAAGTATCAGTGCCTAGCTCCATTTCAGGCTGGTCTACCTTTTGCTTTGGCTTTACCATAGACAGACATCTGCCTCCACCAAAGTAGTAGCTGAAGGAGGAATCTGTCCTTTCTGCCTTTTCCATGTTTGTTATAAGAAGGCCATGGTAAGAAGTTTAGTTTCAGCAGGCAGGATACTGGCTAATTTCTGCAAAGTCTGACCTCTGCAAGGCCCAAACTCCTTTGCTTTTGCAGCCCTCTTCTTTTTAGCCAAAGCTAGTTTTCTCTTCATTAACTTTAAGCCACATTGTGCTGGTGCCCATTTGTGTTAGTTTCCTATCTTTTAGATAGTCCACATTTTTTGCCTATCCCAATCTTTTTGTATACCCCATCTTTTGTCACCAGTTGTCATATGAACACAAGTGAGCAGGCTCTAAACACTACCAACAGGTAGTGGCAACACAAACGCAAGCACTCAGAGGCTAGTACTCACTACTCCACTCTTTCCCACTTCTACTATGCCTCTTCCTCTTGCTCCTCCAACTACTACTTCTTATGAGTCCTACTGCTGGAGAATTGTAGCTCTATCTACTTTAGGCTGTTTCAGGAACCACACACAGCCTCCTTTCCCTCTCTCCCACACATCAACCACCACACCCAGCTGATCCGCTTTTATAGCCAACAATTGCTCCACTGGCTGCGAGAGGACTTAAAGGGGCAGGAGAGCAGCACAGGTGCTGATCATTTTGTAGGCAGCCTATCCTTTTGCATATCCAATGAAATTGAAAAGAAGAAATGGCTAGATGGACCAAATATGTCTTCAGGGCTTCCCCTAAACCTTGTTTGCTTTAAGCCTGATGGGTACCGGTTAGCAACAGATTCTGTAGGCATGGAGACATTGGAGAAATTGCCTTGTAATTGCTATTGAAGGGCCAACAGTTTTGATTTCAAAGTGCAGGCAAATTGACAGCAATGAATATTAATACTTATCTGCCCTCCTGGAATATGTACATGTAGTCCTTGTTTAGCAACTGCCATCGGGACAATTACAATCAGTAACTTAGCTGTTAAGCCAAGCACTCACTTGAAAGAACTGTAACTGTTTATGATCTTATTTCAGCTTTCCTTTGCTTTATAGACCTGCAAAGGTCATAACTTCAAGGACTGGTTTCAACTGCAAAAGATGGCTAAAAGAAGACTATCTGTAAGTATTTCACAGAAAGGAAAGTTATATTGCTCCTAAAAACTTTATACACTTTTTTTTGTGAGACAGGGTTTTTTTTAAAGTTAAGGTATGCAACTTTTCCTGTAGACGATCCATAGCTATAAGTTCAGTTGTACCCAAAAGACTAACTGGTAGCCTTTGAGCTGATTCACGATTAAGCCACAGTGCTATTAAGTGCTTTGTCTCTAATGTACCATACAAGCAAGTTACTTTGTTTAGCACTTCTGTTCCTGGCAGAGGGAGGAAACAAAGAGATGGATTTAAAAGGAATCACCACACAAAGCTCAGCTCGTGGGCTGCCTCTGGAACAATCCAGAGCGAGCTGCATCTGGATTGCCTGCAGGCTGGAGCCCTTCCCCCATCAATTAATGTTCTATCTTACAGAAAAAAGTTGTGGGATTCTGATGGTTCCAAAACATCCCAGTGAGATGAAAAATGACAACATGAAATAATTTCACTACAAGAAGCGAGGAAAGCACAAAGAAAGCTTCAGGGAAAGGTGAGCATCAAAACAAGCATAAAATGACGCCGTCGGTTACAATTTGAGTTTACAGCATAGTTTCTGGCTAGTATTTATAAATCACACCTGTACCAATACAGAATTAATTGCCAAGCCACAGTAAACAACAGATGGACACTGCATTATGGTAGCCAAAGGAAAAATGGAATGAGACTCTCTTTTCTGCACAAATATTACAAGTATAAAAACTTGCTTAGGCTTGCAACTTGTCCAGGTCTTAACAAGAAAAAGCCAAAATGTATTCTTAGCAATATGGTTTATTTTTAACTCTGAATGCCATCATCCATTTTGGGATGTGTCAATGAATCTACTAAATGTTGCAAGCTGATTTATAGGTTCAATCTGATGTATGCTGCCCAGTCTTCAGATTGTGGAGGGATATAAAAATTACAAAATTAATAAATAAAAGAAATGGAAATACATTTTCAAAATATTTTCCATAGTAAATGTATTTGTAAAACACTTGCTCATATCCATTTCAGGTTATCTTAATCTTAATATTTTTTTCCTTTAGAATCCTTTAATTTTCAAAAATAATGCATCAGATATCAGCATTTCTTTGAAGATAGCATTTAAACTGTATATTCCCTCCAGAAGACATTCCTCGCCACAAGCTGTCAGTGGTTTTATTTCTTTCCATTACTATTGATTTGTGTACTGCTCACTTCATATGACTTAAGGTGGATTGTAAGAATATAATAAAATATAAAAACAAAATGAACACAAGAAATAATTATGAGGCCATAAAAGCACAAATGCCTGAGGAAATAAACAGAGCTTAAGTACTCCGAAGACCAGGAAGTCTTGAAGACCAGGACGTTAGGGCCCTTACACTTCAGGAGATAAGGGGCAACCATAGAGGAGCATCAAAAAAGGGCATCATTGAGGCAACCATAGAGGAGCATCATCATCAAGCCCCAAACTTCTTGACATTCTTGACTCGCAGGGGCGTGTCATTGGCTCCTGCGGAAAGGGCTCGCAACTTGGGCGTCCTCCTGGATTCACGGCTGTCCTTGGATGACCATGTAACGGCCGTGGCCATGGGAGCCTTCTATCAGGTTTACCTGATACGCCAGTTGCGCCCCTTTCTAGATCGGAATGCCCTATGCACGGTCACTCAAGCCCTCGTTATTTCCCGCCCAGACTACTGTAACGCCCTCTACGTGGGACTCCCCTTGAGGTGCACCCGGAGACTCCAGCTAGTGCAGAATGCGGCCGCGCGGGGGATCCTGGGAGTGTCTCGTTACTCCCATGTAACACCTCTCCTGCGCAAGCTGCACTGGCTGCCTGTGGTCTTCCGGGTGCACTTCAAGGTGCTAGTTACCATCTTCAAAGCGCTCCATGGCACGGGTCGTGGTTACTTGAGAGACCGCCTCCTACCACATACCTCCCTTCGACCTGTCCGCTCCTGCAGAATGGGCCTTCTCAGGGTGCCGTCAGCCGGTCAATGCCGGCTGGTGGCTCCCAGGGGAAGAGCCTTCTCTATGGCGGGTCCAGCACTCTGGAACAACCTGCCCCCCCGATATCCGTACCATCACGGACCTACGACTCTTCCGTCGGATGTTAAAAACACATTTCTTTCATCTAGCCGGCCTGACATAGACTAAGGGAATAATTTTAAACTTTGATATTTATTGGTTTTAAATTTATTTATTTAAATTTTAACACAGATTAATAATTTAATTGTCTTTTATATTTTGTATGTATTGCGGGGTTTTTATCTTTCTGTGCACCGCCCTGAGTCCCTTTTAGGTGAAATAGGGCGGTATATAAATCGAATAAACATAAACATAAACATCATGTGATGGAGCATTCAACATCCCTTCTCAAAGGATGGGTTGAAACATGCCTGGAAAGGTGACCCTGCAAATATGTAGGAGACAAGCCATTTGGGGTTTTGAAAGTATATTGAGAAGGCGAGCAAACTCGTCAGTACAGGGACCATAAGGTTTGTGCCTGGAAAGTTTGTATGGCACAGGGAGCTCTTGGAAGTGCAGAGTAAAGATTTTGCAAACATTACGTGACAGTAGGTAGTTTCACAATCTTTCTACTTGCCTGCATTATCTATCTTCTTTCCAGCTTTTCTTCTCCTTCTAGAAGCTATGCGCCTCTAAGAATTGCACAACCAGCAGAAATTCAACTGGTAAATCCTGTCTCAGCCTGGAGATGTAATCATAAAGAAAACTTGATAATGTTACATTCATGTTCAAAGCACAATACCCTTTATTTCAGATGTAGCTGTCAATATCATAGTGGAGAATATGAAACATTTATATTATGGAAATTGTGTAGCTGACATTATAGGGTAGCAGAATGTGACGTTTTTTAATATTGTACTAGTTGGTGTAAATTCTGAGGAAATTTTATTCACGCCAAAAAAAATGAGCCAAAAGAACCCAAATCTGCCATAACAGTGTTTCAGAGGACGCTAAATAAAATATCTGTCTGTATGTCTGTATCTGAATACGAACACCATATTTCCAAGCACTGTCCACTGAGTAAAACTGCATAGGATTACAACCTTAAATCTTTCAAAAAGAAGACAAAATGTTATCCCTGTATCAACGTGCATATACAGACAGAGACACACTGAATTCTCTTCAATATAAATCAGTCTCCTCTGAAAAAGTGATTTATGGAGAGGGCAGGGGAGACTTCTGCAGAGATCCGGGGTGCCCAATGGGTACATTTTGCTATTCCTGGTTCAGAAGATAAAATTTAGATTTGAGGAGGGAATTTTGTGCAAAGTCCCTGGGTGTTGGGAAGAAGAAAAAATGTGGCACGTGTCCAACTATCCTTAATTATTCCCTGTCTCATAAAAATATTTATAAAAAGCAAGGAAACACAAGCATCATCCAGGTATACTATTACCTCTATCCAATTTTGTTTCAGATTGTTGAGACTTTTCTCTGATTATGCCTTTTTTTTTATTCCAAGGTTTGCTAACAGTCTACTAAGTTTAAAGGAAATAACTTTGGGTCTGTTTTTTTTCTGAAGGAAAATATAGTAAAACAATTACTGACATTCCAAGAAGTAATAAATTGTACTTTCTAGCACCAGGACAGGCTGAGGAGAAGAAAAGGAGATTTGGAGTCCAGACTCCACAGGGTCTGTCTTTATAGGAATTGCCAGAATATAGGAAGTCAGAGCTTGGGCCAGTCACTCTTCTCTTAGCCCAAGGAAGCAAACAATGGCAAACTGCAAGTACTAGTTAGGTAGTCACCAGGAGTCAAAAACTGACTCAAAAGCAAGAAGGTAAGCAAAGCAAGGCAAAAGAAGAAAAAAGAAACCACCTTCACAAGTACTACATTGTCAGTGGCACCTAATTCTGATAAAACAGGAACTAAGTTATGTGGTTTGTCTTTTTTGCATATAGGATAGACACAGAGACAGAAACAGATGTATTGAAAGATATTTTCATTTTTTTCTTGAAGTTTAGTTATTGCCATGCAGCATCTGTAGAGATTTTAAAAAATCCAGATTGTGCCAGCACAACTTGCCCCTTTTTATTGCATGCATCACATGTGCATAAAAAGCTTTGATCATGCAGTTGCAGATACCACCTGGCCTTTTTTGGGCCCTTTTGGCAGCTTCTTGGCTGCCATGTAAAAACATAAGCCGGCATGACAGAACTTGGAGCTGCATCTTGCTAGAAGAGAATTTGCAGCTACATTCCATTGTATAGCATTGTATAAACTTTTATCATCGGTACCTCTGATTTAGTGGAATTTGGATTAATGTTCAAGTAGTTCTTGACTTATGACCTCAATTAAGCCCAACTATTGCTAAGCAAGATAGTTGCTAAGTGAGTTTTGCCATGTTTTACAACCTTTCTTGCCACAGTTAAGTGAATCATTGCAGCTGTTAAGTTAGTAACATAGTAAACTACCATTGACCTTGCTTGTCAGAAGATTGCAAAAGGTGATCACATGAACCTGGGACATTGCAACCGTCATAAATACATGCCAGTTGCTAAGCGACTGAATTCTGATCACATGGGGATGCTGCAATAGTCGTAAATGTGAAAAATGTGTCATAAGTCACTTTTTTCAATGCCCTTGCAATTTCAAACAGTCACTAAACAAATGGCTGTAAATCAGGGACTATCTGTAGTATTTTTAGATTTTACTCTGCATTTTGAAGACTCTTTCAAAAAAATAATGTTTCAAAACATGGCAGCCAAAACATAGTTTATTATAACTTAATTAATTAATTAAACTACCAGCCTGATTTAAATGGACTTCATTGTCATCCAGCTTGGTGTTGTTTGAAGTGGTTTTAACTTAGAGACTGGGATCAAATTTATATGGATTTGTGTATTCACTAAATCATTAGTTGAGAGTGATGAAGATTTTGCCCTGGAATTACTTCTGAGCACTTATAACACTAAAGAAGTTACAAATTTATGCTTTTACCTGAGGTGTATCTTAGTTCATTTTATGAACTAAGCATAAATGCTATTACCCAGGTAAAAGCATAAATTGATTTTGTTGTAAAGAATCACACTCATTCGGATTATGAGCGCTGAAGAGTGTAATTAAATGAGAAAATAACAGCACAAAGTATGTTATGTTAAGGAATCTTACTGTTAGGTAAGTATGTAGAAAGTTTTTGGCATTGTTAGGAGGAAATACAATAAAGACAAACTGAATTGAGATCTTTATTAATACCATTATCCTTTTAAATAAAAATAATGACTTGAATCACTTGTACAGTTTTTATTCAAGAGGGGAATTGGCCAAACATATAATTTTTAAAAATGTTAATATTCAATAAAACCAACTTTATCTCAGAGGAATACAAATGCTGAGCAGGAGGCAGTTGAAAAATATTCTGACTCAATTTGGAACAATGCACCTTAAGGTAATCTTTAAACCTACTGTAAACATTTTTACATCCTTTTATTCATTCTAACATATTTTAGCTATAGTTCATTGAAGTTAGAAACATCAAATTCCAACTATTTTTAAAAGGTTCCTAGTCAAAGTATATATTAGTTACATATATCCATTTAAATCACGATGTTATCTGCTGTGGCCAGAGTGATTCATTTCAGACATATAATAATAATAATATAATAATAATATAATATATTTAATTTCTAGACCGCTCCCTCTCCCCAAGGGGACTCGGAGCGGTGCACAGGGAAATTAAGACAATAAAAATATACAAAACAGTTAAAAACAGATTAAACATTAAGACCCTGCGCTAAAATTCCCCAAAACCAATCACTAAAACCCTAAACCCTATAATACTGTAATAAGAGGCTACCCTAGGCCGGCCAAGCAGAAAAAGTGCGTCTTCAATTTCAGACGGAAGGAACGGAGGTCCGGAGACATGTGAAATTTGTTTAGAAATTTCAATGCACCATACCCTGGTGAAAAAAAATATACATTTAGAAACAAATCTGATAACTAGGAATTTTTAAAATAGCTAAATGGAATTCATACTAAACTATCCTCCTAGTTAGCCGTGCTTGCTACTATTCAGGTACTAATTTAATGTAATTAATATACTTTAGATTTAGCTATTTTTTGGGTGGGAATGATAAATCCTTGCCAATTTACTGCACATAATCTGAGGCTCTACTAACAGACTCATCTATTTTTCTGCCAACGTTGCACTAAAGTAACAGTACAATGCCATTTCATCAGAGGTAACCTCTGTTTAGTTATCTGGGACTCTATTTCCCACTAGGAAATCTTATAAAGATTTTAAAGAACTAATAATACCAAAACTGCAAAAATTATTTAATGGAATTTTACATGGTGGAGAAGTCCCGATGTCATGGAATAAGACAGTAATATCTATAATTCCTAAACCGGATAAAGATCTTGAGAGGATCGAGTCCTATCGACCTATTTCTTTAATCAACCAAGATGCTAAAATATTTACAGCTATTATAAGTAATAGATTAAATAGTTTTATAGACAAATATATAAGTTATAATCAAGTAGGGTTTGTTAAAGGTAGATATATGAGTGATATAATTAGAAGAGTATTGAATATTATAGATGTAGCAGAGAATAATGGAGATGAATTAGGTATAATATCGTTAGATATTTTTAAAGCTTTTGATTCTGTACAATGGGATACTATAAAAGTAATTATCGAGGCATTAGGCTTTGGTAATAAATTTATACATGTTATTTCAAAACTGTATCAAAAAAGTAGTGCAAAGGTAAAGGTGAATGGAACAATGACGGAAGAGATTAAATTGGAAGCAGGCACGAGACAAGGATGTCCCTTGTCTCCAACATTATTTTTGTTAGTTATGGAGGTTTTGATTAAATTGATAGAAGCAGATGAAGAGTTGGAAGGTTACAAGGGATATAAGATAAATTTGTATGCGGATGACACTTTGATTATTTTGAAAGATATAGAGAAAGATTTAAAGAGGATAAATAAACATTTGATAGAATTTGAAGAAATGACAGGTTTAAAGGTAAATTGGTCAAAATCTGAATTATTAATGAATAAAGATGGTAAGGAGTGGGAGAGTATGCAAGAACAATTTGGGATAAGAGCTAAGAACACATTGAAATACTTGGGGATAACACTTTCACTTAAAGTTAGAGAATTAAAAAAAATTAATTATGAGGTGATGTTGAAGGAAGTAGAGAAAAAGATAGATAAATATAAAGAGATAAAGTTGTCTTGGTTTGGTAGAATTGCAATGTGTAAAATGATGTTATTACCAAAGTTTAACTTTTTATTTGAGATGCTACCATTAAATTTGACAGAGAAAGATATAGAAGAATATCAGAAGAAATTAGATAAATTTTGTAATGGTGGGAAAAGACCAAGATTAATGAAGAAATTGTGGTATCAAAACCAAAAAGAGGGTGGATTGGGAATTCCCAATCTACTTAATTATTATCGGGCGTATAATATTAGAACTGTGATAAAAATACTTAAAGGTGGAGATGGTCATTGGGGAGATCTGGAGTTAAAAGATATTAAGAGATTTGGGTCTATATGGTTTTTAGATAGAGCAAAAACAAAAAAGGCAATTAATAGTTATTGGCTAAAGGGGCTGAGTAAAACTTGGAATAAATTTGTTAAAAAACTGATTCCGGATATAACGTTTTTGGGAAAGACAACTGAAAGTTGGCCGATTAAAACTAATATAAGTCGGAACAAAGTAATTGAGGATGAAAATATAGGAAATATAGTAGATTGGTTAAGAGCTTTAGGAACTGAAAGTAGGAAGAAAAAAGTAATTCAAAAATTGGAGTTAAATTGGTTTGAAAAAATACAGGTAGAAAAATGGACTATGAAAGTAAGGGGAATATGTAACATAGATAGAAGTAAAACTAAATTTGAAAGTTTAGTATCTCAAATTATTAAGGATGAAACTGGGTTAAAAGGACTCGTCAGTAAGATATACAAGATTATAAACTTTGATGGAAATCCACAAATGGTAATGAAAAGGAATTGGGAGGAAGACCTAAAGATTAAAATATTGGATTTGGATTGGAACGAGAATTGGAAGAGCCGGATTATGAGGACTTTATCTATAAGGATTAAAGAACATAATTTTAAGGTTGTTTGGAAATGGTACTGGACCCCATTAAGATTATCACTGATAGATAAAAAAATGAGTGATAAATGTTGGAGATGTAATACGGAATTGGGAACTTATGAACATATGTGGTATAAATGTGTGAAAATTAAAAAGTTTTGGCAGCAATTAGAAAGATGTGTGAAATGATGAAAAGAATAATAATATTGAGATCAGAAACTATATTGTTATTGATAATTAATGAACCAGAGTTAACAAAACATGAGAAAGAACTGATTAGAATTATGATTATAATGGGTAGAATTGTAATAGCAAGATATTGGAAAATAGAGGTAAATATTAAAATAGAAGAATGGTACTGTGAAATGTGGAAATTAGCCTTAAATGATAAAATGACGTGTGATATTAAATTTAGAGAGGGGGTTTATAAAAACGATATCTTTTGGAAGACTTGGAAGCCATTTGTGGACTATGCACTTGGAACTTTGGACGTCTCGACGCCTGTACCGAGGGAACGTGGATTTTGGAGATCCTAAAGATAATAGAAGATACTTGAAACCAACTCTTCCTTTTGTTTTGTACAGCACTGGGTGATATATTGTAAAACAGTATAAAAATTTCAATAAAAAAAAAAAAAAGGAAATCCTGTAGAGGATCGCAGTGTATCTTCACATAGCCTTCACACATTATGTTCTGCATATAAATATCAACTCAGATAATTTCCCATAGAAATAATATTCTTGACAGACAGGTAGGCATGAGGTAGGCATATTTAAAAAATAGTTTACTGTACTATTGTAAACCTGTTTTCTGGTTATTTTTTGTTTGCCATCAAAAGGTCTGTTAAACCCAAAACTGCAGTATAGCTGTAGGTATGCAATGTGAGACAGATGTTTTGTGAATGTGAATGTGATGGTTTCTGTGAAAGGGTGAATTTTATTCGTTACAGACCTGTACAGCAGTAATCTCTCTCCTCTAAGAAAGTTCATCTTTAAAGTTAGCAAAGGAAAGTCTACAGGCTTGTCTCAATGTGCAATCTACCAGTCCCTGCTCCCATGCAGAGGCATAAACTGCTTTGCCTTTATTGTCCATTCCTATTCTGCCATACGGTAGTATTGCTATTGTCTTTATTTATTGCCAGCAGAGGGTAAAAAAGTCCTAGATTAATGTGAGGTGACTTGAGTTTAGACAGAGGATTAGAAAGGCAAGTTTAACCACTTAACAAAATACCATTTAAGAGGTGGCACAGCACCAGCCACTGAAGTGGGGGGAGTGGGCTCTGTTGTGCAGTCCCTTTGGCTGGTCAGTCAGCCTACTTCCAAACATAGGCTTTTAAAAAGAAGTCTAAGGTTCTAGCAACTAAATCCATGGGAAGCCCCAGTGAGATGGGGAGATTGCCTCTGGACAGCCAGGCATCTGGTATCTCTTGCAGACCAAGCTAAAATAGCTATAGAGGGCAACGTCCAATGACCTCAGGTGGGAGGGCATGCATACAGCAGACTAAAAAAAAAAAAAGCTAGATGGATCCCCCAATCCTTGACTGAATCAACAATTGGTTGGGGAAGCAAGCCAGATGATATTCATTGAAAAGTCATGTTGGAAAAGGGACAACCGTGCTTTAAAAACGAAACAGCTAGGGCCTGCCCCAAGAGCATCTGGCAGGTGCAAATAAGAAAAAAGCCGTCATGAAGATATTTGGGGGGGGGGGGAGTTACTTAGGCACATAAGACAAAGAGACCTGAGTTAAACCCATGCCTCACAGATACTGTATAGTTGTGAAGAAATACCATATACCTCTTGGAGAAAAAAACATAGTCTGGCAAGCTTTAACTTGATTGCAAGTAAATTCCACTGAGTTTGAGAAAGCTCATTCTGTGATTTGTGAGAAGCAGGTGAAAGGGCTCAAATAGATATAATTACATATTTCATCATTTAATGCACAATAGAAATTTCTGTGATTTTACCAAGCGTTTTGTTTTTTGATGCATATGCTATGTCCACATTATTAAAGTAAGGCAACAAACTATTCTACCAGATTTTAGTCCGTTTTTTCTTCATACTTCAATATTTAGCAAGCTCCAGAAAATTGCCTATTAGCATACATGCTACTGTAGTTATAAATTATGAAGCTTTATGAGCCCATTTCAGTTAGTATTTAGTAGATAAATGCAACTGTTTAAATACCAGACATCCCAATGCAAGTCATAATCCAGCTAAAACAAAGTATTTTCCTATCTTTGTCTCTCTGATGTTTTTCAAGGGAAATAATTTATACCCTTTTAGTGAAATAAAGATGAATAAACCCATGAAAATTATTCCAAACAATATTTTGCTTTCAAAATCAAAGTACACATTCAAATGTACAAATCTTATAGCTCTTTTAGTTCTAGAACTACAACGTGTACTTTTAATTGCTAATGAAACATTCAACAAATGGGGTGGTGATGGTTTTTTGTTTGTGTGTGTTTTTCACAGCATATCACTATTTACCAAACCGGGAGAAATATGGTCGACGAAGAGGGGATTGGGTGATTGTATTGATGGGTGAAGGGAGTAAAAGGAGGCGGGGAAGATCCTTCCGCGAGGGTCTTGAGCAGCGCTGAAGTTATGTTGGAGTCCAGCGCATGAGAGACGGAAGGAGGGCATCGAAACCAAAGATCCCGAGAAGGTTAAGAGCCGGCACCGCTCTTGACCCCGCTGCCTTCCGCACGATCTCAGCGGTTCCTGGAGTCAGACTCGATAGGCTGCAGGAGAAGCGGAGAAACTGCGGGATGCCCCGCGCTGGGTGCGGAAAGTCGGCGCCGAGAGAAAGAAGCATCAGAATAACAGAGTCAGAAGGGACCTTGGAGGTCATCTAGCCCACCCCACGCAACCCCCCCCCCCCACACACACACCCGCAGGAAACCCTACACCAGCATAATTGGCTGGAGAATTCTGGGAGTTGAAGTCCACAAGTCTTAAAGTTGCCAAGTTTGGGGACCCCTGCCCTACATCGTTTCTGACAGACGGCAGTCCAGTCCCTTCTTGAAAGCTTCCTCCAAAGATGAGGAGGGAAAGGCAGCCGGGCTTCAAAGGAGAGGGCGAGAGGGGGCGGATAGGCAGGGCTGGCGAAAATCCCGACGACCTAGTTCAACCCATTCTCCGTAAGGGCGATTAAAGAGACGGTCTTCCAAATGCTCTCGGCAGGAGCACCCAGCCCCTTTTCTCTCGGAGGGCAGCCGGCTCGCTCGCGAGCGAAAGAAAGGAGACGATTTGCCACGATGAAAAAGGAGGGGGGCGTCATTCCCTCTGCACCCCCCACCCCCCTCGCCGGAACGTCGTTCTCGAGGAGGGGCGCCCTATTGAGATATGCGCGTGTCTGTGTGTAAGGGGGTGGGGGGGTGGGAAGCGAGTCAGAGCCAGCGGATGGAACGCTGGGAGCGTGACGTGTCCCTCTGGCCGCCGCCCTCCCTGCTCAAGCTATATAAAGGACGCAGCTCACCCCGTCGGTCTTTTTCGCTACGGGTTTGCCGCTGCTTCGGAGGTGAGTGGTGCTCGTCGCGCGCGTGCGCAAGGCCTAGCCGCGTTTAAGACCTATAGGGTGGTGGTGGCGGGGAGGAAGGCCCGAGGACCGGTTGAGGCGCACGTGCTCCCGGCGCGAGTCAGAGCCGTTCTCGGCGTCCGCGAGGGGTTCGGGAGACGGAAGGTGCAGCCACGCACGCTTCGCCTGCGAGGGGTGGGAGATGGGATGCACGCGTGTGCCTCTCCGCGTCACCGCCCCCCCTCCTTTCCCCTCCCCCCTCCTTTCCCCTCCCCCCCTCCTCCGGATTAGGCGCAACAGGTCTGGCACGAGGGTTTCGGTTACAAATCCGGACGGGCCCATTCATGCCATCGGGCGCGAGCGACAAGAGGTTTTATGAGGGAAAGATTATTGGGAGCGTGCGCCGGCGGGAAACGTGGTTCCGGCGGAACGGGGCCGACTGCACTCGTGGCGCGGGGGCGGAGGAAAGCGTTCAGCTTCGGCCTCGAGGCGGGAGGGTTCTTCGCTGGGATCCATCCCGCCGCCCGCTTTCCGCTTCACGCAAAAAAATGGCCGCTCTCAGAGGCCGTGGCGGCTGCTTGCCGCTACCGTCACAAAATGGAGGACGCGGGCGGGCCGGCTGGGCGGGGCGCGCCAACAAGTGTCTCCCCCCCCAACCCTCCTCCGCGGCTCGTGCTCGCCTGGCGCCCGACACAAAGAAGCCGCTCGGCCTTTGCCTTCCTCCTCACGTCTGGGATGCCCCTGGCGGCGGCCTGGAACCGCTGGAGCCTCGTCGAGTCCCAGTTGTCTCCGTGACCCTCGCCGCCCTGAAGAGGGGTGGAGCCGAGGAGCTTGAAGCAGGCCTTGGGCCTAGTCTCGGCCTTGCAGCCCCGGAAGGGAGGGATTAATCAACCTGGCCGTCCTTCCATGCCCTGATTTACTTAGTTACCAGAGAATTTTAAGTGAATTTTTCCCCCCTTCCATTGGGAAAATTCTTTATTTTTTATTTTTTATTTTATTTTTGTGTACTTTAAAGGACCTTTATTGGAGCCGACGGAAAAGCCTATCTAACCATCCAACATGGGAAAGGAAAAGACCCACATCAACATTGTTGTCATCGGACACGTCGATTCTGGCAAGTCCACCACCACTGGTCATCTGATTTACAAATGTGGTGGAATTGACAAGAGAACCATTGAGAAATTTGAGAAGGAAGCTGCTGAGGTGAGTTTGTGGCCTGAAGAACTGTTAGTTTATCTCATTTTTATGTGTAAGGTACTTGACTTAAGTAATTTGCTTTATTTTAGGTATTGCTGTTGAAACTTTATTTAGCATTCTATGTTTAGAATGTACATTAGTAATGTAGTTACAAGTTACATAGTGTGGATTTTATAGATTTTAAGAGAAAGGGGTAAATTGTATAAGTAAAATGTATGGGTGAAGTGTAACTAGAAAGGTAATTGTTATATAGGTATATCATTGTACTTAGTAAATGTAATGTTATAAGTTGATTAAAAAGCTATGCATTTAAGTGGATATCTTTAAACATTGGCAGATACAAGGAACTGGATTAGCACTGTCAAGGGGTTAAGTAAGTGAGAGGTACTTGGAATTCCTCACTAGTCGTGCCAGTTGCTTGACCTACACATAGTTTGCAGATTGTGTTTCAGAGCATTAGTGCATGCTTCCTTTAAAAGAGCAACAGTCTTGCAACATTTCGTGCTTAAGTGTAATTTTTTTTTCTTAATAGATGGGTAAAGGCTCCTTCAAGTATGCATGGGTATTGGATAAGCTGAAGGCAGAACGTGAACGTGGTATCACTATTGATATTTCACTCTGGAAATTTGAAACCAGCAAGTATTATGTCACTATCATTGATGCTCCTGGACACAGAGATTTCATCAAAAACATGATTACTGGTACATCCCAGGTGAGAACTAATGTGTACTTTGTCAGATACAATATTAATTACTTAAAATTATTATTGTATGTTAGACGTATTGAAGTTAAATGCATCTTTTCTTGCCTCTCCCAAAGGCTGATTGTGCTGTCCTTATTGTTGCTGCTGGTGTTGGTGAATTTGAAGCTGGTATTTCCAAGAATGGACAAACCCGTGAGCATGCCCTTCTGGCTTACACTCTGGGTGTAAAACAGCTCATTGTTGGGGTCAACAAGATGGATTCCACTGAGCCACCTTATAGCCAGAAGAGATATGAGGAAATTGTCAAAGAAGTCGGCACATACATAAAGAAAATCGGCTACAATCCAGATACAGTGGCATTTGTGCCAATTTCCGGCTGGAATGGAGATAACATGTTGGAGCCTAGCTCTAATGTAAGTAATTATTGATAGGAGTTTTATTTTGTCTTCAGTCACATCACATTGCAAACAATGAATTCCTGTGATTTTTTCCCCCTTTCTAGATGCCCTGGTTCAAAGGGTGGAAGGTGACTCGTAAAGATGGTGGTGCTAGTGGAACTACACTGCTGGAAGCTCTGGACTCTATCTTGCCACCAACTCGTCCAACTGACAAACCTCTACGCTTGCCACTTCAGGATGTCTACAAAATTGGTGGTAAGTATTACAACAGCAATACAGAAAATAGCAATTTGAAAAAGCTTATTAAGGATGTATATTTACATTTACAACCTGGCTAGAGAAATTGTATTCCTTTATTTAAGGGATTGGTACCGTTCCAGTCGGTCGTGTGGAAACTGGCATTCTAAAACCAGGCATGGTGGTGACATTTGCTCCAGTTAATGTTACGACTGAAGTAAAATCTGTTGAGATGCATCATGAGGCCCTAAGTGAAGCTCTTCCTGGTGACAATGTTGGCTTCAATGTAAAGAACGTATCTGTAAAAGATGTCCGTCGTGGTAATGTTGCTGGAGATAGCAAAAATGATCCACCAATGGAAGCAGCTGGATTCACAGCACAGGTAACTTGGCAGAAGTTTTATTGTGTCAGCGATTGTAAATTCCACAGATAGGACAGTATGATTCACTTAAATCTATTCCATAGGTTATCATCCTGAACCACCCAGGCCAAATCAATGCTGGCTATGCCCCTGTTCTGGATTGTCATACTGCTCATATTGCTTGCAAGTTTGCTGAGCTAAAGGAAAAAATTGATCGTCGTTCTGGTAAGAAGTTGGAAGATGGTCCAAAGTTCCTCAAATCTGGAGATGCTGCCATAGTTGACATGATTCCAGGCAAGCCTATGTGTGTTGAGAGCTTTTCTGACTATCCTCCTCTGGGTAAGTGTTATTTAATAGAAGTATCTATCATTGTTGTGCTGATATTGTTACTGTCAGGTCAAGGTATAATGAAACTTGGATTTACCAGATCTTGGGGTAGTGGATGCTACATGTAGCAGATGAAATCCTTTTCAGGCAGTCAAAATTCAGCTGCTTGGCAACTGGGATGTATTTAGTGTCCTGGAGTCATGTGATCTCAATTGTTATTTGAGTCTGGCTTCCGGGCTTACTTTGCTTTTGTCACAAAAGGTGAGATCAGATGATTCCAGGACACTAAATACAGCAGTCCTTAAACTGCAGTGATTCACTTAACTGGCAAAAAGAGTCATAAAATAGAGCAAAACTGAGGTGTTTCTTAGCAACAGAAATGTTGAGCTCAATTGATCGTAAGTTGAGCACTACCTATAATATGTCCCTACACAATGTCGATGACAAATCGCTAAAATATACTCCAATTCACCAGATATTGTCAAATGATGGGTGTGCTATGTCCTATGCAAGAAACTTGTGTTCTTGAGTTAAATTGCGTTGATGGTGCTATAAGACTTAAGTGTTTTTAACCAGACTTATTGGGTTGGACTGCTATTGAAATACCAAGTTAATTACAATGTCATTTACACTTGGTAGTGGAGGATCTGAATTGGGGGGGAAAGGAAATTGCTGGATCTATATTCCTGTACTTTGAAAGTTCTAATTCCTTTTTTTCTCCCCCATTAGGTCGTTTTGCTGTGCGTGACATGAGACAGACTGTTGCTGTTGGTGTCATCAAGGCTGTTGATAAAAAAGCAGCTGGTGCTGGCAAGGTTACAAAGTCTGCCCAGAAGGCTCAGAAGGCTAAATGAAAATTCTGTACAACTGCCACCTCAGTCTTAATGAGTGGTGGAAGCATGGTCTCAGAACTTTTTGTCTCAATTGGCCATTTAAGTTTAATAGTAAAAGACTGGTTAATAATTACAATGCATCGTAAAAGCTTCAGAAGGAAAGGAATGTTTGTGGACCATTTGTTTCGTGGCAGTTTCTAAGTTATTAGTTTTTAAAATCGGTAATCTTTTTTTTAAATGGAAACAACTTGACCAAAATCTGTCACACATTTTGAGACCATTAAAATCAAAAGTTTAATGCAAAGTCTCTGTGTTCTTTGGGGCTATTGGATACACTTTGATATTCAAAAACATTTGTTTTGCAGAGCAGTATGGTAGCTGAAAGTAATTATACCTCATTGATTTGGGGAACATGATTGTTTGCAAAAGTATTGCAGCACAGTCTTAAGAGTGATCTTAGTTTTGTGCCAACATCTAAGAATTAGAAAATAGTAAAGGAGTTAAGGTACAACATAACGTTTGTAGATTCAATTTTCATGTTTAATATTCAAAAGCACATGTAGGCAGTGACTTCCGTGTTTCCATGCTATTAGTATAGGTAAGAGTTCGATCATTTTAAATGGAATTTTCATTGGAGCATTGTGTGATCATGTTGCAGGTTATGATACAGAAATTCACCTGATAAGAGTATTTCTCAAGTTAATTGCTGCAAGTTAATGGGTGTTAAATCAACTAAAAGATCAAATGCTTTTTCCTGCTTTATAAGAAAGTTCTGAGAGACTGTTTTCCAAGATAATTATACTACATCTTTAGTATAATTTGCAAATTACACCCTTCAAAAAAATCATGACCAGCTAAACATTTAAAGTTTTCTTTAAAAGTAATATTGTGCTGAGACTAATCTATATTCAGGTCCTAGATGTTTTGCCAAAGTTGGTAGCTTAAGTCCTATAGTAAATGGAGTCAGTAGTACCATTTCGTTAGAATAGATTTGGTATTTTAATAGTGCTATCAGCAGAAGACATTGCTATGCACCATTTCAGCTTCAGAATTTTAATTTTAATTTGTGGTATCCTACAGAGATGTGGTCAATAAAAAAAATCTTGTAGCTTTTGTCGAGCTTCATAAAGGACAATAGAATTTTATATTAACAGTTAGGTGAGATGTTAGCTATTTTTACCTATACAGCACAAGGTGTAACATGCAGAATAACAAGCTTTTCTATCCTTAAAAAAACTTGGTTTCCTTGAAATTGTTTTGATGCTCCTGTGACAGCGGAGTATTTTTAAAGAATTCATGGTGAGTGTGAAGCATTGCTCTTTTTAAAATGAGAACTAAACCTGAGTTTTAAAGTTTGGATTGTACCTTCAGTTTCTCACTGTCTGACTACTGTAACTGCTAGATAAATGTAACAGTGAAAAAAGAGTAATGACAGCTTGGCAGTATTATTTTCAAGGAATAACAATTTGAAGAAATGACATGTAAATAAGTACTTAGCAAAGCTACTTTCAAACCATGAAAGCCTTAGATTTAAAATAAAGATTAGGAAAAAATAATTTCAGAAAGTTATTTTTAACTGTTGGCCTCAAGTGGGCAGATGAAGATATACTGCTGCATTGTCCAGTGGTGTTTTCCATTTTTTTATCTAAAAGGGCTCGGACCAAAAAAAACCCCACTGAGAAACATTGAAGGCAAACAGCTATATTATCAGCAAGTCTGATTAAGTCCTATGAGCTGCACCCAAAAATATTTTTGGAGAGAAGTGTGCCAGGACTTTGATTTTAAAATACCAAGGTTACACAGCTTTGCACAGACTGAAGATAATTCTATGCTGTCATTGGAATTGATAGCAATTACTTACCTATGTCAAATAACTGCCTTTCGTTATTACTAATTTGGTCAACACTTTCTGGCTATTCACATACGTTGATTAGTTTTGCTTTCCATTGCATATGTTATAGTAATAGTACCTGTTGGGTTAATGAAAAAAATACTAAATTTTGTAAGCAAACACTTGGTCTTCTAGTTTATCTTCAATAAATTTTAAGTCTAGAATCACTTTACCTTCATGGCTCTTTATTTTCCAGGTAAGATGATGTTTCAAAAAAACATGGTGACAATTGTCTACTGGACTGGATTCCTGGTCCATCCAGTCCAGAAGTCTCTTCTTGCACTGACCCAGCAACTACATGGGAAAACCCATTAAGCTTTCAGCAGATGGCCTTCACTGAAGGTGATTTGCCTTTGGAAGAACCTCTTTTTAAGTCACTTTTTTAGTCACTGTATCAGAAGCTGCTGGAATATATTAACAATTCCATTCCCATATTTGGAACTTGCAATATGGAATTTTTTTTTAAAGCATTCATACACATTAGGTATTGCAAATTGCCTAGGCTGCTGTGCTCACTTCAATATGAAAAGTAAAATCGAGTGCTATAACGAAACCCCTAAGGATTAAAAAGGCAAGGTTGGTAGGTTATGCTTGGGAGATAAGAATTTTAACATTTAAGTAAATCCTTAGAAACCAACATGGAGGAGAAAATGAATTGGGGAGGTTAACCATTCTCTACATGTACTTCCTGAAACAATTTTGTAGCTTCAATGCTTCACCGGCTTGAAGAATGCCATTCACAACTTTTAATAAGCAACCTGCTCTTTATTTAATAATAAACAGCATGTCTAGGGTTAGGGTTAGGGTTCTTAACCCAAGGGTTGCCCAAACAGTACTAAGGGTGATACTACAAAGACAATGTTGCATTTGAAAAGGCCAGAGTTGTGTAATAAACTTGGTATCTTCCTTTGGACTTCATTCCCAGAACTCTTACTTCCCAATATCCTTTTACAGTTTAATCAATGTTCTTATGTCCAAATGCCTGATGTTAATAATTTGAAAACAATTCAGTTGTAGTTCCATGAAGCAGGGCCCACTCATGCCTCTTATATTGGGTATGGTAAGGCTAGGAAGATGAGACATGAATTCGCTGAGCCAATACCTACCTACCTTCCTCAAATGTATTCATTCAAATTTCTGATAGCTACTCATTCCAGTAGACTGGATTGCTTAAAAAATCCAAAATGAAATTTTATTTAACAGTTTAAAAAAACACAGAAACACAACCCAGACTAAAGCAACCATAATAATAACAGAAAACCACAATAGGGTTTCAATAAACAAATTAACCTCAGGCTTGAGACCAAAAGTAGGCCTGAACTATTGAACTATTTCCAAATGGTTCAAGAGCAGTCCCAGCAGGGGTGGGTTTCAAAATTTTTGGAACATTTTGTGGGTGTGGCCTGCTTTGTGGGAATGGCTTGCCGGCCATGTGACCGGGTGGGAGTGACTTGCCGGCCATGTGACCGGGTGGGAGTGGCTTTCTGGCCATGTGACCGGGTGGGAGTGGCTTTCTGGCCATGTGACCGGGTGGGAGTGGCTTTCTGGCCATGTGACCGGGTGGGAGTGGCTTTCTGGCCATGTGACCGGGTGGGAATGTTAGCAGCTGCTGGAATTATGTTTGCACAACAGTGGAAAAACAGATATGAAAATGAATAAATACTATAATGTGCAGGAATAAATAAAGTGATAATTAAAATCAAGAAGGCTTTGAATATTTTTTCACGTGGGATTTGTTTTAGCAATTGCTAAGTAACAGAAACAGAAAATAGAAATCCAAAAGTATGAAAGACAACACCAATTATGTAAGGAAAGGTCACTAAAATGTATAAGGAAACAGTAGTACTTGATCATTATTAATGTGTACAACTGCTGCAGGACATAACAGTTTCCCCGTCACCTGGAGGAAGTTGATTATCTAGACCCGCGCCAGTCCGGCTTCCGGCCCGGGCATAGCACCGAGACGGCATTGGTCGCGTTGGTTGATGATCTCTGGAGGGCCAGAGATGGGGGTTGTTCCTCCATCCTGGTCTCGGCGGCTTTCGATACCATCGACCATGGTATCCTATTGCATCGGCTGGGGGGGTTGGGGGTGGGAGGCACCGTCTTACAGTGGTTCTCCTACCTCTCTGGCCGATCGCAATTTGTGTTGGCAGGGGAGCAGAGGTCGACCCCGAGACCCCTCACACATGTGGGGTGCCTCAGGGGTCGGTCCTCTCGCCTCTCCTGTTCAACACATACATGAAGCCGCTGGGTGAGATCATCCGTGGTTTTGGGGTAGAGTACCATCTTTACGCTGATGATACTCAGCTGTATATATCTACCCCAAACCACCCCAACGATGCCGTAGCGGTGATGTGCCAGTGCCTGGAAGCCGTGCGGATCTGGATGGGAAGTAACGGACTCAGGCTCAACCCGACCAAGACCGAATGGCTGTGGTTTCCGGCTGCCCGATTCAACCAGCTGACTCCAACGCTGGCCATAGGGGGCGAACATCTTGCCCCTGTGGATGGGGCGCGCAATTTAGGTGTCCTCCTGGATACCCGGCTGTCCATGGAAGATCAAGTGACAGCCATGGCCAGGAGGGCGTTCCACCAGGTCCGCCTGGTGCGCCAATTGCGCCCCCTATTGGATCGGGACGCCCTTCGCACAGTCACTCATGCTCTCGTGACATCCCGACTGGACTATTGTAACTCTCTCTACATGGGGCTCCCCTTGAGGTGCACCCGGAGACTTCAGTTGGTCCAGAATGCAGCCGCGCGAGCAATTATGGGAACCGTTAGGTCTGCCCACGTTACACCGCTCTTGCGCGAGCTGCACTGGCTGCCTGTCGTCTTCCGGGTGCGCTTCAAGGTGTTAGTCATCATCTTTAAAGCGCTCCATGGCTCGGGACCTAGCTACCTGCGGGATCGGATCCTGCCTCATACATCCTCACGGCCGATTCGCTCCCACAGAGAGGGACTTCTCCAGGTGCCGTCCACTAGACTGTGTCAGCGGGCGACGCCCAGGGGAAGGGCTCTCTCTGTGGTGGGCCCGGCCCTCTGGAACGACCTGCCCCCCGATATTAGAACGATTACGGACCTCCGCTCCTTCCGTCTGAAATTAAAAACACACTTTTTCCGCTTGGCCGGCCTAGGCTAGTCTCTCTTTCTATGGGGTTTTAAATTTATTTATAGCTGTTGGGTATTTTAGTTTAACGGGTTTTAGCACAGGAATAGATTTAATCTGTTTTTATATTATGTATTTATATTTGTATATTTATTGTTTTTACTTTCCCTGTGCACCGCCCCGAGTCCCTGTGGGGAGAGGGAGCGGTTCTACAAATTAAATTTGAATTTTTTTGAATAATACACCTACGCAAACTATGACAGTGCCAGGAAAACACCAAAAACTAGAATCCCTCCTACAAAAGACTGAAAATGAAACCAGTTAACACTGTATATTGAAGTGAACCATTAAAAAAAATTCTCTACTCAATACATTATAAAGTACTGAGTATAGAATTTTTAAAAATGGTTTATATTAATTTGTTTTTCATAGAATCTTTTTTTAAATAGTCTAAGACAGGGATGTCCAAACTTGGGAACTTTAAGACTTGTGGACTTCAACTCCCAGAATTCCATAAGTCTTAAAGTTCCCAAGTTTGGACATCCCTGGTCTAAGACAATTTAAAAAAAGAACCCACATACAATCAATTGAAGTAAACCATTTTTAAAAATTCTCTATTCAATAGTTAGGTAAAACAATTTTAAAAAATTATATGCACAATAAATAAAATAATCTTTAAAAAATCATTAAAAAAAATAAAAGAGGAAAAAAAACCAGGTCACTTACCAGAAGGCAGAATCAGCAGCTCTCCGATGGATGCAAAGAGGCAACAAGATGCAGGTAAACCTATCTGACTAGAGGGAGAAGGGAGGCAGCCAGCCAGATGAGGCTGAGACAGAGGGGAGCTGGGGGGCTTTTGGCCATTGTGCGAAAGCTAGCCTACCCCCAAACGCGTGTTAAAAGGCACAGGCCTTTTACATTTCAAGCTGCCAGGCACCGGGGCCTTTCTCAACATGACTAGCCGCTAACGTGTTGAAAAAGGGGCCGGCAGCTTCATAGAGGGTGCTTTAAATTTCACGCACCGGCATCCCCCCCCCCCAGCAGCGCGAAATTTAAAGGGCCATGCTGTGAATCTGCTGGCCCCTTTTTCAACAAGTTAGCGGCTAGCCATGTTGAGAAAGGCCCCGGTGCCCGGCAGCTTCAAATGTAAAAGGCCCGGCCCTTAAAGCTGCCGGCGTGGCTGCAGGGGGTCAGGATGGCTTCGCGCACCCCGCAAATAGCTGCGTGAAGCCCCCCCAAGCCTCTGCATTCGCGCCAAGCGCGAAAGGCCCAGCCCGGCCCTTAAAGCTGCTGGCGTGGCTGCAGGGGGTCGGGATGGCTTCGCGCACCCCGCGAATAGCTGCGCGAAGCCCCCCCCCAAGCCTCTGCATTCGCGCCAAGCGCGAAAGGCCCAGCCCGGCCCTGGCAGCTTCAAAACTAAAGGGCCCAGGCCGGGCCTTGAAACTCTTTCCCTGTTGGTGCGGCTGGGGAGGGCGGGGGGGGGCCTTCGCGCACCTAGCATGCCTTCCCCTGCCCCCCCTAGCCATGCTAACAATGAAAGAGCTTCAAGGCCCGGCCCCCGCCCTTTAGTTTTGAAGCCTGGCAGGCTAGGGGCGGCGGAAGGCAGGCGCGCTAGCCTGCGCGAAACCCCCCCCCCAGCCGCCCCAACAGAGAAAGAGCTTCAAGGCCCGGCCCCCGCTCTTTACTTTTGACGGTCTTTACTTTTGACGGAGCGAGCCACGTGTTCCGGAAGTAACTTCCGGGTCCATCGTCCAACGGGATCGGCCCGGATCTCTAAATTTTACGATCAGGCTCGCGCGATCCGGGGCGATCCCGTAGGAACCCACCCCTGAGTCCCAGGTAGACCACATTGCAATAATTCCATCATGTGATGCCCAAGGTATGACGGGTCTCCTGATTAAGGAAATGGCACAACTGGCACACGAGACGAACCCGTGCAAAGGACTTCGTGGCCAGAGCTGCTACCTGTTCATCAAGCAGGAGAACCCCTGAGATGCTTGATAATCTCGAATAGAGAAATGCAACCCCATCTAAAACCCAAGGTGAAAACATTGCCATTCTAGGAGAGCTTCACAGTCACGACCTCTCAGTCTTGTTGAGATTGAACTGAAGTTTGAGCCTCCCAATTCAGACCTGAACACTGAGTGAGTGCCTTTTTACTTTTTTCATTTGTTCCATCCTTGTCAAGAAGTGAGAAGCCTCTTCAGCAGCAGAATTTATCTAGCGCCACCTTGTGGTTGCCACGCAACTTTATTAAATAAGGCTGATAGAGCGGAAGATTTGAATAAAAAACCTTTATTGTCATTTTCCTATATACACAATGGTAGACATTAAAATGAAATTCAGATGCACCACTCTTGAAAGAGAAAAATGCTACCCACCAAACAATGTCACCATCCCAAGAATAATAATTATAACAATTATAGTAGTAGTAGCAGCAGCATCCCAAAATGCCAATTTACATAAGAAAATGATACTACATTTAAAAGGGGAAACAGTTTGGAGGGAATGCAAGTACATCAGATGCATTGCCAGCAACTACTTTAAAAGGTTTGGTCCTTTTTTTTTTCTTGGACCAATGTGGTGATCACTTGTGTTCAGGACCCCTTTAAATATCAATTGTGCACAATGCTACACAATTTCTGTAAACCAGGCAAAATTTGACTACATTTTTGCTTAACAAAAGTAAGTGTTATTATTAAGCCACCTGTTTAACCAAATTAACAAATGAGGAAACAAACAAGAATGGCATATGGAACAATTTAGCTAAATTGTAGAATTCTATATAATTAAAAGCATCACATCTGCATCTCATTAATGGTTTTTCTGTCAATAATGGAACAAATCTGTCCCTTCTAGGCTCATGTTAATACGTTAAGGCTGGGAAGTAATGCTACTGTATATAAAACACATATACAGTAGACAATAAGCTATTTGAAAAATATGATAGCTATCACAATATTAGTATACTCTGTGCATAATATATATTACTCCCATACACCCAATTGCTAGGCAACATTACATGGCTATTTAGACTGATGAAAGGACCTTGACATTTTTCAGCTTATTTATTTAAATTTATTGACTGCCCAACTCCAAAGACTCTTAATCTTCTCCCCACATACTCCCATTTTATGGCTGACGAACAATTGGTTGATGAACTAAATTCAAGATATTGTAATCTTATTTAATTCAATTTTAATTTTGTATGTATTGTTATGTTTTTAGAAGTTTTAATTTTTCCTGTACACCGCCCCGAGTCCCTTCGGGGAGAGGGGGCGGTCTAGAAATTCAATTAAATAAATAAATAAACAAATAAATCTTGAAATCCCTTCTATTCTGTAAGATATATTTGCCAATTAAAATTAACCAAGGTTCTTTTTTAATGGTCACTGTTATTAGCACAAAATCATTTAAAGGTCTACTTGTGAGAATGTCTCGCCCCCTTTATTTGCTAAGGTGGTAGAATTTGCTAGTGAAGGCAGACATCTAAGGAACAATGTCTGAGATATTCAATAACAGAACAATTACTATGAATTGTTAACTATACCTCCTCTTTTCACAGTGCAATGTTAGGGAAAATTTGGGGCCTTTGGTTGTTGCTCAAGAAAATGCAATGGTGAGGGAAGGTAGTTATCCTAATTCAGCCACATTGGAAGGGCTACAATATCTCAATTTGGGAAGTCTTATTTACCACATTTCTACCTCTTCCATCTCACTCATTTTTTAATTATGTGTATGCATGCATGCATGCATACACATACACATAAAGATATAGCTTAAAAGAACTGAGACTGGAAGAACCACAAATTAAATAGTTAAATAAAATCACACAGACATTGCTTCTTTGGTGTATTGAAATTCAGCAAAATGGACTGACTATTATGTGAATGTTCTTCTATGTTCCCTAACCCCCATTAGAAATGAAAAAGCAATCTATGGTTAAGGTTAGCCCCCTATGAAGTCTAGCGCAAAAACTGCCATCACAGTTCAATTCAGAGAACCTCTTTATGCCTACAGGACATGTTTGCTTCCCACTATATCTCCTCAGAAATCCTACGCAAATTATATGGGAAAACCCCATTAGAAATGGAAAAGTCATTTAGGGTTAGAAACCCTTCCCATCATGTCTGACCCAAAAATGAAATTTAATTCAGAGACTCTTTGTGGCAGTGGTGAAATTCATTTTTTTTACTACTGGTTCTGAGGAGGTGGCTTGGCGGACATGGCTTGGTGAGCGTGGCAGGGGAAGAATACTGCAAAATCTCCATTCCCACCTGTTTGGGGCCAGCCAGAGGTGGCATTTGCCATTCTCTGAACTATTCAACATTTCCGCTACCAGTTCTCTAGAATTTCTGCTGAATTTCACCCCTGCTTTGTGGTTAATGATTGTTTTCGTAACTCTCTCACGAGAGATTCTAGGCACCTTGAATGGGAAAATCCGATTGAAAATAGACGTTCACTATGATAGTTAGATTTTCTTAAATGATTTCAGAAGAATTGTAACTTTCTAATAGGACTCATTGTCCCTCCTCTTTCTTGTGGTCAGGAGTCACACAAAGCAGTCTAGTTTATTAAAAAATGCAAACAAATGCTACAAAAAAACCTTCCAACAGACATTTAAGACTATTATAATCCTTTTTTGTTTCTTAATTCAAATTCAGTGATGTGCTCTTTTGTGAATACCAAAAATAATACAACCTATCCACAACTAAGGTTGTTATCAATACTTATGTATTTATTTAAAATATATATTAATCAAAGTGCATGGAGTTACAGATCTAAGCTCCAGGAATATCCATCATGGTTCATTGGTTGTGGCTCAAAAAACGCTACTTGTACCAGTAGCTTCAAACTTTCTTTGAATCAGCAGTTGCATAGCAGATAATGGCTCAGTACTCCTAGATAAAGTGCCTATCGGCTCTGTTCTTCCATGTTGGTTTTTACAAATCTCAGTAGATTATATACAGCATCTGGTGAAATCCCAGGGATGTGACTGACAGCACTGATCTAAAACCAGAGAAGGCAAGAGCTGATTTTATAATATGATATCTTCAGTAATGCTATTCTATGCACAAAAGTTAGAAAACTATAGAAACACCATAGATAAATGGATTGTGAAGATGACTGAGTTTGCAGAAATGGCTAAATTGACTTGTTTGATGAGAGACGAAGCCATTACTACATTTATTTATTTTTTTAAACTGGAAACATTTTATGGTCTTTTTTGCTCAGAATGGATAATGACTGGTGAATTATACAGGGTAGTAAAAACAGAGAGTGAGTGTGAGGAGCTCCAGAGGGATCTCTTGACACTGGGAGAGTGGGCAAACCAGTGGCAAATGAGCTTCAACATTAGTAAGTGCAGAGTGATGCACGTTGGGGCAAAAAACCCCAACTATATCTATAAACTGATGGGGTCTGAACTCCTTGCAACTAACCAGGAAAGGGACCTTGGTGTCCTGGTGGACAGCTCAATGAAGGTGTCAACCCAGTGTGCCGCAGCAGTGAAAAAAGCAAACTCATTGCTAGGGATCATTAGGAAGGGTATAGAAAATAAGTCAGCAAGTGTCATTTTGCCTCTTTATAAATCTATGGTGAGGCCCCATCTGGAGTATTGTGTACAGTTCTGGTCACCATGCCTTCAGAAGGATATTATGGAAATGGAAAAGGTGCAGAGGAGGGCAACCAGAATGATTAGGGGGCTGGAACACCTTCCTTACCATCTGAGGCTGCAACGGCTGGGCCTCTTCACTCTAGAACGACGGCGCCTGAGAGGTGACCTTATTGAACTCTATAAAATCATGCACGGTGTGGACAAAGTAGAAAAGGAAAAAACTGTTTTTCCTATCGCACAACACTAAAACTAGGGGGCACTCCATGAAACTTTTGATAGCTAGACCTCAAACAAATAAGAGGAAGTACTTTTTCACCCAGAGGATCACTGGTCTATGGAACTCCCTGCCAGAAGAAGTGGTGACAGCTGTCAGCCTTGACACCTTTAAGAAAGGATTAGACGAGTTCATGGAAAACAAGGGTATCCATGGCTATCATTATGGATGCCTAAGGACACCCTCCAGGTTGGAGAGGTACTGAGGTAGGCAGGATATCTCTCAATGCCATTTGCAGGGAATCATAAGCAGGTGAAGACATCTGCTTGGGAAGACCCTGAAGCAAATGGGGAGCCACTGTGTGAGATAGAATGCTGAACTGGATGGGCTGTGGCCTGTTCCAGCAAGGCTATTCTTATATTCTTATGTAATTCCAGATTTACTGATAAACAGAGTTGTTACTGGGAAGAAGGGAATCAAGATATACAATTTGGGATGGTGGAGCTAGTAACTGTCTGCAACTGCTATAAAGAAGATTGGAAACAGATTCTTTAGATTTGTTTTCATCTTTTGCTGTCCCAATTTTTTCTTTTACATCTTTTTCCTATTTTCCTGTTAAAGTTTCTATAGGTTTTTAATCACGTAAAATTCTTGTCAATAAACATATTTCTTTCAAAAGAGCTCATTTCCATGATAATTGCTTGCTAAAAATCAAGAGACTGACAAAATGATTGTGTAGAGCTTATCCCTGAAAGGGCTACTGGCCATTGGGCCCCTCTATCCCTTTCCCAGGTGACCAACACAACCCACCTCAGACACACCAATACACTTCAGAGGGAGTTACAAGTTTTAATTAAAATAACATAAAAATCAAATCAAGTTAAGCCTCACAATTTTGCAAAATATTAAAAATGAGCAAAATGTCCCCAAAACGATCCTCTTTGGCCAAATAACCCTTCACCAATCCCGTTGCCTCATCAACATGTCCTCTCAGGCCCAGTCAGGCCTATCCAGTCTCCCTCTTGTGGCAGCCAGGCTAGAGTCTCTGGGCCAGTGTTTCTCAACCTTGGCGACTTTAAGTCCTGTGGACTTCAACTCCCAGAATTCCCCAGCCAGCACAGCTGGCTGGGGAATTCTGGGAGTTGAAGTCCACAGGACTTAAAGTCGCCAAGGTTGAGAAACACTGCTAGGCCGATAGGAGCCCTCCTCTCTTCCCTTGGGTGGCCATCTCACAATCTCTCTCTCTCTGTCTCTTTTTGAGGGAGTGCAGCCACTTTCCATCTCAACAGCTTTGTTCTTTCCACTCCCTCTCAAACCTGTTTTTCTTCAGCTTTCTCCCCCAGTCCTGTTTTATCTCAGCTCCCTGAAGCTGTCCTTTTACTCCCTCTGCTGGGGATTATCTCTCTCATAAAAGAAACAAAAAAAACCCTCATATGTTCATTTCTTTTTCCCCTTTATGCCATTGGAAATGCCTGGGAGGAGAAGCAATTTCTCAGGCAGAGAGTCTGCGATTTCTTTTTCTCCTAAACTTAAGAGGATCAGCTGTTGACACTGCATTTGTCCACAGAAATTTAAATCTTGGAAAATTCATGAAGCTCGGAATTCAAATTCTTCACTTTTATTAGCTTCTTCATCCAATTCACTGTAAAAATTAAAGACAAATACATTTTTAGAATAGCAGCATATGGTGAAGAAACATTGAACCAGGTAACACAATAAACCTAATATACTGTACTTATATAGATACATGCCAGGCTAGTTCCATTGAGATGAGCAATGTATAAGTACAGAACAAGGTAAGGAATTGCAAGGAAAAATCAGGAGATTAAAAACAATTGAGTAAATGGATTTTTTTTTCTTGCTTTTACCATGATGATGATGATAATGATTTGTGCAGCTCCCCATCTCATCTTACTTCTATGCAATCTTTTCCTTCTTTTCATTCATTTTTGCTCCTCTCTTTCTCTTTTGGTTAAGTATCTCAGTACCACTGCAGGTAACCTCCTTCTTCCAACTCATTACTATAACCATGTTGCTTGTATCTTTCAATTTATATTGTTTTTAATTGTTTCCTTATACTAGTTGATAGTTTATTAGTAACCTTGATGATCACTAAGTGTTGTATCTTTTTATTCTTGAGGAATATATTTTATTCTCCTTATGTACATTGAGAGCATACGCACCAATAGATGTTGAATTAAATCTTTTTCTTTGACTTTTGGACAAAGAAAGTGGACTTAGAATCAATGGGTCCTTTTGGAGAAGGGTGGGATATAAATCTAATAAATAAATAAAAGACTTACTGTTCAGCACCAGAAAGACAAACATATGGCTCCAAACTATTTATAGAATGGATTGCTATAAATCAGCTATGGATGTCTGCAATGAATTATGGCATTAATTTATTGAAATATGTATGTCTGTTAAATAAGTGTATGTTTTTGTTTCCAGCATTGTTGGAAGACTCTTCTGTGGTCACGTGGCCAGCATGACTGTATGCTGAGGCACATAAAGCAATGTTATCTTCCCATTGAAGTGGTTCTTATTTTAACCTTTAACCTTTCCTTTTTTTCGCCCCAGTGTGGGTATACCGGAGCCTGCCTGGAGCACCGGATACCATTCTGGTATGGTGCTCCGGAGGGCCCACCCACCTGTCTTTTAAGGCTTCCGCGCATCCACGCACCCGCATGATGCATACAGCGTTTGCGCAATGTAACACTGAACAGCTGGAGCGTCACGGAGGCTCGCGGGGGTTCGCGGAGACGGTAAGATGCATGCATGCTCTGTGCGTCAGTTGGAATGGGAGCCGCAACCCACCACAATATATAGCATTCATTTAACAATTTTTTTTTTAAGCTATTCAGGCTATCATTGGTCATCCAGACTTCCCTAATTTGGTATGATATGGGCAGCATTATTGTGAGGTCTGACCACAATGAATATGAATTAGATGTTATCCCACAAAGTAGCTAATAAACACAAGTTTAGATTGTTGCATAAACCCACCTTATATAATTAAGATACATTATAGAGAAATGGGCAAGTAAAGTATGGTGGAGTAATAATAATAATAATTTTTAATTTATAACCCGCTCTCTCTCCCCGAAGGGACTCGAGGCGGAGCACAGGGAATTAAAAATACAATTAAAAAACACAAACAAAGTACAATGTTAAAACGAATTAAACTAACCCTGCACTAAAAGCCCATATAAACTAAAACTAAACCCTAAAACCCCCTAAAAACAGTTTAATTACCCTAGGCCGGCCGGCCAAGCAGAAGAAGTGTGTTTTTAATTTTTGCCGGAAGGAGCGGAGGTCCGTGGTTGTTCTAAGGGGGAAGGTCGTTCCAGAGGGTCGGGCCCGCCACAGAGAAGGCCCTTCCCCTGGGCGTCGCCCGCTGGCATAGCCTAGTGGACGGCACCCGGAGAAGTCCCTCTCTGTGGGAGCGAATCGGCCACAGGGATGTATGGGGCAGGATGCGATCCCGCAGATAGCTAGTTCCCGTGCCATGGAGCGCTTTGAAGATGATAACCAACACCTTGAAGCGCACCCGAAAGACGACAGGCAGCCAATGCAGCTCGTGCAGGAGCGGTGTTACATGGGAAAACCTAGAGGTTCCCATAACTGCCCGCGCGGCTGCATTCTGGACAAGCTGAAGCCTTCGGGTGCACCTCAAGGGGAGCCCCATGTAGAGAGCATTGCAGTAGTTGTCACGAGGGCATGAGTGGCTGTGCAGAGGGCACCCCGATCCAATAGGGGACGCAACCGGCGGACCAGGCGAACCTGGTAAAACGCCCTCCTGGCCATGGCTGTCACTTGATCTTCCATGGACAGCTGTGTATCAAGGAGGACGCCCAAGTTGCGTGCCCCATCCACAGGGGTTAGATGTTCATCCCCTATGGCCAGTGATGGAGTCAACTGGTTGTACCGGGATGCCGGAAACCACAGCCACTCGGTCTTGGACGGGTTGAGTCTGAGTCTGTTCCTGTAAGAGTCTGTAAGAGTCATGCTCTAATCAGACATCTCTCCAATTTTGCTTACTTACCTCTGCATCACTTTTTCACGTAAATTGTGCATATTTCTCCAGAGATCTGCTTTTTTCAATGGCACCATATTTTCTATGGCATTTTCCTTGTTACTTCATCCTTTGATTTCACCAAATACATCAACAGGATTTTATATTCTCCCAATATTGAAAAATAGATAAAACTCTGAGTAACTTTCACTAAGCCGATCAGCTTGCTTTGCTGATTTCCTTTTTTGAAGTCATGCTTTATAATAGTGCTGACAGGTAGATGAGCTCACAAAGGAGAAGTAAATAAACTTATTGGTGGGCTGAATGAAAACTTCACAGAGTTTTTTCTGTGGGTGCTGAGTGTACTGATCCTTACCCGTTGCAAATTGGAAGCTTATTTTTATTTTTATTTAATTGCATTTATTTAGCTTAGGTTTAGTTTACAATATTTGTTTGCATATTTGTTAATTTATCTTATTTAATACCACACTTGTTTTCTTAATCTATTTTAGTTTACACACGCTTCGTTTATTTCTTCATGATATTTAATATGTTTGCTTGTTTAGTTTAATTAGGATTAGTTTAGTTTAGGACATTGACTTCATCATGGAGACATTCCAATATGCCTGGAAAGCCCTCTTTGAGGTAAGAGATGTTCTGTGTTATTTATTTACTTGTAAACTTGCAGGTCTGACCCTAGGATTTAGAATTCAAAGAGGTAATGTGACAGGTAACATGACATAAATGATAATAATAAAATAAAACAGGAATCAAAAGAATCTAGGAACAAGCAAAATTGTTTTAGAATAAATTTTTAGTATAACTTTTGAACCTGAGTATATCTTCATTTAAATACATCCACAGGATAACTTTCCAGAAAGGTTGGGTAACATGGCTCTATGGCCTTGCTGAGGGTGCACAGAAAATCACATAGTTGTAGGGCAAGTTAGAGCCCTCAGATCCCTCTTCCTAATTAATTAATCTCTTTTAAATTTTATACATGGTACGTATGTTTTCAATATTTCATTTGTACAGCTCCTGTAGTCATTCCCCCCTGGGGGGGGGGGGGAGATGAGCAGTTCTTAAAAATGATAAGTAAACAAATAGATTATGTTCCATTCTCATGATTCACTAAACTGCATTAGCCATTAGTCATGGTTAAGGGCCATAGGGCTGAAGCACCCAGCAGCAACAGTTAGTGAACATTGTCGCTTCGTTATCCCATGTCCCTTTTTTGCACTGGAGAAGATTTGGCATATCCTCCCCTTTTTCAATTCACCAGGTGGATGGTCCACAGTAGTGGGGCAGGGAAGAAAGCCCCCCCTTCCTACTGTTTTTGGCTGTGACAGGTGGAGACAAAATGGTGAAAGGGATGCTGTCCCCTCCACCATATACCTGCTCCCATAATAAACAACCCATTTGTTTACATCATTGTTCGTACACAACAGTCCCCTCTACACAAACAAAACACCTGAGAAGGAAAAGCAACTTTCAGAAAGGCAGCTTCTCAGTCCATAAGAACTATGGATGGGAAAAGGGCCTTTGAATTGGGAAGGAAAATGGCAGAAAGAAATATTAGCATGCCAAACCATAGGATTGATCCCATGGCCTCAGTCATGCAATACAGCATAACTACTGCCTGCATGGAGTTAAGAAAAAGTGATTCAGATTGTCTCTTATGATGTTATGTGCTTATGAGGACATTATATTGGTTCTATCACATGTAGGCTAGACACATTCTCTATTTTCTTTTTTGGCAATTTCTTTAGGGAAATTATAGAAAAAGTGATGGTACTCGAGACTTGGGCAGAAACTGCATTGGTGAATGACAGTCTCAGCACCAGCTTGGTGAAGTGGATCCTTCTTGGTTCGTTTACATTTCTAAGGGCCTTCACTATTATTAAGCAAAATATCCTGGACTGCTTTCACGAGTTTGAAGTTAAGAGCAGATAATGATTCTGCTGAATGGATAGTCCAGTTAATGGAAATAAGGGAGGTAAAGTCATCCAGTGGTTGCTCACTTGAGTACATGAAGCCCCTGAGGTGAGGTCATCCATCCGTTTGGGATGTAGAATCACTGATGTACTGATGATAACCAGTTGCAAATCCCTTGGCTGTGCCAGGTGAAACTCCTGACCTTATATTTGGAGGCTGTTAGGCTCTAAATGAACAAGCTGAGATTGAATCCTATGTCCAAAAAAGCATTTCTCAGTTTATCATCACTAGACACAACAGTGGAACCAGAACATGTACCAATATCTTCTATGATAACCATCCCAGAACTGTATCAGAGGAAAAATGGATAGAAATTGGCACAGATTGGCTGATTTAACAATATTTTTGTACCACTGACTCCATATGAATTCTTGACAATGTACAAACAGCTGCACAAAATCCATGCTATAGTAGTCAGTGGGCCCAGAATCACCTTACACTAAACTAGAGATGGGAGGATTCTAGCCTCTGACCATGCTGCCATCAACACAACCTTGGAGACATTGGCAATTGTTCATACAGCAAGGTTTATATAGGAAGACGAGGGCCATTATAACATCACTTTAACAGAAGAGCAACTCAAGGTAACTCCAATTATCCCCACAGTTGGCTACAGGCAAAATTCAGGTGATGTCATGAGGATTGTTTCTTAATAGTGGTTAACAATGATTAGTGAGGGTGCTCATGCTATTTTTAAACAATACTGATACAATCTGGCAAATTGTATAGCCTATCAAAATCTGCTCCTTTTTTCTCATACCAGCTTCAACAGACTCCCCTTCCCCAATTAATGAATAAACAAATTAATAAAATCCCAAGCAAATTCAGTTTCAGCCCCTCTCACATCATATTAAGAATTCAAATCAAATTTTAATATAGTTCCTTCCCAGTTTTGAGATAAAACAGTTTCTTAGAAGGATTATATGGATTATATGCAAGATTAGTATTTTTAAAAATCTATTTAGAGCCAGAGGATTACATTTTTATTCCTGACAGATTTTTACAAATAGAGCAAAATAATTATTCTCAGCACCTTCATTTGTAATCAGCCTATTTAAGGATTGCTTAAAAATCTTAGAGTCACCATACTTTGTCCCAACTACAGATATGAACATTTTGGTTTGAAAAGGCATACAGTATATACATTATTTTGAAAACTAGGATAACTAAATTATTCCCGTCCAGTTTGGTTTGCCCTCAATGTTCAAAATATCTTTTTTTGTAAGTATTATCTCCAGAAATACAAGCAACATCAAAGAGACAACCATATTGTTTGTGTAGGTACCTGTAGCAGGAATGGGGACAGAGGGGCAGTCCTTCCTCTGTATCCAGAGGGGGGGGGGATCCTCCCTTCAGAACTACTGTCTTTGGGAGAGGCTCCCTTTAAGTTAATGGGAAGCAGATGCAAAAAGATCTGTTTCCCTACGCTAATTACACACCTCAACATTGCATTTTAAATGCACTGTGCCATTTCTAATGACTAGTCTTAAACTGCTGTGTCATTGGTGGTTTAACATGTAATGTTTTTCATGAATATTGTGTAACAGCACATGTTTTTCCATAAAAATGCAAAGCAAGAGAAGATGAAATAAGAAAAAAAACACACCAAAAGATAGCTGAGAAAAATGTCATGGTAAGAGATGTAAGTAATTCATTCCCCTTACAATCCTGTTTTAAGTGTCTCTTTTTGTCTGTTTATTTGTATTCTATGACTGACTAGCTATATCCGGCCACGCGTTGCTGTGGCCCAGTCTGGTTAAATGGCCAACCCATCTGTGTGTATATCTACACCTGCACACATACACACAACCACCGTATAACCCCCAACCTACCTACCTACTGTATTTCTCCCTCTCTATCCCTCTATCTACCTACCTACCTACTGTGTTTCTCCCTATCTATCCCTGTACCTGCCTACCTATCTACCTACTGTATTTCTTACTCTCTATCTATCCCTCTATTTATCTACCTACCTACTGTATTTCTCCCTCTATCTATTCCTCTACCTACTTACCTACCTACCTACTGTATTTCTCCCTCTCTATCTATCCCTGTACTTACCTACCTACCGTATTTCTCCCTCTATCTATCCCTCAGTGGTGGGTTTCAAATTTTTTAGAACCTACTCTGTAGGTGTGGCCTATTTTGTGGGCGTGGCTTGGCAGTCATGTGACAGGGTGGGAGTGGCCACTTTTTAAAATGTGGTGAAACTCATTTAACAACGCTCTTGCTTAGCAACCAAAATTTTGGACTCAATTGTGATGAAAAATTCTTTCTTTCTTTCTTTCTTTCTTTCTTTCTTTCTTTCTTTCTTTCTTTCTTTCTTTCTTTCTTTCTTTCTTTCTTTCTTTCTTTCTTTCTTCCTTCCTTCCTTCCTTCCTTCCTTTCCTTTCCTTTCCTTTCCTTCCTGTTGGGTCACTGGCAGCAGCGGGCCAGATTTACTTCCAGGTACGCCGGTGGAACCCCCTCACCGGTTCTCTAAATTTCACCAACCGGCTTTCGCGAGTAGGTGCGAGCCTGCAGAAACCCACCACTGCTATCCATCTACCTACCTACCTACCTACTGTATTTCTCCCCTCTATCCCTCTACCTACCTACCTACCTACCATATTTCCCCCTGTCCCTGTATCCACCTATCTACCTACCTACCTACCTACCTATTGTATTTATCTCTATATACCTGTACCTATCTACCTACCTGCTGTATTCATCCCTCTCGTTTATCCCTCTACTTACCTAACTACCTACTGTATTTCTTCCTCTCTCTATATTCCTCTACCTAAATAAATAGCCCTCCCCTCCCCAGACCACACACTCCCCCCCACAGTCAACCTCCTCCAGGCCCCCCTCCCTCCCTCCCTTGTGCCTAACACAGCGGTGGGCAAAGTCATTAGTCTCTGTCTTTATCTGTCATTCTCTCTGTCTCTCTGTCTCTCTCTCCTTCCTCCCCCATCTCTGTCACTCTGTTTGTGTATGATTGCCTGTCTATCTTTCCCTCACACATTCTCTCTGTGTGTCTGTCTCTCTCCCCTCCCTTTCTCTCTGCACTGTGTGTGTGCCTGTTGATCTCTCTCATTCATTATCTCTCTGTTTGTTTGTCTCTCCCTCCCTCCCTCTCTGTCTGTCTCTCTGTGTATCAGTCTCCCCCCCCCCGCAAGCAGCGAAAAGGGCGGCATGTTGGCTGAGAAGGCTAGGGCTACCTCCTCCCGCAGCGAGCATGGCCGTCCGGGTGCCACACAAACCACCCCCCACCCCCACCAGCCCCGCGCCGCCACCCCAGAGCCCCGCGACACGCAGCCCCCACCGCCCGAGACTGCCCGGCAGGTGCACCAGGCAGGACAGTCGACCATGTCCCCACCAGCTCTCTCCAATGGCTCCGGAAAGTGCACCTCGGTGGCCATCGGAGAGAGCCGGTGGAGACGCGCCTGGCTGCCCCACCCGACACGCCCGCCAGGCAACCACCACACGGGGCTAGGACGCTTCTGATCCTGTGGCCCTGCGTGTGTGTGCGTGTGCGTGCGTGTGTGGAAGAGAGCGGTTGCAGGCAGACAGGGAGGCACATGCGTTGCTTTCCACGTTGCCACTGGCAACATTCCTTCGCAAGGCAGTTTTCTGCCATTACGTGTCCATGACCTATCAGCCGGATGGGAGGAGTTACAGGGAGCTTAAAACGTTTTCAGTGAGTACCTTTTATTTGTGTTTACCTTGCACACGATACACGTGTGCTAGGCACAAAATGAGTAGCTATTCTATTATCGGAAGTCCTTGTCAACATTGTGTGAAAGTTTGGTGTAAATCGGTTCAGTAGTTTTTGAGATTAGTGGATTCGTACAAACTATTTTACATTTTTATTTATATAGATGAATGCTTCTTGGAATTTCTGCATTTTACTTGGAAGAATAATCTGTAATCTTCAACTACTACACTGCAAAAACATATGGATTGCACATCTCGAACAGGGCAAAGCAATAGACACAATTTACACAGACTTCTGTAAAGCCTTTAATTCAGTGGTATACAACAAACTACTTCTAAAACTAAAATCTTATGGAATTTCTGGAATATCCTACATAAATGGATAGCTGCCTTCCTGTCAAACAGGCAACAAGTGGTCAAAATAGGACACACTCTATCAAATCCTGTATCTGTTAACAGTGGTGTTCCCCAGAACAGCATTTCGGGACCAACACTCTTTAAACTTTACATAAATGACATTTGCGATCATATTAAAAGCAACTGTGTTCTCTTTGCCGATGATGTAAAACTATTCAACACCACCGACAATGCTGCCACCCTTCAAAAAGACCTTGACTACGTGTCAGATTGGTCAAACAAGTGGCAACTTCAAATCTCAACCAACAAATGCTCTGTCTTACACATTGGCAAAAAAAAAATCAGAACATAAAATACAAGCTAGATGGACATGATCTTGTAGACAACCCACACTCTGTCAAGGACCTTAGAGTACTCATTTCTAAAGATCTAAGTGCCAGAGTCCATTATAACAACACTGCCAAAAAGGCATTAAGAGTTGTTAACCTAATCTTGTGTAGCTTCTACTCTGGTAATGTTGTACTACTAACTAGAGCAATTGCTAGACCAATTCTCGAATACAACTCATCTCTCTGGAACCCACACTGCATATCAGACATTAATACAATTGAGAGAGTCCAGAAATATTTCACAAGAAGAGTCCTCCATTCCTCTACTAGCAATAAAATACCTTATGTTACCAGACTTGAAATTTTGGGCTTAGATCACTTAGAACTACGCCACCTTTGGTCTGACCTAAGCATAGTACATAAAATTATCTGCTACAATGTCCTACCTGTCAATGACTATTTCAGCTTCAACTACAATACACGAGCAAACAACAGATACAAACTTAAGCTAAACTGCTCCAAACTGGATTGCAGAAAATACGACTTTAGCAACAGAGTGGTCAATGCCTGGAATGCACTTCCCTACTCTGTGGTTTCTTCCTCTAACCCCCAATACTTTAACCTTAGACTGGCTACTGTTGACCTCACCCCATTCCTAAGAGGTCTGTAAGGGGCATGTATAAGCGCACCAACGTGCCTACCATCCCTGTCCTAATGTCCTTATATATATGCTTGACAAAATAAATAAATAAAATAAATAAAAATAAAGACAAAAATAAGTTCTTAGCCAGCAAAGCCACAAGCCTTGAGGAGGAAAACAAACTCTTGAAAAAGAAATTTAAAGAAAGTAAAAGGATGTGAGTTTAATTTTAACTTAATATTTTATTTATTTTCATATTAAAAACATAAATTTAGCTTTACAAGTATTAGTTATTTTGTTGCAGGCCTGCCGAAGAAGAGGAAGACATTCCTGATGAGAAGCAACCAGCTGGAAAAGACCAAGGAAAACATAGGTACTATATAAATAGGGAGCTATGATTAAATTAGTAAACTAATTAGTGGACTAAATTAATGGATAAAGGAAATGCTGTGGATATAATATGTTTAAGAGTTCAGTAACACATTTGACAAAGTAGACCACAGCCTGCAGTACATCTTGATAAGATATACGTTGATAAGATGTTGAATAGACAGCACCACCACCAGATGGATTCGCAATTGACTGACCAACCACACTCAACATTCAGCCCTCAATAAAACTACATCTACCTGAAGAGAAGCATGCAATGGTTTTGTCTTGGGCTTATGCTCTTCAACATCTTTATCACTGATCTAGATCCGGGATGGTGAACCTATGGCATGCGAGGTGTTGCCTTGTCAGCTGGCCAGCGTGCATGCACAGTTCTGTCTTTTTAAACCCATTTTTCACCCTCCCCAGGCTCCAGAGGCTTTATAGGAGCCTGGGGAGGGTGAAAAGAGCATCCTGCACCCTCCCAGAGGTTTCATGAGCTTCCCTGAAGCTTCTGAAGCGCAAAAAACCCAGCCCAATGGGCAAACTGAAAGTTCGGGAACGAACTTCCTGTTTGTTTGTAGGGTCGTTTTAAGCCCTCTGGGGGCTTTAGGGACCTTCAGGAGGCTTCCCTGAAGCTTCCGGAGAGCAAAAAAAGACTTTACGAGCAAACCGGAAGTGACTAAAAAGGGCCCTACAAGCAAACTGGAAGTCACTTCCAGTTTGCTCAGAGTCTTTTTTTGCCCTCTGGAGGCTTCAGAAGGCAAAAAAGGTTCGCCATCGCTGATCTAGATGATGGAAAGGGGACCTTGACAAATTTGCAGGGGGGGAGGGTAGTGCAGTGTCCTAGTGCAGTGATCGGCAAACCGCGGCTCGCCCCTTGAATGTGGCATTTCAGTCTCTCTCTGATTCCCTCCCTCTGTCTTTGTCTCTCTCTGTGCCTCTCTCTCTCTCTCTCTCTCTCTCTCTCTCTCTCTCTGTCACTGTCTTTGTCCACAGAATACCGCGTGAAGCAGCGGCGAGTCTCTGCGCTGCCAGCGAGGCCATCCGCAGGGGGCGAGGTCCCCCTCGCGTTCCTCGTCTTCCCCGTTGGCGTCCGGAGTGATCAGCGGCCGTGCAGAAACTCGCCACTTTTCCACACCGTGTGCATGTGCCTATCTTTTCCATGGCGTGGAAAAGCAGCAAGTCTCTGCGCGGCTGCTGATGGTCCCTCCTTCCCCTTTGTGTCTGTCAGACTCTGATTCCCTCCCTCCCTCCGTCTCTCTCTCACTCTGTGCCTCTGTCTGTCTGTCACTGTCTGTCCACAAAATACTGCGTGGAGGAGCATGGGCTCTGTGGTGACGGCGAGGCCATCTGCGGGGGTGGGGTGGGGTCCTTTTCACGTTCCTCATCTCCCCGGATGCCGTCCGGAACCATCAGCAGCCGCTCAGAGACTTGCTGCTTTTCCACGCTGTGGAAAAGATAGGCGCATGCATGCCCCGCCCAATTAGTGTCAGAGACTTCGTAACGGTGGGAACTTGGGCTGTAATTCCACGGTGAGAAAAGCGGCGAGTTTCTGCACAGCCGCTGATCACTCCAGACGCCATCCGGGGAGACGAGGAAGGTGAGGGGGACACCCCCCCGCGGATGGCCTCGCCGTCACCAGAGCCCATGCTCCTCCACGCAGTATTTTGTGGACAGAGACAGTGACAGACAGACAGACAGATAGAGGCACAGAGCGAGAGAGATGGAGGGAGGGAGGGAATCAGAGTCTGACAGACACAAAGGGGAAGGAGCCGCGCAGAGACTTGCCGCTTTTCCACGCCATTGAAAAGATAGGCACATGCACACGGTGTGGAAAAGCGGCGAGTTTCTGCACGGACGCTGATCACTCCGGACGCCAACGGGGAAGACGAGGAACACGAGGGCGCGGTTTGCCGACCACTGCACTAGGACACCTACATTCTTCTCACAGTTATTAGCCACGGTTTGCCGACCTCTGTGCCTGAGGGAGGCACAGAGAGAGAGAGAGAGACGGAGGGAGGGCGGGAGGGAATCGGAGACTGACAGACATACAGAGATAGGGAGAGGGAAAGAGGGAGAGACAGAGAGAGGAGAGAGAGAGAGTGAGTGAGTGCGAGACAGACAGATACACAGACAGAGATAGGGGGGAGGGAGACAGAGACAGGGAGACAGAGAGAGACAGACAGACAGACACACAGAGAGAATGACAGAGAGAGACAGGAAGGGAGAGACACAGAGATAAGAGGGAGGGAGGAGAGAGAGATACAGAGAGGCAGACACAGTGAGAGAATGACAGAAAGAGACAGAGAGGGAGGGAGGGAGGGAGACAAAGAGCCAGAGAGAGACAAGCAGACAGACACAGAGAGAATGACAGAGAGACAGAGAGGAAGGGAGGGGAGAGAGACACAGAGATACAGAGACAGACACAGAAGAGAGAATGACAGAAAGAGACAGAGAGGGAGGGAGGGAGAGATAAAGAGCCACAGAGAGAGACAGACAGACAGACTCAGAAAGAGAGACAGAAACAAAGAGAAAGTAGGGAAGAAAGAAAAGAAAAAGAAAGTGGGAGAGAGATGAAAGAAAGAGAACTTATGACCACAATTGAACCCAAAATTTTGGTTGTTAAGCAAGACTGTTGTTAAGTGAGTTTCACCTCATTTTCCAAGTTGGCCACGCCCACCAGGTCACATGACTGCTGAGCCACTCCCACAAAATAGGCCACACCTTCTGGCTCTCAAAATAAATTTCAATCATTGTATTGTTGATATTTGGCTCTTTTGACTAATGAGTTTGCCGACCACTGTCCTAGTGGACCACCACTTAGTTATGGGCCAGCAGTGTGCTGCAGCTACCAAAAAAGTTAATGCAGTTCTAGACTGCATCAACAGGTGATAGCATCAAGATCACAAGAAGTGATAGTAAGGCAATTAATCAATGGAATAACTTGCTTCCCAGAGCTGTGGGTCCTCCATCACTGGAGGCTTTCAAGAAAAGATTGGACATCTATTTGTCCAGAATGGTATTGCTTTGCTTTGGACAGAGAGTTGGACTAGAAGACCTCTAAGGTCCCTTCCAGCCATATGATTCTGATTCTTGGTAATGAGAAAGCAACTACTGTTAATTACAGCAATTTTACATACAAGGAAGGAGAGAAGGAAATGTATTAAGTTTTAATCAGATACAGAAGTTATACTGTGGGGTCCTTGGTTGTTTTCTTGCAGATATTTCATTACCCAGCTAAGTACCATCATCAGTACACATTTATAGCCATTTATTTTTGTTTTATGTTCCCTTCCCCCAGGGATTAGGAGATGCTGACAGCAATGATAGAAGGCAAGAAAGGGAATACAGTTATGTTGTAAATGAATGGAACCCTCCTTTTAGAAAGTTTTAAAAATCAAAGAGCACCACTGACATTCATATTTAAAGTCTAAGATGAGAGCTACTGAATTAAATGGGAAAACTTCCAGAAATGATGCTAAATTAAGACTTCGTGTTTGAATGTTTCATGGTTAACTTACATTTTATTACATATATGCATTTCTGTAAAACAGCAAAATCTTCCATGTTTGAGATGAGACAAAGGTCAGTTCGCAATAGATACTAAGGATATTCCCAGGATTTTCCAGGTATATCTACTCAAAAATGTTTAACCATAACATAGACAGAAATGGGATGCCATATTTATTGAACCAATGTGAAAAAATCATACTGAGAAACAGTTGTTTCATAGGAGATTTACATTGGAGTAATATATATATATATATGATTCTGTATTTTTTCATGGGTTTTTCTGAGTTTTTCAAATTTTGAAGAATTTTATACCAGGGATGTGGAAAAGCCAAGGAGGTTCCATAATTAGAAGTAGAAATTAGATGGCTTGTCTTGATATGCTTGGCTGAATTGTTCTAAAGGCAAATATGATAAAAATATTGATAATTTCTGCTGAGAAGTTATTAATCAGCTTAAATTATTCTCTCTTTCCACTTGGCTAGTTTTGATTGGACAAAAATGCTGTTTTAATGTGTTAGTTATTTTTTCACTGAAATATTTACATTTCTTTCAATATTGAACCAATATTGGTTTCTCTTTAAATTCAGGATTGTACTAATGTGATTCTATTCTGTTCTTTTAAATCTATTTCAGTGAATTATGACATCTCAATTTCAAAGACACCTGTACTTTTTTGGGACTCCCTCTGCCTCCTGCCAAGAAGATCAGCAGACATGAAGTTCAAATTCCACACTATAGGCAGAATCTCCATTTTCAACCTAATCAGAAACGTATCTACCAACCAATTGAAGAGACTGCAGTGAATCAGGAAGACACAGTGCACTTCTGGGTGCAGATACAGGATAACCCAATGAAATACAAGGACACAGCTTGGTTAAAGGAGGTGAATAAGAATAAAAAAAACTGAAATGAAAGAAAATGTAATAACAACAGAAATGGTAGACAAAAGTGCAAGGAAGATTGAGAATTGATCAGCACTAAGTAAAGATGGTTTTTGGTTTAAACATCATGGTTTAAACATCATGGTTTAAACATGACAGGTCTAACACTCACTAGTTGCCAGGTTCAAGGAAGTGAAATTGAAAAGTGGCTAACATCTGGCAAAATCTACCTGATAATGAAATATCCAGCACCAGGGAACTATAGATCTATTACCTGCTTATGGCAACTCAATAGCTTAAAGCCGGTGAATTTGCCAGCCAAAAAAGATCTATTTTCTGTACTCTTATACAGTTCTGGCCCTAGTACAGTGTGAGGGCTCCCATTATTCCCCTCAGCTTCTGCCAACCTAGCAGTTCAAAAGCATGCAAAATACAAGTAAATAGTACTCCGGTAGGAAGCTAATGGCACTTCATGTGACAGCAAGAAGCCAACTGGTGCCAGACCTGCCTGAATGCAAAGCGAAATCATTGGAGAAAAAGTCGTGGATGAGGGCAATGTTCTCACAGCATGTTATTAGCCACTTGTGTGGAGTTAGTTCGCCCCCTGCACCTTGGATAGCGCGGGATCATGTACTGAGCAAACTAATGATAATATCATAGACTCCCTGGCACTCAATGTACAAATGCCATCAGCTAAACAAATAAAAAGCCTCCTTTACAACAATTTTCAAAGTATTAAATGGTATGGTAGCTGATGCAGTCCAGCACCATCTAGTTGAAAACAAACTCTTTACACCTGAACAGAAAGAAAATTGCCCTACAGCATTAGATACAGCAATGGAATAGTGGACTGACTCAAGCAGAACTAAAGGTCATGTATAGGAAGACCAGGAAAAAAATGACATGAATCATGTCCTTCATCATTATAGTGACATTGACAGAGTCTATTTATCAAGGAAAATAGTTAGGCAAAACATGTTGTAAGTACATCAAATGGTTGAAGAAAAAAGAGCATTGGAAGAATATCTGAGAGAGTAAAGATCCATTGAAGCTAGTATACCAGGAACTTATTGAGTACTTAATCGAGACCAAACTGGACTACAACAAAGTACAGATAATGAATAGAAATGAGACACAAGACAAAGAATTGCATGGTCAGCAAATTTAAAAATAGGAGGCAAAGCAGATATAACAATTGCCTGGCAATGGCTAAGAGCAGAAAAGTTGAAGAGAGACACAGGGATAATTCTGGCTGCACAAGACTAAGCCTTAAGAACAAATGCATGCATATCCAGAATTCAGAATACAGCAACAGACAGCAGGTTCTGCAAGATTGCACAAACTGACTACAAACAATGGCTTGAAAAAAGTAGTGACAAAAGTGCATTCCAAGAGGTGCAAGAAATACTATTTGCCTGCAGCAAGAACTGTTGGGACCATAAAATGAAGAAGCTAAAGTGGTGTGGGACTTCAGAATTCAAACAGACATACATCTGTCATATAACAAGCCAACTGTCGATAAGGAAGACAAAAAAGTCTGGATAGTGGATGTGGCAAATAAATCAGGAGGCAATTGGCAGTAGAGCAGGGGTGACAAACCCATGTTGTCACGGCAGTGTCACTTTTTTCCCTTCACTAAACCAGGTGTGGGCATGACCAGTGTGTGAAGCATCTAGCCTGTGGTCCAGGAGTTTGACAGCCTTGCATTTGGAAGTTGGTAGAGCTATGGAATTGTTTTCATTCTGTAGCATCAGATCTGTGAACATTATTCTAGAACAGGATGTTAAACTGGCAGCCTGTGGCCAGATGCATCATGCACAGGGCAAGCCCTCCCCAGTTCCGTGAAGAGAAAAACATCTCAATACCTTGCAGGATGGCAATGTGATGCAGTAGTTTGACACCCATGTTCTAGAACATAGAATAAGATGGAAGGGACCCTGGAGGATTTCTAGTCCAAGTCCATGTTAAAGCAATAGACCCTGGAGGTTTTCTAGACAAATAGTTGTCCAGTCACTTGTTAAAATTGTTGTCAGGAAATTTCTCAATTCTAGGTTGGCTCTTTCCTTGATAATTTTCCATCCATTTCTTATTGCCCTCAAGTATTTCAACAATAGGTTGACCCTCTCTTCTATGTAGTCCCTCAAGTATTAGAAGACTACTTGCTACCATATCACCTCAGTTCTTCTGTTTAGACTAGACAATGACTATACCGGAACTGGTGAAGTAATACCGAAGTACTGTATTTTTTGGTCTATAACAGTGGTAGTTAACCTGGTCCCTACCGCCCACTAGTGGCCGTTCCAGCTTTCATGGTGGGCGGTACGGGTTTGTCCAATACTGAAGCACTTTCCTTTTTTTAGGTTAATTGACTTCCTTACTTTATAAATCACCATTACTGTGGAACCGGTGGGTGGTTAGAAAATTGTACTAATAGAGATACAAAAGTGGGTGGTAGGTATAAAATGGTTGACTACCCCTGGTCTATAAGATGCACTTCCCCACCTCCAAAATGAATAGAAATGTTTATCTTATAGAGCAAATGTTGCTGAAGTCCCACCCACCCACATCCTTTGGCCTCTGGCTCCCAGCAATTTGCCTCCTTGCAGCAAACAGCCCTGTCTGCTTCAGCACAGCCTGATTTAGTATGAGCAGCTGATTGGCAGTTGCATTGGCCTCCCAGAATACCACTGATCACCTGTTCCAGGCTCAGGGATCTCTGCTGCCCATTGCCTCCATGCACCCCATTTTTGGCCCGTTCCAGGCGGCAGTAATGGACGGTAGTGGCTGAATCAAGTTGTTAAACTAGAAGGTAGCCAAAGCCCTTCCAATTGTTATTCTGTAAGTCTCTTCATTTCCAATCATTCTTATTAAAAATGGTAGGCTTGATTACATTGTTCTCTCATTGCTACTGTTGTGTCTTTCCCCGCCTTTCTCTTCCACTCCCCATTCTCACCTTTCCCGTCTGCTTTCTTCTATTATAAGAGAAATATGTAAAGCTTTGTTTTGGCATGAGACAAATCCTGGCTTATTCCTTTCTCTAGGACAGTATGTGAAATCTAGCTTCTTCTGGTAAATGATACTCCTGGTTTGCTACCCAAACATCAAAATTAGAAGACCTGTCTGATCACAGAACTCTTGAAATAAAAACTTATTTAAATATTTGGGGGAGGGGGGACTAACTTGGCACTCTTTCCACAAAGACTCAATAGGGATCAAAATGATGGGGATTCATGAAGAATCTTTCCTTGCTCAGTTTTTGCACACAAAAAACAAAAAACCCGGTCATGAGCAACTGAACTAAGAGAACATGTTCTACTAGCCCTTAATCTGAAATTACTTTTTAAATCAAAAGCATGAGTAATTTACAAGGCAGATGAGACAATCTTAAACCAATTACAAGGCACCATAATTTATGGTATTTAGAGGAAATACTTTTGAGGTAACAGTTAGTGCTTTTTTAATATTCTCTACCAAAGGGAGACGATGTGATCAAATAAATTCCAGAGTATGTTACAAAGGAGTTTTATTTTCAATTTGTTTTCAAAATAGTCATTATAGTATCATAGAATTCAAAGAAGTACAGAGGACATTAAATTGTTTTAAATCTGGTACCAAATAGTCTAAGAAAGACTGAAAAAGCACCTTTCTTGAAGAAAATCAGGCTTCATACTTTTGTTGTTGTAATAGCACACAAGTCATTTTACTGAATTTTCCATAGGCACTAATTATACTGTTTCCAGATAGTCTAGAAACCTTTCTGTGGTCGCCCCCGTGACCTTCCTAAACCATTTTCGATGTCCTTTTTCAACCGGAATTGCTTATATCTTTCAGCCATCAAAATGAGTTCTTCAGGAATCACCTATTAAAGTTAGATAAACCAACAATAAGCCATTATTACATTTTCAATTTCTATAAACTATAAAAAAATCATGAAAATATTCTATAAAACATTTTCTGTAATATATTTTTTATAAATACTGCATTTTCTAATAGATTAATAATCCTGTTTGCATTAAATTAAATTAGGTTTTAGCATTTACTCCTAAACAAGCACATGGGAGAAGAGCTCTTCAGTAGTTGCAAAAACAGAAATCAATTTGATACCAGTCATCTTTTTTTTTAATCAGAAAAACATTTTGTGTTTTGGAGGTTTTTCTGGAGAATATGAAGTGTACTGAATTTATTGGCTTTTGAACTCAGACTTTTGAACTCAGAAATATAAATCCGTTATCTAAGTTCCTTCTAACTTTTGAGCAATTTCCTCCTGTGATATTTTGTGGAGACAATTCAAGGCTACAGGGGTAGGAAGAGGAAAATACGATGGAACAGATTATCTTCCATTTGTGGAAACAATATATTTAAACCAGGAAATTCATGTTACTTTAAGTATAAAGTGTTATAATATAACATTGCAATTTGTAATTAATATGAAAATATTCGGTAACAATTTGTTATAAAGTTTTATACTGAAATTTGCAAGAAAAGCCTATCACAATTTTAAACAATATAATATAAAAAATAAGCTCAAAACTGTAACCTAGCACTTAAATAAACAAACAGCAAATTAACACACATTTTGTAGCAGCAACAGATTTTAACCATAAGCTATTCCATAATACAGCAAATATTTACACAAGAGTTTTAAGTTCAAATTTGTAAATATCCAACTACATTTTTATTTAGTTAAGTGATAAAAATTGTTTTGAGATTTTAATAATCTTAGGCGATTTTAAGTTACCATTTATTTTACATTCACAAATATAGGCCCTTTTTGTGGCTGCCCAAACCACATCTATTCAGGGTTATCAGAAATTGATGTAGTCTCTTTTTTACCTTTTTAACAAGAAACATGGAAATTACAATGTAAACTCTGAAATAGGCTTCTTTCAATTAAAAAGAAAATGATTCAAAATCTTTCGGAACTGACCTCCAACACCTCACCTACGCCATGTATACCATGGCCTCACACATCTTAATCCTTTTCCTTCCCTCCACCAGTTCTATCATTCTGTTCTACATGATATTTAAATAATCTTTCTCTGGATGATTTTGCATAATACCATCAGGGATAATTATATGGGACCCATATACATTGAAGCACCCTTCCTACATATATGTTGTTCTCAATTGTCTTTAATGACTTTTAATGTTCATTTTAAACGTTTTTTTAAAAAATTAAATTTATATCCCGCCCTTCTCCATGAAGGACCCAGGGCGGCGCACAGGAATTAAAAAACATATAAAACAATAATATACAGAATTTAAAAACATATTAAATTACGTAACAGTCCTATGCTAAAATCCAAATTAAAATCCCCAATTTAAAACTATCTAAAATAGCCCTAATGGGACATTAGGCTAGGCCGGCTTGCTGAAAGAGGTGTGTCTTTAGACACTGGTGGAAGAGGCGGAAGTCCGAGATGGTGCGAAGTTCAGGGGGAAGGTCGTTCCAAAGGGCAGGGCCTGCCACAGAGAAGGCTCTTCCCCTAGGTGTCGCCAGTTGGCATTGCCCGGCTGACGGCACCCTGAGAAGGCCCTCTCTGTTGGAGCGGATCGGCCGGAGGGATGTATGGGGCAGGAGACGGTCTCGCATATAACTAGTCCCCGAGCCATGGAGCGCTTTAAAGATGGTCGTCAGAACCTTGAAGCACACCCGAAAGACCACAGGAAGCCAGTGCAGCTCACGCAGCATCGGTGTTACATGGGAATATCCCGGAGCTCCCATAATCACCCGCGCAGCTGCATTCTGGACTAACTGTAGCTTTCGAGTGCACCTCAAGGGAAGCCCCATGTAGAGAGCATTGCAGTAGTTGAGTCGGGATGTCACGAGTGCTTGAGTGACTGTGCGAAGGGCAGCCCGGTCCAGTAAGGGACGCAATTGGCGCATCAGGCGTACCTGATGAAATGCCCCCCTGGCCACGGCTGCCACATGGTCCTCCATAGACAGCCGGGAATCCAGGAGGACACCCAAATTGCGCGCCCTCTCCACGGGGGCCAGTGTTTCGCCCCTAATGGCCAGAGTTGGAGTAATCTGGCTGAACCGGGGTGCCGGAAACCACAGCCACTCAGTCTTGGACGGGTTGAACTTGAGTTTGTTACTACCCATCCAGTTTTGTTGTTGTAATTAATTTTATCATCTAGCTTTTAATTTATGCTTCTTCCAAAGACATTTTACTTGAAATTGCATGCAATGAGGCTATATGTATAATATAAACTAGTCAAAATAAATTTTTTAAAATCAATTTAAATGTGTATTTAATGTTTTACATTACTTTAATCAAATAAGGGTTAAAGGAACAACAGGAAAAAAGTAGCAACAAGCTTAGTTATGTTACCTGGTTTCCTCTTTTTAAAATGTCAATCAACTCGGATGCAATACGCCAGTCACTCCTTGTGACAAGCGTTATAGCTTCTCCTTTGCGTCTATGTAAAAGCAAACAAAATAAATAAACAAATAGCTCATATCTGAGTTTTGTTTAAAATAAATTTTTGCTTAACACCAATCCAAACTTTCCCCCCAAATAAAATGGGTTTAATATTTCTGTAAGAGGCTCCCTTTTATAGACCTGTATTGATAATTTATTACAATGTTCCATTTTTAAATCCATATTTTGTATAAAAACTGATTGCTCCTCTCTGAATGATTAAAATTGCACCAGTGGTAAATATCAAACTTTTCCTCAAGTAGCAGTTAAGCAGATTATGGCAGGAGGGAAATATACATGCTATCTTTATCATTTATCCTATGCAGAAACAGTGCCTTACAGCTAAAAAGGAACCATGTCTGCCAAACATCAAATGGATAGCTCCATTTTTTAAATAGGACTATCAACATTCAAAATATGGGGAGGGGGTGGGGGAGAAACAAAATGGCAGCTCTGCCAGAGTAGGTAATGAAGATGAACATGGTATTTTGGAGACCTTTAATGATGGGACAGCTATAGAACAGGCTGCCATTTAGATCCTTGAAGCTCCAAGTGATTAGTTAGAGTGGGTAAAAAGGGAGTTTATAAAAAAGCAATCCATCTTCTTCTGTTCCTTTTTGACATAGCCCAATCTATTTACAAAGGTGAAGGTAAATGTTTCCCCTATTCAGTTGGGTCTGACTTTAGGGGGCAGTGCCCATCGCTGTTTCTTAGCCAAGGGAGCCAGCATTTCCCAGATATTTCCATGGTCATGTGATCAGCAGTTGCCTTTCTACTTCAGTGGTACCTATTTATCTACTTGCATTTGCATGCTTTCAAATTGCTAGGTGGGCAAGAGCTGTTGCAAGTAATGGGAGCTCACCCCGTTGTGCAGCGCTCAGATCTTGAACCCAGGCTGTCAGCTTACCACATGACAAGTTCAGCGTCTTTAACTGCTGAACCATTGTGCCCCTTCTACTTATAGCAGGATCCTTAATTCTGAGAAAAACATCCTTGCAAACCTGACTGGCAGGAAAGTCCAATACCCAACATATACTGTATAAAAGTACACTAACATATGAATATGTTTTCTTTTTCCTCTCATTTCCTTAAGAAATTATTTGGAATAAATTATTTTTAACAGGAAAAAAAGAAATCTGTTCAGCTGATGAATTCCTGTTGGGGAGAGACTGCTGCATTTCCCTGTACTCTAATGCATCTGATATAAAACATAAGAATATACTGAAGAAAACACTCATATTTTCTACTTGGTAACATGGAAACAGTTTAAAGTTTGGCTTACCCAGCTCGTCCAGTACGGCCCACTCTATGAACATATTCTTCAATGTTACGAGGGAAATCAAAATTAAAGACATGCGTAATATCATGTACGTCAAGTCCACGCGAAGCCAAATCTGTTGCTATCAATACACGAACTCTGCCTAGAACAAGCAAAATAAAAATAATTTTTCACAATACATTTGAATGATGTGTTACTTATCTGTAGTTTTCCCAGCAATTGGTACTTATGGAAATCTATCCCCACTTGGATTGTTCCAGACCCTAGTATTTTTATGGGAACACTCACCTTGCCTCTTATATACACAGTTTGAGGGATAGACCTCGCCAATTCTCTCAATTGACAATCCCAAGTGGATCAAATTTGAAACAAATTATAATCAAAGTCAAGATGGCCACATTGAATGAATTTGCAGACAAACATTACAAGGACCAGTTACAAGCAAGTAGCAGTGGAATAAGATAAGAGGAGGGATTGCATTCATATTGCATGCTTAACAGGGCTTGCCTACAAATATTATTTAGGTTCTAGTAATGGCTAAAACAACTGTTCATTGGAAAGATTCATACTAATTGATGAGTGAGGCTACAGTGACTGATCAGAATTAAATGCTTGGCTAGAGATTCACTCATTGCAGATGGGCTGATATCTGATTTGGCCAGTATGGGGCAAACATCTATAAAATGTAAAATAGTTTGTACGAATCCACTAATCTCAAAAACTACTGGATCGATTTACCTCAATTTTTCACACAATGTTCACAAGGACTTCGGATAATAGAATACCAACTCATTTTGTGCCTAGCACATGTGTGTCATGTACACAGTACACAAATGTAAAATGTACCACTGAAAAATTTTTAACCTCCCTGTAACTCCTCCCACCTGGCATTTCCAACAGTCAGTTCCTCAAAAAGACTGTAAGGAGGCCTCTTACGGCCAAAAAGGCACTGAGATAGCTTTTTACATCATCCCCAGGCTCCAGAGACTTTATAGGAGCCTGGGGAGGATGAAAACAGCCTTCCCCCACCTCTAGAGGGCAAAAAACGGCCTCAAAAGAAGGCCTAAATCAGCTGGCCAGGGCACACATACACACTGAAGCTGACAGGGCAATGCCTCGCGTGGCCTAAGAAAGGTTTGCTATCATGGGTATAGGGCTTCCTGCCTAGGCAGGGAGTTGGACTAGATGACCTCCAAGGTCCCTTCCAACGCTGCTATTGTATTATTGTATTACAGTAGGTAGGTAGATAGAGGGATAGATAAAAAGGGAGAAATAAGGTAGGTAGGTAGGTAGGTAGGTGGGTGGGTGGGTGGGTGGGTGGATAGATAGATAGCGAAAAATACAGTAGGTAGGTAGGTAGAGGGAGAAAGGAAGAAATGTAAGTAGGTAGGTAGGTAGGTAGGTAGGTAGGTAGGTAGGTAGATAGATAGATAGATAGATAGATAGATAGATAGATAGATAGATAGATAGATAGAGAGGGAGGGAGAAATACAGTAGGTAGGTAGGTTGGGGGTTATATGGTGGTTGTGTGTATGTGTGCAGGTGTAGATCTACACAGTTTGGTTGGCCATTTAACCAGACTGGGCCACAGCAACGCATGGCCGGGTATAGCTAGTTTTCAATAAAATCTTTTTTGTAGATGTATGCTATCAAGGAAACCCATTATCATGAGATGTGTCTTATTTCTTAAAAGGAGTCTCAAATCTGTGATGTTATTGATTTGTATTTAAATTAGATCTGGCCTAGAAATAAAAATGCATCCCCCTGTTCCTATCAATAGCACCATTTAATATGAAAAGATCAGTCCTGCTTAGTATACAATTTATTTCACAAGTTGTTTAACATTGCATGGAGTCCCAGCATTTGTGTAATTTTAGCATCATTGTTTTTAACTTGGATTTTATTATTAATTATCTGTTGAAATCTTTCCTAGTTGCTCAAACCCTGTAATAAAGATCTGAATTTGAATTAATGTGTTTTGCTTAAAACATAACATTATGTTAAATTGATCAATTATGATCACCTTTTTTGAAATCGTCCAAAGCTTGTTCACGATCACACTGTTCTCTGTTGCCATGTAAAGACTGAACAGGAATTCCCCGAAGTCCAAAATCACTTGAAATGTCATCAGCCCTTTTGAAAAAAAGTAAAAGCAAAGCTAATACATAAAGATTTAATCCAATTAATGTATTATTTACAGAACAGTTAGAATAAGCATTCAAACTTCTATCAGGTACCACATATGCCAGATGTTTTATTTTATTTCCTAAATATTCATACTCTAATAATAAATTTTACTTTTTATTAATTTATTCAAACGATTTCTTTTCTTTTTTTTAATTACAAGATGGATATCCTGGAGATAATTTTAGGGGATGGTATCATTAAACAATCAGAGGTTGAAAAATATAGAAGATGTGTGGCAGAATGGAAATATAATTCATACTATAAATGTCAGAGAATAAAATGCTATTCCTGGAAGAAATCCACACTGACAAATTTATTAGAATATTAGAGCTATATTCAATAACATAATAAATGTTAATTAACTAATTAAATTAATTAAATAAATAATTCAGTAATTATTTAGTAACAGTATAATGGAGATAATGGTGTGTAAAAAAACCTTTCCTTTTTGTAGCATACTAGCTGACTCATAACAATATCCTAATTATGTTCCACTATGTTCAATGTTTAATGAGCATATTGTACTGTGAAATATTTTTAAATTAAGATTATAGTTTAAATTTTGATATTTGGAAACAATTTTACAATTTTTTTCTAAGGTAATTGTTTTTGTTAAGAAAAAGTTCATTCCCAAATGTCATTTCTACTATTATCGGTATTGTAAAGAGAAAGGGAAAAAAAGTTTGAAGTGGTAGAAACCACTTGCTATCTTTAAAGAGCATAAATTTAATTTAGCTAAGTATACAGCACATGATTTACTCTAGAAAGTTTTAATCTTAATGCCAGGTAAATATTCAAATATGTAGTGATGAAAAGTTATTTCTGGGGGGAAATTGGTAGGTGAACTACTAGAGCAAATAATACTGGACTAGACAAAATGATTGTTATAATTTAAGCTCATTTGTGTTAAGCTTTTCTACATACGTAAGTTTCTTTCCCACAAAAATGATGGCCTTCTCATCAGACTTCATAGTATCAACAAAATGATGTGTGAAATCTCTTTTTTCTTCTTCTGGAATAACAATAATCTTCTGCTCTACTGTATTGACTGCCTGTAAAACAAAGTTTGTTGCAAGGAAATATGACTGAAAAGTAATGGCTTGTTGCATACATTTTCAAGGCTTCTTATACCATAATTTTTTATTTTATTTTATTTATATTTATATCCCGCCTTTCTCCACAGAGGACCCAGGGCGGCGAATTGTAAATACTCAGATAACGTGAAAACAAAGTAGTACATTTAAAAGTCCTGAATAATATGCATGCTGTTTATGTTGAAGGACTATTCCAAATAATTATTTGATATATATTTCATTTTGATAGTATAGTACTGAAATTACTCAACAACTTAAACTTGTCAGCAATTGACAAGTGAAATGACATGATTGCATGCACTCAAACTTCAGTAAAATGAGAAAAAACAAAATTATGAAACTTAAAGGAAAGTTTAGAGTCAGAAAGTTTATCTAATTTGAAACTTTTTCACTTTAAACATTTCCTTTTAGTGTATTCTTCTTTAAGCCGGATATTAGTATGTTATTTTGGGTTATTCTCACTTTCTCAAACAGCCATTTTTCACATAAGATCAGACATTTTGGTATATATTAATTATGGATATATACAATCTTAATGCTCAGACAACTCACCGCTAAATCTAGAGTTCCAACATATACAATCATTGGATCTTTCAAGTAGGATTTAGCAAGACGGCGGACACCACTTGGCCATGTAGCACTGGTGGAATTAAAATAAAATGTTTTTAAAAATTTTGAGATTATTATTTCTCCTATTCTAATTATCTTGCTATTTCTATAAAAAAACCTTATCAACCCATTGTTGATTAACCTATTGTTATAACCCATCTGTTTATATGTACATTGTGAGCTTATGCATCTGAAACAAATTTCTTGTGTGTCCAATCAAACTTGGCCAATAAAGAATTATATTCTCTAGGTAAGAAACAACCACATGGTGTTAAATATTCTTTCTAGATGTGACAAAGTCTCTGTTTCCAATTTAAAATAAAAATTTTAAATGATAGGGGCATACAAAGATATATACAAAATTTTATTTGCAATGTGATATAAAACAAATTATCTATTTTCCGCATAGTACATATTTAGGCAATAATATCCACCAAAACAAGTATATTACAGTACCTTGTCATAACTGTTTGTCTATCAGGACGTACATCTAACAAAATCTTCATTATTTGAGGCTCAAAACCCATATCCAACATTCGGTCTGCTTCATCCAATACCTATGAAAAATAATTTTGATTTCAATGTACATGATGAACTGACATTTGATATAACAATTTGAAAATTACTAATTGTAGACTATATTTCTATATTTATATTAGTGCCTATGTTATCTAGTTGCATGTGCTCTTTGTTGTAGGGATTCTTTTATTATTCTTTGGCTCTGTTATCACCAGTAATGCCATGTTAGTATTTGTAAAGTGCTTAAACTCTGGATAGAATATGGGGATGTTAGAGGATAGAATAGACATTTGTATAACAGGGCCAAAGGAATAAACTGACTTTTTAAAATAATTAAAAATGAATTAAAATATTTTAATAAATGAACTACATTGCATCAATACTACACTATATCAGCCCTTAAGTCACTCCTAGCCCTCTTTCCCTGTTAGGGACAGGTATTCTGTAGCTTGGCCTCCGTGCCTCTCTCTTTTCAAATCCCTCCCTCCAGTTTTCTCCCGCTGTTGAGAAGGCACTCAGTGCTGCCACATTTTAAGATAGTTTATCACTCAAACATCACACAGGGCTGAATTCAATTTTTCTAATTGTCACTAGGCCAGCATCTACTGGAAGAATAGATTCTTTATTACATTACATCTCATCCTCACTTTAAAAAACTTGGAGGGCCCTTTACAGAATATGAAGGAATGCTTGTTATTTTCATAGGTAATATTGTTACCAGTTTTAGCTTTAGTATGTAACTGCTAAAAACTCAACTAACTCATTACATAGCTAAGTGATGCAGTTGTAAAGCATGTTATCATGTGACCATGTCAATTTACAATGGTAGTCCCAATTGGAATCGTTAGGCGAATCCTGCACGGTTGCCGTGGCTAACTGCCACATGATTGCCGCCCTCGGTCCTTTTTGGAGAAGGGCGGGGTATAAATACGAATAAAATAAAATAAAATAAATAAATTGCCACTTGAGTAACATTTCATGTCAGAGGCACCTTGTTCAGGCAGGTTTGTTAAGACAGCTTCACGTCTTGTACCACATCTGACAATCCAATTTAATATCCGTTATTAACTAAATATATACGGGGTTTTTTTTAAATTAGGAGACTGACTATGGAAATTTCCAGGAGAGTTTATCAAATTTTGTTCATGTTGGATTGTGGTTTGAAAAGGCTGGGTTCAAATCTGGTCTTAGACAAGTATTATCTAATTACTTTTGCTCTAAAAGTTTGTTAGCAGTCTTACTCTGCTTTACTGGACTACACTGTATCTGTTCTTTTGGTCTTTGAACGTGAATAATTTATTTTTACATTATTACATTAACATTCAAAAGCAGTAGGTACATTTGACGAAGGCTTTATTCAGCAGGCTTTCCTACTTTGTGTTTCAAGCAGCACAAAACATTTGTTATTTCAGTGCTTTCTTCTTCCCTATAGAATTGTTGCTGGATTATAGTCTGTTTATACACATATCATAACTTGGAAAGCAGGGGAAACCTACATATTTATCTTTTTCTAATTAAATTTAACTTCCAGGGTTGGGGCATTACAACTTCTGGAACAGCTTGCCTCCAGAAGTTGTGAACCCTGGAAGTCTTTAAAAAGATGTTAGATAGCCATTTGTCTGAAATGGTATAAGGGGGTTGGACTAGAAGACCTACAAGGTCCCTTCCAACTCTGCTATTGTATTGTATTGTAAATCTTGCAATCTGCAGCTTTTTATTTTTTGATCTTTTATATAAGGCAGAATAATGGGAGTTGAAAACATGTCATGATAGCCTTTTTATGAATTGCATCATGATACATTCTATGAATTCTATTTGTGTCCACAAACCAAAATTGCAGTTGAGGTATGTTGTATAAATGTCACAAAAATGTATGAATGTATACCTCTGTCTATCTAATATCTGAAAGACCTACCAGCAGAATAGACGTACAAGCAAAAAGGCATTAACTACAGTTAGATTTAAAATCGAATCTAGGTTGATCACCAGGACCAGAGATTTTACTCTTCCGATAATTAATATCAAAATATGCCACAAAATAAAAATAAGATAGCTTTAAATGAATACGTTATCTGTTTGTACCACTGGTAACACGGATCTTAATGTGTGGTTTTATAGTCAAAACCACATCTTCACAAAACAATTTCCAAAGATAATAGAAAATTAAAGGCATAAGAGACCAAAAAACAAACAAACCCCAGACTAGAAAAATGGTACTGCAGATTCTGGAAGAAAACATAGCTAAGATGATCAAAACACTGAGCAGATGAAAATGTTTTGCTTCTGATCTGCGTTTATGGTTATGTAATGTTTATCTCACTATTTAAAAGGAAAACTGGAGGAGATAATAGTAACTAATAGACTTAGAAGATGATCCAGCCAGTTATCAATATATGAATATTTTAACATTCCCACCTAATACATAATGGTGACTACTTACCAAATACGTTATGCTTTTCAGATTTATGAAACTGTTCATTTGCAGGTCATTCAATCTGCCAGGTGTAGCAATAACAATATCCACGCCTTTGGTAACTGTATTGATTTGTCCTTTTCGATCTCCACCACCGTATATGCAAATGCTAGGAAGAACGTTGATTCAACATTTAGAACTGAACTGACATGCTACTATGTATTTTAATATTTTACAGTCTTTACACATTTTATAAAAAGACTTTCATAATGTTTTACTTTCCTAAATAACAGGAAAAAGGAGCAACATTTGAACAACCCCAAAAATATCCCTTGTCTGAAAAACTTGTTTAAAAGTTTTAAAAAGGGGATCCACTAAGTGGAGTGTGGTATTTTTCAAACGTATTGCTGATTTAATTAAAATCGGTGCTTCTTTAAATTAGATCTAAGAATACAACATGACACATAAGAAAGGTATATAGAGTGATGGAAAAGAAATTCAAGATCTGTTCATGATTGTCTATTCTGCTTTTCCTAATAGTTTTGAATATACTGCCAATAGTTGCTAGTTGTTGGCTAGTTATAATCACTCTGCATATCAAAATAAGATAATATAACTTTAGAATACAGCGTAACCTTCTAGGCAAATTACGCTAGAGGTTAAGAAAAAACACACTTAATATCTGCCAAATAAGAGGATGTGGATTAGTACCTTTTAAACCCTTTATAAGAATATTTTAAGCACTCTGCTTCAACTTGAAGGGCCAGTTCTCGAGTTGGAATGAGAACTAGCATCCCTGGTCCATTGCGTTTTTCTCTAGAACTGAAAAAAGTACAACTTCTTTAGACAATCAATCTGAGGAAATCCTCAGAAAAGAGAGTTAGTGACAATGGAAAGAATAGAGGACACCTAAGAATTTCACTCAGTCCCTTTAATTCAGATCACAGTAAAGCCATACTCCAAAACCCAATTGTAGAAAGAAATAAGTAAAAAAAAGCATACATAATTTATAATCTAATTATATTGTTTGGATCATGACAGAGTCAGTGGATCATTCCCAACCCATAGTAGGTAGAGCTACTTTATCTGAGTTATCAACAGTAATCTATTACAACAGGGGTGTCAAACTCAAGGCCCAGGGGCTGGATTGAACCCGCAGGGTGCTTAGATCTGACTTGCAGGGCCATCCTGGAAACCTGTGTCTCTGTGTTTGCTGGCAGTGTCTCTGCCACCAAATCCAGAGCAAGGGTGGGCTGCATCCCTTTCAGGCTGTTTTCCCTGGCAGAGGGTTGCAGGAGGCCATCGCAGCTGGAAATGGAGCTTGGGAGCCCATTTTCGCTGGCAGAGCATATGGGCCACCAAAGGCGCCCCAGACACCAGTGATATTGAGCTGGCTATGCCCACCTTGGCCACGTCTACCCCGGTCCCCGGAGGTCAAATGCACCCCTGATGTGGCCCTCGAAATGGAGTTTGAGACTCCTACATCACAATATAATTAAAGTTTTATCTCATCTTGCCCTTACATTGGTTGTGAATCCAAATGAATGAATCCAGGCATTAAATAAGCGAGTGTTTTTCCAGTACCGGTCTGGGCGATACCAATGAGATCAAATCCTTGCAGTATGATTGGCCAGGCCTGAGACTAAAACAAAAACATCTGTGAATTTGCTGAAATGCAAACAGAAATGGTTTCATACTAATTAGATAATAAAACTAAAATACCTGAATTGGAGTAGGCGTCTCAAAACCAACTTTTTTTATATTTGCCATAACTTCGGGATGATGTTCAAAAGCATCTTCAAATTTACAAACAGGATTAGGAATACGACGTTTTTCACCTTCTTTCAGATCATTACACGAAATACTATTGTTTTCTTTCCTTAAATAAAAAAACAAAGTCAAAGAAACAATGTTTTACATTAATTTTGAAGACCTTTGTACTATCACCGACCTTCGCCTCTTCCACCGGACACTGAAAACACATTTCTTCCATATGGCCGGCCTGGCATAGCTGCTACAGCTATGCTATTTTTAGAGTTGAGTTTTAAATTAAATTGTTCTTTTAGCACAGGCTAAATTATTTAATTTTAGTTTTAACTTTTGTAGAATTTTGTATTATCTGTATTTTTAGATTTTTAAATTCCTGTGCGCCGCCTTGAGTCCCATTTCGGGAGATAGGGCGGTATAGAAATCTAATAAAACTATTTTAGATAGTTTTAAATTGGGGATTTTAATTTGGATTTTAGCATAGGATTATAGTTTAATATGTTTTTAAATTCTGTATTTATTGTTTTGTATGTTTTTAAAATTCCTGTGCGCCGCCCTGGGTCCTTTGTGGAGAAGGGCGGGATATAAATGTGATTAAAATTAAAATAAAAATAAAAAGTGAAAGTGAAAAGTGAGTTTTGATATGAGTGCTATCATATTTTTATGGCAGACTAGGAAATTTTATGTGCATTGAACACATTTATTCTGGACAATTATATAAAGATTTATAATCAAAATCAATGAGAAATGATGAATTAAATACTATATTTGTTAGTTTAATACTTTTAAAGTAAGAGATAATTCTATTCATTCCTTAAAAATGTTGTGAAATCAACAATTGGTGAGGACAGAACAAAATGTTTGAATGCTTCAACTCTGAAATGTTTTGCTAATCAGTGCAAATTCATCTTCTAAAGTATTTATTTTTAAAAAGAATTCTAATGAATATATATATAATGAAAACATTGTTTATTCTTATAATAGATTGCTGAGTGTAATACTTCCTATTAGAAAAGTTATAGCCATTAAGTCTATAATAATTCTTTATATCTACATTTAAGAGGCTCTATTTTTGTCAGATGGTTCTCCAAAACTGAACTTTTCATCTTAACTTTGCTTAAGAGTTTATCTTTACGTATATATAGCCAAATAACATGATACTGATTATGCCAATCAACAATGCTCAACATACCAATAAAAATTAATATGGTAGTCTGCTCTGTAAGAGAATGATTCAAATACACTCATTATCACAAAAAACTATTCCCCTCTGCCCATATAATCCAAAGGCAGAAATATGAAAATGTCAAAGTTTTTTCCCCATTTACTTTAAAAATCTGTTAAAATCTAAAATGTTTCTAACAAATGAGAAAAGTTTCTCAATTGGAGTTAGAACTTGTAGTGCTGCTGAAAACTCATTCAGCAATTAAGAACATATTCAGCTAAAGTCAAGTTAATTATAAAATGGCATTTTCCCTAAATGTAGGAGAGCTAAAGAACATAATTAAAGAATCTCAGTAGATAAGTATCTGTCAACCTTAAAACACCAAGTTTTTAAAAAAATGATGGGTCCCCAAGATGCAAACAATTCAGATACAAGGTTAATTATATAAAAATAAGACTTTTTTATTTAAAAAAATCTTCCCTTCAGCCTGGAGCAAGAGCAGCCTCTAGTGGCCTTTATGGATAAATTCATATGTGAGCTTTTCTTACTGAGAACATACGCAGTTTGGAAATCAAATTTACAAATTATAGGGGCTTTTGTTATTGTTCAGTATCAAGGTCTGGTCTAGTTATTGGTCATAGGATACCTGGGGGGGATGTTTCCCAAAATCCTCTCAGGGACCCCAAATCAAAATTATTTGCCAGCCTACATTGAAAAATATTACAATATTAAAATTCCATCAAACAATTGTGGGAAGCAACAGTGGAAGTGAATATAATAACTTTAATTTGGTAAATATAGAATAAATATAACTTTCGCAAGCAAATGGTTTGGCCAGGATATAGTGGTATTAATAGATCTCCTAATTTGGTTTTCCAGTCCAAAATACCAGAACCTGAATAGTATATTTTAATATTGGTGATTAAGATACTTGGACATTTATTTATCTCTTATAACTAATGTACTTTCCCTTTTAAGATGAATCATTAAATTATGGCTTTACTAATATAATGATATTTGAACCCACTTTAAAAAAAAGTAGGAATATCTTAGTTGTTTTCAACTAAAAAAAATATTCCTACCAGTAAAACGTCTCAGCCTAAAATACATTTAAAATACTTCTGTATTTAAATACAGTGTGTTCACCTATTTCTGATGAACAAATGGCAAACGTTTTTGCACAAAATATTTCTTCTAAATATCTTGGATCTCCTTGATTAGTTTACATCCGTTGCTTCTTATCCACACCCACAACCACACTGCATACTAGCATACTATCCTTCCAGAAACTTTTAAATCACCAGAGAATCTTTGGAAAAATTGTGATTTTTGCTTCTTAGATATCTAGTTCTTATGATTACATAATATGAATATATAAATATGCTTTGTATTAAACTGTATTACTAGGTACCATTATTAGTAAACAATAATTAGTCTAATTAGCTACCCTAATCAGAATCATAACATACAAATTTGATAAATAAAAAGTCGTTCCATGGCTACAGTTTTTAGGTTACATAGTACACATGCCAATACTTCACCAAAAAGGGAGTCAATAGATGCAAACTATTTTACTATACCGCATATATCTATCTTTGTAAATATAGAAATGGCCCATTTTGGTTTCATGGTATTTATGCATCAATATCTTTGAAGTGTTAACTAAATATTTAGTAGACAACTCCAGATCCAAAAATCTAAAAGACCTCAGTTAAATATAAAGTATAAATTACTTTATCTTAATTCTTACCGCCACTTATCAACTTCTTCTTGTGACATTAAAGCGATATGTGGGGCTTCTTTGTAAAAACACTTTTCAAGTGGAGGCAAATCTGTTAAACATAATAGAAAAGTTGTTACAAGACCTTCAATTTCTCACATTGTAATTCTCAGTGTTTTAAAAATAAATTCTATTCATGACTTAAATCTAACAACTGCAGTAGGGTTGTTTATAGAGAAAATATTGTTTTAGTATGGCTTGCAAAAAATTAATATAAATATGTGGAAGTTTAAATTTCTTTTAAACTTTCTTATATTAGTTTTAAAAACACTGCTGGTTTGTTTCTATTGGGTATCAAAGGGCGGTTTTTGACCTTTAAAACCTTGAAATGCTTAAGAGACAGGTTATCTGAAGGAGCGACTTCTATATGTTTATCCAAATCTTAAACCAAATGACTTTTGATAAAATAATTTACCTTGAAGGCTACTATATATCATTAAAAAAACCTTATTATGCTTACCCATCCACTTCATGGCTTCATATTTATCTTTGTTTTCTCGAAGGGAGGCCCAGTTAATTGCTGGTCTTGGACTCCTGACTTCAGAAGTTATAATCTCAGATTGTCCATATGAAGTATTTCCAATATTACAGGAATCTGTTAAAACAAAATCAGGCTCCAGTTATCAAAAGTTTCCCATCAGATTGCCAGGTAATTTAAATGAGGATAAATCTAACCCTAGAATCACATATAAATTACACCTCAAGGTCATCCGAGGACAGTCTTTTATCAATTAATATAATTTTTATTGAATATTGAACAGTCCTAAGAAGGGTGGAAATTTTATATCTACTATTATATACATTTTACAAGCTTTCAATGTATTACTGCTTATCAACAAAGTGGCTAAATATTTTTTTAACTATTAAATCAAGAAATTTAATTTTCTGAGATGTCTAAATATAAATATGTGCACCACGTTTAGAGTCTTACCTTTAGTACCTCTTTCTCCTGTATTGTTTTGACTATATCTTTCGATAAGATTTTCAATAAGCATTTTAGCTTTGGTTTGTTTATCTTTGCCACCAAATATCTTTACTTCAGACTCATAATTTCCCTTTATAACCTAAACATAAAATATTTAGATTAGGAATTAAAACTTCAAAATGAAGCAATCTATATACTGTAATTGTAGTGATTTTAAATAAATATGACTTGAAACATTTACAAATACTTGTTAAAATATTTACACACATATTTAACAGTTTAAAATGTAAAACTATTTAAAATGTATACGCTTAGTTCTCTCCTCTATGACAGGATATTAGGATTGACCACCAAGTAAGTTACTGTTGAGTTACTTGGAGCATTTTTACCTTAAAGAAACTGTCACTTATAAGAATTAGAACATCTTACCTGTATTTTGCAACCGGATGATTCTTCAAGTTCCTTAATTTTAGTTCCACCTCGGCCTGTTGTAAAATAAATAGATTCAGATGAAAAACAATTTAAGTCAAGTCTTTTAACATACATACTGCTATTGACAACATTGCAACTTTTTAAAATCAAGAGTAGAACAAATGTCTGCAATTCAATTTAAAAATCCTCCAATAAACTTCAACTAAAAATTCTCAAAAGTCATACTGTTTCACAATCATTTTTCCTTGTTCTCCAATGTAAAGTGATATTTTAGTGATAAATAATTCTAGAAAAAACAATTTTTTACTATATTCCCTCTTTTCCTTATTCCACTCATTCTTGAAGACTCCGGGGGATTACATTCATGTGCAAAGTAATGTTAAACAATTTAAACTACCTGAAATAACTTCAGTATGCTTTACCATATTATGTTCAACTTGAGATGGATTTTATTTATTTATTTATATTTATTATTTAAATTTCTATACCGCCCTTCTCCCTTCCGGGACTCAGGGCGGTGTACAGGCAGCAATAAAATCAATGATAAAAATACATTATATATATATATATATATTTCCCTAAATCCATTAAAATTCCTGCTAAAAAAATTGATATTTAACAAAACAACTACTTCACACAATTAACAAAATGCTACTTTTTTAAATAGCTGCTCAAATTTATAAAATTATTGCAGCAGTAATATGCCAACTTATATAAAAATGGCTAAATGAATTTCCTATGACATTCATCAAACAGTCAAATAATTTGAGCTCACTGGCAACTATCAGAAATTTGATTGTAGTTGAACGTATAAGCACTAGAAGGAATAAGCTTTGTGATGAATCAAGTTTGCTTTAAATATATAAAGACAACTGTTACACAAGCATGTTCTCAGGTACAGCTTATGGTCACTTACTCACAGGCCTAGAAAATTGCCACATTCAAACCACTTTCAACTCAACATTGTGGCACAAACAATTCTTTAAAATACATCCACATTTAAAATAAATTTGGCAGCAGGCTACAGAAAAGGTGGTCTCCATTTATCTAGGAATCAGAAGACATCAGTTTATCTGATAACCTGGCATGGGGAGTAGAGTGGTTTCTATACCCCTTTGTACCTGAGATGGACATGCCTGGTAGGCTTATCTGATTAGATTAGATTCTGTATTCTAATTGTCCCTTATCTGGTTTTCTGGATGGTGGTCAGAGTCAATGCTAGCCTTGGGGAAAGGTGGGGAATGTAAATTCAGGCGTGGCTTTGTGTTTACTGATTTAATCCTTAATCCTATCAATCCAACCTGCCTCAGTCTTCTAATTGGGGTTACTAGAGGCCATTCTGGCTGGGAGGCAGAGATTGCTTTAACTTCTATGGATGGTTTTTCTCTACCTTCTCTGGGGCATGAAACGAGAGGGGGAGAGGTATGATTCTTCCTATATATATTATATTGCACAATGTATCATCCATCTTCCAACAAATGCACACTTCACCTATGTCCTACCAAGTTAGTTCTGGAGACATAAAATCCATTCGCTAGTAATTATTCTACAGCACTTATGTCTTCCTTATCCTTTTCAATCGACTAAATCACAAGCAATTTCACAAGACAAATCTTTGTAAGCCAGGCAAAGCTTTGTAAGCCGACAAGTTTGAGGCACATACAAGGAACTTAAGCTGAGTGACTTCCAGATGTTTTAAAAACTTCAGGTTCCCCAAATCCCAGAGAAAGTTATACAGAGAAAAAAAAATGAAAGGCAAACTCTAGCAAAGACTAAGTTAGGAAAAGCTGCTTTAAGAAGCCACCCGAATCTTAACTTTTCACCCGCAACCTGCCGCAACCGGCTCTCATTCCTTTTAGAGAGTTACCTATTCAGCCCAGGTATATCATACTGACATGGTTTGCTTGGCTTCGATTCAGGGCATTGCCCAGCCTGATCCGTGATTCCAAATAAAAAATAAAACCAACCAACCAACCATGGCTAAGTCCGACATGTTAACTCGATTTTACCTAGGAATCTACTCAACAGAGTTTAGACCTAACAGATTTAGCGGCTACCAGTCCTGTTCAGAAAACGTGCCTCTACGTATTCCTTAAGTGACTTGACTCAGTTATTCTTCCTCTCAGCCCAACGCACCTCACAAAGTTGTAGTTGTTGTTGTTGGGAGGGGAAAATAGACGATGGGAGAATCAGGTCTGTTCGCCGCCTTGAGTTATGCATTGAAAAGGCGGCAAACCACCATAACAACTGACTTACCAATGACGGTGCCGACCAGAGCGTTATCCAAGGGGAAGCACAACGGGGGCGATCCCGGTCGCTGCCTTCCTCCTCCTCCTCCTCTTGCCCGATACTCCAAGGTGCCAGACTGACGAGCGGGGGCCGGTCGAGAACCCCATCTGTTCCCGCCGCGCCTCTCCTCTTTCTCGTTCCCCCACGGCCGGGTACCCACAGCCTGCGAAGATCCCGCCGTCCCCGACGAATACCATTGGGTCGGAGGGAGCTTAGCCTGGGAGGCGCGGGGCTGCTGCTCCTCTTCGCCGTCGGTGTCCCAGTCAGACATGGCGGGGAAATGACTCCAGCGCTTAGAAGCCGAAGCCTTAACTCACCGCCGGTTAACTTTGCACGCGAGGCGGTTTAGCGCTCACTGCCGGCAGCGGCTCTGATTGGCTGGCGGGTCAGTGGTTGGGTGGGGGGATTGGCTGAAGGGCTCCGCCCTTGGAGGCGGTAGTTCCAAGTTGTTGAATGAAGGCTTTGAAGGCGGCTCTTACCAAATTTGGGACGGAGGGTAATGTTTGGGGGACGGAAAGTCGGGGTTTCGGCGAAGTTATCGTCAAAGAGCAAACAAACGTGTGGATGACACGTGCACCTCGCTTCCAAGCAAGTTTGAATTCCAGAATAAACCCCACGTGAAGGATTGGGACAGGCGGATTTCTTTTCTGGCTTCTTCACCCACCCGAACAATTCGCTTTTAGGCTGAAGGCTACCTTAGAATAGCTTTAGTGTTACTTCGAACGTACCCACATTTAACGAAATTCTAATTAAAATGAAATGTCGTTGCCTACAGGCTCTCAAAACATAAGCGCGACAAAATGGGAATGGACAAAAAGGCCCTGGGTCCTTTTTTTAGAAGAAGGTGCGGGTTATAAATTCAAATAAAATAAATAAAATAAATATCGGGGAGCAAAACCGATTGACCGTGAAGCGGTTTTTCTCGCGAGTAAACTTGCCTGGAGGATCGCTGGAAAGCAGAAAATCAGATTATGTAGACCCCCCCCCCCTTTAACAGTAACAGAGTTGGAAGGGACCTTGGAGGTCATCTAGTCAAATGCCTGCTCACGCAGGAGACCTGTACTAGGGATTCAAACCATCTGATCAACAAGCTCAGGGTCTTAGCCACTGAGCCACCTAGCCCTTCTATTGAAGAGGATCTATATAATGTCTCCCTTTTATTTTCATACCTACCCAGTGAGGAGAGGCATTTGTCCAAAAACTGTGGAGAATGGTTACTCTGCTGTAGGAAAAACTATATCTATCTATCTATCTATCTATCTATCTATCTATCTATCTATCTATCTATCTATCTATCTATCTATCTATCTATCTATCTATCTATCTATCTATCTATCTATCTATCTATCTATCTATCTATCCATCCATCCATCCATCCTTCCTTCCATCCATCCATCCATCCATCCATACGTATGTGTGTGTGTGTGTGATATATTTTAAGAAAGTCTTTCTCAAATTTGATGTGCCTTAGATGCTTGGGGACTTCAGTTCTCTTTACTTATTTTTGCTTGGGATGCCAAAGACTGCTATGTATGCGTAAAAGATGCTACAGTCCTGGATCCAACCAAGGCCATTAAAGGTAGCCCTCAACTAATGACCACAATTGAGCCCAAAATTTCTGTTGTTAATTGAGACATTTGTTAAGTGAATTTTGTCCTGTTTTATGACCTTTTTTTGTCACGGTTATTAAGTGAATCACTGCAGTTGATAAGTTAGTAATCCGGTTGTTAAGTGAATCTGGCTTCTCCCTTGACTTTCCTTGTCAGAAGATCGTAAAAGATGATCACATGACCCTGGGACACTTCAACTGTCATAAATATGAACCAGTTGCCAAGCATCTGAATTTTGATCACATGACCAGGGGATGCTGCAAAGGTGGTAACTGAAAAACAGTTTTTCAGTGCCGTTGTAACTTTGAACGGTCACTAAATGGATTTGTGTTTCTAGTGTTTTGGGCTAGGCCAGGGGAAAGAGTAGTGCTCAAAAAAAGTCAACTGGATGCAAAAAACAAAACCTTGATAGTCATTAGTTGGTAACAAACAGATGCATAAATCATTCTTTGTTATCATCTGGCACACATCCATATTCTTGTAATCCAGATATGATAGCCTTAGCTGTAGCTAAAATAATTTGATAAAAATAATTTCCCTTGAGTTATGAGGATATATTAATTAAAAAGAATGTGGAGAGGCAGTTTACTAGTAGGCTGGCTATGTGTTCTTGATTTCTCATATAGGATATAATATTTCAAACCAATTCCCTCATTCAGGACAGTAGGACACATACAGTCTCCTGTACAGTATATGCAAATCTTTTTCCTTCATTAAAAAAAATAAATTTCAAAATATTGCAATTAAAATATCTTTAAAATACCTATAATTTAAGGCACTAAATAGAAACTAAATAGCAATATAATAACATTATTGCTATAATAGGAAAGAAAACTAACCTTAGAAGAAAGCTAGGTTTCTTATAATAACTTAACTAACTTTAAAAAAAAGTAATGAAGAAAAAAAGTATAAAGACTATATTAAACTGCACACAGGAAAAAATGAAAGCGAAAAATCCTAGAAAATAGAGGGGTAAAATGAAAGCTGTGAGCTAATAAACAAAGCTCAAAAAACAAACACCCAAATTATATCTAATTCTACATATTAGATCTACAAAAAAAGATACATATTAAAAACCTATTTAAATTTTATAAATATATGTTGGATAATTAAACTTCTAAAACTTTTAATGGTTTGATTATTAAACAATTAAGCCTAGACCATATGGATATTCCCCAACCATGCCTCTCCTTTCATACAAAGCTAATTCAAAGGGTGAGAGATGATAGTTTTTAATAAGCCAGCATTTGGAGTCACAAGATACTTCATGAATACATGGCTGCCTTTTTTCACAACAATTTAAGCTTGATATATGTAGTTATTGATAGCACTAAAAAGTTTTTTCTTCCTGAACATTTTCAGATGAATCATCTTGATTTTTGGCTGCTAACCATGAAAATAACTTGTAATTTAACCTTATAATTTATCACATACTATTTTATAGAAATGTATACCCATTAGTAGTTGTTGGCCATGATAACATATTAAAGAAATATACAAAAACATGGAACTGTTGTTGAAACAAATCCAGTATACCAAGTACAATCAAAATAGTAGTGGCTCTGCTGCTTGGAATGTGGCTCAGGTATACCAAGTAGTATACGGGTAGTCCTTGATTTACAGCCATTTATTTAATGACCATTTGAAGTTACAACAGCATTGAAAAAATGACTTATGACAGTTTTTGACAGGTCTGTTTCAGCATCCCCATGGCCATGTGATTAAAATTCAGGCTTTGGCAACTGGCTCATATTTATGATGGTTGCAGTGTCCCAGGGTCATGTGATCACTTTATGCGACCTTCTGATGAGCAAAGTCAGCCATATTCAATTTACTGTGTTACTAATTTAACATCAGCAGTGATTCATATAACAACTGTGGCAAGAAAGTTTGTAAAATGGAGAAAAACTGTCTTGTTTAGCAACTGAAATTTTGGGCTCAATTGTGGTTGTAAGTCGAGGACTTCTTGTACTGTTGTTACATATGTGAATGGGACAGCCGTACAAGAGAGTCACATTATATTAAAAAGAAATGGTCATTCAAGTGCTTCGATGTTCTATTAGTGGGGCCAGAGAAAATTGTCTGGAAAGCATTCAAGGATGTCATTGAGAATTTTTGGGAAACTACAGAGCACCAAACTACATTCAACTGAAGGACAAACATCTTTAGCTATATAAGATTTTGAAGTGCAACATGACACTGAAGATCCATTTACTGCATTCATACTTCTTTCTCAAACATCTAGATGCAGTCTGTAATGAAGTTTCACATGGATATTGACACAATAGAAAATGATATCAGGGACACTGGAATTCTTTAATGCTGGCTGACCTTTGTTGAACTCTGTGAGATGCATCAGACACTGTGTAGAAACGAATATTAGCAGCAAAATATTTTTAGCCCTGTTGAACTCATGAAGTATGTTGGAAACATGATTATATACATAATAATCATTAAAAGTTAATGCCATTTTTCTCAAGATTTCTACATGACACAGTCATTCTGAAATTATATTTATGTTCAGTTTGAAGTGGTTTGAAGTACTTTTCCAATGTATTAGTATGTTATTCAAATTTATGTTTGAATTTAAATATAAAGTTGCCATATCTCTGGAATTTCAAAAGACCTTACGGGCATCAGAACCAAAGATATGGATATCACGTATTTTAACTATATTGCTATGCAGCTTTTCTAGACAAATGCAATAATGAATGGCAGTAGGTTATGAGTGAACTTCACTCAGACACTCAATTAGAGTTGCTAAACATAAAATTTATAGGAAAAGTATGATTTTTATCAAAGATGATTTACTAAAGTATAGATACACATATGGACTCTATGGGGTTTTTTTTCTCCAGGTTGTGCCCAAAAATACCCATGTGGCTCTCAGGACAAGAAATTCCTTATAGACAAGAAATAATAGGCAAATAGAAATGGCTAAATATTGCGAAATAATAGAATTTTGTCAAGGGGAATATAAAATAAAATCAAGAGAAGAACTGGTGGCAGAGGGATATGGTTGCCAGTGGTTTTCTTATTTACAGTTATTAGATTTAAAGTAGAGTTTATGGTTTTGAACTCTGTAATTGAGTTTGAAATAGAATTGGGTACTGTTAATAAACATGTAATTACTAAAATGTTTAAACTTTAATTGAAATTTTAAACAGAACAAATGAAAAAATATGATAAAGTGGGCTAAATGTTTTGGTTGTAATATACAGATTGAAGAATGGGAAAATATGTGGTTAAAAGGATAGAAATTTACATTGCATTATATTAAGGAGAATTTTAATAAAATGATGTACTGTTGTTCTATAGCACCAGAAAATATATATAAAATATATAAAGACATGGCAAATTTATGTTGGAAATGTGAAACATAAGAACGGATATTTTTCATGTTTGATGGACATGTAATAATAGAAAATTCTGGATTCAAATACATACTCTGAGCCAGAGAATTTTCAAGTTAATATTGAAATCAGAGGTCTTTCTTTGAAACAGATGGAAAAGCAGTTGGAAAAAAGTCATGGAACTATGATTTTATATGTGAAAACTGCAGCAGATTATTGTGCAAAAAAGTTGAATGATTTGGCAATTTATTTCTATTTCCTATTGTGTGTGAATCTTAGCCTTTTATGCTTAATTTCCCTTTGAAGCTCCTACATCTTGAGGGGTTGTGATATGTTTATGATTGGCCTGGGGTTTCTTTTCCTGTTTTCCTGAGTTAATCTTGGGGTCTTTTGTTTTTCTTGTCCTTGGGGTTTAATCTTGTCAGGGGCAGGGAAAAGGGAGTTTCCTAGTTTTAGGCTGATTTCCCTTATCTAAATGGCTCTCACTTAAGTGCTCGGCTTTGTTACTTTTGTACTGAATTTTCCTTTCAGATGGTGCTTCTTGGTTTTCTTAAAGGGGGAAGGGCTGGCTTAAATCTTTTAGCACTGCTTTAGTGGTTCTTGGCACTGTCATTTGGGGTGTATTTCCCACACTGTAATGGAAGAATCATTTGAAGAAGATAGCCAAATTGACTTATGTGATCAGAAAAAAAACTCCAAAATGTTGGTTTGGGGTTTTTTTTTGTTTGCTTTATTGCTGACTAGAAACCCTTAATGAACTTTCTGTGTGAAACAGGAAAAAAAATAAACTTATGATTTATAATTTTGATGATTAGATAGAATACATTTTAGGAAGAAGAAAATAATGTAACTTTAAAGGTGGAGGTATATTTATAACTCCATTTGTAACTTTTAAAGAAGATCAAAAGCCACATCTTTGGATTTTTTTTTCTTTTCTGTATCCTTTTACCTTTTCTTTCTCTTCAGCATTCTATTAAGTGTAGAAGATTCCCAAAAGACAGCCACTAGACAAGAATTTTTAAAATATATTCTTAGTCCAGCTACACAGCTAACAGATTAATTTTTTCAAACACATGAATATAGGCCACAGGCTTTGCTACTGTTTCTTAAAAAACACAATACATTAAGCATAGTATTTAAAATCAATTTTATTAACAATAATATGGACATTTTATTATGTAATTACAATGAACACTGTATTTTATTGTGATGGTTGAAGCCATTTTAACATCAGTGGAAATGTCCTGTATATTTTATCATTGTTAAACAAACAATTGCTTTCATTGCTCTGTATGGGTCAGGCCTGCACTTTATGGCATTACCAATGGCTTTTGGCTGATGGAAATAAATACAAATTGAAATGATTGGAAACTTTGTAAATACTCTTGAACAATTTAAAAAGTTACAGCAACCTTGATGTAATCAATCAGAATCCTTTTAAAATATTTATCAGTGAGATGGTAGAGCAGAAATAAAATTAATCCCCTCTTCCAAATATCTGCCTTGTTGGGTTTCTCTGGCAGTTTTTTGATTGGGGTATTCTTTATTTGATTGTTGGTCTGTTGTTAATCTTTAAATTATCTATGCTGATCTGTGTATACTGATTGCTGGTGGAGAGATGCTTGGATCTTTTTGTTCCCCTTTTGGCTGGTTGATTCCCTCTTTTACAAAGTCTACAGATGTTGCCAATGTCTATGTGTCTATTGAGGGCTAATTTGTCAGAGCCAGGCTTCTATAAATCCCATGGTGATTTTGGATTAGGCTTGGTTTAGGATGGTCCCATTTTCCTAATTGAAACTATGATTAAACCTGCCTATAAGTTGGGAAATTAAAGAATTTTCATCATGGTTTATGATGCTAGTTTGTATTCATGTATGTGTTTTGCTAGTCTTCTGAATGTTTGTCCTACATAGTGGTTATTGCAGTCATTACATTGTATGTTGAAGATGATTTCTGTTTTTTCTTCTAAGATTTCTTTTGCTTTGCTTAAAACATTTTGAAGAGCTTTCGTTGGCTTGTGTTCTACCCTGATTCCAGATGGGTGTAATTCTTTTTAGGTTTGTGTTGGTGGTTGGAAAAAACAGAAATCATCTTCAACATACAATGTAATGATTGCAACAACCACTATGTAGGACAAACACTCAAATTGGGTTGAGTGGTCAGGGACTTTTTCATAAAGTTGCATGGATATTCATTTTGTTGCAATATATTATAATGATACTGTACTTTTTTTTTTGGTTATGGATTGCTGCTGTGCATTCAGGCTCATCTATATAAAGTCCTTACACAGCTTTTCTTGTGGGATGTTGGATTGTAACTTTGGTAGTAGAGCACCTGGTTGGTATGGGTAGTTTTTCTGTAGACCTGTACCTCTAGTTTGCAATCGTGGTCTCTGCTGATCAGAATGTCCAGGTAGCAAATTGTTTTCTTCTTTAGTAAAGAGAAGATTCCTTTGAAAATGTTATGGAAGGTTCTGTGTTCTTTCTAGAAGCCTAGCACTCTGACAAATTAGCCATGAATGGACACATAGACATTAACAACATTTGTAGACCAGTGGTGGGTTTCTACAGGCTCGCACCTACTCGCAAGAGCCGGATGGTGAAATTTAGAGAGCCGGTGAGAGGGGGTTCCACAGGCGGACCCAGAAGTAAGTCTGGGCTGCCGCTGCCTGTAACGCAACGGGAAGGAAAGGAAAGGAAGGCAGAAAGAAAGAAGAAAGAAAGAAAGAAAGAAAGAAAGAGAAAGAAAGAAAGAAAGAAAGAAAATTTATCATCACAATTGAGCCCAACATTTTGGTTGCTAAGCAAGAGCGTTGTTAAATGAGTTTCACCACATTTTACAAGTTGGCCACTCCCACCTTGTCACATGACTGCCAAGCCACGCCCGCAAAATAGGCCACACGTAGAGAGTAGGTTCTAAAAAAATTGGAAACCCACCACTGTTGTAGACTATGCAAAAGAGACAATCAACCATCCAAAAATGGAACAAAAAACCCCCAAGCACTTCTCCACCAGCAATCAGCACCCAGATCATCTTAGATAAACTCCAAGGTTAACATCAGATCAACAGTCAAGTAAACAATACCCCAATCAAGAAATTGCCAAAGAAACCAACAAAGACTAGTCCTACCAAAGAATCTCTAAAACCACCACCACCACTGACAGGGCCAGTTTAATATAATCTGAGAGCAAACTCCACTCCTTCCTAGCAGGAATGATGTGACCTAGTTTGGGTAATGAAATGTGTGCAAGAAAACAACCAAGGTGAGAGAGCACCAAGGACCCCTCATTTCAACCCTGAGCTACAAATATTCTCCTTTGTTGGTCTTTCTGCTTAATTACCACATTTTATCATAATGTCTCAGTAAAAACAATTCAGCTGACTGTCATTCTACATATTTGTCTACAATGTACACCCTATTAAGTAAGTCCTGTTTAACTCACTGTTATTCAAATAGAAGAAAAACGCCTTCCGCTTTCTTTATTCTTTTGCTTACATATATTCTTTGTTTCCTAAATTTTACGTTTTTCAGCGTTTTGTAAAAAAGTGTATTCCCTTTATCCCTGTTTGGTATTCTGTACATTAATGTTCAGAGTCAATGTGACATATGTGACATACGTATTAATTTTCCTCAGGAAATAATTGGAATATCAACATTTTCAGATTAAAGATACGCTTAGCAAAAATAATAGTTTTAACTTTAATACTTTAAATGGGCACAACTCTTTATGTTGAGGAAACAAATGGGAATATTTATTTAGGACTAAGGCTGAATCCAGATATAGCACATTCTAAGAGAAAATACTTCGCCTAGTCACAGAAGACAGTTAAGTATCTGTCACACTATTCAATGACAGCAGTCGATAAACAGTTGACCAGTGTTAGTAAAAGTGTATGATCTTTGCCTTATAATGGAAAATGCTGTTCATATTTAAATAAAAATATAGACCAGAAGAAAATAAATATTTGTAAGAATGTAATAAAATGTCAACTGGCGACTCCCAGGGGGAGAGCCTTCTCTGTGGCAGCCCCTGCCCTCTGGAATGACCTAACCCCTGACCTTCGTACGATCACAGACCTGCGCCTTTTCCGTCGGGCTTTGAAGACCCATCTGTTTTGAGGGGCTGGCCTGGCATAGTTTCTAAACTGGCATACTTTTAAACGCTTTAGTTTTATATGGTTTTAGTAGGGATTTTAACAGGTTTTAGACAGGCTATTCATTATTTAATGTATTTTTAATAGGTTTTTAATTGCTTTCTATGTTTTTATTCGTAATTTTACTGCTGCTGTACACTGCCCTGAGTCCTGGAAGGGAGAAGGGCAGTATATAAACTTAAATATTAAATTAAATTAAATTATTAATTATTTAAAAAACTATTCGATTCTCTCTTTAAGCAAGGGATACTATATTGTAAAAGGGGTATGGAAAAGTCCTTGGAAGAATGGGCCAAGGAACACTGCCTATGGCAGTGATGGCGAACCTATGGCACCCATGCCACAGGTAGCATTAGGAGAACTCTCTGCAGGCACATGAGCCGTCGCCCAGCTCACCTCCACCATGCATACGCATGTGCCTCCCATTGATTTTTGGGTCTGTGGCACATGTGGGAGATGTTTGTGCATGCGCGGGGGATCACATATGCTTGTGGGGGAGCACAGTGCACCCCATTTTTGGTTTCAGGAGGCTCCAGGAGGCTCCAGGGAGGCCTGCTAGGTGGCGCAGGGTGTGTGTGTGTGCATGCGCGGGGTAGCAGGGGAGTCATGGGTATGCACGCAGGGAGGGTCGTGCGCACCTGCACAGGGGGCATGGTGCATTGCATTACGGGCGTGGGCATGTGCACACACGCTGTTGTGCACGCACAATTTTGGCATGCAAGGACAAAAAGGTTAGCCATCACCGGCCTGGGGAATGATCAGATGAGAGGCAGCATAGTCTGCAACTGGATAACAGATTTTGCAATAGGTTCAGAAGAGATTCCCTAGTTTCTTGCTACAAAGGAGATGAAGGGAGAATTGCACTTTAAGACTTAAAGACTCTGCTAATGTTGCTTTATAATCTAGTAGAATTAGCATCATCCGGTCCTGCGTCCTATCTAGTCTACCTAGTAAAGCTGAAAGATACATTCAGTAAAATTAAAAGATGTGTATACATCAAGGATGTAGAACTTCCTCACCAGGCCTCCAGACTCACCCCAAATGATTCAGGGCCAGCTTATTCTGCACTATAGAGTGGTGCACTTCCTTAGGGATAGCAGTCAGCCTCTGGAAGTGGTTTTGATTGATTAAGACCCCCATCTTTAATATATATTGTAATCCCCGAGTTGTTTTTGAAGGTTAGTTTTTCCCCACTTTATAGCTTCTTAGGCTGTAATGCATAAAGCTCTTAGAATATTAGTGGAAATATTGGCTTTGTTCCCCCCTTTATCTTTAACAGCACATTTATTATAGTCAGTAATATTCAGCAAGACAAGAGAACATTCTTGGGCAGAAAGGGGCATAACAAGGGGCTCAGTAAAGACTTAAATAAGGATTGTTGTTAAACTTTGATTTTGTCATTTCTGGTAGGAAAAAAGATTTCAACATTATAATATTTCCAACTATGTATAAGAATTCCAGCCTGAGGATACAATCAGAAATATTAATCTCCTATTTAATATTCAGGTAAAAATGGACATATATTCATTAAAGCAGTACTTTTACAGATTTAAAAAACATGATTTTGGGGGGAATATTACCTGTAAAATCTTCCTGTGAACAAGGGGCTGGCGTAATGTAAATGCTAGCTATAAGTTTGTAAAGATATTCCTGGCTGGTGTCTCTTGAAGACTCATTCAATTTCACAGACAGCATTATAATTAATATTACGTAGACTCAGCCTTGTCTTTTAATTAAGGCAACCAATAGCAGAGAATCACCAAACTACAAGCTACTTTGCTGACAGTGGAAATGGAGCTCTGTTTGAATGCTGGTGTCCATGCAGATATCCCATATGGCAGCGCTAATTCTCTCAATTGTATTTTTAGAAAGGGAAACTTCTTACAGAATGGGTTGTTTGCCTTGTTCCTTGGCATTAGCTCTTCTGATGAGTTCTAATTAATGCAGATTTAGGCTTATACACATAAAGCATAAAAAGGCACTATAAAACATTGAAAGATGGAAGGGCCATATTTGTAACTATCTTTGGCAGGACACACAGTACATAAATCCCTAGTTGAAAGTAATTTTGGTAGATCTGCCAGATTTGAGATGGAAAGGAGTTGCTGTAGGTTCAAGTTTCACAAGGGAGAAGGGGCAGAGAGTGTTCATCCTTATAAACAGCCATATTACAGGTAGTCCTTGACTTACAACCATTCATTTAGCTCAGAGTTACAACAGCACTGAAAAAACGTGACTTACAACTGGTATTCGCACTTACAACCACTGCAGTATCCCTTACTGGCCATTTATGACCGTTGCAATATCCCATGGTCATGTGATCACCATTTACCATCTTCCTAATTGTTTTCCAATAATCAAAATCAATGGGGGAAACTGCACCCTTAAATGACTGTGTTTAACTTAACAACTGTAGCCGAAAAGGTCATAAAATTGAGTGCAACCCTTTTAACAACCACCTTGCTTGCAACGGAAATTATAGATGTAAGTCAAGGACTACTTGTATACAGTTCACTAATGCCCTTCTTTCATTTGGTTTGGCAGCTGGAGTAGACAGATTCAATTGAAAAAGGACAGCTTTGTTTGGAGTCATTCAGGAACTGTTTCTACTATAAATGTTGCAGAATATGCTGCCACCATCAACTTTCAAGACTGAAATGATAAAATAAAATATTCTGTGTGAAATGAAAGACTGTCCATGTGCTTTAAGATCTTCCCCTGGAAATTATCCCAGCATGAGCTTTGACCAAACCAAAACTCGTATAGCATTCATCATCTTTATGTGAAGGAAATAGTACAAACACTTTACAATTTATGAGTACTTTCACAGAATAAGATTATTAACATCCAGACAGTTTATCTATATAAAAAGAGGCAGAAATTAATGGAGTAAACAATTCAATTTTGCAGCACAATCTGCAGCATTTAATCATGATTAAGACTCTTGTGATATTTTGATGTATAACTTCACTTTCAGAGCAGGACTGACTCAAGACACTGAGCTAGTAGCACTCTTCACTCAGTGGAATGCTTCTGGAATTGAGAGAATATCAAGCAGACGATACCTTGCTCATGACATACTTTGGGGATGTGTGTGAACATCAATAATGAATACAGTAGCAAATTTAGCTATCAGTAGGGAAGAGCAATTAGAACACCATTAGGCTCTTAAAATAATTCAGTGGCAACACAGAGCTATGAAATTGTAATTTTGTTTAGTATTGTTTCCTGGTATTTGTCAGGAGTAAAAGGAGAGTTTGTAAGAAGAACAAAGATCTTCTGCTAGTTCAAAGCTATATCACAGATTAGTATGGATTGGATTTGGGAAGAGATTCCTAGAAATATATTTGGAGGAGGCACTAGTTTTTTATTTCTTATACCCATGATGGCGAACCTGTGGCACGGGTGCCACAGGTGGCATGCAGAACCATTTCTTAGGGCGCGTGAGGTGTTGCCCTGTCAGCTCCAGTGCGCATGTGTGCACTGGCCAGCTGATTTAGGCCTTCTTTTGAGGCCGTTTTTCACCCTCTGGAGGCTTCAGGGAAGCTCACGAAGCCTCTGGAGGTGGGGGGGGGGAGGCTGTTTTCACCTTCCCCAGGCTCCTAGAAAGCCTCTGGAGCCTGGGGAGGGCGAAAAAAGCATGCCAAAAGCATGCCAAAAGCATTATGGGTGTGGCACACCCATGCACGACCCTCCTGCGCTCCGCCCGCTTTTGACACACGAGCCAAAAAAGGTTAGCCATCGCTGTCTTATACTAAAACCAGACCAGACTTTCAGCTCTTGTCAATACATACCTGACAGGTAAAGTTCAGCACCATCAGATCAGTTGGATTACCAGACATTTTATGAGGGGAGAGAGAAACAGTCTTTATTTATAAGGTTTTGCATTCCCTTTCCATTTCCTTTAGGCCTCACCTGATCCTGCACATGTTTATTTATAAACAAATTATTTTTTTAATCTAATCATGTAATTATAATTGTATTAGAATTACTATTTCTTATGTACCATTTTTCTTTTATCTCCCATTTCATCCATTACTTTTATTTTTGCTTAACTTCCCTTGTGCTATCATTCAGCCACAGAAAATAATTTTAATAATAATTACATTCAAGGAAGCAGCTATTTCTTGCAGATAGTTAAGATTCGTAAGGAGATCATCTATGAATTTAGAAAGTTAGAGAGAAAATTTCACTCTAAAGATCAACCAGCATGATTTGGAATTTTGAACAGTTCATAGAAGGAGAAGGTAAAGAAGGGGTAGTAGTAGTAGTAGTAGTAATAATAATAATAATAATTCAGTCACAAAAACCTAAAAAAGTGCTGTGCAAAATATTTTGATTGAATCCTGTACCTACACCTTCAAGTGAATATAGAAATCAAAATTCTTCTAAAATAGCTGAATAATTTTAGCTTGCAATTAGCAGCCATTTCTAATCTCTTATCGTGGGTTTTTCTTACTAGCAGCTGCAAATAGTAGACCCTCCCTCCCCCTTGTAAACATAGGTATGATCTAATTCAGGTCATAAATAGCTTTTATTTTAACCAGTGGCAAAATTACTTTCCTATTATTTGAAATTTACTTATGAGCTGTAGAAACTCAATGGTTTCCAAATGTTTAATAAAACTAACATGAATCTAATTGGTAACTCATTTATACCTGCTGTACTAAATGAAAATGCCAGTGTACTGTAGGTATAAATTAGAATATTTTTTTCCATCATCTACACATGCATTTACATGCAACTAAAATATATGGACTCATACAAGTGCCTTTCTTCCCGACTAATTTATTTTTAAAAAAATATTTAAAGGGTTTTCAAAATGTCCATGCCTTGATATGTATGATTGAAAGGGTTACTTAGCTTTGAACAAAACCAACAAAATGTTATTTAAGTTTGACATGAGGAAGGCTGAGAACATCTGTGCTGTCTCCTGGCTTGCAAATACTTTGAGATGATCTTGACATTCCAGTCCTTAGAGAGTCAGTAGAGAGAGTTGTTTCCACTAATGGGTGGGTAATGGCTTCAAAAGTTTCATTTTCTCTCTCTGTTTCCAAATCTTCATCAGTTATAAATAATTTTGATTCCCTCCATTTGCTATATAGTTCTTGGCTACTTCTTGAACTACTGGTATCACTTCCAGAAATCTGTAGACTCAGTTCTTCAGCTGTTGACTGTATAAGGTTTTGTACTGACAGTGATTTTCCTATATCCATTTGTACCATTGGTTTCACAGAGACTAGAGGTTCACTTTCTGTGTCAATGCTTTTTCTCCATGAAAGATCCTTTGTCACACTGGACTGTGCACTTTGTCCATTATCCTTTGAAGCAACAAGGCAAGTGGTGACATCAGAAGAATTTTCCTGTGTGTTAACAGGAATAAAATTAATAGGCTCCAGCCTCTTGATATGCTTTACTGATGAAAAGGGGGGTATCTGTAATGTAGTGGGTGCTGTTGGTTTAGATGTCTGGTTTATTTGGTTTAGTGCATTATTAGTGGACAGAGTTACAGATCCATCGCTGGGCACCTGTGTGGCTTGACTATGCATAGTTGGACTAAAGGCATAGTAAGCTTGAGTGTTGAATTCATTTGGTGTCAATATAAGCTGTAGGCCACATGGCATGTTGACACTGGCTGATCTGGAAACAGATCCACTAGTCTGAGCAGAATTAGACAAATCTTTACTATCTACAGGACTCTGATAACCAGAGGTTTGATCACATTCAAAAGGTGGCATTTGAAACGAAGCTAAAGTCAATGCAGACACAGATCCTTTCTTCAAAACCTGTTGATAAATGTCTAGTAATGAATCTAATTTTGATTCAATAGATTGGACCTAGAGATGGAAGAAGAAAAAATTATTTAGGATCATTGATGTTCATAAACTAAGATTCATGTCATTAAAATAACATTTGTAACCTACAGTACATATTTCATCACGTATGATATAGTGATATGGAACTTTATATCTTTGATCACAAAATAATATATTGCAAACCAAAATTTGAATTTTGTTTAAACATTATATAATTTTTTTTGCAAAAGATATTTTTTGTGAGAAAGACATGGTTCAAGTTGTAATTTATTCCAACCAAACCCTAATAAATTATTCCAAAATCATGCAAATTCATGAGATATTTCTATGTATCATGTAAATATGAATTTCAGCCATCCAGATTTATTCTGTAATAGCTATACCCGGCTATACACATACACACAACCACCATATAAGCCCCAACCTACCTACCTACTGTATTTCTCCCTCCCTCTCTATCTATCTATCCCTCTATCTACCTACCTACTGAATTTCTTTCTTTCTCCCTCTATCTACCTACCTACCTACTGTATATCTATCTATCTATCTATCTATCTATCTATCTATCTATCTATCTATCTATCTATCTATCTATCTATCCCCCTACCTACGTACCTACCTACCTACCGCATTTCTCCCTATCTATCCATCTACCTACCTACCTACTGTATTTCTATCTATCTATCTATCTATCTATCTATCTATCTATCTATCTATCTATCTATCTATCTATCTATCTATCCATCCATCCATCCATCCATCCATCCATCCATCCATCCATCCATCCATCCATCCACCCACCCACTTCTTTTGAGGCTGTTTTTTGCCCTCTGGAGGTGGGGGAAGGCTGTTTTCACCCTCCCCAGGCTCCTATAAAGCCTCTGGAGCCTGGGGATGACGTAAAAAGCATGCCAAATGCAGGGGGTCATGCACATAGCATTATGGATGTGGCACACCTGTGCACATCACCCCTGCACTCCCCCTGCTTTTGGCACGCGAGCCAAAAAAGGTTAGCCATCACTGCCCTATACAATTTCAGACAAATGGCTATCCAACATGTTCTTGAAGACTTCCAGTGTTGGGGCATTCACAACTTCTGGAGGCAAGTAGTTCCACTGATTAATTGTTCTAAGTGTCAGGAAATTTCTCCTCAGTTCTAAGTTGCTTCTCTCCTTGATTAGTTTCCACCCATTGCTTCTTGTTCTGCCCTCAGGTGCTTTGGAGAATAGCTTGACTCCCTCTTCTTTGTGGCAACCTCTGAGATATTGGAAGGCTGCTATCCTGTCTCCCCGTCCCTCTTTTATTAAACTGTATTTCTCCCTGTCTCTCTATTCCCCTATCTACCTACCTACTGTAATACAATAATACAATAGCAGAGTTGGAAGGGACCTTGGAGGTCATCTAGTCCAACCCCGCTGCTCAAGCAGGAGACCCTATACCGTGTCAGACAAATGGTTTTCTAGTCTCTTCTTAAAAACACATCCAGTGTTGGGGCATCCATAACTTCTGGTGGCAAGATGTTCCACTGGTTAATAGTTCTCACTGCCAGGAAATTTCCCCTCAGTTCTAAATTGCTTTTCTCCTGGATTAGTTTCCACCCATTGCTTCTTGTTCTGCCTTCAGGTGCTTTGGAGAATAGCTTGACTCCCTCTTCTTTGGGGCTGAGATATTGGAAGGCTGCTATCATGTCTCCCCTAGTCCCTCTTTTATTAAACTGTATTTGCTGTCAGATGGGTGGTTCTTTGTTACAGTTTGGTTCAGTTCGTATTAAACAGTTTAAAGCAGCTGCCTGCCTCCGTGTTTTTATCTCAGAGAACAGTCTTGAGCAGTATTTCTCCCCCCCCCCCGCTCTCTATGGGCTATCTGGGAGTTTGCTATCCAAGTGCCTTTTTGGCCCTAAGAGGCCTCCGTATGACAGTTGAAAAGCAGTTTAATGGGCGTGGCTACAGGGAAGTGAAAACACATTTCAGTGCGTACCTTTTATTTGTGTGTAACTTGCACACGACACACGTGTGCTAGGCACAAAATGAGTAGCTATTCTATTATCGGAAGTCCTTGGCTACATTCTGTGAAAGTTTGGTGTAAATCGGTCCAGTAGTTTTTGAGATTAGTGGATTCGTACAAACTATTTTACATTTTTATTTATATAGATATATTTCATAATAATAGTACAATGATAAAATTGTGCAAAATGGCATTGGCATTTTGGAGTTCACTAAAATAATTTTGGACAGTCATTGTATGAAAAAATGGAAATTAGCTAGCAAATATTAGCACTAAATTTTATTCATAAAATTGTTGTTCAGTAGTATAAGGAAACCTCATGCTCTTTTAAGTTGCATTACCTGTTTTTCTACCTTGACTACACGCCCTAACATGCTGAGGTCATCAGTTGTCTCATTCTCTACAGTATTTTTCTCTCGACTTTTTTTATCAGTGGTAATTTGTCCCCTTCCAAGAATCTGATCAACCCTGCAAGATAATTAAATATAGAAATATGCATAAAAGGCTTCAAAAGGCAATAATTTTGGGGCGTAAGTAAAATATATTTTTAATTATTTGGCAAATGTATACTTAGATTTTTATTTGGGGCAAACATATTAACATGACTATTCTAACAATTTCCATTGTGATCATTTCTAAATATATGTATGTAATCTAAATAGTTTATCTAAATGTGACTAAGACTAACACATGTATTTGTTGTTCCTGCTGTATACAATACTCTGTTACAGATGAATTATTGATGTTGTCAGGTTTTTTCTCTGAGTATGCTCAGAAAGAACTGCCAAAATCAACTTGTAGCTTTCCAGTGGTGAGAATTGATGAAGGTTAATAATACTAAAAACGTTTTAATGGATATAAATCAGGTTGTAGGAAAGAAGGGCACAGCAAGGAAATAGAATAGAACAGAACAAAGCAGAACAGATCAGAACAGAACAGAATTCTTTAGTGGCCAAGTATGATTGGATGCACAATGAATTTGTCCCAGTGTACATACAAGCAACAAGTGATATATCGTGATCATAATAATAAAATACAACCATCATAAATAATAAGATACAACACTCAGTGAAGTCATAGAGTACTAAATAATTAATCAACATAAATCATAATAGGATACTTAATAAAAGCAATAACATAAATCATGGGATACAAACAACAAGCTACGGAAATAGGTAATAGGAAAGATGAGAAGGATAATAGTATTAGTAATAGGACTCTACTAGGTGATTTGACATCCAAGGCCGTAAGACAGGGTTATGGGAATTAGTTGTTTAGCAGAGTGATGACATGGGGGAGGGGGGAACCGCCTTTGTGTCTTGTGGTTGTTTTGCCGTGCAATGCCCTATAGCATCATCTTGAGGGAAGAAGGTGAAACAGTTTATGTCCAGGATGTCATGGCTCTCACATTCTGGACATAAACAGAATGAAATATATGACTACTATATGAAAAATGAAAATGAAATATAAAAAAAACCCCGGATGAAATATGACTACCACAAAAAAAATTAAGTGTCTTGAAATACATGACTCAGTTTATGTGATACTACAAAAGGATTTTACATGATGAGACTCCTTTATAAAAGGACTTTTTTGTCCTCTTACCGAGACTGAAGACTTTTAATTCTACACAGCATATCCAGGTGACCTGCTGAATACTGTTCAATGACATCTTTGACATCATAGGGACGTAAAGTTTCTTTAAACTTCCTTTTGGCAACGTGAAATTTCATGATTCTATAGAAGCAATATTATCACAAATCAGTAATTCGTCTATCTTTAGACATTTAAAAAGCTGACAATAGATCAGTCGGATGGGGCTACATTCAAAATAGCATATACACTGAACCAGATTCTATACAGGTTAAGAATGCTAATTTTTTTTTGACTGACAACCATGCAAAAAGTATTTAAGATATTAACATCTGTAATTGCTTTGAGAATTAATATGCCTATGCAAACCCTCCAAATGGGGGATTTAATCTGGTTTTAGCGCAGGCTTTGTCATTTAATAAGTTTTTAAATTATAATTGGTACTATTTTGTATATTGTTTTAAATTCCTGTGCGCCGCCCTGGGTCCTCACGGAGAAGGGCGGGATATAAATTGAATAAATTGAATTGAATTGAATTGAAATAGTTGGCAAGACTTTCCCAATTAACTTAATGAATTTTTCTATGAACTTTCTTACCTTGAAGAACGAATGCCGTACTGCTATACCATGACAGAAAATCATGTAGAGATCTAAAAACTTTTATTCTTACTCATTTTAAATATATCTCAAACCATTCAATCAGATTCTGCAAGGGAAGCTGTGAAAACCCTGGTCATAAGTCGCCCCCCCCCCCCCCCAGTGTTGTAACATCAAATGATTGCTAAGTGAGTGGTTGTAAGTTTATTTATTTATTTATTTGTTTGTTTGTTTGTTTGTTTGTTTGTTTATTTGTTTGTTTGCTATACCCGGCCACGCGTTGCTGTGGCCCAGTCTGGTTAAATGGCCAACCAATCTGTGTGTAGATCTACACCTGCACACATACACCCAACCACCATATAAGCCCCAACCTACCTACCTACTGTATTTCTCTCTCTCTCTCTCTCTCTCTCTCTCTCTCTCTCTCTCTCTCTCTCTCTCTGTCTATCCCTCTACCTACCTACCTACCTACTGTATTTCTTTCTTTCTCCCTCTACCTACCCTACCTATTGTATTTCCCCCTCTCTATCCCTCTACCTACCTACCTACCTACCTACCTACCTACCTACCTACCTACCTACCTACTATATTTCTCCCTCTCTATCTATCCCCCTATCTACCTACCTGCCTACCTACTTTATTTCTCCCTCTCTGTCTATCCCTCTACCTACCTACCTACCTACCTACCTACCTACCTACCTACCTACCTACCTACTGTATTTCTTTCTTTTTCCCTCTATCTACCTACCTACCTACTGTATTTCCCCCCCTCTATCCCTCTACCTACCTACCTACTGTATTTCTCCCTCTCTGTCTATCCCTCTACCTACTGTATTTCTTTCTTTTTCCCCTCTATCTACCTACCTACTGTATTTCCCCCCCTCTATCCCTCTACCTACCTACCTACCTACCGTATTTCTCGCTATCTATACACGTATCTACCTACCTACGGTATTTCTACCTCTCTGTCTATCCTTCTACTTACCTACCTATTGTATTTCTTGCTTTCTCCCTCCACCTACCTACCTACCTACCTACCTACCTACCTACCTACCTACCTACCTACCTACCGTATTTCTCCCTCTCTATCTATCCCCCTATCCACCTACCTGCCTACCTACTGTATTTCTCCCTCTCTGTCTATCCCTCTACCTACCTATCTACTGTATTTCTCTATCTATCCATCCCCCCTACCTATGTACCTACCTACCTACCTACCTACCTACCTACCTACCTACCTACTATATTTCTCCCTCTCTATCTATCCCCCTATCTACCTACCTGCCTACCTACTGTATTTCTCCCTCTCTGTCTATCCCTCTACCTACCTACCTACCTACCTACCTACCTACCTACCTACCTACCTACTGTATTTCTTTCTTTTTCCCCTCTATCTACCTACCTACTGTATTTCCCCCCCCTCTATCCCTCTACCTACCTACCTACCGTATTTCTCGCTATCTATACACGTACCTACCTACCTACGGTATTTCTACCTCTCTGTCTATCCTTATACTTACCTACCTATTGTATTTCTTGCTTTCTCCCTCCACCTACCTACCTACCTACCTACCTACCTACCTACCTACCTACCTACCTAACCTACCTACCTACCGTATTTCTCCCTCTCTATCTATCCCCCTATCCACCTACCTGCCTACCTACTGTATTTCTCTCTCTCTGTCTATCCCTCTACCTACCTATCTACTGTATTTCTCTATCTATCCATCCCCCCTACCTATGTACCTACCTACCTACCTGCCTACCTACCTACTATATTTCTTCCTTTCTCCCTTTACCTACTTACCTACCTACCTACCTACCTACCTACCTACCTACTGTCTCTTTCTTTCTTTCTTTCTTTCTTTCTTTCTTTCTTTCTTTCTTTCTTTCTTTCTTTCTTTCTTTCTTTCTTTCTTTCTTTCTTTCCACCTACCTACCTACCTACCTACCTACCTACCTACCTACCTACCTACCTACCGACCTTATTTCTGCCTCTCTATCTATCCTTTGGGGGTCATCTAGTCCAACTCCCTGCTAGGCAGGAAGCCCTATACCCATGATGGCGAACCTATGGCACGGGTGCCACAGGTGGCACACGGAACCATTTCTTAGGCCACTCGAGGCATTGCCCTGTCAGCTTCAGTTTGTATGTGTGCCCTGGCCAGCTGATTTAGGCCTTCTTTTGAGGCCATTTTTTGCCTTCTGGAGGTGGGGGAAGGCTGTTTTCACCCTCCCCAGGCTCCTATAAACCATCTGGAGCCTGGGGATGACGTAAAAAGCATGCCAAATGCAGGGGGTCTTGCACATAGCATTATGGATGTGACACACCTGTGCACATCGCCCCTGCACTCCCCCTGCTATTGGCACGTGAGCCAAAAAAGGTTAGCCATCACTGCCCTATACCATTTCAGACTAATGGCTATCCAACATCTTCTTGAAGACTTCCAGTGTTGGGGCATTCACAACTTCCGGAGACTTCAGCTAGTCCAGAACGCAGCCGCGCGAGCAATTATGGGTACCACAAGGTATACCCATGTAACACCGCTCTTGCGCGAGCTGCACTGGCTGCCTGTTGTCTTCCGGGTGCGCTTCAAGGTATTAATTATCATCTTTAAAGCGCTCCATGGCTCGGGACCTAGCTACCTGCGGGATCGGATCCTGCCTCATACATCCTCACGGCCGATTCGCTCCCACAGAGAGGGACTTCTCCGGGTGCCGTCCACTAGACTTTGTCAGCGGGCGACACCCAGGGGAAGGGCTCTCTCTGTGGCGGGCCCAGCCCTCTGGAACGACCTCCCCCCCGACATTAGGACCACCATGGACCTCCGCTCCTTCCGTCTTAAACTAAAAACACACTTCTGCCTTGCCGGCCTGGGATAGTTATTCCTCTGTTTTGGGTTTACTGGGGATTTTTAGTTTAGTTAGTTTTAATGGGTATTTTAGCACAGGTGTTGTTTAATTTTATTTTTAATATGAAATGTTGTATATAGTTATTGTTTTTATTCTCCCTGTGCACCGCCCCGAGTCCCTGTGGGGAGAGGGTGCGGTTTATAAGTATTAAAATTGAAATTGAATTGAAGTTGTTCCACTGATTAATTGTTCTAACTGTCAGGAAATTTCTCCTCAGTTCTAAGTTGCTTCTCTCCTTGATTAGTTTCCACCCATTGCTTCTTGTTCTGCCCTCAGGTGCTTTGGAGAATAGCTTGACTCCCTGTTCTTTGTGGCAACCTCTGAGATATTGGAAGGCTGCTATGCTGTCTCCCCGTCCCTCTTTTATTAAACTGTATTTCTCCCTGTCTCTCTATTCCCCTACCTACCTACCTATTGTAATACAATAATACAATAGCAGAGTTGGAAGGGACCTTGGAGGTCATCTAGTCCAACCCCGCTGCTCAAGCAGGAGACCCTATGCCGTTTCAGACAAATGGTTTTCCAGTCTCTTCTCTCTTCAATGTTGGGGCATCCATAACTTCTGGTGGCAAGATGTTCCACTGGTTAATAGTTCTCACTGCCAGGAAATTTGCCCTCAGTTCTAAGTTGTTTCTCTCCTGGATTAGTTTCCACCCATTGCTTCTTGTTCTGCCCTCAGGTGCCTTGGTGAATAGCTTGACTCCCTCTTCTTTGGGGCAACCCCTGAGATATTGGAAGGCTGCTATCATGTCTTCCCTAGTCCCTCTTTTATTAAACTGTATTTCTCCCTGTCTCTCTATTCCCCTATCTACTGTAATACAATAATACAATAGCAGAGTTGGAAGGGACCTTGGAGGTCATCTAGTCCAATCCCGCTGCTCAAGCAGGAGACCCTATGCCGTTTCAGACAAATGGTTTTCCAGTCTCTTCTCTCTTCAATGTTGGGGCATCCATAACTTCTGGTGGCAAGATGTTCCACTGGTTAATAGTTCTCACTGCCAGGAAATTTGCCCTCAGTTCTAGGTTGCTTCTCTCCTTGATTAGTTTCCACCCATTGCTTCTTGTTCTGCCCTCAGGTGCCTTGGTGAATAGCTTGACTCCCTCTTCTTTGGGGCAACCCCTGAGATATTGGAAGGCTGCTATCATGTCTTTCCTAGTCCTTCTTTTCATTAAACTGTATTTGCTGTCAGATGGGTGATTCTTTGTAACAGTTTGGTTCAGTTGGTATTAAACAGTTTAAAGCAGCTGCCTGGCTCCATTTTTTTTACCTCAGAGAACAGTCCTGAGCAGAATTCCCCCCCCCCCTCTATGGGCCACCTGGGAGTTTGCTATCCTCTGTGCCTTTTTGGCCCCAAGAGGCCGCCGTATGAGGCTTTTCCAACACTGGCAGTTGAAAAGCAGTTTGATGGGCGTGGCTACAGGGATGTTAAATCACATTTCAGTGAGTACATTTTTTTGTGTGTCATTTGTACACAACACACGTGTGCTAGGCACAAAATGATTTGGTATTCTATTATCCGAAGTGCTTCGCTACGTTGTGTGAAAGTTTCGTTTAAATCGGTCCGGTACTTTTTGAGATTAGTGGATTCGTACAAACTATTTTACATTTTTATTTATATAGATTTATTTATTTATTTAAATTTATATCCCGCCCTTCTCCACAGAGGACCCATGACGGAGTTTAGGATTACCTCTTACCCTAATAGCTTCACTGATCACATTAGGCCTGTGAATTGTGAAATATTAAATCCAATCAAATACTCTGCTGCTTTATCCAATCTCACATATACTTTAATTTGCATAAATCTGTTCAAAAGCACTAGAATCCCTTCTCTCTTTGGGCCTGCCTTTGTCTCCAGCACTATCAATAAGCCAACCCAAAGTAGTTTGACTCTAATGTTTTTACATTCATCATAATGCTCCTGAAATCTTTGTTTGCTAAGATACAAGTAAAGGTTTCCCCTGTTCAGTCATGTCCGACTCTAGGGGGCGTGTTTCTTAGCCAAGGGAGCCAGTATTGTCTGAAGACACTTGTGCTGTCATGTGGCTAGCACGTCTATACTGTATGCTAAAGTGCATGGAACACTGCTAACTTCCCACCGAAACGGTACCTATTTACCTACTCACACATACTTTTGAATTGCTAGTGGGCAGGAGCTTACTCTGTTGTGTAGCGCTTGGGTCTTGAACCTGGGCTTTCAGCTTTCCAGCTGATAAGCTCCACATCTTTAAATGATGAGGCACTGCTAAGATGTAAATTTATTTATGGATTTAATTTCTTATTAATCATTAATCATTGCTCACATACTTATTTAAACTACGCGGAATTTTATTTAATTACTTTTTGCCACCTATTTTTAAAACTATCCTAAAACAGAGTCCCTGAATATACTTCTCTAAAGCTTTCCCTGTTCAGTTTCCACTCATTGAAATCAGAGCAATCTTGAGAGGCTTAGTTGCTTGATTCAGCTTAATAATCGTAGAAAAGAAAAAAGGAAATCAGTCATGATATATAGCTTCTCAAGCCTTTTACATCGAGTATAAATATTTAAGTGCATGTTTTATTGATCATGTAAGCAAGCTGGAATGAATTGATGCAACATCTATTATCTTAGCCAGTATAATGTACCCGGGTACATTAATTTTCCCATGAGGCTACATGAGAAATTGGGACCATTGTGGAGGACTGCCACTCTGTCCCACATTTTGCACTGGTACCCTGCTCTCCACTGCTGCCCTGCCTGATGCCACCATCACAGTTATGGCCCACCACTGCTGCCACCCAACCCAGCTGCTGCTGCTGCCACTGGCCAGACAGGGATGTGGCTGGATACGGCCTGGAAAATGTAAAGTGCCCAGGTCTAATATTTAGTAAATTAAGTTCCCACATCAATGTGTAAGTGATGTTCAATACATCATATAATCACAGATTCTTAGCAATGGAAGGGAACTTAAAGGTCATGTCTTGTTCAGTTCTTTTGTTAATATTATCTGTTTCTGATAAGTCTTACATGTAGTGTTAGACTATGCTAATGAGATCAACAGGAGTGCTTCTTAAGTGTGCATTTTTCTTACCTGATAGCTCGGATAACTGTTTTAAGTGCTGGAGTTAGATCTTCTACTGATACATCACACTGACATCCTCTTTCATCATATAGGTCATCAGCACCAAGATTGGCATCAGCTTCAAGAGAGAAAAAAATGCATAAAGAGTATGTACAGTTACAGAATGCAAGTTTATATTAACAAAGCTAATAATCACATCAGATGAATATGAAATACAGTAAGGGACTATCTAACAAAATGAAATCCAATTGTGAAAAAAGTAAGGTTCTACATTTAGGCAACAAAAACAAAATTCACAGCTACAGTATAGGTGGTGCTTTGCTCAATAGTAGCAACTGTGAGATGGATCTTGGAGTCCTAGTGGACAACCATTTAAATATGAGCCAGCAGTGTGCAGCAGCTGCCAAAAAAGCCAACACAGTTCTAGGCTGCATAAACAGAGGGATAGAATCAAGATCACATGAAGTGTTAATACTACTTTATAATGCCTTGGTAAGGCCACACTTGGAATACTGCATACAGTTTTGGTTGCCACGATGTAGAAAAGATGTGGAGACTCTAGAAAGAGTGCAGAGAAGAGCAACAAAGATGATTAGGGGACTGGAGGCTAAAACATATGAGGAACGGTTGCAGGAACTGGGTATGTCTAGTTTAATGAAAAGAAGGACTGGGGGAGACATGATAGCAGTGTTCCAATATCTCAGGGGTTGCAACAAAGAAGAGGGAGTCAGACTATTCTCCAAAGCACCTGAGGGCAGAACAAGGAACAATGGATGGAAACTAATCAAGGAGAGAAGCAACTTAGAACTGAGGAGAAATTTCCTGACAGTTAGAACAATTAATCAGCGGAACAGCTTGCCTCCAGAGGTTGTGTATGCCCCAACACTGGAAGTCTTTAAGAAGATGTTGGATAGCTATTTGTCTGAAACGGTATAGGGCTTCCTGCATAGGCATGGGGTTGGACTAGAAGACCTCCAAGGTCCCTTACAACTCTGCTATTTTATTGTATTGTATTGTAAAGGGAAACTGTAACCAATGTAATATGAAAGGATTTTATTACAAACAATAAAGTTTCAGGAACAGTCCAGGCATGAAGTCTTACCTTATCAACTACCTCCAGCAGTGAGCGCCCCTCAGACTCCAAGCCAAATGGTGAAAAAGCAAGTTTTAATAATCTTTGAGACAGCCAAAAGGTTGGGGGAAGTTTTCACCTCCAGTGCAGTGGAGGATTTACAGGGCAGGATTGGAAGCACAGTGGAAAAGGCTCTTTTTCTGGCTGCTGGAATTTCTTAGCAGGCACGGTCTGCAGCAGGCCTTTTCCACTGGTTCACTTGGGGCAAGTTAGGTCCATTGGGGTGAGATGGCTCCTCAGATACCCTGGACCCAAGCCATATAGGACTTTAAAGGTAATAACACCTTGAATTGGACCCAGAAGCAAATTGATAACCAATGCAGTTTGTACAACAATGGTGTTCTAGAAACTGCTGCATTTTGTATCATCTGTAACTTCTGACTACTCTTTAAGGGTAGCTCCACGTAGAGCACATGGGGACCTAGTTATCTTCGGGATCGCATCCTGCCCCATACATCCCTTCGGCCAATTTGCTCCCACAGAGAGGGACTTCTCCGGGTGCCGTCCACCAGGCAATGCCAGCGGGCGATGCCCAGGGGGAGGGCCTTCTCTGTGGTGGGCCCAACTCTCTGGAATGACTTACCCCCCCGAACTGAGAACGACCATGGACCTCAGCTCCTTCCGCCAGAACCTGAAAACCTATTTTTTCCAACAGGCCGGCCTGGCCTAACTCACGCCATCCAGCTTATAGTCTGCAATTAAATTGTTTTAAATTGTTTTTTAGGGATATTGTTTTAACATATTTAAATTTTTTAGCACAGGGTTAATTTAATCTGGTTTTATATTTTGTATTTTGTTATATTTATATATGTTTTTTAAATTGCCTGTGCACCGCCCCGAGTCCCTTCGGGGAAAGGGTGCGGTATATAAATTTAATAAACTAAACTAAACTAACTAAACTAATAATCCAACTGGGAAATAAAAGGGCATAAGTGACTATGCACAGGTCCTTTTCAACCCATTAAAGGTGCAAATGGCCGGCAAAACAAAGTTGCACAAGAGTCTTCCTGGCCATGATTGTCACCTGCTCTTAGAGAAGGAGTATGAATGGAGGAGAACCCACAGGTTGCATTTCCGGGTTTGTTTGGGGTAGTGCAACCCCATCCAGAACTAAAAATGATAAACTGGATTCTAAGGTCCTTTGCACCCAAAGCTACTTTGCCTTTCCAGGGTTCACCTGAAGCCTGTTGTCTCCCCCCATCCAAACCCCTATAATAGAGGTGGGTTGTTCCTGGTTCTGCCTTGATCAGACGAACTGGTAGTAATGGTGGCGGGAGGCTCCGTCCACCTGCACAGACGATTCTGTGCATGCAAGCATATATGCAAGTGTACCTGAATTGGTAATTAAAAAAATTGGCAACCCACCACTGCCGTATAGCCTCCAGGCACTGAAGATGGCAGTCTTGCCTGGATCACGGGAGATGGAAATATAAAGCTATGTATCATCAGCATGCTAACATTCCATCCCATGATGTCAGATGATCTTGTTCAACAGTTTCATGTAAATGTTAAAAATGAACAGAGACTGTGAGCCCTGTGGTACTCCACAAAGTAGTGGCCATGGGTTAGATTGCTTGCTCCCTATCAACTGCGATTGGAACTGGCCCTCGGAGAAAGGAATTGAACCAGTGCAATACTGGGCCACACAGCACCAAATCTCTTAGTCAGCTCAAAAGGATACTATGGTCAATGGTACAAAGCCCCTAAGAGGTTAAGGAGATCAAGGATGGATGCACTACCCTCAACATGCTTTCGCCAGAAATCATTTGCAAGTGCAACCTAGGATTTATTTATTTGTTTATTTGTCTATCTATCTATCTATCTATCTATCTATCTATCTATCTATCTATCTATCTATCTATCTATCTATCTATCTATCTATCTATCTATCTATCTATCTATCTATCTATCTATCTATCTATCTATCTATCTATCTATCTATCTATCTACCTACCTACCTACCTACCTACCTACCTACCTACCTACCTACCTACCTACCTACCTATCATGTTTCTAAGCTGCCTATATCCTTCAAGAGATGCTGTTTCTGTCCCATAAAATGGCCTGAAATTTTTATTGAAGTGTAAAATTACAGGTAAGAAACTAATACAAAGGAGAACATAAACTAGAAAAATAGAAAGTGCAAAAGGAAAAAAAGGATAAAGGGAAAATATATCAACAGAAAAACAAAAAAACCTTTTCCCTTAATTAAGGTAAGTGTAAACATTTATAAACTTTCTCTAATATATCAATGCTCTTTCTCTAATATATCAATGCCCTGACAGAGGACCTGGTGGTCGCGTGGAATACCGCGGCTACGGGGGCCCTGGATCGGGTCGCGCCCTTGCGGCCTCTCTTGCGGCGACGAGTCACCCTGGCTCCTTGGTTTACCGAGGAGCTGAGGGAGATGAAGCGCCACAAGAGACGCCTAGAGAGGAGGTGGAGATCCACACGGTCTGAATCTGACCGAACACAGGTGAGAGCCCATTTATGGACTTACCTTGTGGCGTTGAGAGTGGCCAAACGTCATCTTTTTGCCACCCTCATCGCATCCGCAGATAACCGCCCTGCCGCCCTGTTTAGGGTGACCCGCTCCCTCCTTCAACAGAGGGCGCGGGAAGCCCCTTTCCAGGATAGAGCAGAGGAATTTGGGGAATATCTGCAGGATAAAATCGCTCAGATTCAGAGCGAGTTGGTCTCCATCGAAAGTGGCCCAGTGGGATGCCCCGAGGCAGATCTTGAGACAGTTTTGTGGGAGGAGTTTGACTCTGTTACTTCCGAAGATATGGACAGGTTACGTGGGCGACTGCGAGCTACCACATGTTTATTGGACTCATGTCCCTCCTGGCTTGTACTGGCATCCTGGGAGGTTACACGAGGCTGGCTCCAGGAGGTGGTCAACGCTTCCCTAAGCGAGGGGTTCTTGCTGGCCTCCCTTAAAGAGGCGATGGTGAGACCCCTCCTCAAGAAGCCCTCTCTGGACCCGGCATTATTGGTGAATTACCGTCCGGTCTCCAACCTTCGCTTTCTGGCGAAAGTTGTAGAGAGTGTGGTGGCACAACAGTTCCCCCGTCATCTGCAGGAAATTGATTATCTGGACCCGCGCCAGTCCGGCTTCCGGCCAGGGCACAGCACCGAGACAGCATTGGTCGCGTTGGTGGATGATCTCTGGAGGGCCAGAGATGGGGGTTGTTCCTCCATCCTGGTCCTATTAGACCTCTCAGCGGCTTTTGATACCATCGACCATGGTATCCTATTGCATCGGCTGGAGGGGTTAGGGGTGAGGGGCACCGTGTTGCGGTGGTTCTCCTCCTACCTCTCCGGTCGATCGCAATTTGTGTTGACAGGAGGGCAGAGGTTGACCACTAGGCCCCTCACTTGTGGGGTGCCTCAGGGGTCGGTCCTCTCGCCACTCCTGTTTAACACATATATGAAGCTGCTGGGTGAGATCATCCGTGGTTTTGGGGTAGAGTACCATCTCTATGCTGATGATACACAGCTGTATATATCTACCCCAAACCACCCCAATGATGCCGTAATGTGCCAGTGCCTGGAAGCCGTGCGGGCCTGGATGGGAAGTAATAGACTCAGACTCAACCCGTCCAAGACCGAGTGGCTGTGGTTCCCGGCATCCCGGTACAACCAGTTGACTCCATCACTGGCGATAGGGGATGAACATCTAACCCTTGTGGATGGGGCACGCAACTTGGGCGTCCTCCTTGATGCACGGCTGTCCATGGAAGATCAAGTGACGGCCGGGGCCAGGAGGGCATTTTACCAGGTTCGCCTGGTCCGCCAGTTGCATCCCCTATTGGATCGGGGTGCCCTTTGCACAGTCACTCATGCCCTCGTGACATCCCGACTGGACTACTGCAATGCTCTCTACATGGGGCTCCCCTTGAGGTGCACCCGAAGGCTTCAGCTTGTCCAGAATGCAGCCACGTGGGTAGTTATGGGAACCTCCAGGTTCTCCCATGTAACACCGCTCCTGCGCGAGCTGCATTGGCTGCCTGTCGTCTTTCGGGTGCACTTCAAGGTGTTAGTTATCATCTTTAAAGCGCTCCATTGCACGGGACCTAGCTATCTGCGGGATCGCATTCTGCCCCATACATCCCTGCGGCCGATTCGCTCCCACAGAGAGGGACTTCTACAGGTGCCATCCACTAGGCTGTGCCAGCGGGCGACGCCCAGGGGAAGGGCCTTCTCTGTGGTGGGCCCGACCCTCTGGAATGACCTTCCCCCCGAAATCAGAACAACCACGGACCTTCGCTCCTTCCGACAGAAACTAAAAACACACTTCTTCTGCTTGGCTGGCCTAGGGTAATTTAAATTTTAAATTGTTTAGGGGTTTTAGGGATAGTTTTAGTTTTATAGGAGTTTTTAGCGCAGGGCCAGTTTAATTTGTTTTTAACTTTGTATTCTGTCTGTTTTAATTGTTTTTTAATTCCCTGTGCCCCGCCTCGAGTCCCTTCGGGGAGAGAGAGCGGGTTATAAATAAAAATTATTATTATTATTATTATTATTATTTATCCCATAATCTCATATTTTATTTATTGGCAATAAAACTTCATCTTTCAATGTTAATAAGCAAAAATCCATTCAGAGCTACGAGAAATATCTATCCTTCCTTCCTTCCTTCCTTCCTTCCTTCCTTCCTTCCTTCCTTCCTTCCTTCCTTCCTTCCTTCCTTCCTTAGAACAAGCCTTCATAATTATTTCCTCTACTTTACAGAATACCTTGTCATTTTTTCTAAAACTTTATTCCCATGTCATATTTCATATCTATAAATAAATCTTTAAAATCTCATCATTCAAACTTAATCAAGAGAAAATCCATTAAGAGCTACTAGAAAAAAAACTAATTGAAAATATTAATATTTAATCCCTTCAAATGATGTCCCACAAATTAATTTCTTTTCATCTCTTCTCAATTATAATATCATAGTTTAGCCCTTTCTCTAGAAATACAAAACTCTCTTCTTCTCCTCATATCTTATCAAAAACAGATCATGCCAGACGAATCTAATTGCATTCTTTGACAAAGTAACAAAATCAGTGGACCAGAGGAATGCTGTTGATATAATTTACCTGGACTTCAGTAAGGCATTTGATAAAGTAGACCATAACCTACTATTAGATAAAGTAGAAAATTGTGGGTTAGACAGCAGCACCACCAAATGGATTCGCAACTGGCTGACCAACCGCACTCAACGTGTAGTCCTCAATGGAACTGCATCTACATGGAAGGAAGTATGCAGTGGAGTCCCCCAAGGCTCTGTTTTAGGCCCAGTACTCTTTAACATCTTCATCAACGATTTGGATGAGGGGATAAATGGGGAACTCATCAAATTCGCAGACGACACCAAGCTGGCAGGAATAGCCAACACTCCAGAAGATAGGCTTAAGATACAGAAGGATCTAGACAAACTTGAACATTGGGCACTGTCTAATAAAATGAAATTCAATTGTGAAAAAAGTAAGGTCCTACATATAGGCAAGAAAAACCAAATGCACAAGTACAGTATAGGTGGTACCTTGCTCGATAGTAGCAACTGTGAGAGGGATCTCGGAATCCTAGTGGACAACCATCTAAATATGAGCCAGCAGTGTGCAGCAGCTGCCAAAAAAGCCAACACAGTTCTAGGCTGCATCAACAGAGGGATAGAATCTAGATCGCGTGAAGTGTTAATGCCACTGTATAGTGCCTTGGTAAGGCCACACTTGGAATACTGCATACAGTTTTGGTCGCCACGATGTAGAAAAGACGTGGAGACTCTGGAAAGAGTGCAGAGAAGAGCAACCAAGATGATTAGAGGACTGGAGACTAAGACATATGAAGAACGGCTGCAGGAGCTGGGTATGTCTAGTTTGATGAAGAGAAGGACCAGGGGAGACATGATAGCAGTGTTCCGATATCTCAGAGGGTGCCACAAAGAAGAGGGAGTCAAACTTTTCTCCAAGGCACCTGGGGGCAGGACAAGGAGCAATGGGTGGAAACTAACCAAGGAGAGAAGCAACTTAGAACTAAGGAGAAATTTCCTAACAGTAAGAACAATTAACCTCTGGAACAGCTTGCCTCCAGCAGTTGTGAATGCCCCAACCCTGGAAGTCTTTAAAAAGATGTTAGACAGCCATTTGTCTGAAATGGTATAAGGTTCCTGCCCACGCAGGGGGTTGGACTAGAAGACCTACAAGGTCCCTTCCAACTCTGCTATTGTATTGTATTGTATTGTATTATCCATAAACAAGTCTTTAAAGCCTCATCATTCGGTTCCAGTCAAGAAAAAAACTCACCAGAAGCTGTTAGAAAAGAGAGGATGATACACAACTTAACCTTAATCAAAAAGGCCCACTTTGCACACAGCAAAGCTGAAATTTTGAATGCCTGCGATGTTTGGCTGCATAATAACTGTATTATATAAATAAATATATAAATTGGGATTTATTAACCGCACCCTCTCCCCACAGGGACCCGGGGCGGTGCACAGGCATAATTAAAAACAATATACAATAATACAAATATTTCTTAAAATCGAATTAAATAAATCTACCCGTGCTAAAAACATAAATTAAAAACCCATTTAAAATTTATAATTAAAAGACAGAGAGAACTATTCAAGGCCGGCCAGTCGAAATTGCATAATTAAGCAGCTTTTCAGGCCAGCAGGCACATTTGAAATTTTGAGAAAATGCTTGTGGGCAATTAAAACAAACTGGCTGTGATGCTCTGGGAAAGGTTTGTCTATTCATACAGTGATTGCTATAATGGCACTCATGAAAAAAACTGTTTGCCGGAATATGGATGAAGCTGTTGACTAGGTCCTGCTTCAACCTCCAGCAAGCGCTTTACTGCACGGTACACAAGATTACCTTGTCTTTTTCAAAAGTGTTTTTATTGATCGTTAATAATAACACAAACAAGAATAAAAGAAATTAAAAAACAAAAAGTGCTTTAACAAAAAGTGAAAGAAATGCGACAAAGAAATATGTATGTCATTATGACAAGAACAGTGACAATTCTATATGTATTTGTCTAATGCAAATATTATTCAAATTATATATTTCTAATATGTTTATATGATGCATGTTTAATACGCTTATATGTCTTTATTTTACCAACTATAATCTGTATAATTGAGTCCCACATTTCATTATACTTCTCTGTACAAAGTCTATGTCTATAGGCAATCCATGGCATATGTAATAAGTAATTCTTTGGATCTAGCATCTTGGTAGTATGGATTTACTGGCACTAGAGCTTGGCTAGCCAATTTCAAGGTCCTCAAAACTTGAGAGGGGAGTGTAGCTTACAGCTATTTTATTTCTCCAGTCTCAATGATAAAAAGTTAAAGTGACAATAATATAAATCAGCAGAAGGAAATGCAGTTCCTGTCCTAGAGTTTCATAAATATATTTTAATTGCTTAATCTAATTGTCTAACAAATGAGCAGTCTTTCACAATTTCTAAAGCATTTCCCTGCTATGACTTGGAAACTTTCATTAAAAATCATCAGCTTGTGCTGCTTTCTATGTAATACAAGCTTAGATATACGTATGATAAACCCTGGAGAATTCTAAAACTATGAAAAACAATAGAGAATATTGAGCTCATTGAATTATCCCCTTTATGTTTAATAACTTCTCTGTGACTTTATATTTAATAACTTCTCTATGACTATGAATACCCTTATTTTATGTCTTGGATTTAGTACCCACTGTCAGAGTTGCTGCTATAAACTCTATTTGATGTTTCTTATAGCAATTACAGGGCTTCTGTAAGGCATGGAAAGTATCTCTTGAATAGAATTTAGGAAATTTCCCACTTCTCCAATATATCTATCTGTCTGTCTGTCTTATTTTATATGGTATGCATATACATTGTATATTTTTCATAATTATATACCTAGTAACAGTTAACACTGCATGATAAAAAGTATCTTATGATAGCTTTTTCCAGAGCGGTGCTTTCCAGATGTATGAAATTCACCTGTCATTAGGAATTATGAGGCCTGAAATCCAATATATCTGGAGGCTGCAAGGTTGGAGAAAGTTTCCCTGCAGGTGAATATATTAAACCTGCCTAACTTAGTTTATGAATGCTTTATTTATTTTCAGCAATATCTTTTGCAGTTTAATTTTGGCAATAATTTTGGAACTATTAATGCTCTTTCATTTCCTAATGCTGTGCTTTCAAAAGTATTGGTAGTCAAGAAATATCACTCTAGATACAGAAATATTACTTTATCAATCTACTTGTTTGCTTTATGAGAGCTACCAGATGTTGGCATTAATCAACATTAAGATCTAAAACCTCATTTCCCTGTAAGCCCACTGCAGCTGCTATATGTTGCTCTGTAAAAAGTTGTGGGCAGGTGCTGCATTTATGTCCCCCTGCCCTCTGAAGAACTGCAGGCTGTAATACAGGGTTGTCCAAACTTGGGAACTTTAAGACTTGTGGACTTCAACTCCCAGAATTCCCCAGCCAGCGAATGCTGGCTGGGGAATTCTGGGAGTTGAAGTCCACAACTCTTAAAGTTCCCAAGTTTGGACACCCCTGCTGTAATATGTCAAATGCGCACTTGGGATGTCCTGTTCCCAAATGAAAGGTGTTGGCAGAGAGATATGCATGTTAAATTTGTGTTATGGTTAGTGATTGATGGATGTATGATACGCCAGAAAGCTTTTCTTAGCCAAAGTTACATGTGTTAAGCATGAATTACTGCTTGGCTTTGAAGAGCATAACTTACCCTTTTTTTTTCCTTTTTCTTTTTTCTTTTTTTACAGATGCCAAAAAAAGCCAATACAGTCTTAGATTGCATTAAGAGAGGGATAGAATCAAGATGACATGAAGTTTTAGTACCAATTTATAATGCCTTGGTAGGGTGACAGTTGGAATATTGCATCCAGTTTTGGTTGCCATGATATAAAAAAGATGTGGAGACTCTAGAACAGGGATGGCTAACCTTTTTTGGCTCGTGTGCCAAAAGTGGGGGGAATGCAGGAGGGTCGTGCATGGGTGTGCCACATCCATAATGCTATGTGCATGACCTCCTGCTTTTGGCACGCTTTTTTCACCCTCCCCAGGCTTCAGAGGCTTTCTAGGAGCCTGGGAAGGGTGAAAACAGCCTCCCCTCCCCACCTCCAGAGGCTTCAGAAGTTTCCCTGAAGCCTCCAGAGGGCGAAAAAATGGCCTCAAAAGAAGGCCTAAATCAGCTGGCCAGCGCACACATGCGCGATGCAGCTGACAGGGCAATGCCTTTTGTGTCCTAAGAAATGGTTCTGCGTGCCATAGGTTCGCCATCACAGCTCTAGAAAGAGTTAGGAGAAGAACAAAGACGATTAGGGGACTGGAGGCTAAAACATACGAAGAACGGTTGTGGAATTGGGTATGTCTAGTCTAATGAAAGGAAGAACTAACGATAACATGATAGCAGTGTTCCAATATTTGAGGGGTTGCCATAAAGAAGAGGGGATCAACCTATTTTCTTAAGTATCTGAAGAAAGGACAAGAAGCAATGAATGGAAACTAGACAAGGAAAGAACCAACCTGGAAATAAGGACAATTTTCCTGACCGTTAGAACAATTAATCAGTGGAACAGCTTGCCTTCAGATGTTGTGAGTGCTTCATCGCTGGAGGGGGGTTGGACTAGAACCCCTCTAAGGTCCCTTCCAACTCTGTTTATTCTGTTATTCAGTCACCATTTGGTACTTTTTCAGATTGGAACATGTCAAAACAGACTGCCTCTAGCTCAGTGTTCCTCAACCTTGTCAACTTGAAGATGTCTGGACTTCAACTCCCAGAATTCCCCAGCCAGCGAATGCTGGCTGAAGTTGAAGTCCAGACATCTTCATGTTGACAAGGTTGAGAAACACTGCTCTAGCTCATCACAAACAACCAATTGTTACAAGTTAATTGCAGAACTACAATTGCAGGTAGAGAAATTTTGAGAAAGTAGGCAATGCCACCTGTCACATGAAGAAGTGGGATAAAAATAAATCAGAGGGATTATCTGAGAGACAAGATGTGATAGCACATAGCAAGTTTGAAAAAAGGAGAGACAGCCAAAAAATGAGAGAAGAAAAAGATTCTGGGTTTTGCCTGGGAACAGACTGACCTGTTGGTTCCCCCTTTTCTCACTATCCGTCTTTCATCCGATCCTTTCTCTGAAAGACTGACTGAGCACTGTATTAAGGGACTTTGCAACAGATGGTGAGAATGGATGACAAGAGCATACAACGTGAGTATACTAGGAGCATTTAAGAGGTGAAACCCCCACCCCCACCCTGCTTCTCTTCTGCCCCTTTCTTTTTTCCCTAATCCGTGATGCCAAACTGCATAAATTTATGTGCCTAAATTACTCACCTGTCAAGATAAATTCAGTGACAGGAAAAAGCACACCTGGTCTGATTTTTAGGTCTCCTCCTTTTACAATTTATTCGAAGGGCATGAATGGATATAATCTGGATGTGTGTGTGGTATGGCAATACATGATGGAAAGTGAAACTTAGTTGGAGATAATTCAAGAAGGTCAGACAATCACTAATCCCCATTCAGTGGCCAGAAGGCTACGAGTGGCAGCGATAAATCCAGTGGACATGATAGTCAATGAGCAGATATATATGATATAGAGATAGATATAGAGATAGATATAATATAGGTATATAGATATAGATGTATAGAAATAGAGAGAGATAAAGATAGATAGATAGATATAATATGGATATAGATATGTAGATGTATGAGCAGTCAATGTTGCATAGGCGCACCAGCGTGCCTACCATTCCTGTCCTACCGTCCTCCATTTATTTGTACTCATTTCCTTTCTTCATGGCCATGTTTATATTTATACCTGTTATCTTTTACATGTTTGAGAAACTAAATAAAATTTAAAAAAAATCACCAGTCCTTCCATGGTTAGAGATGTGCAAGTAGGAACATACTGTTATTTGCAAGCATGTTCTTATTTGCAAACAAACATTTTCTCCTTGTAAAGGACCTAGCCACTTCCTTTCTAGAAGCTTCTGCATGCCTTAACCTATCTCTATACATTTTCCCATCTTTAGTAAACATTCTACCAAGAGACACAAATTCATCTTCTTGCTTCTGTTCCCCCCCCCCCCCCCAATATTCTCACACCCTTTATCATTTCCTTATCTCCATTGTTTATAGCATTTGTTTTAATGGAGGCTTTAGTTACCATTCCGATACAGGCCTTCCAGCATTCATTCAACCCAAGCCATTTCATATTTTTATATATTTTATACCTGATATCTTATTCCATTCATCTGCTGGATGCTTGCTCTTCAGGACTCTTCATCTATGTTCAAATCAAGTCAATTTTAATTTACATCAACTTCCTTCTGTATTTCCTTTGCCTTCTTTAATCATAAGCATACTTTATTCTTTGACTACGTTCGTTGCAAATTCATTTTGGGTATATTGATAGAACCTTTTCCTCGTCCTCACATTTATAGCATTTGGGTCTTTGTATACATTTTTTCCCCGTTTTAACATTCCACCAAGCTTCATTTCCAAACTTCCCGCAGTATAATTTTACACTTTTCAATGTCATTTTCTAACACAATTATTTTCACATTGTTCCAAATAGGTTCCAAATAGGTTCACTCTTAATTTTCATTTTGCATTTATTCTTTAGAAAATTCATCAATATTCTAATATTTTTTTCATGCAGGTCTTTTTCCCCTCCTACACTTTCCCTGTTTCTGTGTCTTCCTTTAACTATGCATGCTTCTATTTGGTATGTACAGTACTTTTGAATTTTACTAAAAAGTTTGTCTGTCTTTCAGGCAGTCTGAAGGACTGTCAGTTCTCATGAATGAGAAACAATAAAATCCATCATGTTTTTCAATTCATTATTTTGTTTTGTGTATGCATGTAAAGAGTTAAGTTTAAGCATGCACAGAGTTAAGCTAAAAGCATGCATTCAGAACAGAGCTTTTCCTAAGCAGATATTCATTAGTCATTATTGTCATTCATTCTTGGAGCTCTAAATAGCTGACACATTTTTGCTGTTTCATTTCATCTCATGTCATTTAAACCCATTCATTCATATCACTTCACAGAGGTGTTTTTTCTCTCTCTCTCTCCTAAATTACATTCCTTCAAAATAAGGCACAGTTTTCCTGAAAGTTATCTCTGGGTTTTTTCATTGCCTCTTACACCCTGAAACACAATATGCGACTATCATCAAACTACAGATACTTTTATGTGCAACCCTAGCAATATAGAACTTACCCATACATACATTTTGACATACATTTTACTTTGAAACTGGATGACGTTTGGGCCTGTTCCTCTTTCTCAGCCCAACTCACCTCATAGGCTTGTTGTTGGGGAAAATAATAATAATCTTTATTGTCATTGTAATAAAATTACAATGAAATTGGAAAATAAGAGAGGAAGGTGTATTAGGCATATTCAGCTTGATTTACTTATAAAGTAATAAAGGCAGAATGAAAACAATATAATAAATAGATAAAATGTATTTATTAGATTTTATCTTGCCTCTACTACTTAAATTATTTTTTTGAAAAAGTAAATTGAAAAGGTTTTATTATGTACCAATTAGAACCAGTAATCAAAAATTATTTATGTTCTATCATATGCACTTTATTTTTTACTCCAATTAGTGCCTTCTTCCTGTGCTTTTGCTTATTCTGCCTTCTTTAATAAAGCATTAAAAAAAAAGTCTACATTGTTGTTTCCTGCTTGTTGGCTTGTGACTTTTCTAGGCTTCAGTAAGACAGATAAGAGCTTTCCTTCTACTTGATTCTTTGTTTATTTTTCCATAATCTAGTCCTCAGCATGGAAACTACATGACTAATACTTAGAGCCAGAGTGCTCACTAGGATGTAGTAGAATTCACATTTACATGGTAATTTAGATACTTAGTAAAAGGCTTTCAACAAAAGTCAGAAGAGATTATTGTCCGCCTACATAATCCCTTTCCATTCTGTAATCCAGTTTTCTGGAAGCTATTCATCAAGAAATGTGTGGGAGCGTGTTGCACAGCATGATGTGACTACAGAGCAAAAAGGTTCTTAAGAAAAATCAATTTTTCTCTCCTGCTACTGATTCCATATCTTCCAGGCTCTTTCCAGGACAAATATGAGCAATGTGACAATAAGGGAACCTTTGTATCATGGAATCTACCCAAAATATACGCCATTTAACTTGTATGTACGAGCTTGGTATGCTAAGTGTCTATATGCTGATATTCTGTTTTTTACTTAATACTGGAAAGCAGATATAAAATTGCTCAGAACTTTCGCCCTGTAAATTGTCATAATTTGATGTGTGAAAGTGTTTGCTTAAGGATAAGGATTGGGAAAAGGTGGGAAGTTTACTTACTTTAAAGTTTTATATACATTACTGATATTCAGTGCTTGCCCAATTCTCTACTCTTCCCTTAAAAATGCTCCAAAGGCATTCTGAGGAAATAGAAATAGTAGCTGAAATAGTAGCTGACTGCTTTGCTTAGCAGTGCTTTCCTTTTTGAGAAAACAAACGTAAGCTTACAGATATCAAGGTCTTCTAGATGGACATATCATTTTTATTGGAAACTGAGCAAGTCAGCAAACCTGCCAGTTAGGAACTGAGGAAAGACCCAAACTTGCATCGGAAAAATAAATGCAAAGTTACTGATCTACTGCTGGCCTATTTATTTTTTGCCATAGCCTAATAAATGTGAAAGAGGGTTATTATTTGTAATGTTAATTTACCTATACTATATTTATGTATAAATATATATGTGTGTGTGTGTGTGTGTGTGTGTGTGTGTATAAATATATATTTGTTAAATTTTTTAAGGGTTGATTTAATAATTAATTAAGAGACCAGGATGGATCCATTTCGGGCTTCTTAGCCCTCTTCAGCTGGCCATACTTCTTCTACTGGGATTTGAACCAGCGCTTTCCAGCACTTGAGGCAAGCCTCTCTATGCTTTGAGCTAACCAGCTTCCCTGATTACATCATCCTTTGTATATATATCTCTGGCTTCCCCCCACGCCAGACATACTGCTTTCCTCTTCTGCCTTTCGGCTCATCACCAGAGACATTCTAGATAGAAAGTCATGAGTTCTGTTGCGTAGAGAAAGCCAGAGAAAATGCCTCTGAATCAACATTGGATAGCTCAGCATTGTTGTCTGGGGAGGAACAGCCCAAGCTAGGTTTGATAGGGGAGAAGGGAATACATTGATTAGCATGCCTGATGCAAGAAAAACAACAGGGCTAATCACAGGTGAGAATGGCGAGTGAATGGACCTATCACGCAAGCAATGGCTAAATTGATTAACATTGTATAAAGACAAGCATCCTTTTATGGCTTTTACACTCTGACGATATTAGCAGTTGCTAACGAAAGCTCAGTGAGCAATATATTTTTAAATATATTTTATATTTTAAAGTTCCGGAGAGCCTCATATCTGTTTCTTTTATAACTACACCTGGAACTCATATTTTTAGGACAATTTGCAATATATATAAATAAATCAGGGAGACTAGTATAGATTTATTGATCAGCTCAGGAAACTAATACACATATTAAAAAAATTACACAATGGAACTCATGGCTTTCTGTCTAGATGGTCTCTGGTGATGAGCCGAAAGGCAGAAGAGGAAAGCTGTATGCTTCCACCCTTAATTGGGGACTGATCAGCTCATAAAACTAATAAACACACACACACACACACACACATATATATATGTGAGTTACGTTTTTGAGCTGATCAATAAATAAGTCAGGGAGACTAGGATAGATCTATTTCGAGCTTTTTAGCTCTCATCAGCTAACCTTACCCTTACTGGGATTCTAACCGGGCCTGTATTACAAGGAAAAGCAGTATGCTTCCTCCCTTAATTGGGGCCTTAACAGGGTGTTGTGGAAACAATTTTATGTATGTATGTATGTATTTATTTATTGATTAATTGATCAGCTCAAAAACATAACACACAGACACAGACACACACATATATATATGCTTTCGTAGATTTTCACAGGTGTAGGTATGCTGGTATTGTTGTATTCGGGTGTTTTACCGTGTAAGCATGAAATTGTTTTTGCAACGTTTCGGCAAGATCTCACTTGCCATCTTCAAAGCCTGAAGATGGCAAGTGAGATCTTGCCGAAACGTTGCAAAAACAATTTCATGCTTACACGGTAAAACACCCAAATACAACAATACCAGCATATGTATATGTACAAACAAATATGTACAAATAAACAAACAAACGTACATTTGTTTGTTTATTTATTTATTCTGCATATATTTCATTTCATTTCTTTTATAGCACTTTTGTGTTTCTCTGGACTTCACAAGCTTAACTTCTATGGTTTTGTGGTATGTGTATGTGTGTTAACAGAGGCATGGAGGAGGATAAACAAAAGTCAAGATGTTTTCTTGTGACAAGGCAGTCAAAGCCCCATCCTTTAAAATAAAAAAGAAAGGTGAGGCTTCAACCATATGGTTGGGGCCATTTTTTTTGACTTTCCTGAACCACTTTCTCAGCAGTAGCTGCCCTTATTGTTAATCCAGAATTTTAGATGTACCTATTGGATCCAAAAGATTGGGGACACTGCATAATATAAAGAAACACACAATCATACTTTTTAAAAAGTGCTTTATCAGTTGTATGAATCAGGGGTGGTTTTCTGTCAGCATTACTGCCGGTTCAGTGCACACATGATTTTGTGTGCATGCGCAGTTGCCTGTAAATAGGTCTGCGCATGCACAGAACATTTTAAAAAGTAAAAAAAAGATGTCACAGCAACTGGGGAACCGGTTTGTGGGCGTGGCAAGCATGCTGTCCCTACTGGTTCGGCGACCCAGTCGCCATTTCGACTACCGGTTCCACCGAACTGGTGCGAACCGGTAGAGACCCACCCACCTCTGGTTTGAACGAAAGAAATCTTGCAGTAGATGAGATTAAATAACATCTCCATGTCACTTTTAGCTAATAAAAATCATTTGTCATCACTGCTACCACTTCAGGTGCCCCCCAAATCATACTGTATTTCAAACAGAATGAAATCCAATTGACTGTGTTGTACCTTCATCTAGAAATAGCTATTTCGCAAAGCCTCCTCTTTATTTAGATTTTGAAAGAAAGCTAAAATAAAAAAGCATGCTAAAGAACAACTCCTGAAATAGAAAAGTAAAATTCCAGCACGTTACTGTGACTGGGGAGATATAGAATAGAAACACAAACATCCATATGCATTATTTCTGTTCAGAATACCAAGGATACAAAATTAAAAGTAATAAATTAAGGATTGTCCTTTTAATCTAGTTTAAAGAAATGGAGACAAAATATGAGTAAACAATCTTTTTCTAAAAGACTCTTGAGGATTTGCTGCTGTGTTTATTTGTTTGGCCAGTTCCATATCCCACACTTTTCAATACTTCTGAGCCAAAGAAAGACACATCTTAGCTTTCAAATGTTTTAATAGTAAATGTGGCCAACTGACAACACAAACTGAATAAATTTCTTGTGTTGTGTTTTTAAATATGTCCTAGAAAATAATGGATGACAGAGCCTCAAAAGAATTAATTATGAAAGACTGTATTTTAAGTATTCCAGTTTCTTCAAAAATGTTCAGCTAGACTAGAGTAAGGAATGAAAAGGCCATGCCAACAGAGATAGTGATATGTTTTTATAGTCCTTTCAAAACAATTTGATTATTACAAAAAAAAAATTGAGATGTTGGACTTCTACAGATTATTTTTAGAATCAGTTCTTCATGATTTGTTACAACAGTAGACTGTGTAGCATAAAAAATTCCAAATGATTCGTCGTATTTAAATCTCTGATATTTTTAAAAGATTTTAAAGCGAATTTTTTGTATTTGTTGTAAGATATAATTTTGAAAAAGTTATTTGACTTTAAATTATCGGAAAGAGGTTTCAGCTTACTTTCTCATATAGATGTCAAAGCAGCATCCAACTAATTAGTCATAACATCTGAAATAATCACATGAGGCATAAGAGGGTGAGTTTTTGCCTTCTGTGCATTGGGAATATCATAGCTATCCCCAGCATGCAGAGGTTTTGTGTCGGGGGTGTCATTTTTTTGAGGGCCAGATCAGCATTGGAGTTCTCCTCCATGGGCTGGCAGAGCAGGGTGGGGCAAGAGGGGAAACATCCTGCAGTACCCTGCCAGCCAAAACGGATCCAGCCTGCAGTCCTTAAGCTTGACACCCCTTCTTTATGTGATTGATCTCTGAGGCAGCTTCTAAGTGCAAATTCACCTAGTGCAGCTTTCTATGATAATTTATGATATAGGGCTGAAGGCCAAACATAATTTCTCCTAAGAAAACCTAGAACTAAAGAAGCAAAAACGTTCCTTAAACCTTGATCTAAAGAGGGACAACTAAGTAATAACTTAGTTCCATTCATACAGTGGTGGGGTTCAAAATTTTTTACTACTAGTTCTGTGGGCGTGGCTTGGTAGGCATGTCATGGCTTGGTGGATGTTGCTTGGTGGGCATGGCAGGGGAAGGACACTGTAAAATCTACATTCCCACTGCACTCCAGGGGAAAGATACTTAAAATTCCCATTTCCTCCCGATCAGCTGGGACTTCGGAGGCAGAGAATAGATGGGAGCGGGGCCAGTCAGAGGTGGTATTTACCGGTTCTCTGAAATACTCAAAATTTCCACTACCAGTTCTTTAGAACTGGTCAGAACCTGCTGAATACTGCCTCTGCATTCATAGGATATGAGCTGGGTTTCTTCAAATACAGTTGCCTCTGTGGTTTTACTTTCTTGAAGATACTTAATTGAGGTCAACTTTGGCAACAGCCATGGTGTATAAAAATTTAGGAGATAGATCCAAATAAATTTGTACACATCGATGCATTCTTAGATTTCAAATTGCTTGTGCTCAAGTTGGCTTTCTGCTGTATGCACTGAAAATGTCAGTTTCTCAGAATACCAGTTATCCAGTATAATTATATAAAGTGTGTTTGGAAGTGAATATAAGTAATTACTGAGCTCCAGGTAGATTGAATTTCAGAAATCTCGGTGTTCTATCAGGAGTGAAGAAATTATCTCAGAATTGGGAGGAAAGTGCCTTGATGTTGGGTGGGCAGCAATGTACACATGAGTTTCTTGCCAGTGCAAATGAAAAAGGCTATTTTAAACCTAGAAAAAACTTGCCTTAGCGAACAGACAGGAGAATCCATAATGGCTTCAAGTGCAAGTACATACAAACACGATAGAATTCATTGACGACATACTTGCAGCAGAAGCAAAAAATAAAATAAAGTAAAATAAAATAAGGGGATTTCTGTTCAAAATTGAAAATTTTAATTTAAAATCTAGCATGGGTAGGAGCTGCAGGAAGGCCTTGCATGGAAGGATAGAAGCCAGGGAAAGGATGGCATCAGGGTAAAGAAAATAGATGCACAGCAGAGGTAGCCATTGATTGAAGTTACGACCTACCTGAAAAGTTGCAAAGGTCAAGAGGTCCCCCCCCCTCCCCCCATGGTCATGTGAAGTCACTTCAGGTGCTCGGCAACACGGCTGCATTTATGGCTGTTTGCTACATTCCACAGTCATGTGACCACATTTTAACAAGTGGTTTTGCCAAAAGCTGACACAACGTCTTGTGGTTTTCAGCAAAACCACATCCATAGTGAACCATGGATTTGCTCTTAAGACTCTACTTTTGCTTAATGACCATTGCAAAAAATGTTGTAAAATTAAGTCATATGCATGACCAGATTCACAACTGCCCTGTCATACGACAGGCTCCATTATGGTCCTATGTTGAGGACCACTAAATACTATTATGGGCAACAGAAAACCCAGAGAGAAGCCAAGAGGATCATGTAAAAGTTGTAATTGACAACTTGCTAAAAGTAGTCTTGCTAGCTGTTAGCAAGTGAGACCAGGAAAAGAGAGGACAACAGTCCTGGGTTTGGAATCCACGAGCAATGGAGGAAGGAGAAGATAGCATGAAGGTCAACTTAAAAAATTAGGAAAACAATATACTTAGGAGTACAGAGAGGTTAGATTTGTAGCACTGGAAAGCATTATTCTGGAAAGGAAACCGATTGCAGTGGAAAGGTACACCTTGACTTCCAACCATAACTGAGCTCAAAATTTCTGTTTCTAATGAGATATTTCTTAAGTGAATTTTGACTCATTTTATGATCTTTCATGTCACAGCTGTTAAGGGATCCACTGCATTTATTAAGTCAGTAATACAGTTGTGAAGTGAATGTGGCCTCTCCATTGACTTTGCTTGTCAGAAGGTCGCAAAAGGGAATCTTGTGACCCAGGGACACTGCAACTGTCATAAATATGAGTCGGAATTTTGATCATGTGACTCTGAGGATGCTGCAGTGGTTGCAAGTGTGAAAAATGGTCATCAGTCACTTTTTCAGTGCTGTTGTAACTTTGAACTATCCTTAAATGAACTGCTGTATGTCGAGGTCTTGAAAACCTGTAGTTTGTAGTGCAATGACTACAAAATGTAACACAGGACTAAGGAATAAGTTAAATTTGTGTCGTACCAATTTCTTATTGTAATAAATGTTCTGTAAAAGTGGGTCGCCTTGTATCATGCTGGGGTTTGTACCTTGTACAAACCTAACCTTTGTAGGTGAACAAAGGAACATTACTATTCTAGGACCAATGTTTGGTAGTTTCACCATTATGAGATAAGATTTAATGAGACAGAAGTACATACTGTATTTTTCAGAGTATAAGATGCACCTTTCCCCCCCAAAAAGAGGGTGAAAATCTGGGTGCGTCTTATACACTGAATAGAGCATTTTTGGCCTCCCAAAACCCCGCTTGGTGCATCTTATGCTCGGGTGCATCTTATAGTCTGAAAAATACGTAAATATAACGAATAAGATGGTTAACATTTTAAAAGTCTTACTATCTGGGATTGGCTTAGGCTGAGAACTCTTCAAACGCAGGGACGGCCGGAAGCGTGTTCGGTCATTGAAGCTCCAACTCTTTTGCACTTTTGTTGGGCTGCCCTCTGCGGTAATATCCGTACTTGGCGATCTTCTGTCCCCAACTGAAGCTTGTCTGTTCTTGATACTCTGGCCTCTCGGGCTAGCCATCCGCACCCGTTCTTTAAAGCTCAGCTTCTGACTGTGGAAGCAAAAACATGCATTTTTACTTCACTCACATTGATTTATGTATCATGCTACCATTATAGGTGAAGATACACGTTCAGCTGCATGTCTTTGGATGCAGATGTGAATGTATTCCATATGTTGAACTCCCTTTCCTCCTCCCCCACTCCAATAAAAAAATAATATTTGCACTGGTCAGTTCTTGATACAAAAGGAAGTAGGAAAACTTCAAGAATCACGGAAATCCCCATACCTGGAAAAGTTCACCAAGCTGCAGTATTAAGACCAAATACACAGTGATATTAATACTGATCACAATAATAATAATAATAATACACATTCCAGACATCATAAAGAATTGGGAAAAAAAGGAAAATATGTGACTGCCTCCCCTTGATACCATAGTAGCTCCCATCCTAAACTGTGGAATTTGTCTGCCTTGATACCAAAGCCTTGATATTAGGGAACACTTCTGTGAGATGGCCAGCCAGATAAATTGGATGGATGGATGGATAGATGGATGGATGGATGGATGGTGGATGGATTTATGGGGATCCATAAAAATTCATTTCTTATGGACTGAATCAATTTCCTTATAATATGATAGGTATTAGAGAGTTCATCAGAGGAATGTACTACTACTGAGAAAAAGAGCCTATATTACAGTAAGAGTGAAACAAAATCAATTAACAAAAAAAATATCAAATAAACTTAGCAAAGTTTCAGCTATAAATTTTGGCCAGCTCTAACTATGCTTTTAAATTGTACAACATAGGCTGTGCATGTAAGCTGCTCTACAATGGAATCAATAGTTTTCAAGTGCCATTATTTTTGCATGCAGTTTGTTAAAGTTAGACAAGCAAGATTAAAGTTATTATTCATGCATGCTCCCAAACATGACATTTTCCAACAGCCCACAGACATTAGCAAACACTACATTTCAGATTTCTTATGACCCAAAGCTCTATGCATACACAGACATAGACCATATATTACTAAAACTCTCATGTTTATTGATTTTTTTCCTTGTGTTTGCTCAAATGGCGCATTACCTCATAACATTTTTTGAACCAAGGTACCTAAAATCTACTAACTTCAAGAATGCGTAAAAAAAATCTGGGGCCCATTATTCCTGTGGATTTGCAATTTCCATGACAGACTAGTTTTATTCACAAAGTTTTGGTTGTTGCGATGCCCCCTGGTCACACGATTATGATTTCCCGCCAAGTTGCCAAAGTTAATGGAGAAGCTGGTAGAAAGTTGAAAGTCTCTACCATTCTAAATGGTTTTTCACCCAACTGTGGTCATTCTGTTTATGTAAATAAATATTGACTCATTATTGAAGTTTGTTTGCCACTAAAATTGTTTATTTATGATATATATTCTTCTTACATCATCACAAGACCCTTCTGCTCACATGAGACTAAACTACCTTTTTCTCAAGAATGGCCCAATGGATCTAACAAAACTCAGAACAAATACAGAATATTCAGTAAGTCTATCAGTAGAAAGATTGGCTCACAGAAATGTAATATTACATTCTGGGAAAGGGATTATTTATTTGCCAGTAATAGGCTATAGAAGCAAATAAAACTAGCAGGTTAGATAATTAATTTTTATCTGATCAAAATAGCCTTTTACCTTGAGAAATTAAGGACATTGTTTGTTTGTAGATACTCCTATCTGATTTGTACAAAAGAATTACAGATTGAGAACTAGGTAAAAATCTGTTTATTTTTTAGGTATTTTGAAGATTTTTTCCCCTAGGATTCTGTAACGGCAGCTGCTACCCTGGAACAATTGTTACTTCTTGTTAGAAATTGTAGACTGATGGTATGTGTATGCTCATGGCACTCCAAAATGAAGGGCTGCATAGCTCGATTTACTTAGAAGTATGCCATTTTTGACTTAAATGATAATTTTCAGTCAATGTTCTTTCAGTGACTTACGGATAATTCTCACTCAAAGATCATTTGTTCTGCAACCATTCAAAATTATGACGGTGCTGAACAAAGGGACTCATGACTTATGACCAAAGTTATGGTCATTGTAATACCCCTGTGATCACATGATTGCAATCTGGATGCTTGGCAAAGCATTTGTTGCACCTACAAATGGTTGTCTACACCCTGTGATCATGTGAATCGCATCTGCAATCTTCTACGCCAGCTTCTCTAGAAAATCAATGATGAAGACAGCAGGGAAGGTTGCAAGCTGCTATCGCCTGGCCAGAAGACTCCCCCTGGTTTCTGTGGGCTGACTGAAAAAGCTCTCTGCTGAAATCCAAGAGGGATTTTAGCACAGAATATTTACAGCCTGGGGTATCTTCTGTCAGCTGCTAGAGACAAGATGATTCTTTCTCATTTCTGAGGGCTGGCTGGAACAGGCCTGTGGCTAAAACCGAAGCAGGATTTCAGCCAGCCCTCAGAAATGAGAAAAATAACAGCCTCAGAATGGAGAGGCAGGATAAGATAAGGACATTAGGTGCCTGGGGCAGCGGGGAGGGGGGAGGCCCAGTGCAGGCTCCACACAAGTGTCTTCCTGCTCAGGGGCTGAAAATCTTGCTTTGATTACATCAGGGAGGATTTTCAGCTCTTGAGAAGAGAGGCAGCACAATAAGGTACAGTAAGGAGCATGAGGGGCCTTAGGGTGGGGAAGGCCTGCTGCAGGGTGTGGATATTGACAGGGCAGATTTTCAGCTCCTGAGTAGAGAGACATTTGTGTACAGTTTGCACCGGAGCTCCTTCCTCACCCGCTTGAAGCAACCCACGCTCCTTACCTGGCACTCTGTCCTATTAACATGTTAAGATTGTTTAAAGATCGCAACCAGGAGTGTCAAAATTGTGGTCTCTGAGCAAGATGATCATGTGACATCTTGGTTAACTACCGCTTTGCTCAGTGATCAAGATTCTAGTTCCAACTGTGGTTATTAAGCAAGGATTACTTGTGTAGAGATTGCAAATTAGACTGGATTATATTGGGATGTATACACTAAATTCTTTAATATACAGTAATTTAAAAGGAAATGGGGGTGGGGTGGGGGGAGATACCTTTTAAGGAACAACCGGAAGAAAATCTGAAATCTTTTCCAATTGTATTTGTTCCTGGGATGAGTACAGACTGTCTCTTATTTGGGCCATTAAGGTACAGATGGAAAAGCCTATCTGCCTGTTGCTATAGCTGCTAATCGAGTTCAGGCCTTGTCTGTTCTATTTAATCATGGTTCTTGCATCTTCATGCAACATGACAATAAAAACAGAGGAAATGGAAATGGATTCTACCACCACCAAAAGCCTTTAAAAATACATTCTCGGTGTCTTGCTGCTTTAACCAAGTACAATCTAAAAAGGAAATGTTTCTCTGTGGGATTATAGGAAATGAAATGAAATTATGAAACAGTGATTATGAAATTTGTAGATAATACAAAAAAATGTATACATGCAATTTAATATGTTTTATTACAAATACAAGCAGAATAGGCAGGAGACCCAATGCAGTGAATCAAGCACATGCCAGACAATTTCTAAAATTATAGTTTAAAAACTGCGGTAAAACAGTTAGAAAATTGTGTGGTTTTCGTTGTGGCATTCAAGACAGTACCTTTTCCAGAACTGGAAACAATCATGAGAAAGGCCTTCAACCTTAATTTCTGTTACTTGCAATGTAATTATTATTGCATAAACATTCATCAAGGATATTCCCATGTTACTTTTCAGAATGAATATACTTTGTTGGTTACAGGGCAAATCCTAAGGCTTTTCTCCCGAAGAAATTCACATGCCATGTTAAATTACTCTGGTGGACAAAGACGCCACTTTAGATTTAGAGAACATTTCTGATTAGCGCTAGCCAGAATTTGACAATCACAAACAATGCTTTCAAATTCAAGTTGGTGTTAACTGGAAATCTCAGTGGCTCGCAATGGGAACCAGTTTCAGATCCTGTTTGCTTAAAGTTTACTTCTATTGAGTATCAAAATTGATAAGAGAAATCAATTATATACTTCTGAACAACAGTCAGTGTGAAGCTAATGAATATTATGGTGAGTGCTATATTTTGAACTGCATTCACTTATGAGTCAGCAATATTTAGCAAAACCTAGCACCCTGAAAGTCTAGGATTAATCATCACATTGGCTCTTTGGCATGATAAAACCTGCCATGTTGCAATCTATGAATTATAGCCTTCAGACAGAATATTTAAAATATTGCATGGTTTGGTTTCTTGGACTAAAACTGTTTTATTTAAAAATAACATGGTGAATGACAGCAATAATACGTATTTTTATTTCTGCCATATTTATTAACATTAATTGAAGATAGATTAATTATCTGTCTAAAATGTTACATACAGTATGTTTAGGAAACAGCAACATTATTTGCTCTTTCCTGTTTGTTTATAAATTGCGGAAGCTGCCAGTGACCAGGAGTGGAGAGACTGCTCTGAGATCAACTTGTGAATTGTTTATTAGTTTTGATCATGACATTTAATTTTTTTTGACACAATCCTGTATGAAGGAGCATCAGATGAGGCTGATACTATATCCAGATTTGTGAGCCAGCTTTTAATTCCTAAGAATTAGGTAACTTTTACACTTTGGTGTGCTTTGCTTCCTAATCTGAACTTTTCTCAGAATATAGGAAACCAATTCTTATAAATTATAACTACAGTTCCTCGGTTTTGTATTGTACTCCTGTAATATATTTTATAATGTCCATGCTCTACTTGCAGGGGTCTCCAGCCTTGGAAATTGTAAGACTTATGGACTTCAACTCCCAGAGTTCCTCAGGCAGTAAAGCTTTGCTTCTAAGAATTCTAGTCTAAGAATTCAGAGTGAGCGCTGAGATTGAGAGGTAAAATTCTTGGAATATAGCCTCAATGAATGTTGAGAAGCATTGCTGAAAAATGCAATTTTAACGTTTGGAATTCACATTTTTCTGAGTTTTCTCTCTGCATTCTTAGTACACTAGAGGTCACTGTGATACCATTGCAAGGCTACTGAAGAAGGGCTCTAATTAAGTGTTTGGAGCCACTGCCTCCTGGTAGTTTCAGTTGTTTGTAATAATTTATTAAGATTTTAAAGAAAATGGAACAAGCTATATTTTACTTCTCTATTTTTAAAGAATGTCAAGAGTTATTTTGATTTGAATATTAACATGTCAGGGAACAATATTGTAACTGTTTGCTGCCAGGGACCAAGAGTGTTTTTCTTCAACGGATTCATAAACTTAATTTGGTATTATTTTTGGTAAATGAGACCCACTGATTCCAGTTGGGCTACATCACTCTTTTAGAAACAAATACAAAGACCTCCCAAGCTCAGATAAGGTAGGACAAAACTGTGTAAGGTAAAGGTAAAGGTTCCCCTTTTACAGGGGTGGGTTCAATTAGGTTCAATTTTATAAGGGTGGGTTCCTGCCGGTTCTACAGTGCCATTTAGAACCGGTTCCATCTCCCTCCCCCCACCCATCCGCACATCATCAAGATGAACAGCGAGAGGAGGAATTCTGGGAGTTGAAGTCCACAAGTCTTAAAGCTGTCAAGTTTGAACACCCCTGGGTTAGGGGTGCAAGGATCTTGTAACTTGACAGCTTTAAGACTTGCGTGCTTCAATGCCAGAGTTCCTGAGCCAACATTTTGGTTGCTAAGCAAGAGCATTGTTAAGTGAGTTTCACCACATTTTACAAGTTGGCCACTCCCACTCAGTCACATGACTGCCAAGCCACTCCCACCCAGTCACACGGTCAGCAAGCCACTCCCATCCGGTCACATGGCTGGAAAGCCACTCTCACAAAGCAGGCCACACCTACAGAAGAGGTTCTAAAAAATTTTGAAACCCACCACTGCCCTTTTAGGTAAGGTAAAGGTATAGGCCCTTTTCCCCATATCACAATTATTCTTACACCAAGGCACACAATCAATGCAGTTATCTAATTGCATGGATTATATTTTTTTTCCTATCATAGAAATTAATAAAAAGGCAAACTTTAAAAAAATATTTTGGTACAAAACTGCAGGCAGCAAGCAACAAGTAAATCTATAAGCAGCTGTGGTAGCAGAAGATGAGGAAAACCCAGCCCAAATTATGAAATAACTCTTCAAGGAGCAAAAAAAGCACCAAGAAGGGGAAATAAATTCTTCATGCACCTGATGTTAGTTGGCATTCCCATTATCATGTGAGTAGACAGGATGCTGGATACCTATGTTTCCGAGAGGTGTACATCCTGAAGAGCTTCTGTTTATTACTATAAAGCTTACTAGGAGTGAGGGGAAATAGAGGATCATATTACTAAGCATACCAGGTGATGAAGAGAGTTAGGTTTTCCATGTGAGCCAAACCAGTCTTGCTTTTATTTTCAACCAACCAACAAAACATTCATAAAATTACTGTTAAATTTATAATTTATATTAAACAGGTTATAATAAAGAATATTTGAAAAATTACCTTCAAAAGTCATTAAAGATTTATATTCCCTGAATGTATGGCTACTGTAATGTAGAAATTTTATAAATACTTGTTCAGCATAGAAACCAAGTTTCCTAACAGAGCAACATTCATTTCTCTATCGACCTCTGAGGAACATATAACCTATTTATACTTTCAACATAAATCCTACCGGGGAAATGAATTTCATTCAAACTATATAGATATTTTAATGTGCTTAAAATTGGATATTAAATTAACATTAGTATCTTACCGTATGTATAATAATACATCCCCAAAATAGATGGGATATTTATGAATAAATATTTTGTTGGAAAAGGAAATGTTTTTTATAGTCATATTCATAAATATTTAAGATTTCAGATAATCCTATAATGTTAATATTGGTAGCTTATTGAAATATTACACTTATCTTTGAAAATAGTTATTCATGTGACAACTTGGTTTGTTAATGCAGCTTAGCATAAGACTGTATCCTTATGTTTAATTATCCTTTTAAAATGCTTAATTTGCATATTGATACCAATAGAGTACATTTGAAATGCTGGTAGACGATGCCACTGTAATATTCTAGCGATCCAATGGTTTTAGTTTTGGAAAATTCCTGTTATATTATTTATATTCACTATAAGGCTATCAAGCAATCATTAATTCAGATTATCCTGTTTACGACTGTTGTGCATTAAACACGAAAATAACTAAACGTCTGCATAATGAGATTAACTACATGAAACATGAACACAACATAAAGGGAATATCCACTAAACAGATTGCTAAACCTGAATTGTGATCATTATGACCTACAACTAAAATAAAAAAGGCAATTCGTTTTATTGAAAGTGGTTTATTTAATGAATATAAGGGTGTATTTGTATAATACAGGTATGAAGAAAATCCAGTTTATAAAGTCGAGGCCCTGAGATGGAATGCCAATTGGAAAAAAAGGAAAAAAAAAGTTTAAATATTTGAAATACCAGTATTATAAATATTAATATGAACAGTTAATGAAAATATTGTTAGTAAATTCAGTTTCGAAAGGTATTTGTTAAGAATTATTAGGGATATTTTTCTTACACATAGGCAATTAAATTTCCTGGGAACCCATGCACTCTTTTTTTATTGACAATGTTGGAACAATTAACAAACCATATACAACTAGTACTGTCTTTGATCTAATATATTTAACACTGCTATAAGACATTCTAGCCAACTTTAGATTTATATGCCGAAGAGCCAAGTAGGATGGTATGACACAGGGAGAGTACATGAGACATGTCAAATGGGCTGGAGGGAGTGTGAGGGAGGAGCAATAAAGGTTGGGAGTGTGCTTGGGGGTGCGCGAGTGGTGAAGACGGCATGAGCACAGAGGAGCAGCAGAAGGGTTTGTGAGTTTGTGAATATGTGATTTTTCTCTGCTGGCTTCCCCGCTGACTGATTGGGGAAGCCAGCAGAGGTTATAAATGACAATCACGTGATTGTTGGATGTATGTCAACTGGTTGTAAATGTGAATAGATTGCCAAACACCTAAATCATGATCATGTGACTGTAGGGGGTGCTCGAATGGCTAGAATTATAAGGATTGGGTGTTAGCCCCGTTATAACTTCAAACTGTTGTTGAACAAATGGTTGTAGGTCAAGGACTTCCTATATTTGTATAATAATTGATGTAAGGAAAAGAGAAAAAGATTAACCAATACATAGAATGCCTATTTAAACTATAGATTTTGGGAGAGATTTTAGAAGAGAAATCTTAGGATGCCAAGAAGGTTGAGTAGTGTGTAGGAATGGTCAATCAATCTAGCTCAGTGCTTCTTATCACTCTACATACATATTTGAAAACAAGTGGGACAGTGACTTAAGTCTCACATGTTTTTAAAAGAACAAGGCCTATTCATAGAAATAACTTTTATTTCTGGCAATTAATTACATTTAAAAATAATGCATTTATCAGGAGGCAACATAACAAAGAGGATGGTTATCAAATTTATATTTATTTATTTATTTATTTCGATTTATTTATTTCGATTTATATAACCGCTCCTTCTCCATCGAAATGGACCCAGGGCGGTGCACAGGGAGTTAAAATCAATAAATAACAATAAATACAGTAATAATGTCTAAAATGAATTAAACTAAGGACCTGTGCTAAAACATTCCCATTAAAATTCTAAAATACATTTACTCGTTGGCTAAAATAGAATTATATCAGAGCTCTAAGCTCTAAGCTAGACCGGCTTGATGGAAAAGATACGTCTTAAGTGAGCGGCGAAAGAGGGGAAGGTCTGTTTAGTCTGCTTATGTAGTAATCTTCCAGGGATACCTGTCAAATCATGCTGGAAATAATTTGATGATCTAAATGAGATTTTTATGATCTGTTGTTGCTGCCACCAAACCCCCAAGATATTTTGACCTACAGTTCCCATAGTGCATCAGCAGCAGATCAAAGCTTGAAATACTTGGTTGGAGAAGGATGGACTAAATGCAAGTGAATGCAAGTAGGTACCCTATAAATATTTTGTAACTTTCATTTTGTTCCAGCCAGCATGATTAATGATATGGTATGATGGAAAGTATAACTAATCATCCGGAGGGCATTGGATTGCTCAATCCTCAGGTAGTCAGTTATATACAAAGACTGAATCAAATCAGAATTCTTCCTATACTTTATCTGCTGTATAATAAATGGATCTGTCAGATCTTGGTTATTTGGTTGAACTTGATGACTGCAGCTGAGGACAACAGTAGAATTTGCACCTGCTGATAGCAGCCTTTCCTGCATGACTGCCAGGTGGCTGGTTTCAAATGTCTGACTTGCAGGGCAGGCAAAATGTTCTACAGAATTGTATATGTAGAAGAGCCTGGTAAATGACTCAAAGGCACATCAAAATAAGGATAAAAAACTATGTAGCTACCACATGTATTCACACACACACACACACACACACACACACACACACACACACACACACACACATCTTTTCATTTTAGATGGTTTAATTCAGACTTAGAATTTATTTACTTTACATTTTCATTCTAGGAACTTAAGGAGGTATGTATATTACTCCCTCTTCCAAATTTTTATCCTCACCACACTTTATCTGGTTAATTAAACTAAGAAATAGCGATTTCCCCCCCAAAATAATCCTGCATGCTTTCTAGATGAACTGGAATTTAAATGTGGGTATCCTCATCCTAATCCAACTTTATAATCCCTATAGTATATTGGTTTTTAGTCATTCTTCCAACAGACCCAACTACACCAGTAGAATATATTATAGAAAAGACTAACCTTAAACCCACTGTTTGCAAAGGCAGATTGCTATGGGCAGGTCCTTTCTCTGAATGTAGCCCATAATATTTTTAAGGAATGAAAACTATTACTTAAGCATATCCTACACTGACTTTATTTTCAAAGACCTTTACAAAAGTAAAGCAAAAATGTTTGTTCAAATCAGGCAAAATATTCTGATTAGTTTAAAACAAGCAATGGCTACATTCTACAGAAATCTGTTGTTTATGGCTACATTCTACAGAAATCTGTCATTTACCTTCTTCTTAACTGAAGAACTTCCTCCCTTTTACCTTGAGCAACATTTTGTCTGCTTCAGAATAATGATCTACCTAGGAAATGTTTTCCCCCTTTCTCCTAATTGGATTCAAGCACAGCCTTTAATTATTTTGCAGTAAAATAATAATATTTCCATTCTCAAAGTGGTATAAAATTTCCAAAATAACATTTAAGATTGTAAACAATATACATAAAAACACTACAAACCTGCTTGATGCTTCCCCTTGTTCTTTCCTTCATGAGTCAGATAATAGGAGAGAGAGGGTTTTGGGGAGGAAAAAAATGTGTTATGCTGGCAGTACCCATCATGATGTGCTTTCAAATATTATTAAATAATTTTAAAGTTGCAGTTGGATTTGTTAATTAAATGAATGCTTAAAAAATTATAACCAAATATTTTTAAAAAGCAAGCACAAACATCCAAGCATGGATTTGTATTTATAGTGACATTAAAAAAAATGCTATGTTAATGCATGCTCAACATGCTTATCATACATGTTTAGAGAGAGAGAGTTGACAAAGCATTTAATAGGCAAAATGTAGTGCTCATATAAAAATAACAGAGAACTGTACCTATCTGCGGTAATGAAATAGAGTTAATTTACTCACTGAGACTAAGGATGTCTTATAAAAGGACCAATTGCATTTCTTTTTGGCCATAACTATCTTGTAATATGTAGAGCTGTGGCTTAATTGTTTATTTATAAGAACTGAAAACTGATATGGCCAATATTACACCTTTACAACTTGATGCCTAATAAAATTGCTGTGCAAATATACAAATTTATTCCAAAAACTAACTTAACTGATCTTTCTGCTACAGAAAGTATTAAATATGCAAACTACTGGGCTAGGTTTTAAGGACAAGAGACCTCTAATATTGTTACAGCTGTATATGTAGCTCCTTCAAACATTTTTGTTACCAGAATTGCGAGAAACATGCATCATCATTATTATATTTAAAGTAACATTTCTGCAAAAATAGGAAATTAATACATATTTGTTGATTACATTCTACAACAAGATGGGAAGATAACAATAACTTCTTGCCTAGTTAAGAACAATGCACTGGACAATAAAGATTTTGCTTCCTGAACACTTTTGGGTGTGATATTATAGATTTTTGGCTAATAATCACAGAAATAAGCTGTAATTTAACCTTTCATGTACCATTTTACAAAAATTGTCTGTTTTTATACAATAGCCATGCTGCACACATACAAAAACATAGGACTGTGTTGAAGCACATCCACTATAACAACAAGTGCAATTGGAATATCTGTGGAGATCTAAGAGTAGTGGCGCTGCTGCTTTGAAATGCAGTTCAGATATAACAAGTACTGTTACTGTTGAGAATGGAACTGCCATGCAAGAGAGTTGCATTACATTAAAAAGAAGTGGCCATTTGCAAAATCATTTTGTCCCAGGACAGAAAAATGTGGCACATGAATCACTTGTTAACCTGACAAAGATATTTTCCCCCTGCTTTACACAAAATCTGGACTGCTGAAAAAAATTATGAAATCAATGAACAAGGAAGGTTAAGGTTTTCGCTATTTGAGATGGATATTTCCAACAATAATTGATGGCAAGAATAAGGAAGGCAGTTTTATTGGTCCACAGATCAGATACATCATCAATGACAAGCACTGTGAAGATCTAGTGGGGCCAGAGAAAATTGTCTGGAAATCATTCAGGGATGTCACTGAGAATTTTCTTGGCATTCATTCAGTTGGCTGACAAATTTTGTACAGCATACAAGATCATGAAGTGCAACATGTCATTGAAGATTCATTTTTTGCATTCACGCTTGGACTTCTTTCCTGAAAAATCTGTTGAATTCTTGCAGCACGTTGGAAACATTATGAGATGAAATACATTACATAAATTAAAAGTTAATTTCATATCTCAGGATTCGTACATGATACAGTCATTTGAAATTATATTTGTGTTCAGTTTGAAGGACTCTTATCATAAACACCAAAAGTTTTTTAGGAAGCAAATTTTTTGAAAAAAGGAAACTTAGATTGTGTATTTGTTGATCACACTCTATCACATGATGTAGTGAGAAGATCACCTTGACTTGTTACCTAGCTAAGAACAGTATCTGAAGAAATAGTAAAGAGCTATCTGTTCTCCAATTCATCAAGGCAATGCAAAGTCACACATTTCTCTTTTACTGAAAAATGATTGTTTCCCAAGAATCATATCTGTATGCCTAACTGAAATTGGTAAACACTCATTATGAGTTTCATCACTGGCACCCTCCTACATGTTTCTCATTGAAAGAGGAAATATATGACTCTAAAGGACAATACTGATAGCAAGGTGATATTTAAGCTTCTGTTTTTTTTTTTAAAGTATTGTACTGCAGTGGGAGTAGTAGTAGAGTTTTGTGTTGAACTAATCAACACAAGGTTTTTTTTTGTCTAAATGCTACAAACCAAAGATTGTGTTAGTGTAGATTAATATGATACTTTGACCTTAACTGAGGAACATTAATTTGCACAATGGAAAATTCAAGATGCAAAGTGAAGGAAAAAAACCCATGTTTCCTCTTCCATTTATAAGCAGAATTAATATGAGCAAGCAATGGAAGTCAGTATAAATAGTATACATCCAAAAATGCATATATTCCTAACTATGTGAAGTGAGATGAATTAACTCAATCCTATACCTAGCTAGATGGTGTTAAAAGGATAGGTTTCAGCAAGGATTTGAGGACTGCAAAATTCTTTAACACTTAATTATAAAATTTGTTAAGAAGCAAAATAAAATAGAAATTAGATTGATCTTATTTGGAAGATGTATGTGTATGTGTCCCAGTTTGCTACCTGAGTTCCTCAGTGAAAGAAAATAAAAGGAAATGAGTGGGGAAAAGGGAAAGGAGAAAGACAAGACAAAAACCACAGACTGATTTGTATAATCTCAAAACCAGATATCAAGTACAACACCAGCTGCCATATTTTTACCTACTTTGTAGGGCTGCAGGTATGTAAGGCCTTCAAATGAGGCTTCCAGGTAGCAATGGAAACCGATTTCTCATCAGCTGCATAACTACGCCATACACACTATGTGTAGATATATGATAAAAGAAAAAGGCAAACAAAAACGGAGAAGCATATTAGTAAACGGATACAAGTATTGTTTTTTGTAGCATTCATAGCACTGATACATGCCTGAGGGATGGAAGACTATATTCATAATATCGCCAGGTAGCTGTCAGGTTTGTTCGTCTTGAATCGGTAGAATAAAACCGCCAAGTAGCCTGATTTGAGGAAACAATAGAAAGTACAACAGATCTAACAATATAGGAAATGAAGCACTATTAATAGGATGGAAAATTTGGATTTTGTTCAAACTGGATACAATTGGATTAATTAATTTGGAAGGGCTGTGCTTGTACAATGTAATGAAGGTATTAAATTTAAGGATTCAAGTATAGAAAAAAACAATAAACAAAGGAGTTTTAATTATATATGCAAGCAACCGTGCGCATCAAAATCTTTAAGAAAGTCTTTTGCTGTAATTTTTTTCATAGTGTAATTGACTTTTATGGGTTTTTTTTTTTACTATTCTTCACATTGGCCAACAGTACATTCTTATCAAATGCCCATGATATTTTCTATCTTATTTGTCTCAAACAGTGCTTTTTAAAAAAGCAACTGGACTATTTTTTTTTTTCATTTCCCTTGAGGAAGAAGACATTTTGCTTCTCATCTGAGAAGCTTCATTAGTACTGATGAGGCTTTTTGGATGAGAAGTGAAATGTCTTCTTCTGCAAGGGAAAAGAAAAAAAGAAACACGGTCCTTTTGAAAAAACAAATTTGAGATAACTGTGACTTGGATCAGGGGTCTTCAACCTTTGCAACTTTAAGTCTGAAGGACTTCAGCTCCCAGACTTCTCCAGTCAGCTTTGCTGGCTGGAGAATTCTGGGAGCTGAAGTCCTTCAGACTTAAAGTTGCAAAGGTTGAAGACCCCTGACTTGGATGACTGAGAATCTCCAGAGACATCTTAGTTATTTATTTTACAGTACATTATTTAGATATTGCTTATGTGGACTGTAAGCACTTTGCAATTACAAGATTAGAAATGTAGAAATCAATCACTTCAGGCCAAAACTCAGTGTAACCCTTCCATAATAAGTCACCAACAAGCATGCCATCCATCAAATACCCAATTAACAATGGATCTTCACAGCTTTCACAAATACCAGCAAACGGGGCATGGAATAGTTCCTGCTTGATAACAGAACATTAGGCTACGTTAGAAGTTAATAACTGGGCTTTGAGCATTTGAAAATAAGGCTGTTGCAATATATCAGATTGGTATAAATAATTAATCGAAGGTCATAAAATCATTTTGAATGATCACAGTTCAAAAGGATTGTATTTTTAGACACATTATCCTAATATTCATGGCTGACAGGATGCATTTTCACAAGAAACTTGCCTGTTAATGCTTTTAACCATTATGCAATGCTATATCCTCGGAATATAAGTGCACAAAATGATCCAATAATATAAATTTACCTTTAATACCTCTAAAATAAGAATGTATTATTCCCAACTCTTCAGATCCTTCCTGCTCTGTGGTAAAAGAAGCCATTTACACCAAATGCAAAAATACAAACTGCTTTCCTCATGGATAGCTAACAGTTACAAGAGAAAAACAAGACTCAAGCAATAGTCTGTTCTCTTGAATGACTCTTTGGTACAACCGGCAACTCTGCAGTCCTATGTTCATTTATTTGGGAATAAATCCTACTGAATTCCCCTGAACATACGTGTGAGTGGACGCATTCAAGTGTAAAACATTTTTTACAGTAGGCTTTGGGATGGAGGGCCTTACTGAACAGCCTTCCCAAATTTGAATCCATGCAGATGGTTTGTACTCAGTTCTCTTCATCTCTGACCATTTGCTGGCTGAGGATGAAAGGAATTCTAATCCAAATAACTCAAAAGACCCAAGATAGGGAAGGCTGCTCTGAAGAAGGGAGAATGTGTGTCACAACCTCCTCTTTCAGTTCATCTGGCATGAATCTTAAGATGTATTTACACTCAAGGCTCACTCGGGATCAAATGAATCAGAGGTTTTCACCCCCCTGCTTGGTCTGGCCTTCTCACATTCAAGCAATATATAAAATTCTTTTTAGAATAACAAGAGCTGGAAGGGACCTTGGAGGTCTTCTAGTCCAACCTCCTGCCTAGGCAGGAAACCCTACAACACTTCAGACAAATGGTTATCCAACAGCTTCTTAAAGACTTCCAGTGCTGGGGCATTCACAACTTCTGGAGGCAAGTCGATCCACTGATTAATTGTTCTAACTGTCAGGAAATGTCTCCAAATTGCTTCTCTCCTTGATTAGTTTCCACCCATTGCTTCTTGTTCTGCCCTCAGGTGCTTTGGAGAATAGTTTGACTCCCTCTTCTTTGTGGCAGCCCCTGAGATATTGGAACACTGCTATCATGACTCCCCTAGTCCTTCTTTTCATTAAACTGGACATACCCAGTTCCTGCAACCATTCTTCATATGTTTTAGCCTCCGGTCCCCTTTGTTGCTCTTCTCTGCACTCTTTATATATATCATCTAGGTATATTTAATCACTAGGCTGAGAGTAACCACTTTAAAACTACTGTGTCCATATAGTATAACTTTATATAAGTTACTAGCTGGTAGACAGAGAGGCCATATCCTCTTTTTCCCTTCAGTATGAAAAGAGATATGGGAATACCAAAGTATATTTTAACATAACTGCTAACACTTGGGGGTAATGCTATCTATTTTTTCCATGCTGTTATTCTTTATAGTCTTTATAGTGTAAAGAAGGGGTGTCAAACTCGATTTCATTAAGGGCCGCATCAGGGTTGTGCTTGATCTTGGGGGAGAGGTGGCCGTGGCCAGGGTGGCTGTGGCAAGCTCAATGTTACTCGTGTTGAGGCGTCTGTGGTGGCCCGAGTGCTCTGCCAGTAAAAGCAGAGCTCAGGAGCCTGTGAGGGCCTCCTGCAACTCTCTGCCAGCAAAAACGGAGCTAGGAGGGGGCGGCCCTCCCAAGCTCCGTTTTTATTGGCAGAGGCACTATAGGCCGGCCCTTCGCTGTTTCCAGAGTGGTCCTGTGGGCCAGATCTAAGTACCCTGTGGGCCAGATTCCAGGCCCTGGGCCTTGAATTTGACACCCCTGGTGTTAAAGCATATAGCATATCCCAGAACTGTACACTGGGATAGCCTAAACCTAATTCATAGTATAATAAAAATTCTAGCAAGCATTTTTTCTTTTCAATAGCATCCTGTTTGTGTAGCACTCTGTTTGCGAGTAGGAAGATAGTGGCTGCATAGCTATTACCTCTAAGAGAAGCATAAACAACAGTCCAGCAAAAAACCTGAACCATCTCTCCGCAGAGACATTTGGCATTTCTGTTTCATAGCCATAATCCAGCATAATTTGGAAGCCAAAATCCCTTAGAAGAGATTTGGTTCAGCTTCCAAATGATAATGAGGCTTACTCATACAGGAAGAACAATGACAAGAACCAAAGAATGTGAGAATAATTCTGTGCCCCTATGTATCATACATTACATAAACTAACTCCCTTCAAAGGAGTGTAATCATTTTAATTATAGGATGCTGGGTATGAGGAAAGTGAAGGAATTCATTCAAAACAAAAGAAACAAATCTTTGTACTAATAACTGGCCAATTAAAACATCAACTATTTAGACATTTGAATGTATTTTGATTCCTTCTACATGACAATATTACTATAATGTGTTCACCACCTTAGACAAAAAAAAATCATTAAATACACTCATGCAAGCTATAGGAAATTATTATTTGGACAAAGGACTCTTCATTCAAACTTCCCTGACATATTGTCAGAATTCCACTACTTAAAAATTAATTGAATATATACAAATGCATGTATGATACATTAATCTATCATTATTTATCAAATATTATAGTTCATTTACTGTAATACTAGTTATTGAATCCCCATTCTTTTGCAACGGTTATTTGTTGAAATTGAAAGTGAAACCCAAACTCCAAAAAAACAATAAGTGAAAAGAACAACTGTGATAATTCTAAATGGAAGTATCAGGGTTTGATTAAGGCTATTTGGCTTAGTTTATTATGTGAACCCAGATGATGTAGTTTGTAAGCCATGATTTATGGCTTAGCATGTTCTATAAACCTAGCTACTTATGGTTTGTAAATCACAATTGATGGCTTACTTAGTTGTGAGTCAGCCAATAAACCACTCTAAGTAGATATCCAGATTGAGAAGTTTGTGGATTGTATAAAACACATTAAATCAATTATGGTTTAGCAAATGGGTTTGGTATGATACATGAACTTAGCTTGTATGTGAAATAGCCCAGCTGCTTGATCACACATTTGTGCACATTATTCTAGTTCCAATTGGTGTTATGGATGTAAAAACCTGTTTTTTTTAACTTCCTCAACGGAATTAGAACGAAGAAGAATGAACGGGAATGATCATCCCTAAATATATGTATTTCTCTGAAACCTGGCACCACTGAGCTTGTAATATTCATTAACAGGAATTTTTGAAAATCTGCTTCATTTGCTACTTACTTGAATTAAACTGGCAGCAGGGTTTCTTCTTTTTTCAAAATGTTTCTGACGATGCTGTTCCTGTACTTTTAATGCAAATCCTGACCCTAGAATGCCCTTAAATACAATGCAAAAGTTCATAATCAGAAAAAAATAATTTTGGTAACAATGAAAAACCTACAATATGAAAAACCTAAAGTAAGTATTATATACATGACCTGTATGTCATAGCATGGTTTGGTTCAATATTTGAAATGACATTATTGGACCAATGTGGAGAACATCAGGTGCATTTAATAATCATATGGGACAGGATTCTGCCAAATTCCTACAAACCAGGAAACAGCACAAGTTAAAGAACTCTAAAAGTGGGTAACATGGAAAGCCCTGAATTCTTCCTTTGCCCTTACCCTTGTTGTTGTTGTTGTTATTACTATCACTGTAACCATGTTTTTTCCAGTCAGTTGTCTCTCACTGTAAGTTTATTTTCAATGCAGCTACTTTATTATTAGGAGAGAATTGAGAAAACCAGCATTGGGGGAACTAACAGGCAACCTTTGTCTTGTTATCTAATCTTCCATGATTAGGGGATTTTTTTGTCACTTCATTGCCTCTGTCTTGTTTTCAACACCATCCTGGAAAGATCCCCAATCCTCTTTCCAAAATAGTAGAGGAATGTTGTAAATAGTTTAGGAAGAAGGTTACATCACTTATTTTCATGTCCCACTGATGGAAACTTTTGCTGAAGGTGCATTAGCCACACCACGAGCTGTAGTGGCGCAGTGGTTAGAATGCAGTATTGCAGGCTAATTCTGCCAACTGCCAGCAGTTTGACCCTGGCCGACTTAAGGTTGACTCAGCCTTCCATCATTCTGAGGTTGGTTAAATGGGGACCCATTGTTGGGGGCAATATGCTGACTCTGTAAACCGCTTAGAGGGGGCTGTAAAAGCACTATGAAGCGGTATATAAGTCTAAATGCTGTTGCTATTATAAGCAATTTCATTCTGAGAGAACAATTGGCCATCATACTTCAAGGACTACACTAGATTTTTCTAGTGACTCTTCTTTAAGTATGCAACTACTACATAGAATGTTGTCACTTTAAGTTTTCATACTTCAGCAACTATTTTTCTAATTAGGGAATGACAGAGCATGAGAAAGCCAATTTGGTCTAGTGGTTAAAGCACCAGGCTAGAAAGACCATGAGTTCAAGTCCCACCTTAGCCATAAAAGCTGGCTGGGTGACCTTGGTGCAGTCACTCTCTCTCAGCCCACCCCACCCCACAGGTTGTTGTTGTGGGGAAAATAAGAGGAGGAAGGTGTTAGGTATGTTCACCACCTTTATTTTATTTTATTTTTTTATTTTTTTATTTTATTAAATTTATACCCCGCCCTTCTCCAAATGGACCCAGGGCGGCGCACAGGGATGTTAAAATACATACAAAATATATAAAATATATAAAATTTAAAAAACTTATTCTAATAAATAAACCCTGCGCTAAAAACCGAATTAAAAATCCCAAGTTTAAAACTGTCTAATAGTCAGTAATGGAGGTTACGCTAGGCCGGCTAGATGGAATAGATGTATCTTCAGACACTTGCGGAAGAGGCGGAGGTCGGAGATGGTGCGGAGTTCAGGGGGTAAGTCGTTCCAGAGGGCTGGGCCCGCCACAGAGAAGGCTCTTCCCCTGGGTGTCGCCAGTCGGCATTGCCCAGCCGACAGCACCCTGAGGAGGCCCTCTCTGTGGGAGCGTATCGGTCTGAGGGATGTATGGGGCAGGAGGCGGTCTCGCATATAACTAGGCCCCGAGCCATGGAGCGCTTTAAAGATGGTCGTTAAAACCTTGAAGCGCATCCGAAAGACCACAGGAAGCCAGTGCAGCTCGCGCAGGATAGGTGTTATGTGGGAGTGTCTAGGCGCTCCCGTAATCACCCACGCGGCTGCATTCTGGACTAGCTGCAGCTTTCGGGTGCACCTCAAGGGGAGCCCCATGTAGACAGCATTACAGTAGTCGAGTCGAGAGGTGACGAGTGCTTGAGTGACTGTGTGTAAGGCACCCCGGTCCAGTAATGGGCGCAATTGGCGCATCAGGCGTACCTGATGAAACGCCCCCCTGGCCACGGCTGCCACATGATCTTCCATAGACAGCCGGGAATCCAGGAGGACACCCAAATTGCGCGCCCTCTCCCCGGGGGCCGGTGTTTCGCCCTCAATGGCCAGAGTTGGAATAATCTGGCTGAACCGGGGCGCCGGAAGCCACAGCCACTCAGTCTTGGACGGGTTGAGCTTGAGTTTGTTACCACCCATCCAGATCCGTACGGCTTCCAAGCACCGGGACATAACCTCGACGGCATCGTTGGGGTGGTCTGGGGTGGATATGTACAACTGAGTATCATCAGCGTACAGATGATATCCCACCCCAAAACCACGGATGATCTCACCCAGCAGCTTCATATATGTGTTGAACAGTAGGGGCGAGAGGACCGACCTCTGAGGAACCCCACATATGAGGGGTCTCGAGGCCGACCTCTGCCCCCCTGCCAACACATATTGCGACCGACCAGAGAGGTAGGACGAGAACCACCGCAAAACGGTGCCTCCCAGCCCCAACCCCCCCAGTCGGCGCAATAGGATACCATGGTCGATGGTATCAAAAGCTGCTGAGAGGTATAATAGGACTAGGATAGAGGAATATCCTCTATCCCGCGTCCTCCAGAGATCATCAACCAACGCGACCAATGCCGTCTCGGTGCTGTGCCCGGGTCGGAAGCCGGACTGGCGCGGGTCTAGATAATCAACTTCCTCCAAGTGTCGCGGAAACTGTTGAGCCACCACACTCTCAACAACCTTCATTAGAAAGTGGAGGTTGGAGACGGGACAATAGTTCTCTAATAATGCTGGATCCAGGGACGGCTTCTTGAGGAGGGGCCTTACTACCGCCTCTTTCAAGACGGCAGGCAAAGATGCGTTGACAATGCCCTGGAGCCAGCCTCGTGTCGTCTCCCAGGATGCCAGTACAAGCCAGGAGGGACACGGGTCCAATAAACATGTGGTAGCCCTAAGTCTCTTTGACAACTTGTCCATATCCTCGGTGGTAACAAAATCAAACTCCTTCCAAGATGGTGTCACAAGAACAGCCTCGGCCCGCTCGACTGGACCACTGTCGATGGAGGGTAGCTCGTTCTGAATCCGAGTGATTTTCTCCTGCAGATAAATCCCAAATTCCTCTGCTCGACCCTGTAAAGGGGCTTCCCGCGGCCTCTGTTGAAGGAGGGAGCGGATCACCCCAAACAGGGCGGCAGAGCGGTTATCTGCGGATGCAATAAGAGTGGCACAATACTCACATTTGGCCACTCTTATCGCCACTAAGTAAGTCCTAATATGGTCTCTCACTAGTGTTCGGTCGGCTTCGGAGCGAGAAGATCTCCATCTGCTCTCTAGGCGTCTCTTGTGGCGCTTCATCTCCCTAAGCCCCTCGGTAAACCAAGGAGCCCAGGTGGTTTGTCGCCGTAAGAGAGGCCGCAAGGGCGCGACTCGGTCCAAGGCCCCCGTGGCCGCACTTAACCATGCGGCCACTAGGTCCTCAGTCGAGTCGCGGGGCAAGTCCACAGGAATTGGCCCAAGCTCCCTTTGGAACCTTATCGGGTCCATCAGGAGCCTGGGGCGGAACCATATAGGAATGTCCGGTTCCGCCTCCCCGCAGTGAGGTGCGGCGATCGGAAAGTCGAGCCGAAGGAGAGTGTGAGTTATTTGTATATCATAACTTCTTGTCATGACCTTTAACTGAATAAAACAATGCATCACCGGACAATACCTTCTGAACAATATATCTCAAATTTCAGAATGTGTCCAAATTCAGAGAGCCACGAATCCTGAGAAAGTGAAATTTTGGGAAGTTATGGCTGCTTCAATGCTACTAGTTTTTGCTGCTACAGTCATGTGATATTCATTTTTGTTTGATGATAGTATCCCATCCTGTCTTGTAATCCCTTGCTCCCTCCTCTACCCAACAGCAGCCAGTGAACTGTCTGCTGGAAAGGGAAGGAGAGGGGAGGGAGGGAGGGAGGGAGGAAGGAAGGAAAGAAGGAAGGAAGGAAGGTTTCTGATGTTTCCTGCCAGCTTCCCATAAGGAAACTTAGTGGGAAAGCTGGTAGGAGATTAGAAGTCGCTCCTGCTCCTAATGCTTTTTTGCCCATCTGTGGTCATTCTGTTTAGGTAAGTAAATATTTCTGAAATGATGACCCAACAGGGCACAGGTTTCTAGTCCTCAATAAAACAGAATTCTGCTTAATAGACGCTTGAATCTGTTTTGTAATGTACAAATTACATTCTTAGTTATTTTATTAATTCTACCAGTTATGTAGTTTTATCATTTCATGTTACAACTAAAAGAAAAAAGCTGGTAGAGTCAACATTAACCTTATGGTTAATTTGGTATTTCAACCAGGGATGTTTGTTATGTTTATGCCAACTTAATAAAAGTGCAGCACCCTACATGCAAATAAAAGGATGCTGTTTAGTATATTGTGGAATATTATTTGCATATGTTTAGAAGTAGATTATTATTAATGGAAAATATCAAAAATACATGCTTGGTTGTACAGCGACCCTGATTTGAAGGACTCACTATAATTCAGTTGCACATGAAGGTGCATGAAGCTTCTATTAGGAACAGCGTACCAGTGTATCAAAGCCCCTCCCCCCATTGAAAAAACAAAACAAAATTGTCTTAAAATATTCTCCTCTGGCATCTTAAGTGTACCTGTGTGTGCTGAGAATCAGATTTAGCTCTTCAAGTCCAAATCACTGGGGAACTCTAGAGTATATGTATTAGGTTGCATTTATCGCGTATTTTACTTCCATCTAGTGCTGTTTGAAATTGCTAAAAACTTTCAAGAAAGTGTCGATATCTGTTTATGAGGAAGCTTAACTTTTAGCTGTGAAAAGTCACTGGAATTTTAGCAGCCAAACAATAAATTTTCTTGAAGAGCATTAGTTAGCTGCCGGATCAGAAATGGCATCTACTCCTAGACTCGTGATGGCAAACCTATGGCACGCGTGCCACAGGTGGCATGCGGAGCCATTTCTGAGGGCACGCAAGGCGTTCCCCTGTCAGCTCCAATGCACTGGCCAGCTGATTTTAGGCCTTGATTTTCAGCCAATTTTCGCTCTCTGGAGGCTTTCCTGAAATCTCCAGAGAGTGAAAAACCACTCAACAGGCAATTCGGAAGTCCATCCCCAAACTTCCGGTTTGCCTGTTGGGCCATTTTTCAGGCTTCCCAGGTTTCTAGAAAGTCTCTGGAGCCTGGGGAGGGCAAAAAACGGACCTACTGGGCTCACCAGAAGTTGGAAAACAGGCCGTTTCTGGCCTCTAGAGGGCCTCCGGGGCAGCGGCGTGGTGGTGGTGGTTATGTGCACATGCACAAGGGGCATAGTGTGGGGGGGATTAAATTATCGGGAGGGCACGCAAGCTCGAGCGATAGCGCAAATGTGCATGCTTTTGGCAGCTGAGGCAAAAAAGGTTCGCCATCACTGTCCTAGATGAATGTTTCAGTGGAGTCCTTGATTCTCTCTGAGCTTGGTTTTTGTTTGCAGAGGTTTCATTACCTGACTAGATAAGATCTTCAGTGCTAGAAGGGAGTGAGCCCCCCCCCCCCCAATTAATTGCTGGTGGGGATGTGATTTTGTCCTTGTTGTTCCTTGGTTAGGCTGCTGGTTTGTTTGTCTGGTCTTATATTTTCTATTAGGAAATGCTTTACTTTGCTAATTAATATTTAATGGAGTTCCTGCACTTCTTCATTACTAACCCAAATGAGCTAAATTAAAAATAATCATAATCTGACCAAAAATTGCTAAAATGTTCCTTAGTCTTCTAGCAGATGAGCATTTCTTATAGATCAGGGGTTGGCAACCTTAAACACTCAAAGAGCCACAAAGGTCCTAACTGGAAACCCCCTGTTCGATTCTGGAGCCAACTGGAAGTACAGTTCCCCCACCATAGTGTCTCTTCCTAGCGTGGCATCCTTTTTCTTTTGCCGACCGGAAGTCTGGTTCCCCCTTCCCCCCACCATAGAGTCTCCTCCTAGTATGGTGTCCTTTTTTGTCTGCCGACTGGAAGTCCGGTTCCCCCACCATAGTCTCCTCATAGCGCGGCATCCTTTTTCCTCTACCTGTCCTAACCGAAAGCCCTATCAATTGTGGAGCCGACTGGTGATAGAGAGCTGAAGCAGAGGGATGCAAGAGCCACATGTAGTTTCAGAGCTGAAGGTTGCTGACCCCTGTTATAGATAATTTCTGATTTTCTTTTAAAGGTAATTAAATTTCTTAACAAGAAATCTTGTGTAGGAAATGGAAAATACTCTAATTTATATGTAAAAACATTTAACATGTAACTACAATTTAAAAGTACTCTAGCATGGACTTATATTGATTATTATAACTTACTGAGATTCTAACAACATTATGAAAGATATATATTCGATAAAGTATTGTGGAGATGGATTTAACCACATCTTAGCAAGCTCCATGCAAACATTGTTTTGGATGCAATGTTACCAAATAAAACTTTGGATACCCCATAGATTTATTATTGGGGATAAGTAAGCTCTTAAAGCATCTTAAAATTTAAGAACTATTGTATGCAATGGCAAAAGTTAACATGGTTTACAAATGCATTGATGTAAGCAACTAACATTGTTTCTCACGTATCCAGAACAGAGTATAAATTTAAAACACAGTTGTAAAAATACTCACAGCAGGTAACGCAAAGAAAGAAATGCCAAGCAGTGCAAACCCTGCAGAAAGCAGCCTTCCTAGCCAAGTAAGAGGTGTTTTATCTCCATAACCAATTGTTGTTAATGTGATCTGAAAATAAACGAATATAAACCAAGGTGAAAAAAAAATGCAGACAGTACAGTACAGATACCAAGAATTTTAACATTAGCTCTCCAAAGAGACAGTAGGATTTCCCACTGGGTGTTCACCCTTGTTTCAATGACATTTAGTCACTATGATCAGCTCTGCTTCTCAAGCTGCTTTGAATATTTTCAAAATACATTTTCTTCAGTCAAGATGAATGTAAGCCTGACGAGGGGATGGCAGTATTGAAGGGAGGAAAGGACTAGGCACAGAGATGATCAAAGCTCCCATCCAGCCAAGATATTCCTACATAAAAATGCCTCACGCTCATCCATTATTTCAGCAAAAAAGATTTGGAAACCAGCATTTACAGAGATGTTGATGTAGCCTGTTTGTTGGTTGTCGTTTGTGACCTTATGCCTTGCCCATATGGGTTGGCCTGCACAAAACAACATTCTCTGCTTAAGCTTTTCAGTGAGAGCCCAACTTTTCAGGAGACACACTGAATTCTTTCGGGCTTTCAGGCTGACAACATGATGAGGATGAAGAACTTCAACTACAGTTGAAATTCTTACTTTTTCACATTTTTTTCTTTATGCATTTAATGCATTTCGTCCTGCTTCAATGATAAAAAAAACTCTCAGAAGCTAACAAAAAGACAGCAACAGCAGTAATAAAACATAAGATAGATGTTAGATAGCCATTTGTCTGAAATGGTATAAGGTTCCTGCCCACGCAGGGGGTTGGACTAGAAGACCTACAAGGTCCCTTCCAACTCTGCTATTGTATTGTATTGTATAACTGCATATAATCATAAACTAGATCTGATATCAACATCAAAACTTCGCATGGAAAAGCTCAGTTTTCAACTGTTTCTGCAAGGCAAATAAAATTGGAGCTGACTGAAACTCCAGCAAGAGGCTTTTCCAGAAATTCTGGCCCCATCACACATAAACAAGGAATTTTGTAAACTTTATTCTTTCTTCACATAGTGTTAAGTGTTCTGAATGAATGAGAAACTGAAGCAAGCAAGCAAGCAATTAATCAGCAGATCAACGAGTACAGGTCACTTATGACCCCAATTGAGCCCAACATTTCTGTTGTTAAGTGAGCTATTTGTTAAGTGAGTTTTGCCCTATTTTACGACCTTTCTTGCCTCAGTTGTTAAGTGAATCACTGAAGTTGATAAGTTAGTAACCCAGTTGTTGAGTGAATCTGGCTTCCCTGTTGACTTTGCTTGTCAGGGGATTGCAAAAGAAGATCACATGACCCCAGGGCGCTGCAATGGTCGTAAGTATGACCCTGTTGCTAAGCATCTGAATTTTGATCAAATGATTGTGTGGATGCTACAACGGTTGTAACTGTGAAAAATCACAGTCACTTTTTTTCCAGTGCCGTTGTAACTTTGAACGGTCACAAAATGAGCTGTTATAAATCAAGGATTACCTGTAGTTTCATTACAATCTTAAACCACAGTAAGGTAACATTTTGGTTCTCAGTTAGGACTTTTTCTAAAATCTAAGCTTTTTCTAAAAACACGAATAACATGCACTGGCTACAGCTATAGGATACCAGTTATTGATGACCACTCTTGCTTTTAATTTACCTTGGACAAAGCCATGAAGTTGTGATTACTTTAATCCTCAAGAAGAACTTTGACATTGTACTTGATAAAATTTTATCAGAAGGAAGTTGGCACCCACCCTCTCCTAGAAAAATGAAATATTTTTGGAAATATTAAAAGGACAGAATATTCCCTCTAAAAGGGAGGCAGAAATTCAGCATCCTCACCTTTGTCAACGGGCCATTAAGGCCTAAGCCAGTTTATTCTACATAACAAAGATCTACCTCCTTCAGTCAGAGACATAATAGGAATCCCAAAGCCCTTTCGTTACATCATCACCCAGCAACAGCTCATCCAAGCTTAGTACTCAAAAGACAGACAGCTGACAAAGTTAGCTAAGACCCCCGCCCCCTGGGAGTCTGACCACCAATCGGAATACATTTCTTACACAGGAACAGGAAGCTTCAAGGCGGGGCCCAAGAGAGAGTATAAAACTCAGGTTCTCTTAGCATCTTCCCCTTTTTTTTCTTCAAGATCTTCGAGGCACGTGACCCTCTTTTCCCCCAGGCCCTCAAACCATGTGGTCCTGTCCACCATTAAAACCATCTTTCCAAGCAGCCACCCTGTTTCCAGTGTCTTTTCCCCCATTTGGAACATTTCTTCCAAGACAAGCATCGCAAGACAGATCTGTAAATTTATGTTGGGTAGTATACACTGCAGGCACATCTTACAATGAGATCTGTAAAGAACATTTCGTTGGAAAGAAATAATACTGCAATGACATATAACTTTTTCACTGTGGTAAATGTAATATTTACAAACTTTACAAATGGACTTTCATACCACAGTCTCAATAATAGTGGTGGGAGTCAAAAACTTTTTACTACTGGTTCTGTGGGTGTGGCTTGGTGGGCATGGCATGGCTTGGTGGGCATGGCTTGGTGGGCATGGCTTGGTGGGTGTGACAAGGGAAGGATACTGTAAAATCTGCATTCCCACCCCACTCCAGAGGAAGAATACTGAAAAATCCCCATTCCTTCCCGATCAGCTGGGACTTGGGAGGCCAAGAATAGATGGGAGCACGGCCAGTCACAGCTGATATTTACCAGTTCTATGACCTACTCAAAATTTCTGCTACCAGTTCTCCGGAACTGGTCAGAACCTGCTGAATACCACCTCTGCTCAATAAGTACCATTACATATGTCAAGGCTTGTTCTTTCCATGTCTGATCCAAACATCAGAATCTAGGCAGTTGTGGATTTTGAGCATCAGAATAGCTGTTCTGTATGCAAAAATGCATTCATACTGCCATTTGTGAAGTTAAAAAAGGCTCAATCTCTTGTCTGAAATGTTGTTTTTAAAGGTGCTAGGAATTTATCTCTAATTAGTTTAATAAAGATAAATTACATTTCCAAAATGAATGCAGAGCCAATTAAGAGCAGAAGTATTAATAAAGAACTATCAAAATCCTTGTTTTCTTTTAGGACTAATCATTCTGCAGAGTTACTTTTTCAGTAAAGCTGCATTAGCTTGTTTGATCAGGAATGAACCTGAATGATCTGGCATTCATCTGATCATTGCCAGAGGGTAGAGAGATCTATTTGACGAAAAATAAAGAGGCTTATGAAAAGGTGCCACTTACTATTAACGACAATAAGGATTAAAATCTCAACAGCAGAGTCCTTCCTATTAGAGACATTGTAGATTTTTGTATAATTGAGAACCAAACTATTAAGAAAGGAAGAATATGCAACACTTGAAGAACAAAAGCCACACTGTTCCTTTTCACAGTCAACAGGTTCTAAAGCTCTAACAAAAAATATTGCAGCATTAAATGTATCAGAGATCTCTTGCTCCATTTGAACTGTTTCTAACACTTAGAGTTCTTTTTTTAAATATTTTTTGTATTTTTTTCAAACACAAAAAAAGTATCCTCCTTCATTATATCTTGTAGAAAGCGTGTCAATTGGTTACAGATAACTTTCGTGCATTCGTACACAGTCATTGCTTACAGTTCATATTAAATTGAATATTTTAAATAAAAAATATTTATATATACCATCACTATAACACAATTCTCATTTGTCTACAATTATTTAAATGTCCTTTTGCCTAAAATAGTTAATACTTAAAGACACTACTACGTACTGGCATTCATTAACTATTTCAAAAGTCCTCCAGTAACATTACCTCTTTATGGTTATATTCTAAATAGTAGTTGATTAATACAGTTTAGTCTTTTTTCACTCACTGTTTAGAGTTTGTATCCAAGTATCTTTTACCAAAAACTGGTGCATATATATATCTAGACAGAGAGCCAATTAGATTAATGCTGTAGATGATCTCTGGGTTGAGTCGAAAGGCAGAGAAGGATGACAGTTAGTCTCCTCCCTTAAAGGGGCCCTGAACAGGAGCTGTGAAAATATCCACAGCATTAATCTAATTGGCTCTCTGTCTAGATCAGGGGTCCCCAACCCCCGGTCCGCGGCCCGGTGCCGGTCCGCGGCCTGATAGGAACCGGGCCGCAGGGCTGGAGAGGAGGAGGAGGGAGCAGAGGATGGCCGAGCGCGCCTCCAGCAGCTCCTTCCGACGGCCACCGCCGCCGTGCACTTTCCGGGGCATGTCAGCTGAGGAGGTAACGTGCCTCATCCCACAGCGAGCGAACGAGCGGGCGGGCGGAGAACTCGAGCCTGCGGCTACCTTAAGCACCGCCGAGGCCATCTGGGCACCACACACCCACCTCCCTTCCAGCCCCATGTGGTGCCCGGACGGTTTCGGCAGTGCTTAAGGAAGCCGCAGGCTCGAGTCCTCCGGCTGCTCGCTCGTTCGCTCGCTGTGGGATGAGGCACGTTACCTCCTCAGCTGACATGCCGGCCCCTCTGGGAAGCCCCGGAAAGTGCGCGGCGGTGGTCGTCGGAAGGAGCTGCTGGAGGCGCGCTCGGCCATCCTCTGCTCCCTCCTCCTCCTCTCCAGCCGACATGCTGGCCCCTCTGCTGCTTCCCGGGGGGGGGGGGGAGATAATGACAGACACACAGAGAGACAGACTTAGAGAGACAGAAATAGAGAGAGGGAGGGAGAGAGGGAATCAGACACACACACACACAAAGTGACAGAGGTGGGCAGAGGGAGGAGAGAGAGACAGATACAGATATATATATAGAGAGAGAAACAGAGAAAGAGAAAGAAAAATAGAAAAAGAATGATGAATGGAGGGTGGGAGGGAGGGAGTGAAGGAAAGAAGGGGGAGGGAGGAGGAAGGGAGGGGTGAAAGAAGGAAGGAAGGAAAGAAAAAGAAAGAGATGGAGGGTAGGAGGGAGGGAAGGAAAGAAGGGAGGAAGGGGGAGGGAGGCAATGGAAGGAAGGAAAGGAAAGGAAGAAATCTATTTTCCTATTTCCTTCCATCTCAAGCTACTTTTTTGGTTAACCAGGTTAAAGATCTATTTTTCTCCCAGTGGTCATTTCAAAGGAATCACATCCTCTGAGTCATTTCCTGGATTCAAACCAGTATCCCAAAGAGTCAGGGGCTACCTTTATATATAACGAGTGCCCATAAATCCATTTTTACCATATTCAGAAGACCAAAGACCAGCCAGAAATGGAAGGAAGGAAGGAAGGAGGGAGGGAGGGAGGGAGGGAGGGAAGGAAGGAAGGAAGGAAGGAAGGAAGGAAGGAAGAAAGAACTTATGACCACTATTGAGCCCAAAATTTTGGTTGCTAAGCAAGACCGTTAAGTGAGTTTCACCACATTTTCCAAGTTGGCCGGTCACATGACCGCTGAGCCACTCCCACAAAACAGGCCACACCTTTTGGCTCTCTAAAGAAATTTCAGTAGTGGTACTGTTGATATTTGGCTCTATTGACTAATACGTTTGCCCACCACTGCCCTAGAGGGCCAAGTGAGCCGACTCCCCCCCCCCAAGCGCATGCACCGCCTGTTGCCCCTCCCACCCTCCTCCTCTAGGCCAGCCGGTCCTCAGAATTTTCTTTAAAATGAAACCGGTCCCTGGTGCAAAAAAGGTTGGGGACCCCTGGTCTAGATGATCTCTGGGTTGAGTCGAAAGGCAGAGAAGGATGAGTTAGTCTCCTCCCTTAAAGGGGCCCTGAACAGGAGCTGTGAAAATATTCTCTCATTAATAGAGTCCTGTAAATGGCTGATGTAATCAGGGAAACCGGACAGCTCAAGGCATAGAAAGGCTTGCCTGATATGCTGGAAAGTATATATATATATATATATATATATGAGAGAATATTTTCAGCCCTTAAAAATCTAACATATATATATATATGTTACATACATACATACATACATACCAGTTTTTGGTAAATATATATTTACATATACATATTTAAATATATATTTACATATACATACATACATACATACATACATACATACATACATACATACATACATATGTAATTAAACAATATCCATTATCATTTCATTATTTTTGTTGTAGTTAATTATTTGTTAGCAAAACATTTGCTATTTATATCCAACTTCCGCTTTTCAAACCTAGTAACAGACACCTTAGTAACAAGTTCTAAATTAAAAAAAATTAATTAGTAAAGTTTCTAGGTCTTTTTCCCAAATCACCACAATCAATAGTCTACTTAACATAACATTCTAAAACAGTCTAAAACTTACTAGTTTGCAACTCAACTAGTTTTTTATTGCCAATTTTCATTATCAATCTGTATCTTTCCAATAGCGGTACCATCCTCTTTCTTTTGCCTTCTGTGGTATTAATCTTCTATTTATCTCCTTAATAAGGTTTTTATGGACTTCTCTCCGCACTTTGTTGTTCATGGCATCTCTCAAGTAGGCTCGTTGCGCTCCATCTAGTATTGAAATTAACTTGTCTCTGGTTATCAATCTGGTAGAATTTTTCTCCTTAAGTCCATCATCATTTCTTTTTTTTCTTCTTCTGTATCTTGAAATCTGAAGTAAGGCTCCAATTCATCAAGTTCTCTTTCCCATGCTCCTCCCTTTCCATGCTCCTCCTTTTTCACTTTCACCCACATTGGTAAAATCATCAATTATCATATCTTTATCTTCATTCTTTCCTTCAGCATCATTTACTGAGAAAGACACTAATTTTTTCCAACTTCTCAATTCTCCCAGTTATTTCCAATAGCTTTTCCAATCGGTCTACATCTAGTAAGTTTTGAATTCTTGCCAAAATACTTTGCAATTTTAAAGTTTCCTTCTCTGAGTATTGATCCATATTTCCAAAAAGAGAGAAGGAAAAAAAGAAGGAAAAAGAACTAGTAACCGCTGCCAGCCTTTAGCTTCAGGCCCTTTCTTTTTCAATTTTAAGTTGGCTTAAGCACAAATTTTGTTGTTATCTTCAAAAGAAAAAGAATATGCTTTCACCCCTTCTCTGCTCAAGGAACACTTGCAAAAACAATCCATGCCCTTGGCTCTTTATCAGTTTCCATAAACAAGTTACAAACCTTTCAGCTACAAAGTCAGTGAGATAACAGAGGAAAAGAAAAGAAGATACATTGTTTCAAAAAATCCAGCCTCTAGCCTTCAGGTGGCAGTGTTGCTTCCTTTCACTCTCTGCTGCTTATCTAAGTCTTTAAAAAGTTAGAATTCTTAAGTAAAGTTTAATAACAAGGAATAGGAAACATTGTTAAAATAAAGAAAAGAATTTTAGTCCATAAGTCAGAAGATAAAATAGCAAGAAACAGTAGAAGAAAAATTGATCCGTTCACTTTAAGAGGAGAAAAAAAAACTGCTGCAAGTACTTTAATCCACAAAATATAGTTATGTGAAAAAAAAGACACTTTCCAAAATGATCCAATAAATATTAAATTCGCTGCTTAATTCTTGCTTAAGGATTTGATTTAGCTTAAAGAAAAAAAGAATGCTTTGGGCAGTCTTTCTTGTAATAGCAAAAAATATCTCACCAGATGGACACACTTTCTCTTTTCACTTCCTTCCTCTTGAAGCCATCCCAACTTCACCAGTCTAGGGACTGCCTGTTTACCACTGGCTAGAAGTGCTTCCCTTGGATCAATCAGGGACTTTGCTGTATCCCTGTGATCAGCAAGGCTTCGTCTTCCTCTTCACCATCTCTGCGGGACGGTTTAGGTCCAAATGGACCGTCCAGTGGTAAAAGTGTTTACGGCGATCTTGCACTCACTTCTTCTGCCTGGCCGGCTTGGGTTAATTGACCCATTACCTCTAGCTGAATATTTCAAACTATTTTATTAGGGATTTTTAGGGGCATTAGTTTTAGCTAGTTTGGGATTTTAGCGCAGGGTCTAGGTTTAATTCGTTTTAAATTGTATTATAATGTTTGTTGTTTGTATATGTATTTTTAATTCCCTGTGCACCGCCTCGAGTCCCTTCGGGGAGAGAGAGCGGTTTACAAATTAAATTTATTTATTTATTTATATATATATGTCGTTCTGTAGTGATGTTGACTCCTCCTCTCCACTTAAGGAGTTCTTAAGCAACAGAGCTGAACATCATTTTCCTTTTACACTGTGATGTACTCAATGTACTCAAAAGCAATTTAAGTTTCAAATTCCAAATCTGGATTCAAAGTCACCTTATTTTTTGGAATATAAGACTCATCTTTTTCCCTCAAAAAAGAGGCTGAAAATCTGGGTGCATCTTATATACTGAATACAGCATTTTTTGCCTCCTGAAACCCCACCCCCTTCACCAAAAGGGAATAAAAGATGAGCGAAACTGGAGGGGTGTTTGCAGGAGACAATTAGTTCATTCCCGCATTCGTGCCAAGTATTGCAGCATCTGAAAGATATCGGCCTGGCCACTCTTCAAGTCTGATAAGGTTCAGTAATTGTGAACTATCTTGAAAGACTGTGGCAGAGGAAAGACTTTACTAGATAGGAATTCATTGTAAATTAAATAAAAGGGGTTTATTGGGATGAGGACTCAGCTTTGTGTTGCTGGGGAAGTCTAGGTCAGAACAAAGATTGAGAGATAACGGCTTCTTGTGAGTAAGCTGAAGAAATGGAGGTTTTTGTAGTTTACTTGTTAATTGAGTGGATGGGAACTGAAGGGTTTCAAACAAGCTCACAGTCATTTCTTAATTATTTTAAATAACAAGTTGAAGTTATTTTTTTAATAAACAGCAAAAGGGTGATTTTGGCAAATTACAAATGGTCCAGATAGATTTGAAATAAGATTTTGAAATAAATTATAAGAATACTTCCTGTGGGAAGATGCTGTTCTTTTGAATTCTTAAAAATAAATGATAAAATAGGATATTAAAGGTTGGACGCTACAGGAAAACATGGAGGAATTAAAGATTACAATTAAAGGAGAAGAAAACTTAAATCTATCTTATAACTACAGAATTAGCAGAATACTTTAACATTGAATGTCTTAAAGAATGTTTGTAAACAATGGAGTCATAAGTTAATTTTAAAAAAATGTCTGCCGTTTGAAAATATGTTATGGAAGAAGTTATAAATCACATTATAGAAAAACTCAAAGAAGTAATGCAAGATGGGAAGATGTGGAGAGACCTGGCCTATAGAATAATCAAGAGTCCATCACAACCGAATGGATAACATCAATGTCAGGACTGCTTTATTATTATGCAATTAAGTATTATGATGTAATTACACTAATCAAACCTCAAAAATGAATAAAATGTGATATTAGAAGTATAATTTTTAAGATTACAAAGTGGCTGTTATAGTTAGTGAAATCTGTAATCTATCTTTTATTAGTTCAATTATAAAATAGGACATTCCAGCATGTAGAACTACCATCCCTTACTGGTTCAGAAAGGCAACGTAGTCACCTTTATGAATGCATCACCGCAGGGTGTAATGTGTAGGTGGGACACATTCAAGGCATTGGTAGCGAATTATTAAGTAGGATATTATACAAGTGTGTTATTTGAAATAGGAAGCAGTCTTAACAAATGATGCAGTCATTTGGCAATGCCACATCCTCGAGGGATGTGCCCATCTGTTGGGATGCATCTTTTAATAAGCATTCCAAATTAAAAGAAAACACATTCCAAATGAATTAAAAAATAAACTCTTTACTAAATCTGATCTACTTATTCATTTAATTTATATGTCAGCTCATTTGCCAAGTACCTTTAAAATCCTAAATCAGTGAGGGTTAACCTTTTCTGGACCAAGTGCCCAAAATGCAATGCCCCCCACCCACCCCGTGCGCATGTGCTCCCCTGTGCATGTGCTTCCGATGCATGCACGGCAGAGCTGAATTGGGGCAATGGCTGCATGCCATCACAGAGGCCACTGCATTCCACCTCTAGCACACATGCTATAGGTTCACCATCAGGTCCCTAAATGATCAGGCTATCTAAGAAACTACCTTTCCCTTTATAAACCAATCTGACTCTCTTAAAATCAATTTTTGACATGAAGGAAAGGGACTATTCTCCTAGGACAGGGGTCTGCAAAGCTATGCTGGCTGGGGAACTCTGGGAGTTGAAGTCCGCCAGTCTTAAAAGAGCCGACTTTGCAGACCCCTGTCCTAGGATATGGAATGCTTTCTTTTAGGAGTTGTGCTTGGTCCCCGTTCTCTCAAGCGTTTTTAAATCTGTAAAGTCACATCTCTTTATTTTGTTTTGTAAATTGTTAACTGAATTTAGCATTAATTTTAGCATATGTGTTTAGTATTTTGTATTGTTTTGTTTTTATGCTTATTTTTTTCCTGAAAATCATATTGAATTCTCACTAGAACCAAAAAACAGAGCATTAACTGAATAAGAGTACCACGAAATAATGGAATAAAATGTTGAAGCCATCCTCAGGCTCCTAATAGGTATTGGCTATTTGTTAAATTAAAATCCAATCCTCAGGGCAAATCTTTTTGATTAAAGATCAATCTTTAAGGGAGGGGTTGTACAAAGGTGAATAGGCCAGGACTGATACTTTGATCAGCTGACAGTGTTCGGTTATGGCTGGTACCACCTTGTAGTTGAGATTCTGTTCTCCTATTGATTGACATCATATATAGTTATAGTATGAGGCTCATACACACATACACAAAAGGAAAAAAGTTAGGCCAAGTTTTTTTGAGGGCAGCAGGATGGATCAAAGCAAGGTAAAGTATGTCAAATTAATGTAAATGTTCTTAAGCAAGAATACAGGTAGGTGTGTTGTCTGTCTGTCTGTCTTTCTGTCTGTTTCTCCTTAAATCTTATTGTGGGTTGATTAATTGGGAATATTCAATATATTAAAATGTAAGCTGGATTTAGAAGAAAAAAGTGCTATACCCAAACAAATTACCAGTTATGCTCATGTCTTAACCTAATGACTTGTTTCACAAAATATGCTAAAGTAATGCTGGGTCACACAAAGTGTTGTACCAAAACTTACAGAACTTCATTTTAGCCTGATCTATTGTGGTCAGCTACTATAGTTAGGGTTAGTGTTTGAAAGACTGCAACTTCAACACAACAATTTAGAGTGTTCAGAGTCAAAAGCCACGATAGCTGAAAATTCACACTCTTGCTATGATAAAAATAATGGCTCAGAGTCTAGTCTTTCGTCATCCTGGTTTGAGAGTTAGCTCTAATGGCTTAACGTTCTTATTTTTCTACATAAAACTTTCAAAATCTTTTTTCAGAGCTACTATTTGTCTGTTTCTATAATGCCTAAAGCCGTGATGACAAACCTATAACACGGGTGCCAGAGGTGGGATGCAGCGCCCTGATAGCATGTGAGCTGTTGCCCAGTTCAACTCTGCCATGCATGTGTGCCTGCCTCCTGCTGGCCAGCTGATCTTTGGGTCTCTGCTGTGCATGGGGGCGGGATGCCCATGCGCAGGGGAGTAGGGGCATATGGAGGGACGCGTGTGCATGTGTGTGGAGAATATGCCCTTGTGCAGGGGTGCATTGCATTTTGGGGGTTTGGGTGCGTGCTTTGGACACTCGGTCTGGAAAAGGTTAGCCATTACTGGCCTAAGGGAAAGAGGGCTTTACACAGGAAGTCCTCACTTAACAATCACTTGTTCAGCAACCGTTCAAATGTATGATGGTACTGAACAAGGAGACTTATGACCGATCCTCACGGTTATGGCTGCCAAAGCATCTCTGCAGTCACATGCTCATGATTTGGACAACTGGCAAGCAGCTCACAGTAATGATGGCCAGAGTGTCCCACAGTCATTTGCAACCTTTACTGCCAGCTTCCAACCTGCAAGGTCAATGGGAAAGCCATCAGGATGTCACAAATGGCTACCATATGATGTTGCACTTAGAGATCCCATGGAATTCGCTTAACAATGGCAACTGTAACTGCTGTTGTAAGTCAGCAGAATAATGTGTTGCCCTGTAAGACCATGTTATTTAGCAACAGAGTTTCTGGTCTCAATTACTGTGATTAAGCAAAGACTACCTATATTTATTTTGAAACATAAGCTGCACAATTACTTATGTCAGTTTCAGTTATAATCTTATATAACAATTGAAAGAATCATATTCAGGGCAATCACTTATTGTATCTTCTATCCACAACTGGGTGATTTCAGCTCTGTGTCCTTGGAACACGGTAGTGTTTGCTGAGGTACCTGCAGCTGAATGCCCCCTCATTCTAAACCAGTTGTTTTTTGCTTGCTTTTCTTTTTCCATTATATGTGTGTGTGTGTGTTTACATTTATGCTGATAAATAAAAAAAAAAGGGAGACTAGTATAGATCTATTTCAAGCTATTTAACTCTCATCAGCTAGCCATACCCTTACTGGAATTTGAATCATGGCTGTATTACATGTTAGGCAGATGTTTCAGCCACTAAGCCACCAGGTTCTCCTCCTGATCAACTGATCAGGAGGAGAACCTGGTGGTCATATATGTCATATATATACATACATACATACATACATACATACATACATATATGACATATATATATATGAATCTTTCCTGATTCTATAAAAAGAAACATTTTACTAATGGGAAAAAAAAGAACCCAATAAGAGTGTAAACATTTGGTTAAGAAGACAGAAGCTATGTGTCTGGGCAAGAAGGACAGGGTAGTTTGAATGAGAAGCTATAGGTGGAGGAAAAGTATGGGAGGCATACTTGTTCATAAGTGTATGAATAAGTAGAAAAGAGAGAAAAATGGATATGCATGAAATTCTCTAACAAGGTAGAGAATATATTTTTGTTTATATCTATGTTTAGGTGAAAGGATATGATGAGCACTTCAGTTTGAGCATGAATCATAGAGGAAGAAGTACTGAAGGATACATGGATGATGAGAGAGAGCGAGAGACAGAGAGAGAGACAGAGAGAAAGAGGGAGAGAGAGAGAGAGAGAGAGAAAACTAGCAAGGTCTCAACCACTTCTAGTTTTTGGATTTGGCTAAAATCACAGTTAGCATATAGCCCCCAACTACTCCCTCTCAACCTATCAATGTCTCCTTTACCCAGATACAATATAATAGGTCCATTCATTTAAAAAGATTCAAAAGAATGTTAAATACTGCAAAGCGTAAACCTGCTTTCGTCAATCTGCTATGCTCCAGTTATGTTACGACAGCAACCTCCTAGCATTCCCAGCCAACCATGGACATTTTTTGGAAATTTATCAAGTTGCAGTCTCAATCCAAAGGGCACTAGACTGGGGAAAGTTTATATTACGAAGATTGATTGATTTTGTACTTACTGTGCCCCACCACAGAGCATCTGCATATGTAGAAAACTGAGCATTTGCATCTTTTTCAACCAGATAGACAAGGAAGGATGAAAAAATAAGTACTAAAAATCCAATGTACCAAGCTGTGATTAATTCCTGTAAGATAAAATAAGAATGAAAAATAAACATTTCTGATAATTTATCTGAATTTGTGTATTTGTTGGAATATAAGATTAATAGAGTTCATTTTAGTTAAATAGTTCCTTGAGTATACAAATTATCCCTTAAATTACAAATATAATTATTCATGCTGTTTCAGGGCCTCAGATTTCAAACTACTTCATTTATGCCAGAAGTTGGATAGATCTAGTGGACTTTTTAATTTTTTTGTTCAATCAGCAGAACTTATTTCTATGACAAATCTCAAATTATTTTAGAAAAAATATTGCAACTTTCAAAAAAGAATTTCTATTATAATGAATAGATTTCAAACACACATAAGACATGGCCGGCTTGGCTTAATCGACCCATTTACCTCAAGCTGAACATTCAAATTGTTTTATTAGGGATTTTTAGGGGTATTAGTTTTTAGATAGTCGGGGATTTTAGCGCAGGGTCTAGGTTTAATTCATTTTAAATTTGTATTACAATGTCTGTTGGTTTTATATATGTATTTTTAATTCCCTGTGCACCGTCTCGAGTCCCTTCGGGGAGAGAGAGCGGTTTACAAATTTAATAATAATAATAATAATAATAATAATAATAATAATAATAATAATAATAATAATAATAATAATTATTATTATTATTATTATTATTATTATTATTATTAAGGTTTTTCAATAAGAATAATTTGTTCCATGGTTCTTTGACTTCTGAAGTTAGAAGGGATGGATGGTTAGAGTGATGGATGGATAACAGATGTACACATGCATGCACACACTCACAAAAGGTCAATACACATCAAAATATTGCAAGTTATTTGGATCATTCATTTAAATTTGGAATTCTCTTTTTTGCAGCATACATTCCATACATTCAAAAAATGAAATATATGAATGGGCCCCTACCTTACTATGCGCATAAACCACTGAACCTAACAATTTCCAAGTTCCTCCTCTTCGGTCCATGCGTACCATACGAAGAATCTGTAGGAAACGAAGACTTCTGAGTGCTGATGTTGCAAAAATGTTACCCTGAGTTTTTGCAGAAACAACTGCTATTGAAGCGATGAGAACAATGATGTCTGAAAAAAAATACATCACAAAATATATTAATGCAGACAGGGACATTTTATAGTCAATTAGCATGCCAGCATCTGATGAACTGGATTATTGTTGTTTAATGTTAAATATTAATTAGTTATTAGGAACTGAAATAATTGGGTAATAGTACTCATCTCTTAGAGAAAATGTTGACTGCTGATAAATTCTTGATTAAGTTGACTACCTGGGGATTACCCAACAAAGAAACTCTATCACATTATTCTTAATGCTCAATTTAATTTGGTATACTATTTAAAAAACAACATGGGAGAAATTATCTAGATTAGCCAAACCATTTAGCAGCATTTAGGAATTGTTAGATGATAGTAGCAAAGAGTAATCCTTGAGAAGGACTCTCTGAATAAGAAAGACATTCATAGATATTATAGTCAATTACACAAGAATATCCTTTGAAGAAAAAAATGCTCTTTAAATCCCTGGACTTTTCTGAGGTAATTTATATTAAAGTTGCAATTAATTTCATGCTTAAAAAACAAATATGATTATGTTTTTCTGCACATCAAATGAATTAAATAATTGATCTTTCATTATTATGTTTATTTAGTAGCAATAATCCATACATGATTTCTGATAGCTTTACTCCAAGTTAATTTGCTGGTGTGATGGATACTTGGTATGGTCCAGATGGCAAAAATTACAAAACAACCATATAACCACATGACTGTTCGTAGGTGGTTATAGTAAGTATGATTTGTTCCAGCTTATTCATAAATATACTGTGGGATGGAGCCATGCAAAATAGCCAGTGGCAAAGTTGAAAACATCCTTTAAAATCCCACTTACAATCTGCTCAAGTGATGGTGATATATTGATATATGTTTGAGATAAGTGACAAAGAAATTGAGGGACAATTGAAGTAATTATATCAGTATCATGTACTTGACTATTAAATTTATATGCATGCAATTTATATTATTAAGGAAGCAACGTAACAGTTTATAAACATGATTTGATGTCTGATAAGATATATTAAGGCAATATTCAGATTCTCATATTCTGATAATATTTCTCCTCAGTTATTTTGTATATAGTGCAGCATTTTTCTCTTAAACAGACTTTGATTACAGACAACTTAAGTTACTTAATTGATCTAGAGGAAATTATCTGAATGGTATTGTCTGATTTCTTTCAGAGGTTGAAATACAATGCCAAATTCTTCAGAGCATTTTGTATGTGGGAATCTTGTGAATTAACAATTTGGGAAATAGAGATTTCAGTCCTTCCAGTATTTGTCATCCTGTTTCAAAAGCTTTGTCTTTTAAGATAAAAGGAACTGAAATACCTTCAAAAGGAACTGAAGTACTGCAGACATCACAATAATCCTGAATGATGCAGGTACTGCCCTAGTAGGTGAAAATTGATTTCTACTATTGCTGCTATTATACTGTTCTAAGATAGAAAGGATTCAGAAAATTGGATAATTTACTTGAATTACCTACTTTTGGCATCTAATGCATCCTGAACATTCTAACAGTGTGAAAGAGAACAATTTAATGTTAGTTTTCCTTATGTCTGTCTCAATCAAAATAAATTGACTACAGGACTTAGACTTTATTCACATTAAATAGGTTTTCAATATGACAACCTTATGAACTGAATTACTTAATTTCTCCTCCTTTCTTCTCAAGAATTTATCTAGTCATATTTTGAACATTTTGAAAAAAGATTAATTTAAGCTACTCCACTTTGGGATTCCTTTTATTGATTAAAAATGAATAGAAAAAAGTATAAATGAATAAAGCTACCCAGTCAAATGTAATAAATAAAAAAAATAAAGATTAAACAAATAACTCAGTATTTTCAATGGTGTTTTCAACACACACACAGTGTGTATGTATGTATGTACATTATATATGTATGTAGGATTCAATACAATTTGTCTTAGACTGAAAACTATTCTGTACATGCAAAAGTAATAAAGTGAGTAAAATAAGTACTTTATCTTACTAAAAAGTATTATGTGAAAGCCTTGATTAACTATGATAGGTGGCAGAGGGCAATATCCATAGGGTCATTTGGACACCCAGGGCATATGGATGACTTTGATATAGAAATGTAAGAGGATAAATGATGAAAATTAGTGAAATGGAATGGAATGAAATAAATTATATAGATATGTTGTATGGGAAATCAGGAGAAAGATAATAAATTTGAATGTAGTCTGATCTTGTGGAATGGAGTTAATGAATACTTGCAATAGAATGACATTAGTGATTTAATTATGAATGAAAAACCTAACGTATATGTCAAGAGAAAATAAATTGGTATCCTTCAGGGTGATGTGAGTGTATATAGAAATAGAAATCCATTGGCTGGTGATAATTGTATGTGCACTTCTGTGAATAGTGATAATGGAAGAACCAGAAATGAGTTTTGGAGAAAAATTGTAACATTCTGAATAAATGTAATTCTAGGGGGAAAAATATCCTGCTACATGACGTGAATAGGTCAGACGAGCAGGTATACTAAAAGTAATTAGGCTACTTAGAGATTCAGAAATAAATGCTACGGGGCCAATGACATTCTGCAAAGAGGTCTACTTATTTTGAGTATGTGATTTAAGCATAAGCACTCAAGTACAAAACATAATCACCTAAAGGTGGGTGAGGAGGACCAAATGAGAAAATGTGCTTGAGGCTATTGTGATACAAGCTCTGCCTCTTACATACTTTCAAGCAGTGTTGCAAACATGCAAATATGAAAGGTTGGCCTGCGTGTCATGCTTCATCATTTTGGCATCATTTTAATTAGAAATGGAGGCCTATGTCCTGATGGCATAGGAAAGAATCTCAATCTAAAAGCATAATGGGTTGTTTATAATGAAAGAATCAACAAATTAGTGAAGCATGCAAGAGAGATGAGAGATTATGAATGTGGGGGATGCAGCATTTTAAAATAGGATAATGGGTAGGTCTGAGAAGTTAACATAGGGAAAAAATCTAAGAAATAAAAAAATGTATGTCCTACATGAAAAGAAAACCCCCAGGAGATAGATGCCTCTCCCAATAGAATGAACAGAAAGTAGAAATAAGAAAAGAAAAGGTATTTCTTGTTAACAGAACAAAGTAAAATGAACTGCTATTTGTAAATTTTAAAAAGTAGAGAAAATGCAGTGATTTTTTCTAGAAATAAGAAAAGAACTTTTGGAAGTGGATAAAGAGGATTAAAGAAGGGGTGTCCAATACAGCCAATAGAATTTTTTAAAAACAGTAATGGAAATTATTTGTGATAAAATTGAAGCGAGGGAATGTTGGAAGGAATATTTTAGAAATCCCTATGGGAATGATAGTGGTGTAGCACACAGCTAGCAGCACCTGGCCCTCTTTTTGGATTTAAATCAACCTTTGGTGCAACAACCTTGGTTTTTTGAATCACAAGTCTAGTTCTGTTTCAAAGGAATACTAAAACCTTATTTAAAAACAGATCTACAGATCAAAGACTGCATCTCAGAGTGGCCACAAGAGAGATCAGTGATATCAAAAAACAGTGGCCATGACCAGGCATACAACATACCTTTTTTTGCCGGTATGAGGCACGTGTAAAAAGACGGGTCCTTGAAAACAAACAAGATTTAAGAAAAGCTACAGTTTCTTATTCTATGAATTGCACTTTATATGTGGTCAAAGCACAATTACTCCAATAATTATGTATGTGTTCAGTTGATTTATTTATTTTTCCTCATTAAGTGCAAGATGTTGAACCTCAGCAGCGACATCACAATTAGGCACCAAAGTAAAATTCTGAATATTGTGATGTAGTACCTGTATCTCATCTTACTTGCTGATTTGATTTTTCTTCTGATATCTACCCTGAACTATCTACTTAACAATCTCTATGAAGCTATGATAGCACTCTCAGTTTGGGAAAAGAAATAATTTAATTCAGAACAACAAAAAAGTGAACTGTGTTCCCACAGTTGACCAGGGCGACACAAATACATGCTTTTGGTGGCCAAAGACTTTTAATAGTCAACACAGTTAGCTCTGAACTCTTACTAGAAGGTGCAGATAGAATACAGCGAAGGAAAAAGCAAACACAACAGGTAAATGTACGGATAGTTCTCAACTTACAACCACAATTGAGCCCAAAATTTCTATGGTTAAGTGTGACATTTGTTAAGTTGACCCATTTTAAAGGAATCACTGAGGTTGATAAGTTAGTAACCTGGTTGTTAAGTGAATCTGGCTTCCCTGTTGACTTCGCTTGTCAGAAAGTCGCAATGACCCTGGGACACAGCAACGGTCATAAATAACCAGCTGCTAAGCATCTGAATTTTGATCCCATGATCATGGGGATGTTGCAAAGGTCATTACTGTGAAAAATGGTTGCAAGTCCCATTTTTCATTGATGCTGTTACTTTGAATGGTCACTAAATGAAGTGTTTTAAGTTGAGGACAACCTGTACATATTTGATGTATCTGCAGAGGAATGGTATACTTTTGCTCCTCTTATCCTTGTAAATATTAAACTAAATATAATAATGTTTTATTATGCCAGTTGACCTGAGTATATCTCTTTTTTAAGGACATTGCATTAACTTAAAACAAAGCAAAGCCTCAATTTTATTTAAGATACATATACTTCATTTTTTAATGATAAGTACTCTCTAAAAATCTTTAAAAACGGTACAGTTTAATACAGATTGGCAAACAGATTTAGTCTATTTGCAGGTTGGTCTCCAGCTCACTTGGAAACATTTCATCTGAATATATTTTATGTGTTTTCCAGTTAGTTGCTTGCTCAGAGTTCTATTTGTAGCTCTGGGATTTTCCTATCATTAGATGATGTGAAAGAAAAATAAAATAAAAGCAGGGATATCAAAAAGCAATTATACTGTATTTAGCTTATTATTCTGATTTTACATAGTTCTGTTTAAATGTATTCTAAGGCCATTCATCTCAGTCTGTGGTTGCTTGTTTATCTTTGTTCTGTGTTGTGAAAGCCTCATGGCAGTTTGCATTGTTCTCTATTTCTGTTCAATGGGACTTGCCTAAGAGACATTGGTTACTCTGACAATCTGAAGATTTAATTGCATTTAGTAAGCTAAAGAATGCCATATATAGATTTTCAAAATGCAAGAAACGTATGTATTTTAAGCACAATACTGCAAAGTGCCACACATGTCAACTGAGAAGAAGCTGGGAGCAGGAAAAAAAAGCTAAATATACATACAGTCAGTCCTTGCCTTACAACCATTTGTGTAGTGACTCTTACAACAGCACTGAAAAAAGTACTTATGACTTATAAATGTTACAGCATCCCCATGGTCATGCAATCGAAATTCATACGCGTGGCAACTGGCATGTATTTATGACAGTTGCAATGTCCTGGCTCAATCAGATCAGTTTTGGTGAACTTCTGATAAGCAAAATCCATGGAGAAGCCAGATGTTCTTAACAATCATGTTACTAACTTAGCAACTGCAGTGATTCACTAAACCACTGTGGCAAGAAAGGTTATAAAACGGGGGGAAATTCACTTAACAACTGTCTTGTTTAGCAAGGAACATTTTGGGCTCAGTTGTGGTTGTAAGTGTGGTTGCACTACTTGTAATCAACGCAAGTTTTAGTGGACCACCAACCTCCACTGGGTTGCCAGGAAAGGGGATCTGATTTTCTTGAGATTGTTACAAGATGGCAGAGACATGAAAACTGTTACTTCAACACATAACTCTAAATCAGTGGTAGTCAACCTGGTTCCTACTGCCCACTAGTGGGCATTCCCGCGTTCATGGTGGGTGGTAGGGGTTTTGTCCAATACTGAAGCACTTTCCTTTTTTTAAATTTAATTGACATCTCTATGTTATAAATCACCATTACTGTGATTTATAATATAGAGCGGTTAGAAAATTTTACTACTAACAGAGATACAAAAGTGGGTGGTAGGTATAAAAAGGTTGACCATACCTGCTCTAAATGGTAGGAACCACAGATATCACTCCCAGTGTTGGTACATTGTATAATATATGGGGACATCTGTATAATATTGATATAGCAACTCACATCTCTATCTCAAACTGCCTTTGGTTAAGACCAGTCCTTCTGTATGCAGTGGTGCTCAGCAGCGAAGTATAGTTTCCCAGCACACTGCAACAACTAACTGCTGGGAATATATGGTTTATTGATCTCAGCTTGTCTTGATCTTAAAATAGATCCAGATAATTTCTGTCCAATCGTTAAAGACACTAAAAGGCTTGTAATAGATTTATCAGCTATTCAAACATGATGCTGTAGAATGGCAGAAAGTATCTAGAAACATACCATATTTTTCACAGTATAAGACGCACCGGAGTATAAGACACACCCAGGTATTGAAGAGGCATTTTTTTTTTTAAAAAAGTAGGTAGTTAGATAGAGGGATAGAGAGGGACAGAAAGAGAGAGAAATACAGTAGGGAGAGAGACAGAGTAGGTAGGTAGGTAGAGGGAGGGAGGGAGAGAGAGAGAGAGAGAGAGAAATACAGTAGGTAGGTAGGGAGAAAGAGAGTGTAGATAGGTAGGTAGGTAGAGGAATAGAGAGAAATAGAGAGAGAGAGAAATACAGTAGATAGGGGGAGAGAGAGAGTAGGTGGATAGATATATAGGTACGTAGAGGGGGGAGATAGAGAAACACAGTAGGTAGGTAGAGAGAGAGAGAGTAGGTAGGTAGGTAGGTATATAGATGGGGGAGAGAAATACAGTAGATAGATAGGAAGAGAGAGAGTGTAGATAGGTAGGTAGAGGGATAGATAGATAGAAATAGAGAGAGAGAGAGAAATACAGTAGATAGATAGGGAGAGAGAGAGAGTAGGTAGGTAGGTAAGTAGATGTTTCCAGGTGTATTTACCCATGTGCTGGAGAAGGAAATCACTGACGACCTTTGGAACAAATCTTTGTTTCTGCAGGCACAGTACTTGACCAACGTAATTCTCATCAATCACTCTAACTAAACAGCTTCCCAAAAGGGAACAAAAAACCTTTTTGCACTGTGCAAACCTCCCCCAAACGGCACGAAAATGGGCCCTTTTTTTCAAATAAAAGGCATGAATAGCCTTGGGGGGGCTTGTAGAGTGCTCCTGGGGGGGGGGCAAAATGAGGAAAAAATGGTCCTTTTTTTGTAAAAAGGGGCCATTTTTTAGTTAAAAAAATTGCATGCATAGCCTTATGGTGGCTTATAGAGTGCTGCTGGGGACTGGGGGGGACACAAAACACCCTGTTTTTGCTCATTTCTGCCCTCCCCAGCCCCCAGGAGCTCTCTGGAAGCCTCCATAAGGGTATGTGCATGGCCATTTTGGTGAAGGGGCGGGGGTTCAGGAAGCAAAAAATGCTGCATTTGATGTATAAGACGCACCCAGATTTTCAGCCTCTTTTTAGAGGAAAAAAGGTGCCTCTTATAGTCTGAAAAATACGGTAGATAAAACATCTACAGCGTCTTAAAATATTCCCTGTCCAATGATTAAGATATACTGTCTGAAAAATACGGTAGATAAAACATCTACAGCATCTTAAAATATTCCCTGTCCAATGATTAAGATATACTGTCTTATGCTACAATTATATAAATATTGATATGCAAAGTTGTTGATTTATTCATTGTAAATAAAAAAGCTATTACTCTTGGAGTAAAATATTTTATTTAGAACATCAATCCCATAAATGCTGCCTTCAATTAGTTTAATATGGTATGGTCAAAGCAAATGGTAACAGATATTTTTTCTAGCCTTGTGCATCAGTCATTTTCATATTTTAGCTTATAATATAAGGTTATTATATCTTTACCTTCTGATGGCTGTTCCCTACTTTTCTTTTATAAAAATCAGGTATATAAGGCAGTGAAATAGTGACTGTGATCACATACTGCCCTAAGTTATAACATGGCTTATTTCCAGCTTACTTAGCATGTTCTCTGGGCCAATGTAATTTCTGAAAGAAGATTTATGACCTAGAACTAGAGGTGGGTTTCTGCCAGTTCGGCCCAGATTGGGAGAACCGATAGTGGTGGAGGCGAGAATATCAACCCACCTGCCCAGACGCTTCTGTGCATGCACAAGCAAACCGGTAGTTTAAAAAAACCCGGAAACCCACTATTGCCTAGAACACTGTGCAAACTCTATTAAGAATGGTTCATTTAATAAATGTTCATTAAATCATAATTACCAATAGCATGATGGATGAGGCTAGTTGGGGATTTGTTGGGAAAAATCTGAATGTCTCCAATGTCTCCCTGGAGAAAACTAGAAACTAGAAATTGCAAAAAGAAGTCTTGCAATTTGTGGAACGGTTCCTTCTTCAGTTCAACCACACACTTGCTAGGGCCCTGCTGGACTTCTCAGCGGGAAGAAGTGGATACAAAGCCACTCAGAGTTGTTGAGAGTCATGTGGCTCTCAACAGACTAAAAGACAATTTAACAAATAAATAGGGGTATCTAGGGATAACAATCCTAGAGGGAGGGAATCAGTCTTCTCTAGCTGAGACAGCTCCAGCAACTTCCAGGACTCTCTGCCTGCACCCATAGACAGTGTCTGTGAAGTTAACCATCCCAGAGAAGACTGCTTGAAAGATACAACAGCTGAACTCTGCCAGTCAGACCGCCTGCCCAAGAGCAGGCCAGCAGAGCTCCAGGCAGCAACAGGCCTCAGCGCTACAGTTAAGTTGATGCCCAGTTTATTTATTTAGGTTTTCATCCCACCTTTATCATTTTTTTTACAAAAAACCTCATGATGATGAATATATCTAATATTCTTCCTATTTTCCCCACAACAATAACTCTGTCAGGAGGGTTGAGAGAGAGAGAGTGAGAGAGAGACTGGCCCAAAGTCACCTAGCTGACTTTCATGCATAAGATGCGACTAGAACTCACAGTCTCCTGGTTTCTAGGGCATAACCTTCATCACTGCACCAAACTGGCTATCACTGAGAAAAGAATGCAGAGAACAACTTTTTAAGGCTCAGTTCTGTTGCCCAAATCTTCCTAGCCCGACCTTAAAGCTTTTGATTCCCCTCACTCTGTCACTTGCCTTTCTCCTTGCATTTATGACTTGTTTATTTAATTCCTGATACTGACTTGTGCAAAGGGTGGGACTACCTTTACTTGTAGCCTTAAGATAGTAATAGAAAGAGCTGTTTTCTTCTAAAAGATCTGCCTGAACTTGCAATGATTTCTCCCTTTCCCTCCCTCCCTCCCTCCCTTTCCTCTTTAACGTAGATGCCTTTTCTCACTGTTTAGAAGATATAGGCATAAATTGCTCTCCTCCTTTCCCCAAAAGAGATTTCTTCAGTAAACAGGAGAATAGGACTCTGTCAGAAGTATATGGACCCAGTTATCCCTAATCCATACCACAATGGCTAATTTATCCAGCAGCTGGATATCACTGAAGAAGAAAGCAATTCAAGCCACAATTCAATATAGGTTGAGTACACATTTCTTTTTATTAAATTGTGGTTTCAGACTGATAGATCTAAAAATATTTGCCATTTAGTTTTGGAATTAATGTGGCTATGAAGAATGGTTGTGGCTGAACCTAAATTATTGCATTTCTCCTATGTAACATCCAGTCTAACATATTCTATTCAGAATATTACCCTAGCAAAGGAACAAGAATGTAGGTTTTTTTTTAAAGGCTCTCTTTTTGATAAATTGTAATCTAGTATGTAATCGAAAGTGGTGTTTATTTTGACAACAGCGTCACCATTCAGCTGTGAAAGCTGAGCTACTCAAACTGATACTGAGTACTTCTATCTTCTTACAGTCCTTGTCAAACATTAAGAGCTTGCCACTATACAAGGAGGATTGCTTGTCTATATCTATTTCCAATTCCATAAACACATATTGATGTGGCAGTATTCTGCCCTAGAAAATGTGTCAGAGAGATGGGGAATCTTACAGTTGATTGCTCTCTATCTGATGTCAAAAGCTTGCTATTTCTCCCCCCCACCCCCACAAATACTCTTAAACTATTGTATTGTATTGTGTTGTATTTAGACAATAAGATAATAAACTAAGACCTGGCATTACTACTATTAAACTGGATTTGGAATATTTGGCTTCATAAATGATGCCAAAGAGAAAAAAAATAGCACAAAACAGAGAAAAAGAGCTAAGAAAAAAACAAGGCTGGACAGTAGCAAAATTAAATCTAAGCATATAATTCACCTTTATAGCATCTACTACAGGGGTCCCCAACCTTTTTTGCACCCGGGACCGGTTTTATTTTAAAGAAAATTCTGCGGACCGGCTGGCGTAGAGGAGCGGGGGGGAGGGGGAACAGGCAGCGCATGTGCACGTGGGAGGGAGGGGGAACAGGCGGTGCATGCGCACGTGGGGGGGAGTCGGCTCACTCGGCCCTCTAGGGCCTCCAACGGTGCGAACGGCCGCGCCTGCACTCTCCCGCGTCCGGCGCGTGCTCTGCCCAGGGGGCTGCCCCCTCCTCCCTCCTCCTCCTCTCCAGCCCTGCGGCCCGGTTCCTATAAATCCACAGACCGGCACTGGTCCGCGGACCGGGGGTTGGGGACCTCTGATCTACTATATAACACCATTCCCCCCCTCCCCCCGCTTTGCCACCTTGCAGGTGATGCATGGATTTATAAATCTGATAAAAGAAGGAGTACATAAAAGATATTTGGTCTGTATATGTATTTGCTTAGAAGAGATGCTATGAATAAATATCAAGAGCCTATAGAAAAAATAGCACAACAGCGCATTTACCAAAACAGATCCAAAAAAGCCTGGACATTTTTGGATACCAGGATATGGGATACCAGCAGAGTTACCTTGCCTAAATGGACAGACGATAGGCAAAAACATTAAGCGGGATTTTTCACTGCACACCAATGGATGGTTCTGCTAAAGTATTTTTGTTTATTGATATCCTATGGATGCTCTTTTATAGATTCTTTGGCTTTTCAATGATCAACAGATGGCATAAGAGATGGCAAATTCTCTTATTTTGATTCCAGAGAAATTCTCTACCTGGAGTGAAATTTCTCATACAAAGTTAAAGGAGCAGCTAGACCTTAAGCAAAATTTATCAGCTTAAAGCAGCAGAGTACAAAAGTCTGTTTTGACAAATCTGGTCTTCTAAGGAAATAAAGACAGCTTCAGTTCACAGGATGGCAATAGAAACACTGTATTTTTCCCCAAAAAATTACTCTTAGAAATTTACATTGAAATTTCTCAAGAAGGTAAATGCCTTTATCTTTATAGGTGTATACAGCATATTAGAGTTGGGCAGTAGAGTTGCAATTCTCTGGAAAACCTGGAAGTTGAGGTATAAATTAGCCATCAGTTTGATTAAAAAAACAACACCTCAGAGCAGCAAATATTGATGTCTTTAGTGACCGTTCAAAGTTAGAATGGCATTGAAAAAAGTGATTTATGACTGTTTTTTTCCACACTTACGACTGTTGCAGCATTCCCATGGTCATGCAATCAAAATTCAGGTGGTTGCAGTGTCCAGAGGTCATGTAATCAGTTTTTGCAACCTTCTGACAAGCAAAGTTAATGGGGAAGCCAGATTCACTTAACAACCATGTTACTAACAAAACAACTGCAGTAATTTGCTGAACAACTGTGTCAAGAAAGATCATAAAATGGGGCAAAATTCTCTTTCTCGCTTAGAAACATAAATGTTGGCCTCCATTGTTATTGTAAGTTGGCATACTATCTGTATGCCAAGTATTTATATTGCCTCTCTTACACTGTTACATGGCCACTGATCCGCCACTTATGTGTCTTTTATTTTTAAAAAAACCCTAACTTTGGTTTTCCAGTAATTTATAGTGGCTCTTTCTTCTTTACAATACACTGCAAAAATCTGTAATGCCTATCTAAATCAGGGGTGTCAAATTCATGTAGTCATGGCGGCATCATCTGACATATTGGAACTCCCCCCCCTCACTAAACTGGGCATGGACATGGGCATGGCTATGGCTAGCGCATGATGCATCCAGCCCGTATACTGAGAATTTGACAGCCCTGATCTAAATTGTTTAAAGCCTTTTCTGTCCATCCCTCTGATATTATTGTTTTTATGCAGTGTCCATAATTGTTGTAAAAGAGCTTTTTAAGATAGCTAATACAATTTTTTTAAAAAAACAAACAAACTATAATGTGTTCTTTATCCCATTCGTAGATTTGTAAGTGCTGTTATCGCTGTATATCAGATTGACTACGGATTTGTGGGGGAGAAAATGATAATCTCTGAACAGAAATATTTCTATTTTTACCATCATTTGATATTGTGTTTCCCCCAAAATAAGACAGAGTCTTACTTTCTTTGGACCCCTGAAATAAGTGCTTGGCCTTATTTTCGGGGAGGTCTTATTGGCTGCGCATGCGCAAGATGCTTTTGGCTGCGCATGCGCAAGATGGCGGGCTAGCTCCGGAGCTCCGTGTGGGCTATGGAGGTCGTGGGCTTTTTGTGCCCCCAGCCCCTTTTTTCCAGCACTTGTGGGCTGGGGTTTCTGTGAGGGATCCATCCTGGCTTCTCTGGATGAGGTTCGTGACATTCTTGGAGGCGCTGGGAGCGGAGGCGGCCCCGGGGACGCGGAGGACGGTGAGAGCGTCGGGGCGTTCCCGGAATGGAGGCCGGTGTCGGAGCGGAGGCCGGCGTCCCCGGTGAAACAAAACGGGGATACTGGCCGCGCGCAGGGGGCTCCCAGCGCTGCTATGCTATGGTGGAGCTCACCATGGGGCCAATACGGCGGTGAGAGCGCTGCGAGGTCAGCAGCGTCGGCCTGGTGGTGTGAACGGTAAAGAAAGGACGAAAGAAAGAGTTTTGAACGGGGGCAGCCGCCGAGTGGCGAGGCGGCTGCCGGAGATGGCGGCGGTGGGAGCGCCGGATAGGGGTGCGTACCGGAGGATGGAGGGTAAAGGAGGAAGATATCGGCGGTGAGAGCGCCGTGAGGCGTGAGGAAAAGGAACGGATGGAGCAGCCGCTGGAGGCTGGGCCGACGGTGGTGGGAGCGCCGGGAGGCCAGCGGCCAAGGCGGGTGCGCAGGAGAGAGCGGCGGTGTGAGCGCCGAATGTGAGTGTGAATAACCAGGCTGACTATGTGGATTCTGCTGACCAAATTTTTGGACTTTGACTTTACCATCTTAACAACTTTAACATCTTCCCCGTGGCTTCCTAAGACCAGGCCATAAGATCTAGAGAGCTGAACCACGTGCTCCTGAAGGATGTGAACTTTGTCTATAAGATCTTAGACCGGAAGAACAAATGTAACTGACATTACGAACTTATATGAACTTTAACCTCACAGATGCACTTTACTGCACTTTATTTCACTTATGGTGCACTTTAGCATTGCACTTTATTTTTAACATCTTGAATAACATCTATGAAATGAATTGTAGCTTAATATCTTTGCTAACGACTTTTTAAACTTTTTGTATTTTAAACCCACATCCCACCATTAACTCCATCAGATATGTACTCCAGAGCTAGCCTTTTATTGCTGCGAGAGTCCCCACTCTCGCAGGTTTGGCCCTCCGAACTATCGAGGGCCCGTCTTGAGGAAGGATTCATTAATCCGGAGAGACGGGCGAAGCGCGGCCTTAGGGGGTTTTTAATTAGGAAATTTTTATCTATTTTAGGGGGTTCTAGGGAGGGGGGTGGGCATAGACAGATTGAGGCAGTAGAATTACATGAAAGAAAGGGCCGGACCAGTAGCCGACGGGAGGAGACGGAAGGTACCGATTTGAGGGGGGAACCACGAGTCGTGCCATTAGAGGGCATTCCAATCCAGAGGGTCGTGGGGAGGGGCAGGGCCGAGGGGAGACCATCCTCCCGGTTGTTGGCACGCAGCCGTTGGTTACGAACGGTCGAGTGCCACAACCCCCGCAGGCTAGGTGGTCAGGGAATACAGAGCCTGGGCCTGCGGCTGATGTTTTGCAACGCCAGGTCCGTGGTCAACAAAGCCCCCCTCGTTCATGACCTTGTGTCAGAGGGGGAGCCGGACCTGGTAGGAATTGCGGAAACCTGGTTGGGCCACGAGGGAGGACTTCCCCTCGTTGAAATGTGCCCGCCAGGCTACCGCGCTTTTCATCAGCCCCGGGTCCAAGGTAGGGGCGGTGGGGTAGCGGTCATTATCAAGGAAGGTCTTGAGCCAAGAGAGACCATTGTGCCACAGACTACCGATTGTGAGTCCCTCTGCGTGAAGTGGGGCCTAGGGAGGCAGTTGGGCTTGCTGGTTATATACCTGGCTCCTCGCTATGTAGCAGCAGCCCTGCCCGAGCTCCTGGAGGTGATCGCTACGGTGGCAGTGGAGACCCCCAGACTTATAGTCATGGGGGACTTTAATCTGCCATCGTTGGGCGAATTATCCGAGGTAGCTCGGGAGTTCATGGCTTCCATGACGGCCATGGACCTGACCCAACTAATTCAAGGCCCCACCCACGAGGGTGGACACACACCGGATCTCATTTTTGTCTCAGGCCAATGGAAGAGTGATCTGGGTATAGGGGACATAGTCATCACACCCTTGTCATGGTCAGATCACTCACTTCTCCGGCTCGACTTTCCGACCGCTACTCCCCTCCGCGAGGAGGCGGTGCCAGAACCACCTATCTGGTTCCGCCCCAGGCGCCTGATGGACCCGGATGGGTTCCAGATGGCGCTTGGGCCACTTCCTGTACCCCTGACCCGCGCCCCGATGGAGGACCTCGTGGCCGCATGGAATATTGCGACCACGGGAGCCTTGGATCGGGTCGCGCCCTTGCGGCCTCTCTTGCGGCGCCGAGCCGCCCCGGCTCCTTGGTTTACCGAGGAGCTGAGGGCGATGAAACGCCGCAAGAGATGCCTAGAGGGAAGATGGAGTGCTACTCGCTCTGAATCTGACCGGACACAGGTAAGAGCCCATTTACGGACTTACATTGTGGCGCTGAGAGTGGCCAAACGCCATCATTGTGCTACTCTCATAGCATCCGCAGAAAACCGCCCTGCCGTCCTGTTTAGGGTGACCCGTTCCCTCCTTCAACAGAGAGTGCGGGAAGCCCCGCTACAGGGTAGAGCAGAGGAATTTGTGACTTTTCTGCAGGACAAAACCGCTCAGATACAGAACGAGTTAGCCCCCATTCTTGGTCCAGTGGGGTGCCACGAGGCTGATCTTGTTTGGGAGGAATTTGACTCCGTTGCTTCCGAGGATATGGACAGGCTACGTGGGCGACTGCGAGCCACCACATGTTTATTGGACCCGTGCCCCTCCTGGCTTGTACTGGCATCCTGGGAGGTGACACGAGGCTGGCTCCAAGAGGTTGTCAACGCTTCTTTGAGTGAGGGTTCCTTGCCTGCTTCCCTAAAAGAGGCTATGGTGAGGCCCCTCCTTAAGAAGCCCTCTTTGGATCCAGCTCTTTTAACCAACTATCGTCCCGTCTCCAACCTTCCCTTTTTGGCGAAGGTTGTTGAGAGTGTGGTGGCACAACAGTTTCCCCGTCACCTGGAGGAAGTTGATTATCTAGACCCGCGCCAGTCCGGCTTTCGGCCCGGGCATAGCACCGAGACGGCATTGGTCGCGTTGGTAGATGATCTCTGGAGGGCCAGAGATGGGGGTTGTTCCTCCATCCTGGTCCTATTAGACCTCTCGGCGGCTTTCGATACCATCGACCATGGTATCCTATTGCATCGGCTGGGGGGGTTGGGGGTGGGAGGCACCGTTTTACGGTGGTTCTCCTCCTACCTCTCTGGCCGATCGCAATTTGTGTTGGCAGGGGAGCAGAGGTCGACCCCGAGACCCCTCACATGTGGGGTGCCTCAGGGGTCGGTCCTCTCGCCTCTCCTGTTTAATGCATACATGAAGCCGCTGGGTGAGATCATCCGTGGTTTTGGGGTAGAGTACCATCTATACGCTGATGATACGCAGCTGTATATATCTACCCCAAACCACCCCAACGATGCCGTAGCGGTGATGTGCCAGTGCCTGGAAGCCGTGCGGATCTGGATGGGAAGCAACAGACTCAGGCTCAACCCGACCAAGACCGAGTGGCTGTGGTTTCCGGCTGCCCGATTCAACCAGCTCTCTCCAACGCTGGCCATAGGGGGCGAACATCTTGCCCCTGTGGATGGGGCGCACAATTTGGGTGTCCTCCTGGATACCCGGCTGTCTATGGAAGAGCAAGTGACAGCCATGGCCAGGAGGGCGTTTTACCAGGTTCGCCTGGTCCGCCAATTGCGCCCCCTATTGGATCGGGACGCCCTTCGCACAGTCACTCATGCCCTCGTGACATCCCAACTGGACTATTGTAACTCTCTCTACATGGGGCTCCCCTTGAAGTGCACCCGGAGGCTTCAGTTAGTTCAGAATGCAGCCGCGCGAGCAATCATGGGAACCACTAGGTTTACCCACATTACACCGCTCTTGCGCGAGCTGCACTGGCTGCCTGTCGTCTTCCGGGTGCGCTTCAAGGTGTTAATTATCATCTTTAAAGCGCTCCATGGCTCGGGACCTAGCTACCTGCAGGATCGGATCCTGCCTCACACATCCTCACGGCCGATTCGCTCCCACAGAGAGGGACTTCTCCAGGTGCCGTCCACTAGACTTTGTCAGCGGGCGACACCCAGGGGAAGGGCTCTCTCTGTGGCGGGCCCGGCCCTCTGGAATGACCTTCCCCCCGATATTAGAACGACCACGGACCTCCGCTCCTTCCGCTTGAAATTGAAGACTCATCTTTTCCGCCTGGCCGGCCTAGGGTAGTCTCTCTGTCTATGGGTTTTTAAATGTATGGGGATTTTTAGTTAATGGGATTTTAGCACAGGAATTAATTTAATCTGTTTTAATTTTGCTATGTATGTTGTATATTTATTGTTTTTATTTCCCCTGTGCACCGCCCCGAGTCCCTGTGGGGAGAGGGAGCGGTCAATAAATTTAGCTATTATTATTATTATTATTTATTATTATTTTTGTGGTGCAGGAGGTCCCTTAACCTTGGCCCGTGGATCAGCTGATCCAGAGAGGGCCGGAAGTTCTGTCTCTGTTTCTGGCACACTCTTGCCAGCCCTGTATCGCTGGGCCTGCCACTCTTTTTGCAGCTGCCACTAAGAGAAGGGGGGTGGTAGCTAGGGTTTGTGGTAGCGGCCTCCATGAGGCCATTCTGTGTGGATGGCAGGTGCATGTGGGGTTCCTGGGGCATGTTCCACCCCAGAAGGAAATGGTTTGGAACCAGCTGTGCATGTATTTACATATTTTCAGAGAGGGCTTATTTTTGGGGGAGGGCTTATTTTAGTGCACGCACTCAAAAGCCCAATTGGGCTTATTATCCAAGAAGGTCTTATTTTCGGGGCAATAGGGTACTATTTAGTCTAACTTCTATTTGATAACTGGGAAGCTTTTCTTGTGATTATAAGAAGGACATTATAAACATCCTTAAGGGTTTGATTTGGAATGATATAAAAACTGCTCAGAATTGTATTCTTTTGAAAGAGTGTCCACGGAACAATTGTGTGCTTATAGGTTAGTAAAATCCTCTTGATGCCATTTTGGGCAGGAAGTCAAGTAATTCTAAGTCCAGATTGAAGTGTGCATTTAGGAAGTTTGCATTAGTTTTTTATCATGACATTTTCCTCTAGTTGTATTATTCATTATTATCTGAACCTTCAGGCTCATAAGTAAAATAATCTGTAAATAATTTTGAAATCCTATACCTCCTTGCTATTCTTCTCTGACATTGTGCCTCAACTGAAATAAGGGTCAGTGCTATAGTATTCCTGTTTAAATATGGACTCTTTAGGGCTTCTTCCAGTAATCCAACATGTTATGTTTGGTTACCCACATATGAAATGGGTATTTTTCCAGAATTCTTTCGAACATTAACATTGTTCATGCTTGAAACAGACCTTTGTCTATTTGCCTCCCACCACAGTCCTGCATGAATAGCTCAAGCAATGGTTCATCAGTTTTGTTGTTAATCGTTGTTAGCTGCTTAAAGATCAAAATTACAGTTTCCACAGTGAGAAAACTGCGTGTGTGGTCAACAAAACTGGATCATGGATTAGCACAGGAGCAGAATGATCTCTGGCAGGATTTTTTTTCTCTTTTGTATGAGACATGGTGAATGGGGAGCTGAGGACTATTAATTAAGCTTTCCATCTGCTCTTTATTAGGGTTATTTTTATCTTCTTCACACCCCAATTCCTCATTATTCCAAGATACTGGTCTTATACGGCATATCTGTTATCTGTTTGGAGATGCTTTAAAGTATTACCTTATTTTCAGAATGCTGGAGAAGTACCAAATCTTCAGCTGTTAGCTAATGCTTGGTGTCAGAGCTTTTCCTGTCATGCTTTTTAACTTTTGTTGTTTTAGCACCAGATGTTGTTTTGTTTGTCTTGTAGCCCGTTTTGTCCATTAATGCAAAGCAAGATAAGAAAACTTTTACATCCTTGCTTACACAGGAAGTCCATGGAGGTAAAATCTGTTTTCTACTATAGAGCTGGATGCAAAATAAATAAATAAATTGCTACCTTGCTACTCCTTTCCTATCCTTACTTGTTATTAGTATGTTTTTCCATACCTTACATTTTTATTCCGGGGATACAGGTCTGTGTCTAATTTTAAACGATAGGTTAAAAACTAAAGTTGAGTGTTGGATAAAAGAAAGATGTATATATATATATATATATATCATAAAAATGATCATTTTGGTGTACCATCTTAAAAGTTTCTTTGCATAATGCCTCAAAGTCATGAATCTGAGCTACACCCAAATAAACAGCTGAGATAAAATTACTTTTATTGCCCTTCCCACAGATAATATAGACAGAGCTTCCTTTATAGCCGTGATGGCGAACCTATGGCGCGTGGAACCATGTTGTCTGGCATGTGTGGCATCACCTGTTCTTCTTCTGGTTTTCTGGCGTGCATGTGCGTGCGCTGATCAGCTGGCCTTTGTAGGTGTGGCAGTGCTGGACATTGGACTTCCATTTTTGGGTGTGAGCATGCATGCCAGCCAGCTGATCACCATGCATGCATGCGTGACAGTAATTGGAAGATTAGCTGGCTGGCATGCATGTGCATGCCAGAAACCGGAAGTTCATTTTCCGGTGGTGTGCATGCCCCTTGGCAGCTCCTCTTCCGGGTGCATCCCAGATGAGTGTTTGCTCCCTTTTCGACACTCAGTGCCGAAAAGGTTTGCCATCATTGCTCTAGAGGGAGTGGGAGATGGGGTTAAGTGGAGACTCTAGAAAGAGTGCAGAGAAGAGCAACAAAGATGATTAGGGGACTGAAGACTAAAACATATGAAGAACGGTTACAGGAACTGGGTATGTCTAGTTTAATGAAAAGAAGGACTAGGGGAGACATGATTCCAATATCTCAGGGGTTGCTACAAAGAAGAGGGAGTCAAACTATTCTCCAAGGCACTTGAGGGTAGGACAAGAAGCAATAGATGGAAACTAATCAAGGAGAGAAGCAACTTAGAACTGAGGAGAAATTTCCTGATAGTTAGAACAATTAATCAGTGGAACAGCTTGCCTCCAGAAGTTGTGAATGCCCCAACACTGCAAGTTTTTTAGATGTTGGATAGCCATTTGTCTGAAATGGTATAGGGCTTCCTGCCTAGGCAGAGGGTTGGACTAGAAGACCTCCAAGGTCCCTTCCAACTCTGCTATTGTATTGTAAGTAAAGCAATTATTAAAATAATGTTGATATATGGTGTCTCCCCTCCCCCAACTTTCTTTGATTAAATAAAAGATAGAATGTTGGAGGTAAAAATATCACATGAAGAGGGCAAGAATCCTTGGACCTACTTAAAAATGTCACATTTGCACTATAGCCACTGCATCATAAAAACCCTGCTTGGAAGCATCTCTGGATTCACCTGATAGCTGTGTTATTCATGGCTAACCTAAAAATCAGTGAACATAGAAGATAGACAGAGCCTGGAGTGTGAAGTGGTATGGCATTCTAAAGAACCTGCCCAATGTTCTCAGCAGTAATAAAATAGTATTAACAGTGTTCAAAACAACGTCCTACAGGTCTTGCTCACAGACTTATCATTTAACTCCTCTGTTTGATTTTATTTTGTAACTTTAATTTACAAAGGGAATAGAAAGGGAGAATGGGCAAACCCCGGAATAAATGAACAAACAAATATCTTTAAAATATTGTTTAAAAGCCCGAACGGATGGGAAATTAAACTTTTAAAATATCAACAGTAGTGTAATTTTAGAGAGTGAATAGTAAAAAGGGCAAACCTAAAAAAAATCAAATTTGAGATGTGACATGATATAAAATAGTACTAGAAATTTAAGAATGAGAGGATAAAAAAAGAAATAAGAGAATGCAAAATAAGGATGTTTAGCATAGAAATAGAGAAGATATTTAAATTTCAACTTGCAAAAAACATAGCAGTAGAGCAAATGAAGAGAAAAGATGATGGTGAAACAAGCAAAATTAGTACATTATTCATACTAAATCAAAACATTTCACCATTGCAATTGTGAAATCTAATAATAAAATTAGAATTCCAGAAATAAAAAGCAAATACTGAGCCTAGCAAACAAAAAGGGAGCAAAACAGGGTAGGAAATTCTTAGCAGAACTAAATATGCACAAAGATGCATGTGCACCGAGCTAATCATTGAATTTAAAAATCTCTAAATCAGAAGAATCAAACATTTTGGAGTCTTGATAAGGAAACACACGATTTAATAATGGCATTGGGGAAAATGTAATAAATTGATTTTTTTATGAAAGGGAAAGTAGACAGACCTGTTTTTTTAAAATAGGAGAGCATATTGTAGAAGTAGAAAGGAAAGAAATAATAACAAACAAATACGGATAAATAACATTTTGAAAGGGTGACTGAAAGGAATAATCTGTGGAAACTGACTTGAAATGAGAAAATTGGAAAGTCTTCTGTTGAATAACTACAAGTCTGAAGGCAACATGAAAGAATATTGCCAAGGTTGGAAATATAGAGTAACAACCTGGGGAAACACTGTGTGAGTAAAAAAAAATTCAAACTCTTCTGAATCTGACAAATAGAGCAGAAGGAGAGGCTAAAAACAAAACAATAAAAACATAATTAGATTCATGAAAAAAAGAAAGCGAAAAGGAAAAGCAAGCTGATAACGAGAAGAAAGTAACTACGTCTATAAAAACTGAAAGTACAGAAAAATGATGATTGTAACTTGCAGAATAAGTGGAACAAAATTGCTCTTATAGCTTTTAAGATTAAAAACATCACATCCTTCGTCCTGCTCAAAATATGCTCCCTTTTCCTTAGCTAATGATTCAGAAAAGTATCCCTCCATAAGTGGGCCTGATTTCATTTGATTAAATGTGCTTCATTCCTAATTAGTACTCAGTACAGTATTTAACATGAAAAGCTTTTCAACAGCTATTTTGCTGAGTACAATGAAGGCTTTTGACAGGGTTAATTGGTTATGTCTAATTAACAATATCATATCTTGGGAATGGTTTTAAGGTATTAATTTATCAGCAGACGAAGCACTACTCCATATTAATAATTACAATGCTAAATATGTTGATATAAAAGAGGGACATATCATGACTGTCTACTCTTTTCCAATGTTGTTGCAATCTCATTACAGCCATTACTTAGGATATTCAGAAAGAATCCACAGATCAAAGGAACACCAATTGATCATAAAATCCATTCTAATAATCTGTGGTTGATACACTTCTAATCTAATCTTTTTAAAGCAATGCAATAGATTTAAAGGATTAAGCCCCTCCTCCCCCCTTTTTGAAAGTTTGCAGAGCTAAAAATAAATTGTGGAAAGTCAGAGCTCATTTCTTTGTATACTGTTCTAGCTGCTCAGTTAACTATGCACAAATTATCTGGCTTTGCATTACAGTTTTCAAGCATTAACTACTTGGGAATTCAAATGACTAAAGATGTAAAACACTTCATCCATAGAATGGTAATCCAACTATTAAATGACTAATGCAGATATTACAATAATGAAAAGCACCATGTCCTTCTTTATTAGCAAGACTGGATACTATAAACAGAATAGCAAGGCTTGTATTTTTTCTACTACCATGTAAGGTCACAATAAGAAATGGGTAAGCATTCTGGATAAATTTATACATGTGGGGAAGACGTCAAGATTCAGTACAACTGTCAATGATTCTGGGCAGCTCACAACAATCAAATTATAATATATTGCTTGATAGTGAAAAAGAAGATAGCTTCTCCCACTTTACAGTGTATTTATAGGATTTTTATTTGAGAAACAGTGGAGCTAGGCAATGACCAGTAGCTGAAAGGGTGGGGGTGGTGGCCTTCCTCCTCCTCCTCCTCCTTCTTCTTGCTGAAAGGGTGGGGAGGTGGCCTTCCTCCTCCTCCTCCTCCTCTTCCTCCTCCTCCTCCTCCTGGTTTATTCCCCAAGACAGGCAACTGATTCATATTTTCAATCTTTTTATGTTTATATGAAAAAATGGGAACATATCTGGCACCTTAACCATCTTTTTTAAATCCATTTTAATATCACATTAAAGCACAACCATTACTGGGTTGGAGTAAGTGGTTGAACTGCCACTGCAAAGACCAGGTTCCAATCCAACATGAGTCATGGAAGCTAATCACTTTTTTTTTTAACCCAACCTATTTTATAGTGTAGTTAGTGGCAAAGGGAAGAGCGGGTTCCAGGTATGCTACCTTGAGCTTCTGAAGAAAGATGAGAGGGTCATATAATAAATAATACTATTGTATATTTTTTCACTAGGATAAATTTAGGGTTAATTATGATAATTCTAATATATAATTGTGATTATATATTTATTCCTTGATAGCAATCACACTGAGGAGAATTGATTAAATGATTCATAATTCAAGTAAGGCACAAAAAAATGAATCAAACATTAATATATAAGGAAAATACTAGATCCCCTGTGCTCTTTCTGCAATTATGTTCATCTAGGAAAATATAAACCAGAGCTGAAGTTTCAAAACTTCATCAAATTTAGAAATAAAATATGAGATGCCTCTTTAATATTTTTTTTGAGACAGGGACTGTAATAGCCAAATGGATTACTTGTGTTGGAGTTGATTGTGAATGAATCAAAAACTAGATCTACAAAGATTAAAATGTGCTGTAAAATTCTGCAGAGTTGACTGGCATTTATCGTATCTAAATTATTGCTTACTTCTGTATGGGAAGGAACATTCAAAAGAATCTCTTATAACATTTATAAGGGATAACTCCCATACATGCCACTTTGCCACATGCAATGGAATCCCTTTATTGCCTTTTATTGCCTTAAAAAGTATTAGAAATAGATATATTGCACTTCTTTGTAGAGTTCCCAGGATATACAGATCATTTTTATATTCAACTATTTCTGGCTGATTAGTTTGACTCTACGTTTTGGGAGTGCCAAATTCGGTTATTCTCCATTTGCAAATAAAGGATTTCATGGTAATATGAAACCTTTTAATTTTATTTATTAACTAGCCGTTTTCAGCCACACATTGCTGTGGTCCAGTCAGGAAGGACACAACCCGAGGGTGGAGTTTCCCACTCTCTCTCTATCCCTCTACCTACCTACTGTATTTCTCCCTCTCTCTATCCACCTACCTACCTACCTACCCGCCTACCTACCTACCTACCTACCTACCTACCTACCTACCTACCTACCGCATTTCTCCCTCTCCCTCTCTATCCCTCTACCTACCTACCTACCTACCTACCTACCTACCTACCTACCTACCTACTTACCTACTGTATTTCTCCCTCTCTCTCTCTATCCCCCTACCTACCTACCTACCTGTCTACCTACCTACCTACTGCATTTCTCCCTCTCCCTCTCTATCCCTCTACCTACCTACTTACCTACCTACCTACCTACCTACCTACCTACCTACCGTATTTCTCCCTCCCTCTCTATCCCTCTACCTACCTACCTACCTACCTACCTACCTACCTACCTACCTACCTACTTACCTACTGTATTTCTCCCTCTCTCTCTCTATCCCCCTACCTACCTACCTACCTGTCTACCTACCTACCTACTGCATTTCTCCCTCTCCCTCTCTATCCCTCTACCTACCTACTTACCTACCTACCTACCTACCTACCGTATTTCTCCCTCCCTCTCTCTATCCCTATAGCTGCCTACCTCCCTCTCTATGTCATAAAGGATGACATAATACCTGTGGCCCACTGCTCTCTCTGTATCCATCTACCTACCTTTTTAATATTTTTTTACATTTACGTTGCGTGTACCTGGCACAGGTGTGACATCTACACAATATATATATATATATATATATATATATATATATATATATATATATATATATATATATATATATATATATATATATATATATATATATATATATATATATATAATCATTGGTGCGGTATTTCAAAGGAACGTTGTGTGGAAATTTGGAAGCGATCGGTGCAGTACTTTCGGAGATTAGCGGTTTTGAACAAACTCATAGTTACATTTTTATTTATATAGATTGAATGAATTAATTTCCGTTCATACTTTATGAGAGGCTATTTTTCCTATCTAAATCAATTAGTTAATTAATTGACTAATGAACTTAGGCAGGAATAATATGGATTAGGTATGAGCTTCCTAATACCGAAAAGAAAAGATCTGCAGTTTCTTGAGAACACCACTAGCAAAAGCAGAACATGGAAGAACTCTTTTTCTCAAAATGGAATCAGTCAAATGTAATCTAGAATTAGATTCAAAATAATAACAAACAAAATTTTGTGGTTTCTATAATTCATTTTTTAAATGCCTTTGAATCAGTCTTGACTTCTGTAAACTGCCTGGACTAGTCCCTGTAGTTTTCTTGTTAAGTTTTTTAGAAGTGGTTTGCCCTTGTCTTCTTTCTAGGGCTAAGAGAGAGTGGCTGGCCCAAGGTCCTGCAACTGGTCTTGTGCCTAAGGTGGGAGTGGCATTCACGCTCTCCCACTTTCTACTCTGATGGGTTAACCAATATATATATATAACCAATATGATATATTTTATAACAGTACTGTTTTTCACATGACATTAGTCATACTTGAACAACTCACCTATTACACAGAAAGGTTTCCTTGCAAATCGCAGTCTTCCTTGCCATCCACGATATCTACAACAGCAGCCAGCAGACCAGATGCGTATGATAAATTCCAAACCAAAGACAACAATCATCACTGATTCCTAGGAGGACACAAAAAAAGAGGCAGCTGGTGAAGTCAGCCAAGAGAACAGCAGCCAAGGAATTAATACAGGATACTGTTAAATACCTAGAGTATATTAATAATCTTGAAGCAATATTTATTTTTACAGCATTTATCCTTCCCCGTTTGTTTGTTTGTTACTTCGTGTCAGAAGCATCACAATTAACAAGGCATACTAAATGGCATAAAATGTAAAATATAAAATATAAGGTTAAAATATGTACAAGTTAAACCGATGTTGCCCAGAACCTAGCAACATGAATTGCATTCTGTCATGAGGTCCCTAATGTACACAGGTATACATACTGTATATGTTGTTGTCTGTATGTTACCACAGTAGCAAAGGGCAGATAACCACATTTGTTCAGAGTGTCTCTGAATCTTGTTGTACCCGTACAACTTCCATACTTCCCAGCTTTCACCAAACCCAGGTGCCATTTCCTCCATTGGTTCTTTGTAGCTTTCCACAGGTCCTCTCTGCTTTTAAATTCTATGAAGTCTTCCATTGACCAAAGGAAGCTTTTCTTAGATTTTAATCTCTGATGAACTGGTTGCAGGCCGTAGACTGGGTGTTGCTTAGCTATTGATAATACAATAATACAATAGCAGAGTTGGAAGGGACCTTGTAGGTCTTCTAGTCCAACCCCCTGCATGGGCAGGAACCTTATACCATTTCAGACAAATGGCTATCTAACATCTTTTTAAAGACTTCCAGGGTTGGGGCATTCACAGCTTCTGGAGGCAAGCTGTTCCAGAGGTTAATTGTTCTGTCAGGAAATTTCTCCTTAGTTCTAAGTTGCTTCTCTCCTTGGTTAGTTTCCACCCATTGCTTCTTGTCCTGCCCCCAGGTGCCTTGGAGAATAGTTTGGCTCCCTCTTCTTTGTGGCACCCTCTGAGATATCGGAACACTGCTATCATGTCTCCCCTGGTCCTTCTCTTCATCAAACTAGACATACCCAGCTCCTGCATACCCAGACATACCCAGCTCCTGATGATTTGACACAACTCTTTGTGTGCTGCAGCTTCCTTATGAACAGCAGGCGGGGCAATGCCAGCTAGATGGTAGATGGGTTAAGGCATCCAGTAATAAATATGTGAGCTTCATTCAGAGCAACATCTACTTTCCCAGCATGTGCTGATTTATACCAGACTGGCCAGGCATAGTCGCCTGCTAAACAGCAAAGAGCTAAAGCTATTGTCTTAAGGACTCTTGGTTTGGCACCCCAGGTAGAATTCATAACGATGTTATTTTGTCCACTGACCTTCATTTTAGTGCTGCTTATATGTTAGGGCCTTATCTAGAATGACCTCTAATTATTTAGGGCTGTAGCAGTGTTCCAATAACATCCCTTTCCATGTAATGTACAGCTTCCTAGCAGTCTGCTAATTGTGAAGATGGAAAGGCCATACCTGAATTTTTGCTGGATTTGGCCTTCACTGGTTAAGAATTGCAGCCAATCTACTATTCTGTGGTATTCTTTGATTCCTTCATCTACTTTGCCTCCCTTAGAACTCCCCAAAAAAACCATGTGGTTCTAAAGCAGAGGCCTAATGATATTTGTAAGCATAAAATCTTTAGTCAAGTCAAAAACTTTCTGCTTCAGTCTTCTAAGATTGATGGTATCATATGCGGCCATGAGATAGATCTCTGAATACAGTCCCTGTTACATTGCTCTTTTGGAATCCATCTTCGAAGTACTGGATTAAATGCAGGATCTGTTTGGTGCAACGTTTTGGTTTTTTTTTTGTAGATATGGCACAAGAGAGAAATTGGATAGTAGTTGTTAGTGTTATTGGCCACTTTATCTGATTTTAAAACTGCTACAACCTTAGCCTTTTGTCAGACACCAGGAATCTTACATTATTCCAAGCATTCATTAAACATTTCTAGTAGCCACTGTCTTGCCATTGGTCCAAATTGCTTTATCTGTTCAAAAAGGATGTCATCCAAGCCAGCAGCTTTCTGTGGCTTACTATCCTGACCCTGGACTTTTATTTGGATATTCAAGCTGGATGTTGACATTTTTAGACTCTTTCAATAAATTAGTCATTTCATCCTCCTCCTTTCTGTTGATCCTAATCTTGTGTTTTGGTGGCCTTTGATCTGGATTGTCATTTTTAAGAAGCTGACTGGCTATTTGGTCAATTGTCACACTGGCATAAACTCTAGAGTGAGTTTCGAGGGTGACTCAACAATCTTCACACTTTGTGGCTACTTACATTCATATTATTTTAATCCAGTTTTTTCCTCTTAGCTTCAGCTATAGAAATAATTAACTGCTGGTCTGCACTCACTATATCCATGATGACGAACCTATCGCACGCATGCCACAGGCGGCACGCGGAGCCATTTGTTAGGGCACGCAAGGTGTTGCCCCGCCAGCTCCAGCGTGCATGCGTGTGCTGGCCAGCTGACTTCGGCCTTCTTTTCTGGCCATTTTTCATCCTCCAGAGCAGGGGTCCCCAACCTTTTTTGCACCAGGGACCGGTTTCATTTTAAAGAAAATTCTGCGGACCGGCTGAGTGGCTCAGCAGTCATGTGACTGGGTGGGCGTGGCCAACTTGGAAAATGTGAAACTCACTTAACAATGATCTTGGTTAGCAACCAAACTTTTGGCCTCAACTGTGGTCATAAGTTCTTTCTTTCTTTCTTTCTTTCTTTCTTTCTTTCTTTCTTTCTTTCTTTCTTTCTTTCTTTCTCTTTCTTTGTCTCTGTCTCTCTCTCACTATTTCTTTCGTTCTCTCTTTCTCTCTCTTTCCTTTTCTCTTTCCTTTTCTCTCTTTATTTCTTTCTCTTTCTTTCTTTTTCTCTTTCCCTCTCTTTTTCTTTCTCTTTCTCTCTTTCTGTATCTTTTTCTGTCTCTTTCTCTCTGTCTGTCTTTCTCTCCCACTTTCTTTTTCTTTCTTTCTCTTTCTTTCTCTCTGTCTCTCTCCTTCATCCGCCTATCTCTGTCACTCTGTGTGTGTGTGCGTGTGTCTGTCTGTCTTGCATTCACTCATTCTGTGTCTCTGTCTATCTTTCTCTCCCTCCCTCCCTCTCTCTCTCTCTGTGTGTCTGTCGTCGTCGTCGTCCCCAGCCTCCTCAGTCCGCCTGCTTGGTCGCTCGTTCGCTCGTTCAGGCTCCGTGGCTGGGTAGGAGCCGGGCTGGAGAGGAGGAGGAGGGAGGAGGGGGCAGCCCATTGGGCAGAGCGCGCGGGAGAACGCAGGAGGATGGTGGGTGCTCTTCCTCCACCCTCATCGACGGAGGGACTCCTTTGCGCCGCCGGAGCAACCGTCCCGACTAGGGTGGAGGAAGAGCCCCCACCATCCTCCTGCGTTCTCCCGCGCGCTCTGCCCAATGGACTGCCCCCTCCTCCCTCCTCCTCCTCTCCAGCCAGTTCCTTCCCCCACTGGCGGAGCCTCCGCAGCCCCTGGAAAAAAACGAGTGGCCGGCATGCCAGCAGAGAAGGGAATCGGTGGCCGGTCCGGCGGCGCCCAGGAGTCCCTCCGCCGACGAGGGAGGAGGAAGAGCCACACTCCAACGGCGCGAACAGCCGCGCCTGCGTTCTCCCGTGCGCTCTGCTCAGGGGGCTGCCCCCTCCTCCCTCCTCCTCCTCCTCTCCAGCCCTGCGGCCCAGCTCCCACTCAGCCAAGGACCGGCACCGGTCCGCGGCCCGGGGGTTGGGGACCACTGCTCAGAGGCTTCCCTGAAGTTTGGCTAAAGACAACCCAAAGCACAAACCAGAAGTTCTGGAACTGACTTCCGGGAAGCCTGTAGGGCCATTTTTCTCCCTCTGGAAGCCTCTGGATGGCCTCTGGGGGAGGGGAAGGCTATTTTCGCCCTCCCCAGGCTCCTAGAAAGCCTGTGGAGCCTGTGGAGGGTGAAAAATGGGTCCATCGTGCATGAAAAGCGGGGGGGGGGCGGTTGTGTGCATAGCATTATGTGTGTGGGCACGCACACACATGACCCCACCTGCGCTCCCCCTGCTTTTGGCACGCGATGGGGAAAAGGTTAGTCATCACTGCACTATATCCTCTGCCATAAGATCAATGTCAAAAAGAGTGAGATACTTATGCAATTTGCCTTTTGTTTCCTTGGTTTTTCAGCCCAGTGGAATTGATAGCCAGGAGCATTTTTTAACAGCCTCCACAGATTTGTTATAATAGTTTGGTTTAGGTATTAATTGAATAACAACACTGTCCAATAGTCTCTGAAATTTAAGCAAGTTGACTTTTTAAAAGTTATAATTACGTCTAAAGGGGTTACTGTGAGGTCAAACTACAGCAGTAACCTGGCACATAATTGGCTGGTGCTGGGAATTTGGAAGAGGTGGACAATGCACTTTAATACATTGCTCACAAATATCAAATCTAGGTTATATCCCCTGTGCCACCTTCCACTATAAAGTGTTGCTAGTTAATTTATTATCATTTAAAAGAGCTCTCCATTTCTGTATCATTGGGATACCTCCAGATGCTGCTGTGACTATTAAAGTCACCAATAACAAAATTTATTTTATCCTTATTAAATTTGTCACCTTTGATCTCAATTAGTTACACTTTATACACTGAGGTGACCATACAGTTGCTTAGCTCTACAATTATTACTTCTATGTTATTTATTTCTGATGTTTTATGGATCAAACCTGGATACTAGCCTTCACAAAGACCACGCTGCCATACTGTCCAGGGAGCCTGGTATATTTACATCAACAAACAGGAATATTCTCTGGAATATTCCAAGGTCTGATTCTAAGACATTAAAAAAAAAACCTTCAAACAGCAAACAAACCTAGTTTTCATAAACACATTAGAGCCTTTAGGAAGAAATTGAATCATCCAGGTGTTTGGTAGCCCTCAGCTACTTTTTTTTACAAGTTAGAAGAAGTTGTGTTTTAAACTTTATACAAACTTAAAACAGGTAGTCTCAAACACTAAATTAAGAACTCCAAGGTTTGTGAGCAAATTTGAGAGAGGATCAAAAATGTATGAGTAATCAGAAGATTTGAAAGACAAATGAGCAGGAAACAGATTTCTTTGGAGCTCTGATTTTTAGAGAAGGCAGGACCCAGATGTAGACACACTGGGAAGAAGGTGATGGCGAACAATCTGCTCCACTTGTTCTGGAAATTGTATTTAGGATGGGAAACAAGGGCTGGGCTTCCCTGGCATGCTAAGCTCAAAGAAAATCACTACAGAAGCGGGCTTGACCCTTGGTGTCAAGTCAACGCAGCCAAGATGTGAAATCAAACACTTCCAGCTCTGGGTAGTTAATAGAGGCAGGCAGGGGGTGCTACATCAACACAGCTCTGACTCTTGCTGTAGACAAGAGACAAAGAGACTACAGTTCAAGTGATGGCAGATTGGATAGGAAAGAGGGGTGAAGACCTGGAGGATATCCTCAGATCTAGAAAGAATGTGTGGCACTACTTCTGGTAAAGACAGCATGCTTGATTGGGTACTTAGACTTCATCAATATAATTTTATGAGGGATCAAGGGATGTCACAGAAAATACTTTATTATTTTAGAGGATCTCAGCATCAAAGCTTGAGAATCTCTAGTTTAAAACATTCCCTGGTGTGGGGTTCTTCTGAGCTGAGAGAAACCGTGGACTCCTACACTAAACTATATTGTACCTAGACTGGTTTTGCTTAGGGGATTGCATGAGCCTAGTCCATTAAAATGAATAAATGGATTGGTGGAATTTCACAATGATTCAAACCTTTGCTAAATTATAGTTACAGTATCTACTCAGAACTGATAACTGCAAGGTTAAAAACAAGGGGACTCTTTTCTGGCTATAGTTATTTACTTGGCATTACCAGAGCATATACATTTGCTACTAAGAAAGATAATATACTTGATTAAGTCATATAATTTACTTTGGTTTAGTATGAAAGGTGACCCTAATCACTGTAATATTTAAATCATGATTTATTGCTCATGGCAATGTGTGAACCAAACTATTCTGAATGATTCGACAAACTAGTTAAAACAAACCACAGCCTACTGTGGGTGAAGCAAATCAATGCTCTAAATCATGAATATCAAACTTAAGGCCCGTGGATTGGGGTGCTTCAATCTCACAGGTTTGCCCTGGAAACATCGAAAGACTGGCCCATGGTTCCTCTGCCAGCAAAATGCACAAGGCCTCCCCAGGCTCCGTTTTTGCTGGCAGAGGGCTGCAGGAGGCCGTTGCAGCTGAAAATGGAGCCTGGCCAGGCTGCATGTGCCCCCTCACTCAGTTTCTGCTGGCAGAAGGCTGTTTTATGTTTTATGTTTTATGATTGCCTGTTCACCGCCCTGAGTCCTGCAAGGGAGATAGGGCGGTATATAAATTTGAATAAAGTTGAAAGTTGAAGGAGGCAGTCACAGCCAAAAACGGAGCCTCAATGAGTGACATCGAGCTGGCCATGCCCACCTGGCCACGCTCACCCCAGACATCTGAGTCAAACAACCCTGATGCGTCCCTCAATGAAATCAAGTTTGACATTCCTGCTCTAAATCCAACCCTGCTTAAATGAATTGCATGACCGAAACATGGGAACCCTTAGGTGCATATATGAAGGTAAAATGTAATACAAATGTTCAGATGATGTAGTGGGGCAGTAATTAGAAGAATCAGTCTATAACAGCTATGGCAAACCTTTTTTGGCTCGTGTGCCATAAGTGGGGGAAATACAGGGGGGTCGTGCATGGGAGTGCCTCACCCATAATGCAATGCGCTCCTCCCCCAGTGTGCATGCGTGCACTACAAATACTTCCCCCCATTTTTTGCATGCTTTTTCTAACCCTTACCAGGCTCCAGAGGCTTTATAGGAGCCTGGGGAGGGCGAAAACAGCCTCCCCCACCCCCCTTGAGGCCCTCCAGAGGCTTCAGCGAACTGCTCGGAACGTTGTTTGAGCAAACTGGTTTGCTCGAAGTGTCGTTTTAAGTGCACCAGAGGCTTCAGGGAAGCCTCCTGAAGGTTGCTGAAGCCTACAGAATGCTCAAAATGACGCTCCGAGCAAACCGGAAGTGACTTCCAGTGTACCCGGAGGCTTCAGGGAAGCTCATGAAGCCTCCGGAGGGCCTCCGGGGGAGGTGGATGGTCTTTTCGCCCTCCCCAGGCTCCTATAAAGCCTCTGGAGCCTGGGGAGGGCAAAAAATGGCTTTAAAAAAGGGTGAACACAGCTGGCCAGCATGCATGTGCTCTGGCCAGCTGACAGGGAAATGCCTCGCGTGCCCTGACAAATGGCTCCGTGTGCCACCTGTGGCACGTGTGCCATAGGTTCGCCATCCTGGGTCTCTAAGAATCCAGTCTCAAATCTTCCATTTTACATGAAGCTTGACGCTTCTATTAGAGGAGGACAACGTGTACCAGAATTTCTCCACAGAATTAAATGTGATTTGATACTAAAAAGTCATTGCGTATAGTTTGAAAATATTTTTTTCTTCTGTTGTTAGCTTTTTTATGCCTCAAAGCCTAGCATTATCTAGTTGATCAGAGAAATTATTTTAGGGCTGACCCTAAAATTAAACAGAATAACGAGTCTGCCTTCAACAAATTTGGGTAAAATTAAAGAGCAGTAAAGTATTATTTTTTGTGATATTTTTATAACCAGATGGGGACACAATTTGAATTTTCTGCCTTTGGAATCAGAATTTCTTGGACTGTTTCAAAATTAGTTGGATGAATTTATGCATCATACTTTTTGTGATGAAGGAATATGATTCTGGATAAAATCTATGGCTTGGTTTACATATTATGCAGCTAAGCATGAATGGTTTGGTTTTGGCTTAGTACCTTATACGAATCAAGCAATTAAGGTTCGTGAATTGTGTTTTATGGCTTGGTGTCTTGTGCTGACCAAACTAAATTTTTAACAAATTATGATTAAAAAAAACCATAACTCAGTGCAGTTTCAATGCTGCTGCAGGGCCCATTTAATTATTGATGCAATTCACATATAGCATATTATGTCGTAGAAAAGCTTGCTGGAAATCCAAAAGTAGAGGTACCGAAGGTACTTCATACAGATAGTTCTCAACTTATGACTACAACTGAGCCCAAACCTTTTGTTGCTAAGCAAGGCAATTGTTAGTTTCTGCACCATTTTACAACCTTTTAAACGTAATTATGAAGCGAACCACTGCAGTTGTTAACTGAATCATGCAGGCATTAAGTAAATCTGTCTTCCCCTATTGACTTTGCCAATAGGGGAAGCCAACAGTTGGAAGCCAGCTGGGAAGATTACAAATTGTGATCACATGACCCTGGGACAGTGTAACTCTCATAAATAACTGCCAGTTACCAAATGCCCAAATTTTGATCACATGACCATTGGGATTCTGCAGCGGTTATCGGTATGAAAACCAGTCCGAAGTCACTTTTTCAGTGCCACTGTAACTTTGAACAGTTACTAAATAAATGGTTGTAAGTCAAGGACTACCTGTACCAGAGTGTGTTATCTGAAAAAGGAACATGTGTTTCATTCAGGTGCTTACACTTTTTCTGTTATCTTTATTGGCTACACACTCTAAAAAGAAAGCATCTAAATTGGGGTATCAAACCAAAGGATGCTGCGGCAGACAATGAGGCCTACTCTAGATCCCCCACTGCACTGAGAATGGCAACCGTTACTATGAAAATGTTATGTAGTTAGATGACTACTTAAAAGAGACCCTGAACAAGTCAAATATTGAGATTGGTATTGTACAAAAAACGAATGGAGATGTGAGAGGAAGGACTTCTCACTGTACCAAGAGTGGGGAATGAATTACTGTATTAGCTTCATGACTCAAAGTAGAGCATCTTCAATGGTTCAGCTGCTATGTGCTACTGATTCTTTGAGAAATAATTTTCTTTAAAACAGTGTAAGTGACAATATTATCATTGTTGCTAACCAAGCCAATAGTCTGGGCCATTGGAAGAAGCCAGGAGGGAGGAAACACTAGAAATCACCCGGCCAGGACCTCCTTAAAACAAGAGTGATGCTCCAGATAAGGACCCTCAACACTGAATCTGGTTGTTCTAAATGTATTTTCTTATAATAAGGGAAGAAAAAAAACAGTACACTATGCTCAGTTGTTAAACGTGACTTGAGTTTAGCTGAACATACAACAATGTTCAAAAAACAGAAACCTTCTCAGATTAAAATAGCTAATTTCCACTTAAGTCTGTATTTCTGGGCCTTACCGGTGTCTCTGTTTCAGAAGCGTTCTGAATTTCTGTTTTTTGAACATTGTTGTATGTTCAGGAATAGTTCAGAGGAAGGTAGGACACAGACCAATTCCTTTTGGGGAAAATGTATTATAATCATAAAGTCATAAAAGCCAAAGTTGATTTTATAATAGGCAATTAAACAGCTGTATCTTTCTTCTCTCTTATACCATTGCTATGCATTATCCGCTATCCTCTAATCGTTATGATTTTATTTGATGCTGTACATTCTTAATTATGATCTATTATTATATCCCTTTGTTCTACAGCTCAATCTGCTTTTTATTTATTGATCCTATAGTTCTACTTTTGCTTTTATCCTTTTATTCTCTATAGTATTTTTAATTTCCCTGTGCACCGCTCCGAGTCCCTTTGGGGGGAGGATGCGGTTTACAAATAAAAATAATAATTATTATTATTATTATATTGGGGTTTGGTTTTGGTTTTTTTTTTGCCTCTTAGCCTGCTTGCAGTAATGCTTTAGCTAAGAATTCTATATTCTCTCCATTTGCCAACTTCTTATTTTAATGGGTTATATAGTATTTGTAGCCACATCAAAAATCATATACAGTAATACTCTGTTTTCTTTGCCCACTGCCTTCACCTGCCTGCCGATTCTAGTCTACTACACAGCAGTCGTCTTCCTCTTGCTGGTTCGCTTCTTAAGCCTGGCAAAAACCTACTGTCAGGATGGTTGGATTACAACTGCCACTTGGTCTTCCTGGCTTTTCTTGGGGGTTTCTGTCACCCCTGGGGACATAGTGCTTTTAATCTCCTTTGTGTAGTGTTCTTGTTGCAATGCTGTCCTCCCCTGGATTTCTGATTTTCTTTTGCGATTCTGTGAGAGCTACTTTCCAGTTGCCAAGGCTGCTCCCCCTTCTCCTTTCTTTACTTTGTTTTGACTCTGTTGGACTCTGTTGCCCATTGCTGCTACATGACTGGCATAGCTTCTTGAGATGAAGGGGCACTGACTCCTCTAATTACGTAGTGACAGGAACTCTGGCTATAGAAGCATGTGTTCTAGACATGGGTTCCTGCCCCAACCTGTTCCAAATTTTTCTTGCCTCCTTGCTCTGTATTTAGATTTTCAGATTGACTTTGGACCGCTTCTATGCACTTCTTTAGCCTCTGACTCCTCCTCTGGGCAATCCTATCGCCAATGTCTTCAAGTTAGCAGTCTTCAGGGCTGGCATAATTTACAAGGCAAGCAAAATTATCTTTGAACTCTGCAAGCTGTTGACTAAATTACTGGCTTAGTTCTGTCTCAGCTGCTGGTGGAACATTCTAATAAAAGCTATCAGAACTTTAACACTCTTACTTTTATTTGCATCAATCTAAAGTTTGCATGGCACACCAATTCAAACTCCCAGGAACTCTTAGGTTCCCGCTTATCATAACTAACTTGACAATTATGTGGTAGTTTCGTATAACACTTCAGGGCTGATTTTATGCTTCTAAGACTGGGATGTTGGCTTCTAATGAAACCACTCCCTCCAGGTGCCTCTCCATTGTCCTGAGGACCTTTGTCCTTCTTCTACATTCAACACACCTACACCCTGCCAACAGCGGTGGGAGTCCAACTCTTTTCCTACCAGTTCTATGAGTGAGTGTTTTCCGCTTGTGCGTAGCATTCAAAGGCTGCTCTCGGTGTCAGTGCTGGTGAGCTGAGATGTTGTTTACCTCAGTTCTGCCGTGCGAATCAGATGAACTAAAAAACAAGGGAATATAGGACAGGGAACAGCGGGACCAGGAGGGCCTGTTCTCTGAACTACTCAAAATTTCTGCTACTGGTTTGCCAGAACCGGTTCGAACCGGCTGAATACCACTTCTGCCTGCCAACCTTCTCTTCTTTAATGAAGGAGTGTATCACTATGAGGAAACTAATAAGCCTTCTTTTGGAGAATCTATTCCTCTTTGCTAGCTAGGGAGAACAATATGAAGGCACAACTCAGAGAAAGATAAAGGTGACTCCTTTCTCTGTAAACCACTTCTAATGATGGGTTGAAAAACTGGATGTTTTTATTTTAAAATATTGATAGTGCTCTGAGCCATCACAATATGATATGTTAGAAATGCAAATAACAGCCAAGATAAGAAGCAACGAATTGGAAACAACTTCTAAGATATTATAATTACTTTAAACTGTCTTGAAATGATTAAAAGTTCATGAGATAACTGCAGCAGACAAAGTACTTGAAAAAAGCTTATTAAGCACTTTGTCAGAGAAACAGGGTGAGATGTATATATTATTTGGCAGGTAAAACATTTCCCTGTCCAGAATAAAGCTGTTCTGTTTCAGCTTATTTCAGCTGTTTCATTTGTTAGTCATTCAGAATGGTGATTATCATACCAGATAAGTGGAGAAGCATTAGAAATGAAGAATTTTTGGCAAAGAAAGTGATCTCCCACTTTTTCTTCCCATAAATTATTCATACTTAAAGTCTATTTAAAAAACCCTATTTCTATCAAGCTAACCAAAGGTAGCACCTCCGACTATGTAGTCCACCTTTCATTAACAAAGGAGTTTATTTGTTGCATCAGCTCATGCACTGCGTTAAGCTTAACCACAGTTTTTGTTAAGAATAAGTAGATAACAACATTCCCAGAATACATTAAGCTATCAGTGGTCATCTCCCCTCCAAAACCAAAATGACTGGGTGATTCACCTAACTTGCTAAGCTAAAACTTAAGAAATCACAGTATCCTTCCAAAGCATGATCATAGTAGGTGTAGAACAGTGGTGGGTTTCAAATTTTTTAGAACCTACTCTGTAGGTGTGGCCTATTTTGTGGGCGTGGCTTGGCAGTCATGTGACAGGGCGGGAGTGGCCACCTTTTAAAATGTGGTGAAACTCATTTAACAACGCTCTTGCTTAGCAACCAAAATTTTGGACTCAATTGTGATGATAAATTCTTTCTTTCTTTCTTTCTTTCTTTCTTTCTTTCTTTCTTTCTTTCTTTCTTTCTTTCTTTCTTTCCTTTCCTTTCCTTTCTTTCTTTCCTTTCTTCCTTCCTTTCCTTTCCTTCCCGTTGGGTTACTGGCAGCGGCGGGCCAGATTTACTTCCAGGTACGCCGGTGGAACCCCCTCTCACCGGTTCTCTAAATTTCACCAACCGGCTCTCGCGAGTAGGTGCGAGCCTGCAGAAACCCACCACTGGTGTAGAACAAATACTTCGTAAGAATTGGTCCCATGAATCTTTCCACTCATAGAATTCCAATTCATGACTGATTTGTTATCATTGAAAGGATCAAGGTCAGTCTGTTTCTTGCAACTCTGCCAATGTATCAAAGGTATGCAAAATTTTCAATGAATGATTACGTCCAATAAAATTTCACCAATTCTAGCAAACATGAATCAATGACTGCAGTTATCAACAGAAGGCATTCTGTTCAATCTAGTGAGCTCAGATATATGAGGCTGAACTTCAGGAGATTTGAAATTAAAAGATTATGTGGCTAAGATTAATAGACACCAGATAGCTGATTTCCCTCTAATGTCAACCGAATGCCCAGACTTTGCCTGTTCAAGTGAGAAGAGGTATATTCACAATTGGTATTGAAACAAATATCTATCTCTCTACCTCTATCTGCATATAAACCATTCAAGAGTTTTAAAACCATCTAAACCAACTAAAAGATTTCGTGTATGTATGTATGTATGTATGTATGTATGTATGTATGTATGTACGTACCAGGGGTGGGTTCTATTGCTTGCTTGCTCAGGGACATGCTACATGCACAGTACTAAAAAAAATGCTTCTGCGCATGTACAGAAGCAAAAAACAAGATGGCTCCACTGAGAAAACCAATTTGGGGGTGTGGCAGGCCAAGCTACTGCCTATTCATTCAAACTGGTTCGAACCGGTAGGAACCCACCTCTGGTATATACATTTAGAACCTATATTTTTTATAAACTTGCAAATACCTTTGTGCAATCTGTCATCTGAATAACTACTGGGAATTTTTGGGTTCATAATTTGCTACCAAGAAAATACATACCAAATACATTTATAAGTATCGCAGAGAAAATGCACAGACAAGTCTGATGCTTTTTTTGTTTTAAGGAAACCTTGGCTACTGAGCTCTATTTTTAGTCTTTTTGAATCACTGGAAGTTTTCATTTTACAATATTTATATGTTTAGCTTTTAAAAATGCATTCATAATTTGGCAAGATATTGTGAGTACAAAAACCAAGCTACACTTCAACAAGAAAGAGAGAGGGGAACACCGCCCCGACCCAAAGAATATGGTCATACAATTTATAAGCAACAATGTGTGAGGAAACCATGACAGTCACCCAAGCACTCGTCACATCTCGACTTGACTATTGCAATGCTCTCTACATGGGGCTTCCCTTGAGATGCACCCGAAGACTACAGTTAGTCCAGAATGCGGCCGCGCGGATAATTACGGGAGCGCCCAAACACTCCCATATAACACCTGTCCTGCGCGAGCTCCACTGGCTTCCTGTGGTTTTTTGGGTGCGCTTCAAGGTCCTAACGATCATCTTCAAAGCGCTCCATGGCTCGGGACCTAGCTATATGCAAGACCGCCTCCTGCCCCATACATCCCTGGGACCGACACGCTTCCACAGAGAGGGCCTCCTCAGGGTGCCGTCGGTCGGGCAATGTCGACTGGCGGCACCCAGGGGGAGAGCCTTCTCTGTGGCAGGACCAGCCCTTTGGAACGACCTGCCCCCTGAAATCCATACCATTCCTGACCTCCGCCTCTTCCGCAAATGTCTTAAGACACACCTCTTCCAACTAGCCGGCCTTGCGTAACCCCAGCACCGCCAGTTGTAAATGGGGATTTTTAAATGGTCACAATACAGGCACCTAATATCTCTGTATTTATGTTTATTGATGTAATTCTTTGTTCGCCGCCCCGAGTCCCTTTGTGGTGAGATGGGAGCGGGTTATAAATGTGAAAAATAAATAAATAAATAAATATAGTCTGTTTTGTTACCATGCTTTTTGAACCTTCTAATCTAAACCGTAACACACAATTTAGTAGAATATATGATAACAGCTAATATATGATTCCAACTAAAATCCTTTTAGTACTAAAAATCCCCCTTTCTTGAGAGTTAAATGGTTTTTAAAGTTCATTTAGAATAGAAGGCTAATTTTTCCAAATGAATCCTCATATTTATGTAGTGATATTCAGAATTTTTAAACAATTATTTAAGATCTTAAATGCGGGCTTCTGCTGTTTTATTTTACAAGCTGGGTTTATTAACTTCATTCTTTCATTGTAATTGTTTCTTTTATAGCTATATTATTATTTTAATTACTGTGAGCTGCCATATGTTGTAGGGTGGATGGGAATTGATATAGCAATAGTGTAAAATAAAAATGAATTACTACTGTTATTTGCCTTCAAGTGGCTGTTTATTTCAAACATCTTGAGGAAAATTAATCAGGTAGAGGCTTACTTTCCCCCTGTAGATGGTCTCTTAGTTCGAGGTTTTTTCCCCCCTTTGAAATAAAAAGCTCAGTTTTAAGCATTGAATATGTAGGCTTAGTTCACCTATCATGTTATTCCAAGTTTGTTTTAAACAGAGTTTCTTAAACTAGTCAGATTAGACTAGTTCACATAACAATAGCAATAGCACTTATATATACCGCTTCACAGTGCTTTACTGTCCTCTCTAAGTGGTTTACATATTGCCCTCAACAACCTGGGTCCTCATTTTATCCACCTCGGGAGGATGGAAGTCTGAGTCAACTTTGAGCCTGGTGAGATTCAATCTGGCAAACTGCTGGCAGCCAGTGATCAGCAGAAGTAGCAGTACTGCATTCTAACCAATGTGCCACTGTGGCTTTTAGAACGCTTTAGCACAAATGATAGTTTACATATCACAATGATTGAGCCCACATACTGAGCTAATCAACCATTTGCTGGCTTAGTAGAAAGCATTAAAGATTACTGCACTCATAGGCTAAGGAACTAGTTTGGACATAGCAGTAGGTAATGACTAACTTTACAGGCTTTTTCCACAGTGGTACAGTGGGAGGTTTCTATGCATGCATTTGAAGATGAGTAGATCCATCAAATAGTTAATGGCGAAAATATTAATTTATTTTTTAAAAATCTGTAAACGTGGTTCTTCGCATGTACAACAGCAACCACACCTCAAAACAGTTAAAGTAATTATTATGACAAACAATCATATGCAATGATCCTGACGTCCAAATAATCCTTTCCATCTTGCAAATCAATAGCAGGTAGACAAACCAACTGGGCTTCACCTAACATCGCAGTCCCAGTGCTTGAAGGAAAAGCAATGTATTTAAAGCTTGTGGAAGACTAAGAGGATTAGATCCACCTAGTTTCCAGGGAGTGTGGATGATGTTTTTTCATAGGTTGAGACACAACAGAGAAAGTATCTTTCCTGGCCCTGTTAGATGACACTGCATCTCCATCCTGTTGGATTTGGTAGAGTGAGCAAATTTACATCCCAGTGGGGTGTGGCCAACTGATGAGAGCTAATAAGCTCGAAATAGATCTATCTTGGTCTCTCAAATTTAAATTTATTGATCAGCTCATAAAAACTAACACACACACACACACACACACACATATATATGTGTGTGTGTGTGTGTGTATTAGTTTTATGAGCTGATCAATAAATTTAAATTTAAATATATATATGTAATTGTTTCACAACAACCTGTTATTAGACCCCAATTAAGGGAGGAGACATACTGATTTCGGCTCATCACCAGAGACCATCTAGACAGCAAGCCAAGAATTACGTTGTGTAATTTTTTAGATATGTGTGTTATTGATCAGCTCATAAAACTAACATATATATATATGGAGTGCTGACTATTGTTGTGAGTGGGTTGATTGGCTGTGCAGCTATATCATGATTGGTATATTAATGCTGATTGGTCTCATTTGTATGTTTCTCCTTATTTTGAATTTCAACGGCTTGGGTGGAAGGTGGGGCTCGTCTGCTGGTCAGTGCTGGTTTCCAGATGTCTGGTAGGCGGGAGGTGTCATCACGTTTGTTCATACTGTTAGATTGCTTCTCTATTTCAATGGCTTCTCTGATTATTCTCCTGTTCAGTTGTTCAGCCTTGGAGATCATTTTAGTTCCTTGAAAGTCAATGTCATGTCCTGTAGTTTTGAAATGCTGATAAAGAGATGAGGTATTAAGTTGATTTTTTAATGCATTTTTATGCTCTGCGATACGTGCACTTATCCTTCTGTTGGTTTGTCCTATATAAGTGGCAGGGCAGATTTTACATGGAATTTTGTATACCCCTTGTCTTTGGGGTTCCTTAGGATATTGGCTATTTTTGGGTCGGTGTTGAAGGCTGTCTTTATGTTGTGCTTGTGGAGAATTTTGCTGATTTTGTCTGTGGTACCTTTAATGTATGGGATGAGGGCAATGCCATTTTCCTGTTCTTTGTCTTGGTTCTTGGGGGGGTGCCTCTTTTTGGATTAGTTTGGTGATTGTTTTTCTTCTGAATCCGTTTGATATTAATGTATTTGTGAGGAAGTGTAATTCGGTTTTCAGGTGGTCTTTGTCAGCTAGGCGTTTGGTTCTGTGTATGAGGGTTTTGGCTACAGGGTTTATCTGTGCAGGGTGGTGATGGGATTGTGCATTTAGGTAGCGGTTGGTGTGTGTTTCTTTCCGGTAGATGGTGTGTCCCAGGGAGCCATTAGGTTTTTTGTAGATTAGGACGTCTAGAAAAGGAAGTTGGTTGTTAGCTTCTATTTCCATGGTGAATTGTATTTTGGGGTGTAGGGAGTTGAGGTGTGTGAGGAAGATGTCCAGTTTTTCTTTCCCATGAGGCCAAATTACGAAAAGGGAACGAAAAACTGGACAACTTCCTCACATACCTCAACTCCCTACACCCCAAAATACAATTCACCATGGAAATAGAAGCTAACAACCAACTTCCTTTTCTAGACGTCCTAATCTACAAAAAACCTAATGGCTCCCTGGGACACACCATCTACCGGGTTAATAATCAGTTAATAATCAGTCTCAGCTGATGCAATTGGGAGAGCCAGGCTGGCTGAATGGTTTAAAGGCACCTGCCTGATATGCAATACAGCCCCGGTTCGAATCCCAGTAAGACTAGCTGATGAGCGCTAAAAAGCTTGAAATAGATCTATCCAAGTCTCTCTGATTTATTTATTGATCAGCTCATAAAACTAACATATATATATATGTGTGTGTGTGTGTGTGTGTGTGTTACGTTTTTGAGCTTATCAATAAATAAATCAGGGAGACTAGTATAGATCTATTTCGAGCTTTTTAGCTCTTATCAGCTAGCCATACCCTTACTGGGATTCGAACCGGGGCTGTATTCCACGCCAGGCGAGAGCCTTAGCCATTAAGCCAGCCAGGTTCTCTTCCTGCTCAGCTGAGACAGGAGGATAAGTATATATAATTGTTCCACAACACATATTTATTGATCAGCTCAAAAACGTAAAACACATATAAAAAAATTACACAACGGAACTCATGGCTTTCTGTCTAGATGGTCTCTGGTGATGAGCCAAAAGACAGAAAAGGAAACAGTATGTCTCCTCCCTTAATTGGGGCCCTAACAGCGTGTTGTGGAACACACACACACACACACACACACACACACACACACACGTGTGTGTGTGTGTGTGTGCGTGCGTGTGTGTTTTCGTAGATTTTCACGGGTGTAGGTATGCTGGTATTGCTGGCTTCGGGGATTTTCCCGTGTATAAGGCATAGAAATGTTATTGCAACGTTTCGACAAGATCTCACTTGTCATCATCAGGCAGGCTTCTGTCTGTGACTGAATCATACAGTCACAGACAGAAGCCTGCCTGATGATGACAAGTGAGATCTTGTCGAAACGTTGCAATAACATTTCTATGCCTTATACACGGGAAAATTCCCGAAGCCAGCAATACCAGCATATATATATATATATATATATATATATATATATATATATATATATATATATATATATATATATATTTGTTTTCGTAGGTTTTCACGGGTATAGGTATGTAGATTTTGGTTTATTCGGGTCTTTTCCCGTGTAAAATTAAAGGTGTTTTTGCAACGTTTCGATGGGATCACCCCCATCATCATCAGGCTTTGGCTTCTGCCTTTTGCAAATGAACTGCATTTGAAATGGCAGTTTTTCTGTAAGTGGAGGTGGGAGGGGTTGGAATGTTGGCTCTGCTACTTTTAAACCGATTGGTTGGCTGATTTGCCACATCCTGATTGGTAGCTGGAGTTTGTTGAGAGTGATTGATGATGGTGTCAGTGTTTGTGGCCGGGACTTGTTTAGTGGCTGGGACTCGTTTAGTGGCCAGGGTTTGTTTAGTGGCTGGGACTCGTTTAGTGACCAGAGCTGGTTTCCAGATGTCTGGCAGGCGGGAGGCATCATCGCGTCTGTTCATATTTTGGGGATGTTTTTCTATTTCAATAGCTTCCATAATCATTCTCCTGTTGGAGTGTTCAGTCCTGGAGAGCAATTTGGTTTTTTCAAAGTCAATTTGATGACCTGTTGCTTGGAAGTGCTGGAAGAGGGAGGAAGTATTTACTTGTCTTTTAACAGAATTCTTATGCTCTGCACTAATTCTCCTATTAGTTTGTCCAATGTATGTGGACGAGCAGACTTTGCATGGTATTTCATAGACTCCTTGGTTTTCTAGCTGGATTTTGTCTTTGGGGTTCCTTAAAATGTTGGCAATTTTTTGGTTAGTGTCGAAGGATGTCTTTATATTGTGTTTGTGGAGAATTTTGCTGATTTTATCAGTGGTACCTTTAATATAGGGGAGGAGAGCGATGCCATTGTCTTGTTCTATGTTTTGGATCTTGGGGGGTGTCTGCTTTTGGATTAGTTTGGTGATTGTGTTTCTTTGGAAACCATTAGAGATTAATATCTTTGTGAGGGTTTGTAATTCATTTTTCAGGTGGTCTTTGTCAGCTAGGCGTTTGGTTCTGGAGATGAGGGTCTTGGCTACAGAGTTGATCTGTGCAGGGTGGTGATGTGATTGTGCGTTTAGGTAGCGGTTTGTGTGTGTTTTTTTCCGGTAGATGGTGTGTCCTAGGGAGCCATTGGGTTTTTTGTAGATTAGGACATCCAGAAAGGGAAGTTGGTTGTTATCTTCTATTTCCATAGTGAATTGTATTTTGGGGTGTAGGCTGTTGAGGTGTGTGAGGAAGTTGTGTAGTTTTTCTTTTCCGTGTGGCCAAATTACAAAAGTGTCATCCACATATCTAAGCCAGAGTTTGGGTTTGTGTTCCGATTTGTCTAGGGCATTCGTTTCAAAGTGTTCCATGAAAAGGTTTGCGATGACTGGTGAGAGTGGTGACCCCATAGGCGCTCCTTCTATTTGTTTGTACCTTTGTCCATTGTGAATGAAGTATGTGTTAGTTAGACAGTGGTTGGTTAGATCCAGGATGTATTTGGGGGGGTTGTATTTCTTCTGGATAGCTGTCAAGGTTTCTTTTATAGGCACTTGGGTGAAGAGGGATACGACATCAAAACTCACGAGTAGATCGCTGGGCTGTAGATTTTGTTTCTGGATCATCTCTACGAACTGGAATGAGTTTAGTACATGTGATTTGATAGATTCTGCATAGGGTTGTAATTTTTTTGCAAGAAACTTGGCAAGATTTTGTAGAGGTGAGCCTATGGAGCTGACTATGGGCCTGAGTGGTGTTCCTTCTTTGTGTATCTTGGGGAGGCCATAGAGCTTGGGGCATCTGGATGATTTTTCTCTGGGGATGATTTTTTGCTGGATTTCTTTGCTGATGGGAGAGGCTTTTATTTTGGATTTGGTGGTTTTTTCCAGGTAGGTGGTAGGATCTGTGTTTAGAAGTTTGTAAGCAGGGTCTTGGAGTAGGTTGGATAGCTTAGTCTGGTAGTCAGATGTATTCATTACCACTGTGGCGTTGCCTTTGTCTGCTGGGAGAATAATTATGTTGTTGTCTTTCTTCAAGTTGATGAGTGCTCTTATTTCTTCTTTCTCTAAATTGCTTTTGGGTGGCTTATTGGAGCATAGGATATTGGTAACTTCGAGTCTGATTTTGTTGGCTTCATCTGCATTGATTTTGGTGAGTGAAGCTTCAACTCCACATATTATGTTTTCTGTGGGGATGTGTTTGGGGGTGACAGCAAAGTTAAATCCTTTGGAAAGGACCTTGGTTTCTGCTATGGTGAGGGTCCTGTTTGATATATTATGTACTGTTTTTTTAATGAATTGTTTAGGAGGGGGGTTGGGTTTCTGGTATTTTTCAAGTTTGCGGATTTTGTTGGTGTGTTTTTCTGTTTTGTGAGAGGTTTCTGTTTCGGCCATCCAGAAGGCTAGTTGTTTTAGCTTGTCCCAGAGTGCTGGGTGTATTTTGTTGCTAAGTTTGAGGTGAAGAGTGAATAGATCTTTATTGGTTTGGTCTAATAGAAATCTATTATTATTATTATTATTATTATTATTATTATTATTATTATTATTATTATTATTATTATTATTATTATTATTATTATTATTATTATTATTATTATTATTATTATTAACTCCACATGAAAAGATTCCATTGTCTTGTTCTGTGTTTTGGATCTTTGGATCAATGGCGATGCAATTGTCTTGTTCTGTGTTTTGGATCTTGGGGGGTGTCTGCTTTTGGATTAGTTTTGTAATTGTGTTTTTTTTGGAATCCATTGGAGATTAATACCTTTGTGAGGGTGTGTAATTCATTTTTCAGGTGGTCTTTGTCAGCTAGGCGTTTGGTTCTGGAGATGAGGGTCTTGGCTACGGAGTTGATCTGTGCAGGGTGGTGATGGGATTGTGCGTTTAGGTAGCGGTTTGTGTGTGTTTTTTTCCAATGGCATCGCTCTCCTCCCCTATATTAAAGGCACCACTGATAAAATCAGCAAAATTCTCCACAAACACAATATCAAGACATCCTTCGACACTAACCAAAAAATAGCTAACATCTTAAGGAACCCCAAAGACAAAATCCAGCTAGAAAACCAAGGAGTCTATGAAATACCATGCAAAGTCTGCTCATCCACATACATTGGACAGACTAATAGGAGAATTAGTGCACGTATCTCAGAGCATAAGAATTCTGTTAAAAGACAAGTAAATACTTCCTCCCTCTTCCAGCACTTCCAAGCAACAGGTCATGAAATTGACTTTGAAAAAACAAAATTACTCTCCAGGACTGAACACTCCAACAGGAGAATGATTATGGAAGCTATTGAAATAGAAAAACATCCCCACAACATGAACAGACGCGATGATGCCTCCCGCCTGCCAGACATCTGGAAACCAGCTCTGGCCACTAAACGAGTCCCGGCCACTAAACGAGTCCCGGCCACTAAACAAGTCATGGCCACTAAACAAGTCATGGCCACTAAACAAGTCCCGGCCACTAAACAAGTCCCGGCCACTAAACAAGTCCCGGCCACTAAACAAGTCATGGCCAGTAAACGAGTCCCGGCCACTAAACAAGTCCCGGCCACAAACACTGACACCAACATCAATCACTCTCAACAAACTCCATCTACCAATCAGGATGTGGCAAATCAACCAACCAATCAGTTTAAAGGAGCAAAGCCAACATTCCAACCCCTCCCACCTCCACTTACAGAAAAACTGCCATTTCAAATACAGCTCATTTGTAAGAAAGCCAAGGCCGAAGCCTGATGATGATGGGGGTGATCCCATCGAAACGTTGCAAAAACACCTTTAATTTTACACGGGAAAAGACCCGAATAAACCAAAATCTACATATATATATGTAACACCTTTAATTTTCCACGGGAAAAGACCCGAATAAACCAAAACCTACATATATATATATATATATGTATGTGTGTGTGTGTGTGTGTGTGTGTGTGTGTATGTATGTATGTATGTATGTATGTATATATATATATATATATATATATATATATATATATATATATATATATATATATATATATATATATATACCGTATTTATTCGAGTATAATGCACACACGTGTATAACGCGCACCCCCTAATTTTTGATTAAAAATCGGTATAAAATTTTGTTTCACTTTTTCTCGGCTCAGACCAAGCATTGTAAGTGACAAACGTTGTTGAACACGTGCGGCCATGATAAAAACGCACCCTCGTTTATAACACGCACCCTCGTTTATAACGCGCACCCAAACTTTGAGTTCTTTTTTTGGTAGAAAATTTTGCGCGTTATACTCGAATAAATACGGTATATATATATATATATATATATATATATATATATATATATATATATATATATATATATATATATATATATGATGAGCCGAAAGGCAGAGAGGGAAACAGTATGTATGTATGGAACAAATATATATATATATGATGTGCCGAAAGGCAGAGGGAAACAGTATGTCTCCTCCCTTAATGGGGCCCTAATTAGTAAAAAAACTAATTTTTTTATCTAAAAAAATTTACACAACATAACTCATCGTTCTCTGTCTAGATGGTCTCTGGTGATGAGCCGAAAGGTAGAGAGGGAAACAGTATGTCTCCTCCCTTAATGGGGCCCTAACAGGAAGTTGTAAAAACAATTATCTATACTAAATACTCCTGTCTTAGCTGAGGCAATGGGTAGAGCCGGTTAGGCTGTAGTGCTAGGCTTCTGCCTTGGATAAATTGCAGCCCCGGTTCGAATCCCAGTGGGGTGTGGCCAACTGATGAGAGCTAATAAGCTCGAAATAGATCTATCTTGGTCTCTCAAATTTAAATTTATTGATCAGCTCATAAAACTAACACACACACACAGACACACACACATTCTTTCTTTCTTTCTTTCTTTCTTTCTTTCTTTCTTTCTTTCTTTCTTTCTTTCTTTCTTTCTTTCTTTCCCTTCCTTCCCTCCCTCCCTCTTTTAAACAAGCAACAGATTTTGGAAAATGTTTTATTTATTTATTTATTTATTTAAAGTGATTTATATGGTCAGCCATCTCACAAATGAATATTGTTGTATTACAAAACAAAAAAAGGATTACAAAACTTGCACTCTTTATCTTAGAAGAGGGATTCCTTCTTTTCTCATACACAATATGGATCTTGCTGTGAAACAGCAGCATATTAAAAATGAGTGGTTCTTTCTTGACAGCTATTGTTTTATTCATATGCAAATAAATGTGGATTTAATTATACAATCTGTTAAGCTTCCTAATAGCAAAAGCTCTACTGCACATGTCATAATCTTTTTATATAAAGTGGGATGTGAAGAACTATAGATAGAATGTCACTTCAGGGGGTTAAAAATGGAGGTAATCCACTGTATCTGATAAAAGTAAGCACTTGCAAAAGAAGTAAAATGTCAAATAACCCTCCAAAATAGAAAATGTTTACATATCAACATAAAAATGGTCATATGGAACTATATTGTAGAATTTCTTTTTCAAATTAATTACTTTAATTAGTTAATTAGTTCAATTAAATTTGAGATAGTGTGTCTTTGTACATGGCAAGAAGTGAAGATGATGTGATATTAAACAGGATTTCTTAGGTGGCAAGGAAATGAGAAAATATTATTTACTGCAAGTGTTACTGCTCTCCAAACTTCTCAGAGTAGGAGGTTTTAGGGGTAGGACTGTTATCCCACTTTGTGACTTCGTTTGCAATGTAAAAAGATCAACGCTAATACATGTATACTATATGAGTTACCCTGTATGACATAGGATACATTTGGACAAGGTGCTAAACCCTGATGTACCTTTTTCACCTTCAAGTTAAGGTGTTGTACAGATGCTTCTTTATGGATGACAAAACTTAGAAAATCCTGCAAATAAATGACCAATGGTGCTTAATAATAATAATAATAATAATAATAATAATAATAATAATAATAATAATAATAATAATAATAATAATAATAATAATAATAAATTTTATTTATATCCCGCTCTCTCTCCCCGAAGGGACTCGACGTGGGGCACAGGGAAATTAAAAACAATTACAACAAACAAAGTACAAAGTTAAAATCAAATTAAACTTACCCTGCGCTAAAAACTTCTATAAAAATAAAACTATCCCTAAAAAACCCCTTAATAATTTAAAATTTAAATTTAAATTACCCTAGGCCAGCCAAACGGAAGAAGTGAGTTTTTAATAGCTGTCGGAAGGAGCGAAGGTCTGTGGTTGTTCTGATTTCGGGGGGAAGGTCGTTCCAGAGGGTCGGGCCCGCCACAGAGAAGGCCCTTCCCCTGGGCGTCGCCCGCTGGCACAGCCTAGTGGACAGCACCCGGAGAAGTCCCTCTCTGTGGGAGCGATATACCGCTTGGTTTAATATACCGGTAATCAGTGGAACGACTTGCCTCCAGAAGTTGTGGATGCTCCAGCACTGGAAGTTTTTAAGAAGAAATTGAACAACCATTTGTCTGAAATGATATAGGTTTTCCTCCCTAGGCTGAGGGTTGAACCTGAAGACCTCCAAGGTCCCTTTTTATTCTATTCTTCTAGTCTAATATTTCATGGCGACTGTGTAACTGCTGATCCCAAAGTTATGGCTTGCAAGTTGTTATGGCCTGTTTAAGTGGTACAGAAGACCCACAAGGAGCTTAGCTGGTTCCAATTGAGACAACAAAACCCTTCCAGAGGCAGGGGATTTCACCTGAGAATCTACTTTTACGCTTTTCAAAATTATGTTTTTAATCTACTAGCATTAAAAACGTATTTCTGAAATCCTTGTGGGTCTTGCTTATGGAATTTGCCAGCTTTGTTCACCAAACAGATATAGTATTACTAAAAGGCCTAGGCAAATAAACTTGCTACATAGAGGGATGGTATATTGCATCAATGAGGACCCAAATTATTGGGGGCAATATGCTGACTCTGTAAACCGCTTACAGAGGGCCTGTAAAGTGGGATATAAATCTAAGTGCTATTACTAACAAAGATCACACTAATATGATCTGCCCAACAATTACAAATGTTTTCCTTTGCTCTACTCCAATCCATTTGAAAAGTCAGAGTTTTTAATCTATTGGACTCTACCCAATGAAGTCATGAAATAGAACAAGGCTAAAATGTCTCTATTTGGTGTAATCAGCAAAGTACTTTAAGAGACGTGCTCTAAAGAGCTTCTCAATATTTGGGATGAAAAGAAAAGAATTTTCTCTTACCATTTTAGGTAATTCCATTGCATTTTGTTGGTGATTCTGCCTGGAATAATTATTTACTGTTCACTCATATATCAATACTGCCTCTGTCTGTAGGACTGCCTTGTTACTTTTAATGATGTAATCAATGGTTTTGGTACAGTCATGTGTGGAAGCAGGATGTCATGCATAATACTGGGAATTGTGACGATAATGTTTGCTAGTGTACCATAAGTAACAGGAAATTAAAGAAAGCTTTTTGTCCCCCTCATCATCTGAGGACAATTCTCATTTTAATAAACTAACAGAGGGTTGCCAATCATGGCTTTATGTGTCATGTCAATATGCCTTTATTATCAAACAGTTGCATGAGAAAGAGAATTAGGAATTGAGGAGATTAATATTGTAATGCTAAGCTGTAATGCTAATGATAGTTTTTTTCTTCCTCGCAATAAGTGAACCTACTCATCCTAAAATATTCCTCATGGCTTAATGAAATGTAGAAAGCCAGGGCAACTGATCTTTTTTTAATAAGGCTTAAAAGAAACCATGAGTGGGTGCAATTTATAGGAATCGAGCCAGCATCTCATAGCTGAGGGCACTGCATAATGTTTTCCAGAACAGAGGTGACTAACTTGTGCTGACTTATGAAGCGTTTATTTAGAAATTACTACAAAATTGTAATCTTTAACAGGACAGAATTAGGGAACCATTAAAATGTATGTGAGAAATCCTGTCAATTGTTTTAAGTAATCTAATAGTAATTAAATCTAGATTTCAGCCAAACCAAATTAAGCTTTTTATTTGCTTGCCTTCTTTTCTCTGGCCTGACATGGCATCATAGCCATTGGCCAAATATGGACATGTTCACCCTTGCTCTGGGACAGATCTGCTTCTGAACCGGAGATGCTGTACCACAAAAGGTGAAATGGAAAATTTTCAACTTGATTGCATGTTCATATTCAGCACTGATCTATTTTCTCTCCTAACTTACCGTTACTTTCTTGTTCACAAATTCTGTGGATTCAAGTGAAGTTGTCCTAAGATAATTCCAATAATCAAATTGATTGCCTGCTTAAGACATAATTAACAACTACAGATTTCAGAACAGAGTACAATATTTCTAAATCTCCTGTAGTTCTTTTTCGTATGGATAAACCATAGCTGCTGTGTTAAAGAAAGATCTGGGAGTGCACACATTAACATACACACAGAGTTCTTAATTTTGGTGGCAATTAATGTGATAATTGCCATTAATGACCAAAATCTAAGAGAACACATCTCTTTAAGAATATGTTTAAATATATTATTTAAACTAATAAGACATTAAAGTACTCATTTTATTTACAGTTCATTCTTTATGCTTGATGTTTTCTTTTGTATACTCAAAGTAATCAAATGGATTAAATTGTTTTGCTTGTCTGGTGGATTTAACAATAAAATTCCTTTAGTAATTCTAACATTAAAATTAAAATGAGTTTTCCCATTAATTAATATTAGCAATAATTAAAACTCCACGTTAACCTAACCTTAGGATAATTTGCAGAATAAATACTGGGTCATGAGGTCCTCATAGTTTTCACCTGTTACTCGACAAAAAAGAGGGAAAAGAAAAAAAAAAATCAAAACCAGACTCATATATTTTCTAATATCAAATGGAGACTGAAGGTTAATTGGCTACACAAAAATAAACATTAAAAGGGATTAAAGCAAATAATGCTATCTTGTTTAACTCACAACTTTTTCTCTTCACACCCCCTGTGTAAATTCAGACGTATGGGTTTAATGGAACTAGTGAAAGCTAACTTCTCTGACTCTGCCTCCTCCAATGTAAACATGTCCTGAGCATGACCCTCCCTAAGAAGATTGGCCTCAGCACTGACACGGGCTATAAAGTTGGGGAGAGATGGAGAAGAAGGCTGACTCTCAATACAGTCTCCTCTTGATTTTTGCAACCTTAGGCCACTGTTTTAGAAGGAAAAAAAAATCAGAGTTCATGATAACAGTTCTGGAATCTTTCTGTTGTTGGGAGGTCCAAGGTAGATAATGCTCTGTAATTTTCAATGTTTAGAATATGAACACACATTTCCAAAGTAGGGTTGATGAGGCGGGGGGGGGGGGGGGGGAAGAAGGCCATTTGATGGATCAAATTGATATGATGTCTTTTGTTTCCCCCAGTTTCCCCGTGGGATCCAATTTTTTCCTCACTACTTGAACTTTGGTGTGCCACACAATTTGAATGCAGCCTAAGCCCCCAAAAGGTGACCCAAATACTTTAAAAAAATCTTTGGAAATAATTCATATTGCTGATGTAATGCTTATCTACCCATCTCCCCTCCTGTACTAAATTTCAAAGGCTTTATTACAATGCATGTTTATTTGGAAATCATTGTTGCTCCCCCCCTCTCCCACATACAAACACACAGACCCAAGTGCTTTGGAAAGTGGATCCTTGAAATTTGAGGAAAATATGAAAAAATAAAGGGGAGGAAGAGAAAAGAGGGATCAGTTGTCAGAATAGAAAGCAATCAAAGCCACATCATTTATTATCACACAGGAATCCAAGACTATATGAAAGATATTTTTTTTAGAAAAACAACTGAATATTAAATTGTCATAGGACATGAGCCAGAATAGGCAAAAAAAATGAAGGTAGGGTGGAGAGATATAGTCTATTTTCTTAACCCTCCAAATAATGTTGCTGTTGCCAAGAGGTCAAAGAGGACATGTACACCAACACTTGAGGGACATTGTTTTGGCTAGGATCTTTCATTTGTAGCGTGATAAATGCATCTGTCTGTGTCTAATATATATCTTTAGTCATCTGCTAATGGATCCTCCTCAGGAGGTTAGGAAAGATTGGCTGAGTTCACACACTGCTAAGCCAAAATCAAGCAAATCACTATTATGGCTTAATCTGTTTTGTGAACCCTATCGTTGAACCTTCTGAGAGTCTGAGAGCTTGTCTCCATCAGCAGGTAAGCCTCCACTGACTCCACTTCTAAGCTACACATCTGATGGATTGCACAGGGCTTTGCTACTCAAGAGAGGAAATGAGGAGGGTGGTCTGGAGGAGGCAGCACAGTTTTCCATTGGCATCTAGTTTGCTGTGCCTCCTTGATTGTAGAAAACACAGAGGTGGCCTTCGCAAAGATATGGGAAGGACATTAGCCAAACATGAGCTCAGTCTGGAAAAACAGGAAAGCATGAGAAACTTAAATTTGACCCTATCTTGGTTCCCTTTGGTACAACGGTGGATAGGTAGAATAGAGAAACACTGTCGGGCTTTCCGGACTCTATTATTATAGAACAATGATGGCTAATGTTTTTATTATTGGGTGCCAAAAATGCAAGGGCGCATGTGCCGGTACCCATAATGCCAAGTGCCCCCCCACGTGCGCATGTATGCACAACCCTCCACACGCTCCCTCCCATGAGTATGGTACTACTTGCCTCCAGGGAAAGCCTCTGGAGCCTGGGGAGCGTGAAAAGTGGGCATAATGGGCCAACTGGAAGTTGAGAAATGAACTTTGGGCATTTCTTGCTCTCCCCAGGCTCCAGAGGTTTTCCTGAATCCTGGGGAGGGCAAAAACAGCCTCCCCTGGCACTCCACCATTAGTGGTTGCTAGTGGTTGCTAATGGTGCTCAAAAACTGTCTTTAAAAACCCATGTGGAGAGGAAAATTGGGGCTCCTTTCCACATCTTATGATACGACTAAACGAGAGCCATTTTGGCATCTTTTCTTTCTGGCCAGAGTCAAATGGAGTCATTCTACTGCTTTATTTATTTTTATTTTTTTACAAAAATATGGCACCTCAGATCTTTCTTTAAGAATAGGTTTAATGTGCACGTGCCTAATGCAGAAATTTGGGCAAATATTGAAGCCTGTCTACCATTGTGTTCTACAACACCACAGTTTTACTAATAACTGGGAACATACAATTTTATTGGTTTAAAGATCATATAGTCAGCTGGGGCCACTACTCAAATGGGTAAATTGACAGGATTAATTTTTAATAAATAAATAAAAACTTTTAATTGATTAATTCCTTTATATTTAATATCATTACTCTTATATAAAAACAAGAATTCAGTAACAATTTTTGGAGGAGCGCGTGAGGTGAATCTATGGATTTGTGGGAGACACGCAGGCTGCTCATACCCAATCTATGTGAAGCAACGGGTTAAGCTTACTCAGTAATCAGTATTTTATACTACTACAGATAGTTCTCAACTTACAACTGTTCATTTAGTGACTGTTCAAAGTCACAATGGTACTGAAAAAGTGACTCATGACCGTTTTTCACACTTACAACTGTTGCAGCATCCCCACAGTCAGAGGTGGTATGTAGCAGGTTCTGACCAGTTCAGGAGAACCGGTAGTGGAAATTGTGAATAGTTCAGAGAACCGGTAAATACCACCTCTGGCTGGCTCCGCCCCCACCTAGTCTCTGCCTCCTTAGTTCCAGCTGATCAGGAAGGAATGGGGATTTTGCAGTATCCTTCCCCTGCCCAGCCACCCCACCCCCACCAAGCCACCCCCACAGAACCAGTAGAAATTTTTTTTGAATCCCACCACTGCCCACAGTCATGTCATCAAAATTCAGATGTTTGGCAACGGACTCATATTTATGACCGTTGCTGTGTCCCAGGATCATGTGGTAACCTTTTGTGATCTTCTGTCCAGCAAAGTCAATGGGGAAGCTAGAAAAACCATCTTATTAATTTAACAACTGTGACAAGCAAGGTCGTAAAATGGAGCAAAATGTACTTGACAATTATTTTGCTTAACAACAGAAAATTTGGGCTCAGTTGTGGTTGTAAGTCAAGGGCTACCTATATATCAGTAGTTTATGTCAACTTTTGAACCACTAAAAGCTCATGTCTATGGAGATTCTCAGTCATCCATGTTGTGAGCTGAAGAAGCTTCTTGGATGAGAAGCGAAATGTCTTCAAAGAAAAATCAGACGGTCCAGTTGTCTCTTTAAAAAAAAGCACCTTTGGGACTAAATTCTCATCTATTTCAAAATCATTATAGGAACTCTCCCAGGCATTTTTCACATGAAACTCAAAAATTTAATCCTATTTTGAGCAACCAAAGTAATACCTATTCAATACATAATTTTAAAAAGCAAATGTGCAATTAAAGGAACATGTAATGCAATATTTAAAGCAGTGGGAATTGCACAGCGAAGGGTGCCTGAATTTTCACTTATCTGAAGCTACAGAAAAACTGAACTCTTGGGCAGGCACTTCAGAATTTTGGGTACCTTAATCAAGAGACACAACCCCACAAAGCTACCTACAATAGTTAAGGTAATTTTTCAGTTTGGCTCTTGTCCCAAAGTCCAGCACGTCATAAGATTAGAATTAAGATCATCTTTGATTTATGACCACAATTTGGAACAGAATTTCCTTGCTAAGCATGTTGTTGTGAAGTGAGTGGCACCAGATTTTATGACTTTTTTTTTGGCCACATTTGTTAAGTAAATTACTGCAATTGCTGAGTGAATCATATGGTCATTAAGAGAATCTGAATGCTCCAATTGTCTTTGTTTGTCAGAAGACGGCTAGGAAGCTGTCATATGACCCTTGGATGCTGCAACTGTTATAAATATGTGCTGGTTGCCAAGCACCCATATTTTGATCACATGACCATGGAGATGTTGCAAGAATTGTAAGTGGGAGGACTGGTTGTAAGTCACTTTTTTTCTTTTTGCCACTGTAACTTCAAAAGGTTGCTAAATGAATTGTTGTAAGTCAAGGACTATCTGCACATACATCTACAAGACAAATAAATAGCATTGTCAGATGCTGAGACATGACAGGTATTTCTTATTTGGCAAGGAGGTAAGTATTCGTTTGAAGCAGCTAAACAGTGATGGTGAACCTTATTGGCACTGAATGCTGAAAAGGGAGTGCATGTGCATGCTCATCTGGGCCGCAATCTGGAAGAGGAGCTGCCCAGGAAGCATGTGCCTGCTGGAAAATAAACTTCCAGTCTCCGGCACGCATATTTATTTATTTATTTATTTATTTTTTATTTTATTAAATTTATACCCCGCCCTTCTCCTTGTTAGGACCCAGGGCGGCGCACAGGGATGTTAAAATACATACAAAGTATATAAAGTATATAAAATTTAAAATACTTATTCTAATAAATAAACCCTGCGCTAAAAACCGAATTAAAATCCCAAGTTTAAAAACTATCTAATAGTCAGTATGGAGGTTACGCTAGGCCGGCTAGATGAAATAGGTGTGTCTTCAGACACTTGCGGAAGAGGCGGAGGTCGGAGATGGTGCGGAGTTCAGGGGGTAAGTCGTTCCAGAGGGCTGGGCTCGCCACAGAGAAGGCTCTCCCCCTGGGTGTCGCCAGTCAGCATTGTCCAGCCGACGGCACCCTGAGGAGGCCCTCTCTGTGGGAGCGTATCGGTCTGAGGGATGTATGGGGGGGGGGCAGCCTGCCAGCCAGTTTTCTGATTACTGTCATGCATGTGCATGCGACGATCAGCTGGCCAGCGCACTTGCTCCCACTGAAAAACAGAGGACCAGCTCTTCCTAATTCTGGTACTGCTGCATGCACGAAGGCCAGCTGATCATTGAACGCGCATGTGCCCCAGAAACCCAGAAGAGGAACGGCTGACACCGCATGTGCCAGGGTACATGGCTAAGCTTGCCTCTTCAGGCATGTGTGCGATAGGTTCGCCATCACGGAGCTAGAACATAATACTGTCCAAACTGATTGTAATACTGTAATGCTGATACTGTAATACTGTAATCCTGATATGAAAGTAAATAGTTTATATAGTATTTTTCTAGCTTCCCAAACATTCTACCTTGAAGTAGAATTATATGATCCTCCTAGCATGAATATTAAGATGCATAAGACCAATTGTTTTCAATTGTACCTGACGAACATGGACAGTGCCACTCTGTAGTTGGTATTATATATACATACATGCATGCATGCATGCATACATATATCTGTCTCACAAGATGTTCTATCAAGGCGTTAAGGCTCTTCTGATATTCTTTGATAGTGTTAAATATATGGGTATATGATCCTTTTTTTTCACTGAAACATTTCTAAAGGCGATCATCTGACACAAATCTCTTTCATTTCCATATACTTCACCACCTGAGGCTAAGAAGCCAGCACTATGGAATCCTGCTCCAGAGGCTTTGACTGTAAAGATTGAAATACATTTCTTAAAACCAAAGACTCTGAACAGACGAAAGAAAACCATAATTTCCACTAATACCCTGTTTCCATGAAAATAAGACCTCCCCGGATAATATTGTAACACAGCAGTAGCCATGAGGTGACCATGCTCGCCACCTCCTGCACCTCAAAAATAATAAGACATCCCCAAAAATAAGGCCAAGTGCTTATTTTGGGGATAAAAAGAAAATAAGACCCTGTCTTATTTTTGGAGAAACATGGTAACTGAACCATCAAATCATTACTAAATATGCAGTTCTCGGACAATGACGATAATTGGGACTGGAATTTTCATCATGAAGTGATGTGGTCATAAAATGTGATATCACAGTACTTATAGACAGCAATCCTGACAGTCCCTTTTACTGATGTATAATAATGATAATAATGATGATAATAATAATAATAATAATAATAATAATAATAATAATAATAATAATAATAATAATAATAATAATAATAATAATAATAATGTCATTAGGCGAAGCCTCCTTGCAACTTCATGCTAGCTTTCCACAACCAGTGAGGGAAGCCAACAGGTAGTTGCAAGTCTCGGGACACTTGTATGCAGGCTGGCAGGCAATTAAGTGACTGCTACCAGAGAGCGGGAATTTGCAGATGGTCACAGTGGTCATGAGTAAGCAATTTTGGGCAGAAAATGCCTGCTACTGGATGAGGGAGGGTGCACAATGTTAGGGGTAAAAAACACCCCCTTGGAAAAATAAACAGGCAGAATAGTGCAATACACTGGACAGCAAGAGATACATTGCTTAAACCACACACAAACTCTAAAACACTGATAGTAGAAAAAATAAATAGTCTTTACTTTTGTAGTAACTAAAATACTTCTTCCGAACAGTAATACTAACTCCTTTAACAATAAACAGCCCTTCACCAAAACACAGTTATCTTACAGTAATTCAAAACAATGATTCTCTTCCGTCTTCATGTTCAGCTTCTTCCTCAGTGGCAATCAGGAAGCAAAGGAAAGCAAAAAGGGATGAACTGTATTTACAGCTGCCTTTTATGGTTGAGCTGGGCAGCACAGTCAATCAGATTCCACATAGTCCTTAAAGGTACATATACTCTAAGAATCCTGGCTTATATATATTGTAAACCCAACATCAGGATGATTATCCTAACACATAGGTAATTGCAGCAATGCATATAAGTGATTTTGGGCCTGTGGGTTGTTGCTTCTAATGGAGGGAGAATGCATAGGTGGCTACAGCAACACCTGCAAGGTATTTCATGCTGTTGGGTGGGGAGGGTGCACAGGTGACCAGTGAGGTGTGGCACAAGCACAGTGGGGCCAGGATGACTGCTGATTGGCAAGGGAGACTTACCAGAGTTACTTATTACCTTCCCTGCTGTCTCCTCTGTTTATTTTATTTGTTGGAAGCCAGCAGAGAAGATGATCACGTGTATGTGGAACTTTGCAGGCATCCGAAATGTGAGTTGGTTATGAAATTCCCAGATCACAATCACAAGACCAGTGTAGCTGTGCAATGGCTGCAACTTCAAAGTCCGACTGTATGTACCACTAACTTAGTGCCATCACAATTTCAAATGATCACTAAATGTCACAAAGCAAGGATTATTCTTTAATCCACTACCTAGATCCATTCTTGCTTCCAAAAGCAATTCGACCACTGATACACACAAGATGTTGCAAGGATGGTCCTTAAGCATTTTAAATCTTAGGATTTGGATTATTTATATTTTTTTAAATTAAAGTTAAAAGTGCAAAGATAAAAGATTAATAGAAACTCAAAGAAATATAAAAAAGAAGCGAAAAAGAAAAGTTCAAAGAGTGAAAAGAAAGTACATTTAAAAAAGGGAATGATATATAAACAATGACTCCTGAATATTATAAACAATTTTCAGTTAACTTCTTTAGTATTTCAATAAAAAAACATATTCTTTCCATATTTCAACCTTATCAATAATCAAATTGTAAAAATTCCTGGGGTCATTTTGTAATGACCTGGCCATCCTAATTCTTGCTGCATTTCTTAGGCATATTCATTGACCCTATTAATCTCCGTAACATGGGAATACATTACCCGAAAAACTTCTTTTTTTGATCCAAAAAGGTTTTATTGGTTTTTACAAAAAAAATTTGTAGGAAAAGGGTATAAGGTATTATTAAGACATTTTGAGGACATCTATGTCGGAGGTGTCGGCCCCCTCCGAGGCTTCATACAAAAAACAACAACAATACAATAATTTTTCCATTTCTCTACAAAGTGGAGTGAGATACATACATATATCATTTCCCAACTTCATACAATCAATCATTTATTTCTATAAACATCCAGATAAGAGTTACTATATAATAGAAAGTCATTTGTGAGATCTGAGTCTTTTAGCTTCGAAAAACTACTTCCATGTATTCAACCAGTTTAAACTGTTCCATCTTATTACCAAGATACATATTCCACTGAGTTGTCATCTATGCTTAAACACTGAAGGTTTGTTCTGAAATATTACAATTATAATCTTCCCAAGTGAAAAGCCTAGAAGTATAAATATGGCTAAACATTTTAGCTTACTCAAATCCATACTTTAAGGTTTTTTAATTTGCACAATATACTTGCAGCACTGAATCTTGCTTTGATGAATTGCATAAGCAAGCACTTCCAAATTACTCTGTTTCCCAGGGCTGGATTTTTTTTTTAAACTGTTTTGTAGAATTTAGCATTTCCTGAAGCGCTTTGAAAATTCTAATTTATGACAAATAAGTTGCTGGAGCTGCTTTTAGTCTCATTTATTTGAAGTATCTAGCAAAACAAACTGCACCTCTGAAAATTAAGAGAGGAATCTTTTTCAACAATATGGAACAGGAAGGAGAAAATAATAATGATTTTCTATGCTTTTGAGGAGATGAACGATTATATGAGAGAAGATTGCATGTATCCACAATAACCAGAAAGAATGCCCTTGATTGGAAGAATAGAGTATTAGAAAATTATTAGATTGTCCCAATGGTGGGTTGCAGGAGGCACGGCCCGGTACGGATGTACCAGAACCTGCCCGGAGCACCGGGTACTGTTCCGGTAGGTGCTCCGGAGGGCTTACCCGCGCATGCTCCTTACCTGTCTTTAAAATCTTCATCGTTTCCACGCACAGCACGTACAGCACCTGCGCGATGCTCCGTCAAGCAGCTAGAGTGTTGCAGAGGCATCGCTGGATGGTAAAATGCATGTGCATGCTGCATGCGTGCGCATGCTGCGCGCGTCCATGGGGACACCGCTGGGCTTGTTCCAACTGTACTGGTTGGAACGGGATCTGGAACCCACCACTGGATTGTACTAAACCTACTGGGACTAAAATGGAAAATTATAGTTATCTGGAAGTGTTATCATGGTTGTTTTGGCAGGGGAGACTAAATGATGGAGGCACTCCGGATGTTTTTGCTGTTATAGTATCTGCCATGTAAGATCATTTCTTCCTGTTCATCCAAGATTTCACATAGTACCTCTTTGTAAGCAACCACTTCTACTACTGATAGGTTTGCCAAACTGGCTTTTATAACATGAGTAGGAGCATTAGGTATCACCCAGGGGGGAAAAAGAAGTCATACCCACTGCCATGATAATGTCAGAAGGAGATTTTTGTACACTTTGCTCTTTTAAAATCCGTAGTCTTGAAGATGCTATAACCTTCTGCAGAATTGTGGCATTTCTCAAAATATGAATGGTCTGGTTACTATAATGCACCAATGAAACCACTGTAGTTTCAGACAAAAATTTAATGTGATATCACATACATTCTGAAAACGGTGCAAAGATTTATGTATGTATTTTAAACAGGGATAGGGTGCGTGAGAGCTTTTTGCATTTAGCCTCCTGCTCTTCCCCATCTCTTCCTATTTCTATATTTATTTTTTCAGTATTCAGAAATCTGTTCCAAAACTTTATACTTCTGTCTATCCACCCATTTCTTTTAACTTTGATAACTGATCTCTTGAAATAATACATAAGTATTATTAATACATAAGTATTAATACAAGAAATATCATACTTTTGTACTGTTTTATCTTTTTATTTTGTTAAGAACCCATATTTTATTTATTTATTTATTTTGCCTGCCTATAACATATCAGGGTGGAAAACACTGTTCTATTAGTTTAAAGATAAAAGGCTAATACAACAATAATATAAAAAAAATCAAATGCTTTTTAAAATACTTATGTTCATAGTCATTGCTCTCAATTCACCTTAGGAATGATTTCAGCTATTTAATTACTTTGGGATAGTATACAAAAATAACATTACTATATCAGTACTTTTAAAGCTGTTGACCAAAATATGAATAAAATATTCTTGACAGTAGAAGTTGAATATTAAAAATGTAAATACATTAAAATGATTCTCAAATGAGAAGGAAAGATACTTATACAAGAAGGAGAGTTATTTATGTGAATTACTTAGAGCAGAAAATATATGCATGACCTGGATACGCATCTTAATGCAAAGAATCCAATGTTGAGATACAATTTCTTAAAGCATTCTTAATAAAATTACAGTTCATACTCAGATGGATATCCCTACTCCCTATCTTTGTAAATAGTCATTGTGTAGCTCAACAGGGCATGACTAGTGTTCAAAGTTCAGATTTCAGTGAACATCTGGAATAGCTGAAGTGCTCAACGTGTTCAATGAACATCGTTTCCAATTTAAATATTTTTTTATCAGGCAGCATTACATTGCCCTGCATTTTTCAAATTTGCTTTGGAGGGACAACCAGAAACAAGTTAGGAGTCAGGAAGTGGGAATTGATTCTGCTGATAAGCCAAAGTCTTTGAATGCTGAATGTTGCAAAGGTGGGATACAAAATCAGTTATTTCTGATTATCTGACCCAACTCTTACCGTTTCTTCTGAAGCTGCTATTTTAATTATTTACTCTTGGACTTAATCTTCGGTTTAAAGGCTGTATCAATATCACATTTCATTTATTTGAGGCCACTTGCACGGTATTTGCAAGAAAAGGACAATTTATCAGAAAATATATCAGAGAATTTAATTGAGCACGTCTTTGGATTTCAGAGAATTTTAGAGACTGAATTCCAACATAGATAAAGACTTTTAATCAAAATTTCTCTAGATTTTCCTTTATCGGTTATGTGACAATGAAACCTGCCACTTTTTAAAACAACTTTGGAACAGAACAGATTTTCATTCTCATTTGGATTATCATTTGGCTGCCAGATGTTTGGCAGTTTGAATCTCACCAGGCTCAAGGTTGACTCAGCCTTCCATTCTTCCGAGGTGGGTAAAACCCAGATTGTTGGGAGCAATAGGCTGACTCTGTAAATCAGTTGGAGAGGGCTGTAAAAGGGCTGTGAAGCGGTATATAAATCTAGGTGCTATTGCTGTAAGTTTATGGAGGCCCCAAATATTTTTGTTGAAGATAATTTTCATTCCTCTTTACTTTTCCCTTTTGGTTTGCATAAATTGCACAGGCTTACTTATATGTATGTAGCCCATTTACAACAACAACAACAACAACAACAACAACAATAATAATAAAAAAGAGATTCCATTTACAACCTTATATCCATGACTTCTTTCTAGGCATGAACAGAATGGCATTGTTGAGGAGATACATGCATATGTTGTATATGATACAGAATATTTACATGGATTTATAAATTTTACTTACCAGAATGAAGAGGCAACTAGCGGCAAGCCACGTATGTTCAGGAATAGTAGAAAATACTGACAAAATCAAGCAACCAAACACAAGAAGAAAACTGTAAAACAAAAAAGGACAAAAACAGTTGAGTACAGTGAAAACTAAAAGAGAAGTATAAATACTTACATTCTGATCTCAGAATGATAATTATAATAAAAATTGTACGCTGCCCAACTTTCAACAAAGGAACCATATCCCACTAGTATAGCTTATTAATGACATCCAAAGATATAAAATGATGTTCCTATTCTTTTAAAGATATGATAACTGTGGAAAAGGGACAATGGGAGAAAGTTGCATTATATAATGTGTGCACAATAACTATACTTAGTTTATAAAGTTGCTTCATGATTTATTTTTGTGACTTTTTCACAGAAAGCTCTTAAACAAATGATTGAAATAAAGCCGTTCAAAGAAGCTTCCGCTCACATAACGGAGCTTTTTCAGGCCTCCCCCAAACCCATTGCTTTTCAAGTGTCCGTTTGTCTATTCCACGGACATTTCCCTGCCCATGAGAAAGATACATTTCCGTATTTTTCGGAGTATAAGACGCACCGAACTATAAGACGCACCTAGATTATAGAGGAGGAAAACAAGGAAAAAAGTATTTTGAACCAAATGGTGTGGTGATATATTATTTAATAAAATATCAGTATAGCAGAATAATGTTTACAACCACATATACTTTTTACAACTCTTCAACTTTGGCACTTGAAGTGCACAAGTCTTAAAACTATATCCCTAACCCTTTAAAAAAAAACACCATTATTTTTTAAAGCATTTTGCATCCAGAGAAGGGAGAGCTGGAGCTGGCTGCTCAGGGTTGCGCACCAGCCACCGGCAGCGACAGATCTGCTGCTGCTGCAGCCACCAGAGACTCCTTCCCCACCACCGCACTCATGGGAAAGGAGGAAAGGGTGCCCGACTCCACAAAATGGACAGGAGAGATGAGGAGCAGCAGCTGCTGCAAATTTGGAGGCAGAAGGGGGGGGGAGGGTGGAAGGGACTGGTTCATGCTGGCGATCGTCCTGGCCATCACAGTCGCCAAGCTGGAGGTGACCTTTAGGGCAAAGGGGAATAAGTCTCCCAGAGACTCTCCAGCCTTCCCTGTTCCTTCCTTTCACACTCGGGCTCTCTGGTTTGCAAGTAAAGAAAGAAACATGCAGGAACTGAATCCCCTTTCCGCTCGCTGTCCCTCCAAAAATCAGGACTGATTCGGATTGGTGTGTGTGTGTGCCTCCTCCTTCGCAGACTCGCCTTCTCTCCTGGCCAGATTCGTTTCAGGTGGCAGATCTGGCCAGAAAAAAAGAGAAGGCGAGTCTGCAGAGGAGGGGGGGGGCACGGCTCTTTCCACGATCGCTTTTCAGGCAGCGGCTCCTGAGGGGGCCAAGCCTTCCCTGCTCACAACGTCTTCACCCCGAGGGCATCGCTGACAGCTGCTTCTCATGACTCGGAAGGTCCACATTCTCCTCAGCCTCCTCAATGTGCAGAGGCAGAAGAAGGAGGAGACCACGATGCGGATTTCCTTCGCTGCCTGCATGCTCCAGGAAACCAGCAGCAGAGCTGGTAAGCTGGCAATCAGCCTTTGATCTGCCTGCCTTGTTCCCATGCCCAGCTCCTGCGCCCTCGCCGGACCAATGTGCAGACCAGGTGGGCAGAGCTACATTCAGAGTATAAGACGCACCCAGATTTTCGCCCTCTTTTTGGGGGGAAATAGGTGCATCTTATACTCCGAAAAATAAGGTAGATTAGCCAAACAAATTGTCCCTCATTCCCTCCCTTAATCTGCTCTGTACCCCACCCCACAGCAGATGCAGGACTGAAACATTGATCTATAAGACTTATTTAAAACTTCTGCATCCTGAACCTAATCTTGGTGGCTTATGTGCCATGATTTACAGAATAGTATTATACATGAATACAATCAGTTTTAGCTTATTTATTAACCAAAATTAATATGCAAAAACAAATAACAAATGCTAATGAAGTGTGACAAGCAGCGTGACAAGCAGCTATTGTTTTCTTGATGATAATTGGAAGAATATTGGATTACTAAAAAAAGGTGGTCATGAAAAGTGTTGGGGGGAAAAATGAACCTTCTTAGCACTCTTGTCTCACCTCAATCACCTAAATGGTGAAGTGCAGATTCATCCCTCTCCTCAATCATGACATAATTTATTAAGAGCTGTGAAGCACATTTCTGACAATGTTTTCTTTGGCAAGAAACACAAGAACCGTTTAAAATCCAGAGAAATATGACTGTTATGACATTACCATTGACTATAGCATGAATTACTCCATATTTGCTCAATTTCTAACTAAGTTGCTTCCTTATAGTTTATTGTACATGCATAACAAAGGCTTCATCGTGTCATGGCAAAATACAGTGATTAACAATGGAAATGTCCAGGCGCAGTATCTACCATTTTTCACTTTGGTAAAACCAGTGGTTTTCTGAGACCTTTTGCTGGAAGAGGGGAATGTGTATTAACAAGCTCATTATGCCACTGTACATGGCATTTAAGATCTTCTATTCCTTTGTGGTTGTCCTAGTTTCATACTTTATAACAGTGAATTTAATTACATCTTGTTCGTGGTAACTACCAAGGTCAAGCATAGTAACATCATGGTAGTTCTTTTACTCCTTCATTTCATACATGCCTTTCACAAGGAAAATTAAGTTCCATGCTAACTCCTTCCTTTTAAAATGGGCTAATTTCAAATCTAGTGTTCACTGACAGTTTTGGTAATACAAGCCAGGAGGATTACATTTTCCATCACTTCTACTTTTAGTGTGACTTGTTTATGTAAGTAAAATGAAAACTGACCAAAGCTATTATAATTAAAAAAAATATTTGGATAAAAATTGTATGTGGCATAAGCGTTCCTTCATACAGGGCAGTTTGTAAATTTATAAGCATAAATATGAATGCTAAATGAGATGTTCTTTAGACTTTATAAAGCTATGATGATTTCAACAGCTGACAGCTCACGGAACTACCCACATAAAGGCTTAGTAGCATAACTGAAAAGAATAGATTTATAGTTTAGCTTTTCTTCAATTGGAAAATAAGATTGTGGCAATTGTAACTTCGATCTTATTAGTTACACTTAAAGAAGGGAAGAATGAACTGAATGTTCCCAAATTAGAAATTCAAATTGTTTAAATTCTGGATGGATATGGCACAGTTTATCTGAGTTGGCCTCTCTTCTGTGAGTATAGGACAGAAGTACTCTTTCACAACCAAATATTTTAATCACAAATCCTTTCATAGTTTTTGAAATGTGAGCTTTTATTTTCTAGGGGAAAAGGTGGAAAATTCAATTGGCTCTGTATTTCAATATGCCTCTTCTGAATTCAGTCATCAAGAGAACATACTGGAGAGAACTTCGTATATGAAGATAATTATTTGCATGAAAGGAAAATCTCGTTAGTTAAACTGTTTACTAAATTTGGAGGTGAACTACTTCTTGTGTAAGTCTGTTGGGGGAGTCCCATAAACAGGAAAAGCTGCTTATAATCATCCACAAAAAGGCAAACTTGGTTTGTTTTAACCATAGAATAGGCCTCAATGTTTGAGTTTATCCTAGACACTAAACTGGGAGGATAGTCTATAACCTCACCTTGAAAAACCTCCTTTTTAACATTTGAAATCCCCTCAAGTTGCTTTGCCAAATTTCAGTTTCTTTTTTTTCTGAGGTAGAAAACACAGAACACAAGACACATGGCAGTTGTCTTGACATAGACACTAAAGGCTTTACTCAGTGGTTCTGCTGGTCTATTGCCACCATGCCATAAGCTTCCAATCAGCTGATCAGCACACTAGCATCTCACCTGATCTTTGCCTTCAACCAGCTTGCAAAATTATTATGTAGATCAGGAGTGTCAAACTCAAGGCCTGTGGATAGGAGCTGTTGGATACTTAGGTCTGGCCCACAGGGCCGCCCTGGACCAGTTCACGGTGCCTCTACCAGTGAAAATGGAGCTCGGGAGCCCATTTTCACTGGCAGAGGACAGGGACCACCACAGGCGCCCCCAACATGGTCAAGCTGGCCATGCCCATCCTGTCCACACCCACCCTGGTCCCCTGAGGTCAAACACAACCCTGATGTGGCCCTCAATGAAATTGAGTTTGATACCCCTGATGTAGATGTTTGTTTTTAGCTGCCTGTTGATGGTTGATTTGTCAGAGTGCCAAGCTTCAAGAAATTCTCTAGTTTTTTTGGACTTAGCTTGGTCCAAGATGCTCAGTTTCTTAGTTGAAACTATGATTACGTCTGTTCATCTGTTGTGTGATTATTTTCATCATGTTTTCTGACTACTTCAAAATTGTAAACTCTATCAGGAATAGACAATAAATAAGCAACTTTAATTTAAAATTTTGGAGAAACCTGTCAGGTCAAAACCACCTCAAACATTTCCAAGAAACTACATTTACTGAATGTACAGGCAGAAACTGCTCTGCAACCATAATCATTCTTCCTGGAATGGAAAAGAACAAAAATCTCATTCTATATATAGACTAAAGATATACATTTTGATTTGGGTGCACATTACCTAAACTAGTTACTACATACATAGAACAGCTTGTGCACAAATTGCTTTATACATCCCTAGTGACTATTACCATTTAATCAGAATGGTTGAAAAATAACTCTCTCCAGGGAGCAAGATATCTTCTAATATATCAAGCGGTCTTTTAGTAGAACGAATGAAAGGCACTGGGAAGCCCTTTTAATCCTGCCTCCTTCCTGTAAGATTCAACTCGTAATGTTTTTTTTCTATGATCACTTCTGAACTCTTTTATATACTTTCAATTTTGCTTCACTTATAATAAACAGGACTATGGCTTAGGCCAAACTATACTTCAATGCATTTCAATTAATGTATCTCATTGAATATTAATGCTAAACTCATTTTTCATCTCTTCAGAATGGCAAAAGTGGACATTATTGATCTCATTTCTCTCATTGGAAAAGAAGAGGAAACCAGATAAAAGAGACTCCTGCAGCTTCTTGTAGACTCATAAAGGTTGCCTACTGACAGAATAGGTTTTCCAGCAGAATAGTCTTTCCCTGATTCCGAAATCTCTCACAAAGAGCTGGGTGACCTTTTGAGAGCCAATCTGAGAGACCCATAGAAGGAACAGAGGAGAGCAAGCAAGTGGACATATACTGTCTATAATATAGCAATCTGCTTGCATAACATTGTGTATGTTACTTTTATTAATTTAGAATACTTTTTAATTGATATGTTAAAAATATAAAATGAGAATTTGACTAAACAACCAGCCTAACAGTTGCTTTTAGCAGTTGCATTAATGTATAATTTACTTTAATCTCAAGAGTAAGATATATTTCCTATATTACATGGGAGATGTGCTTTTGTATTACACTGGAGTCTTACACTCCTTGCTGCGCCCGAATTTTTATGTTATCAATTACCAAAAGTTATGTTTCCCTACATTCTGATGTAAAAAGCTATAAAACATACTGTTTTGACTGTTTGGGGTGTTCCCAATCAGTTATTTATGCATTTATTTAATAATAAAGATACTTAAGAAAAAGAGCACTTTTCTTTTTGAGATGTCAATTGTCAGTAAACCACAGAATCTAATGATAAAAGTTGAATGTATTAACATATATTGCTTTATGTCTTTGTAGAGTGGGACAATGCAATTAAGATTTTGAAGCCAGCCAGTCCAAAGTAGTGAGAACATTTCTGAAAAGTTGATGTTTTGTAATTAAAGTATTGGTTTTGAGGAATGAATAGTGAAAAAGTGAATATATTACGCAAGCTGAATCATTAATATTCACATTTTGACACTATGTTTGACAGCCATGGTGGATATTTATGTCAGACTTTGGAACCAGGATGAGATGTTTGCCCTAATCCTATTTTTCTCATTTTAAATCTCCCAGAAAACAACAGATAAGCAGCCTTAAAGTCTATAAAAGGAAAGAAATGTATCTACTAAAGCAAACTGCCTGAGTTATAACAATGAGGGATTCTGAGAGATTATTCAAGCTATTAAAATTACAGACTTCAAACAAGTTAAATCATGGAGTCCTTGGCACTTTCTAAGCTTGGTTCTTTTCTTGCAGTCATTTCATTACCTGGCTAGCTAATATTTTCACTACTAAAAGAGAGTGGGATATGCTCTCTGTGTACATACAACACCTTCTGTATCATTGTTGGTGGGGATGATGTTTTTTTCTTTATAATTCCTTGATTAGGCTGTTCACTGCTTATTGTTAGTTTGAGTTGATAGTTCCTTGTTTAGGGTATGGTTTGCAGTTTGATTATTTGTGTGGTATTGCTCCTGGTGTTAATTCTTGCTTATTGGGCGGTGGGTGGGTGGGTTGATTGTTGGTGAGGAGGTGTTCTGTTTGGGATGCTCACCATTTCTCAGTTGAAACTATGGTTAAGTCTGTCCATGTGTTGTGAAATTAAAAAGACTTCACCATCTTACTGCCAGTTGAGTGTTGATGCTTTGCTAGTGACCTACCTGTTTATCCTACATAATGTTATAATCCTTACACAATATCTTGTAGATTATCCACGTTTTTATCTTTTGGGGCCACTACTTTGGATTATTTAAATTGTTTTGAAGGCTATGGTGATGCCATGTAGCTGTTGAATGTTTCTGAGATTTTTTATGTATGGCAGTGCTATTCTTTTCATAGCTTGTGTTGGCTGAGTGGTCAGGCTTTTTGATAAAGTTCTGTGTGTATCCATCCATTGGAAGATGCTGTATTGATAATCTGTTTGCCAACCCTGAGGTTGGCTGAACTGTGGCCATTTTTCTTTTGTTAGGTTTCTCTAGGGAGGTTTTTCCTCTCACTGCTTCAGGGCTGACACAGCCTGGAGCGAAGGGGCCTGGGGTGGTGGTGTAGAGATAGCTGGGATGTTGTAGCCTAAATAAAATTCTTTCCCCTCTGAATCATGGACATTAGTGCAGGTGTTGGAAAGGTGGAGACCAGAGGTGGTATTCAGCTGGTTCTGACCAGTTCTGGTGAACTGGTAGCAGACATTTTGAGTACTTCAGAGAACCAGCAAACACAACTTCTGACTGGCCCCGCCCCAGATCTATTCACTGCCTCCCAGCCTCCGAGTCCGAGCTGATGGTCGGTCTATTGCTGCCTCCCACCCTCCCAGCTGATCGCTGGGTCTTCTTTTGTTGCCCTGCACAGGAGAATGGAGGTGGAAAGCAGGTTAGTGGAGTGGGGAGGGAATGGGATTTTTCAGAATCCTTCCCCAGGAGTGGGGAGAGAATGCGAATTTTGCAGTATCCTTCCCCTGCCACACCCAACAAGAAGTTAGTTAAGTAATATTTTTGATTAGAAATCCCAATATTTTATACGAACTGGGAGATCCAGGTTCAAATCCTCATTCATATCTTTCTAACCCTTCTTATATGTCAACAATAAAAGCCCGGGAAACACATTTCAGTTCCTGGACTAATTCTCTGATACATGAATAATTAAACTTCCTCTATTTTCACAAAATCTCTCTCTCCCTCTCCCTCCCTCCCTCTCTCTCTCACACACACACACTCACACGTTTGATCACTTTTCAGTAAAAATATTTTTCAGAAATATAAACTTACTTCATAGTCTCTAAGAGTTATTAATTATATTTGTGCTTTAATGATTCCGCCTTTTCCAGGAAAACTTGTTTCCACAAGGAAAATATTCTCTGGATCTATATTACTTCTTAGAAGAATCTCCTAACTTCATTCAAATGGAAAAAAATGTTTGCATTCATTATTTTTATATACAGGGAAGTTTTCTATTCTTTCTTGAAGTGCTTCTCAACAGCTAATATATTTCTTACCATGACTTCCTTAGAAGACTTTAAAATTAGTTAATTTATTTCTTGAGAAATATAAATTGGTGTAAGAGAGATTCAATGAACTCAATTTAAGTATCAGTGCTGCTGTTAGCATTGTAAAGAAGAATTCTACAAGAGTAGATTACTTGCACTGCACATTGTTGGATTTATGCCTGGAGTTCCATGCTGTCTTTGGGAGTTCTCTATTATTTATGAAATGGTGCTAGCTTTCAGATAGTTTTGTCTTTGATCTGCTCTGAATTCTGGGCAAGAAAGACTTTGCTTTCTGAACCCTTTTGAGTGTATCTTGTAGATTTTTGGCTGCTAATCACAAAAATAATCTAAAATTTAACCTATCATGTACTGGTTGATAGAGATCTTCTGTTTTTACATATTGAAGATCAATGTACACTCTTCAGTATCTAGTTGGCTATGCTGCACACATGAAAGAAACATACAAAAACATGTATACCAAGTACATCTGGAACATCCATGGAGATTAATGGTGGGTTCCTAACTGGTTTACTACCGGTTCGCTGAGAGGGTATTTTGTGCATGTGCTTCTCGCTTTGCTCATGCAACCGTCACGTGTTGCTGCACATGCGCAGATGGCTGAAAAATGTTCTGCGCATGCGCAAAAACATACTGACGATGGCAGAAGAGACCAGGGAACTGGTTCGTGGGTGTAGTAGGCCTGGGTTGCTGCCAGTTTCAGCGACCCAGACCGCCATACCACTACCAGTTTGACTGAACCAGTCTGGACCGGTAGGAACCCACCGATGGAGATCTAATAGTGGCTCTGCTGTTTGGAATGCAACCTGGATATACCAAGTACTCTTGTTACATACATACATACATACATACATACATACATACATACATACATACATACATACATACATAGATACATACATTTTCTTAGATTTTCATAGGTGAAGGTATGCTGGTCTTGTTGTATTCGGGTCTTTTCCCGTGTACGTTTGAGATTGTCTTGGCAACACTTTGGCGAGGTTGAAACATTGCCAAGATGCCGAAACATTGCCAAGACAATCTCAATCTTACACAGGAAAAGACCTGAATACAACAAGACCAGCATGTATGTATGTATGTATGTATGTATGTATGTATGTATGTATGTGTATACGTATATACGTACATACATACATACATACATACATACATACATACATACATACATACATACATACATACATACTTTCATTTCTTCATTTGACAGTTATTTTCTCTAGGTGGATTTATTGTTAGGCACAAAGAACCAGAACCAGAATGATATTGTGAGCTAATCAAAATTACGTCTTTATTGCTGCATGCCTATTCACAAGTATCTTGCCAGATTGACTGCATTATCTTGTGAATGGTCAGCTAAGGCTTCAGGGATTCTGGGGGAATTAAGATCTGTACCGCTTCTTGCTGTGCAGGACCTTTAGCTTGACCTCCTCTTGACACTGCCCCCTACTCTAGGATGTCCATTCTTTAATGGAACAAGAGAAGAATTGTCCTACTGGACAGAACCATGCTTCTTTTGCTTTCTAAAGGATACCCATGATACTTTTAGCTTTCCTTATATATTTTCCCCTTTCCCCACCCACTACTTTCTCTTTGCCATCTACAGAAATTCTCCTTTCAATCTGTCCTCCAAAGAAAGTTAGGTTCAAACATTATAGACTCTCAGCCTAATCAGAAAGCCTAACCAGCTTATAAAATGACTTAAGGTAGTAGATTTTGTCAGGACTATGTTATATCAACCAAGGCAGCTCAGTTATTGACTGAGTCCTGCATGTAATTCATCCGCCTACAGATTTTTTTTAAGGTTGATGTCAAGGTTACCTAGCAACTTTATCTCAACAGGGATAAGTGGTCCTTATTCCAATCTTTCTTGAAGTTCAACCTTTAATGTAAAGATAAGAATTTTGGATGAAGAAAAATTGTAAATGCATATGGTAAACCAAATTAAGTGTTGGCTTAAAGAATTTATCAAGGAAATATCTGTTCTGTCATTTTGGAAGCTGAGCAGCCATATAACCATAGCCATTTTAGTTCATTAACAAAAACACATAGTATATTAAAATATAAATTGCTGAATATCACAGAAGCAGACAAGCAAGTACTTTATTCAAAATTTCTCAAGAAAACATGAACAAAAACGAGCTGTCATAGTTTAAGGCTTACTATAGGGAAACCCCTGTTCATAATGTAGATCTCATTTCTTCAAAAGAGATTGGAACAGGACTACAGTAGGAGAAATATCATGAGGGAAAACACATTTAAAGTCAGCCTACAGTATAGTTCTCTGCACCAACTATAAACAAAAAATGAGAACTCTGGATTTTGGTGGAGAAAGGCAGAATTTTCCAACAACTCAATGTAGGGTAGATGAGAAAGAACCATATCCTAAAAAAAATCCAGATCAGTGAACATTACTAGACATAAAGAAGTCATGAATTAGAAAACTTTTTGAAAGAGTAGGTGATAATAATCCACTATTTCCTTTGTTACAGCTAGTCCTCAACTTGTAAGAGTTCGTCTAGTGACCATTCAAAATTACAATGGCATTGAAAATTTATTGATTTTTATCTTATAACATTAATAGTTCAGTGATTATGACCATTTTACATGTACGACTGTTGCAGCATCCCACATGTGATCAAAATTCAGCTGCTTGGCAACTGATTCACATTTATGACGATTGTAGTGTCCCGGGATCATGTGATCACCTTTGATAGCTTTCTGACAAGCAAAATCAATGGGGAAGCCAGATTCACTTAACAACCGTGTTACTAACTTAACAACTGCAATGATTGACTTAACAACGGTGGCAAGAAAGGTTACAAAATGGGAGAAAACTCATTTAACAACTGTCACACTTAGCAACAGAAATGTTGCAGCTGTGGTTGTAAATAGAGGACTATCTCTATTGCAAAAGAGTACTGTACTAAAGAAATTGTGAAGACCACTTAATTGAATATCTTTTGGGGTAGGTTGTAATTCTTTCAGCTCAATAATTAATATTTCTAAGCATTTGTCAGGGAAAAAATCATCTTCTGAGAATTTCAGCTTGGTTTTTTAAAGCATTTACACAATCAAAACAAGCACACCAAATTAAGCTTGAAACTAGTATATACATAGGTATGTGTCTGTCAATGTTAATGTTAATGTTAATGTTAATGTTAATGTGTATAAATTTGTATACTGCCCTTCTCCCTTGCGGGACTCAGGGCGGTGAACAGGCATCAATAAAACAGTACAAAACATCAATATATAAAATACTTTAAAATGGCATTAAATTGGGGGCCTGTTCTAAATAGCTGGCAGGCATCATTCTGTGCTACCTGAATTTTTCAAACCATTGTCAAGATCCACTTAGAGAAGTCCAATAGTTTACCCTTTCACTCTGCCGATACCTAATTAATTCACTCTGCTGATACCCATTTGCCTAATTCTATGTGGAATTATTGTGCATCTAATTCTGGAATCTGTGGGGATTCCTTCCCTTGACACTAATTGTGTAAAGATATTTTTTTTTACATTTTGATATTATGTATTAATTTACACACTTAAGCGATGTTCCAAATATATTAAAATTGATCAAGCTGCTACAAAAAAAAAACCCAAGAATGCTATATAAGAGATTTCAAAACAATTATACAGTGTTAGCATGGTTGATCATAACAAAGATATCACTCAGCTATGACTTTTGATGGTTTTCCCCCCTCTTTCCCACTGACCAACATGAATCTCACCCTGCAAGCTGAAAAGAAAGGAAAACTATGGTCTTTAAAAAGAAGTTCCTGATTCAGTGTTCAGCTTACTATAAACTTTCCTAAACTAATTTGTCAAAATAAAAAATGCATGAGAATCCTGGTGGGATTCCAGCTGGAGATTTCTGAAACACTACAGCAGCCAGAAACTTGTCTTTCAAAGACACCAAGCATTTTCCCAAGGAGCTCCTCAACATACTGAAGCAGCTATAAAATTTGGTCCCCTAAGACAAGTCCAATTATTCTAGAGTCTCCATCTGTACGCTGGTTGATTTTTTCTTATTTAAATAAACCCTCTAAATCCCTTGAAATAAAAACATCTAGTGAAAAAGAGGAAATAAATGTGCCTCTCTCCTCAATGATAAATCACTACATATAAATCTGGAATCTGGTAGAAGACAAGGTGTTCAAAGAGCTTTTATGACTGCCAAATGTAGTCTCCGCAGAGACTTTAAAAACATGTTAGCATGCAAATGGATTCTAACCTTGTACCTTATATATGCTTCCACAGTCGGATCCAGCAATTCCTCATAGTACTTAATTGGTGACAATTGTATCCCCATTGTATCACAGCTCTCAACAAAAAAAAATTATTCTACTTCATACACAGGGAAATAATATTCTTTTAGAAATATAGTAAAGTAGGTTCAACTTTTTAAAGCTGGATTTATATCCCCAAATAGTAAAACTTTGCAGCCAAAAGAAGAAATCTTCTCTTAATGGATTTTAATTATTTTGTGTGAATAGTTCATAGAATGTTTGCAAAATGGCACAGAAATCATTGATATAAACAATCTTCTCACCTCTCCAACTGTTTAGCTAACGAAACCGCGATCCTTTAATTGTACATATTGCTAACTAAAGAGGTAATGAACCATTTATCAACCAAACGGTTAGGATTAGAGTTTTCAGAAAATTGCAACCCATCTTTTATCTACACTCAGAAAGCCAGGATATGAGTGACGCTCTGATACAGGGCTGTCAAACTCACGGCCCGCGAGCCAGATGCGTCACGCACTGGCCATACCAATGCCCGGTTTAGCAAAGGGAACAGAAAGTTGTGATATGTCACGTGACAGTGCCGTGACGACACGGGTTTGATACCCCTGCTCTGATGGGATAGTAACTCAATCCATGAAAGAAATCAGTCTTTATTCTATGCAAATAAATAAATACATGAATCAATTTGTAAATAATTTAGCTTAAAAACCATTATGTTAAAAAAAAGCAGGCTTCATTACTATTGTAGGTAAAGATATAGAATGCAGGGTAGCTTAACACACGCAATTGCAGTCTGTTGTTTTGCTGCTGGGAAGGAAAATTTTGTATTAGGCAGTACGGTAAAGGTAAAGGTTCCCCTTGCACATATGTGATAGTCGTTCCCGACTGTAAGGGCTGGTGTTCATCTCTGTTTCAAACCCGAAGAGCCAATACTGTCCGAAGACATCTCCATGGTCATGTGGCCGACATGAATAAATGCTGAAGGCTCACAGAATGCTGTTACCTTCCCACCAAGGTGGCCCCTATTTTTCTAATAGACTACTACTATTATTATCACATTTTATGTTATCTATTTTGTTTTCTTGTTTAGAGAAATGGCTTGGGAGAGGCTGTCATGAGTTATACTGCAACAAGAAGATAGGCGCGTTTGAAGCAGAGATCACCCTACTGAGTGCAGAGATGGTCACACTTTAAACTAGGAAAATGGGCACCACTGAAAGTTGAGCACTATGTGTACTATGTTTCAATATGTGCCTGTCTATTTGAAAGAGTTTCCATGTGTGCTTATATTATGTGTGCTGTGTGTTGTAAAAAGTAAAATGATATATGAGAGCTGATGTTTATATCTGAATTTTTACCATGGTCAAATGCAATGTTTTATTTCTAGGAAAACACAGACAATGGTGTGTTTAGCGTTGCAGGCAGAGAAGAGAGACAAAGGCTTTCTGCCCGTCTACTAGATCTAGGACCCCAGAAACACTTTAAGAGTTGAATGAATTGAAGCAGTGTAACTTTTATTTATGTAAATAAATACATAAATATGTAAAGTGCACTTCGATCTAGCTTCCAAAAGATGAACTGTAGTGGCACAGTGGTTAGAATGCAGTATTGCTCACTCTAGCAGTTCGATCCTGCTGGGGCTCAAGGTTGACAACCTTCCTTCCTTCTGAGGTTAGTAAAATGAGAACCCAGATTGGTGGGGGCAATATGCTGACTCTGTAAACCGCTTAGAAAGGGTTGTAAAGCACTGTGAAGCGGTATGTAAGTCCAAGAGCTAAAAATTGTTTATTGCACACTTTGTCTTTCTTGCATCTGCCTGCTCACAGACTCTCTATGGAAGTTCTTAACTTTAGGTTAGTTTTAGAACTAAAGAGAGCTATATTCCACAGAAAACATCTACTCTCTAATCCTGACCATTTTCAAACTGAAAGCATAAAAGGCTGAAATCAAAGAGTCAGCTCGATACCTTTGAACTTGTCTGAATAATTTAAAAGGAATGGCTGAATTTTGTACCATATCTACGCTATAACCAAGAAAAGGAAAATTACCTCTGAAATGTGGATAATACATTTCCAGTAAACCTTTTTCCTCCAAGGTACAGTAGTTTATTTCCAATGGCTACTTAGTCTTATATGCAATATTGGTTTAGGAATTGAATGAATTTTGCATTTTAGGCTCTGATCTTAACCAGATAATAATATAATTACAATTTTGGATGCTCAACTTGCTTTCTAATAAAACAAGCTTCAAAGACAATTGCAATAGTGTTATAAATGTCAGCCCAGTTATGTAATTTATTTTACTAAATATCATGTATTTGCTGTTTTCCCCAATTAGGTAATTAAAGTGCTTACCTATTCTGTGTGCTGCAGTAAAAATAACAAGGTACAGCCAACCATGGGGAAAACAATTCCTTGATCAACATTTTAAAATGCAGAAGCTAGTGGTTAAATTGCCAGAGAAGTGCAATAATCTTAATGGTGAAAGAGTAAAATATTAATAAGGAAAATAAGCATCAGTTAAATTAATAGGATTCAATTTTATTCTAATAAATGACATTGGTACCTAGACCATGCCTCTTTCACACAATTTTACTGTGTGAAAATATTGTCATTGTCTAACTGCATATCCCCATGTCTTCTTATTACTTTGCTAATATTTTTTTAATTAAAGAAAATGATAGGTTGTATAGTAAAATGTGTATGATTCACATGATTGAGATATAAAGAGTAGCGTTGTCCTCAGAGAATATAGCAGCTGTATTAAGAGGACCCTCATTTCTCTAGCATTTGACTTCCATCCTTGCTTGTAGAGCTCTTTTGCACCTTGAATAGCAATTTTTTTTACATAGCTTTTGTTTGTTTTATCTTCTTTTGATATATTCATGTCTATGTGTGCATGTAGGTAATTAAGAATAGCACAATCTCCTTTAATAAAACCACATATTTTTTTGTAAACTGCGCACTTAGGTGAAATGGGTGTGTGTATATCAGTATAAAGGACACAGTGGCTCAATGGCTAAGATGCTGAACTTGTCGATCAGAAAGGTCGGCAGTTCAGTGGTTGTATTCCCTAGTGCTGCATAACGGAGTGAGCTCCCATTACTTGTACCAGTTTCGACCAACCTAGCAGTTCTAAAGCATGTAAAAATGCAAGTAGAAAAATAGGAACTACCTTTGGTGGGAAGGTAACAGCGTTCCTTGCTCCTTTGCCATTTAGTCATGCTGGCCACATGACCACAGAGACGTTTGTACAGCACTGGCTCTTTGGCTTTGAATCGGAGATGAGCACCGCCCTCTAGGGTCAGGAATGAGTAGTACACACGTGTGAGGGAAACCTTTACCTTTATCTATGTAGTATGATTGTTAGTCGTGTCCGACCCATCGCGACCCCATGGGCAACGTTCCTCCAGGCCTTCCTGTCCTCTACCATTCTCTGGAGTCCATTTAAGCTCACACCTACTGCTTCAGTGACTCCATCCAGCTACCTGATTCTCTGTCGTCCCTTTCTTCTTTTGCTCTCATTCTTTCCCAGCATTAGGCTCTTTTCCAGTGAGTTATAAGTTTGATAAATAAATAATAAATAAATAAAATTAAAAATGGAGCTCCTTGTTCCTAAACTTTGGAGGATGCTGAAGCCTTTCCATTAAAAGCCCAATTTTTTTATAACATGCTTAACAGGATCAGTGGGGGAGAGTGGCAGGAACACCAACACAATAAAAATAGCATCATCAATTTTGGAGAATTTTATTCTTAATTTGGGATTTTTTGGAACTGACATTTCCTTAGGATACAATTTGACCCTAATTAGGGAATTTGCATTCAAGGCAGATTAACGTAAACTTTATTTATTTGTTTGTTTATTTGTTAATTTTGTAATATCTACCCAACTCCAGTCGACTCTGGGTGGCATTCAGAACCAAAAGAGTCCATAAAAACAGAAAAATACATAAAAGCACACAAATAGCTTGTACTTGTATGTAATGCAGATTCATACAAAACCCAGTCTAGACAACAGGCAGAAAACCACACTAAAAGGAAAACTGTTTACCATCGCACAAAGTAGCAGCTGTAGGTTTTTCAGTGTAAACTCTTATAAGCAGAAGGTAAGATTGGCACCAGAATGCTAACAGATGGCTGTAGGAGGATTCCATATGCCACAATGTACTAATAATTTATTTACATGTAACTCTGACCATTTCTTGCTTTCCTGTGTAACTTAAGGTAAACTCAGCTTGATTGCATGTCAACACAAGCAGACAAGCCAATCCGTCTGAGGCTAACATATTTGCATATCTAACCCCACAGTAAAACTAATAGCTAACCAAAAGAGTAAAGAACAACTTAACTCAAAACTAATTCAGCCTATTAGCTGAGAACACAGGAATATTGATCCTAATTTGACAGAGATATAAATTAAAAACTATGAGTAGAGATTAGTTTGAACCTCAGAACAGATTGACTGGCATTCAATACTATTTTCCAGTAGTTATTATATATTTTTCAGTCAACATATAACATTTTATAACAAAATCAATAAAGGAACACCGTTTAGCCGTAGGACAACTATAAACCATTCCATCACTATTAAAAATAGATATCTATTGACAGCATTTTAGCCCTGTGCAATCTTTACCATACCAGTGTCTTGCAAACAGCTATGTCTGACCTATAAAACCATGGGGACTTTTGAGATTTTTCGACTGCAAATCCTTTAAGTCCGTGGGGTTACGTTAAAGTTATTAAAATGAGCACTGGCTCTTGTTTCATTTGTTCTGGAAGGTATTCCTATGTTAATATAAAATCAATATTTCCTTTGGATTCATAATGATAATTTAGGAAATATTTTGGGGAGGGTGGATCACCAAGGTTTTCCTTAGCTAAATTGACTTACGATTTGAGGTAAAATACAAATGGGACAATGTTTTACCAGCCACCTGCTGGTGGAATGAAAATATAGTGGACTGGTATTCCTTACAAATTGATATCTATTTCCTTCGCAATTATGGCAAGTCCTTGGAACAATATATAGCAAAATATATATCATATATCTAGGAGTAGAAGCAGTGAGAAATCTTTGAGTTGTATTGGGATTTAAACTGAGTTTTGATAATGAGATTCATGAATATCTAACTCTTTAGAAAAAAAATCTACTTTGAAAATTAGTGAAATTATTTTGTTGGAAAGCCTGGGCAGAAACCGGATTATGATTTTAAATCAATTGCTATGTAGTACTATTTTACGGATTTTTCTCAACATCAGATTGAATTTGGTCTTCCCAGTTCACAACATTGGAGGTATCATCAGCTTAAGCATGTTTTGAAAAAATCAATATGGACCATATACTTTGGTTGCCTCAAAGGCATCTAAATTGGTTTCTTGCTTGAGGGAATCTATTACAGAAATCTATAATGTATCTCTATAAAAAGAGTATTTTGGGATATTTCAAACATGGACTAAAGAATTTACAGTAGTATCTTATATTCTTTTTATTATAGTAGTGAATTCATTGTTAAATCATTGTTGACTTGATAAATATAAAATGTATTTTTTCCTTCTTACTTTGCATTTTAATTTTTTAACCTTTTTTTTAAAGATTAAAGATTGTTCAATTACAAATAACAAAGGTGTTTTTAAAAGGAGAATCCACAAATATTTTCTTCTTCCCCACAGATACTATACTGTGGAAATATAATTAAAGTGAGGTTTGGCCTTAGTTGAGAGGAGATGGTCACACAAGCAACTGTGATACATAACACCCAGTCTGAACATCTGAAGAGAACACGATACACGATCAAAGGAACAGCATGTCACTAATATAAAATGCCTCATACTTAAGCTTTTGTGCTAGAATAATCTGACTGCATTTGGAAGAGATCATCATTTGTAATGCATAAAAAAAATCCCTCCACTCTAGTATTGGCTACTTTAAGTGGGGATTATATAAACAGGAACTGTATTATCCTTCAGATCTACTAAGATTTTGTGTATTCTTACATTCTGTTAATTTAAATGGATGTTTGCAAAGACAGATCTTTCTCAATAAGGGGAAGATAGCATCCAGGAATGGGTTATCTCTGCTCCACTCTGAAGGGACTGAGTCTGCATATAATTAATTACACCAGTGTAAAAGCCCCTCCCAAGGCTCCTATTCCAGTTTTTCCAACTCAGTTCCTCTCTGGACTGTTTCGAGTTATCCAGCTAGTGAATAACAGAATAATTTCTACATAAGTAATACCAATAATTTCTTCGTAAGTAATACCATCTATACTTACAGCTGTGCCCAATTGCTGTCACGCCGGGTCTCTATGCGGAGCCTCTAGCTCCTCTGAGCCCCTGGCCATGCGATCGTTTCAGCCCTGTCAATCGGTGCGTTCTCCCTTCGGGGAAACGTGCCAGGGAATCACAAGCGGCTTCGTGCCGCTGCCCATTTCGGCCGCTCGCTCCTTCGGCCTTTGATTCTACATGGAGCTCAGCTTCGGCTAGCCCACGCGCCGGGAAGCCTCTCCGCCTCGCCGGCGCGTCGTCTGGGCCCGCGCACGCTCAGAAGCCCCCTGCTTGACGCCGGCTTGTTAGCAGCCTCCGAGGCAGCACGTACCTTCCCAACAGGCTCGGATTGCTTCCGAGCAAAGATCGAGAGGCCTACCTTGTCCGAACGACGTCTTTGCTCTGCGGCCTCAGGGAACACTGGTAGGCCGCAGCATCGGTTGGAGGCCCCAAAGAAAGGCACGAAACACCCGTGGCTGCCATTTTGAAGAGGGTAAGAGGCGCGGCCGCCATTTTGGGAATGTCTGAGGCCACCGCTGAGGGGAATGGGCCTGCGGCCTCACAGGTGACAACGGAGCAGGGGCCAGGCCTCCTTATTTTAGGCCCATCGGCTGCCCCATCAGGAAGAGGGAGCTCTGAATCCCGCCCTAGCTCAAGGTCCAGGTCGACCTCCTCCTCACATTCGGCCTCCAGGCCTACCAAGGCGAAGAAGGCCAGGGCCCAACCCAAGACTACCACGGTTGGCGATGCTCCCTCGCAGGCTCCATCAGCTTCAACACCTATCCTGACACCCAGCCCTTCCCAGCCATTGGCCTTGGGCCTGGTTCCCCCCTCTGGGCCTTTCAGTCCCATGCTGCAGATTGATACTTCGGGGGTCTGGGACATCTTTATTTATTTATTATTTATTTATTGAATTTATACCCCGCCCTTCTCTGAATGGATCTTTCCAACCAGGCCGCCTGTGGTGCGCGGGGAAGCCACCTACACCCCCACTGCCACAGGCCTATGACCGGAGGCCCCTATGGCTATGCCAGCACCATTGCCCCTGATGGCATCGATTACTCCAGGGATGCCCGACATGCAAAACATCATATCGGAGGCAATCAAACAGGGCATCGCAGCAGGCCTCCAGGTGAATGCACAGGGTCCTGCAGCCCCCCCCCCCGTGGGCAGCCTATTGCCAGTGTTTCAGGCCTATCTACTGCCTCGCTGCCCCCACCCCTTGGTAGGGAGGAATCCGCCTCGCTGGAGGCTGAGGATGGTGAGGTTCCCGAAGACGTCCTGTCAGACGATGAGGGTGTGTCTACGGAGAAACCCACATTTGCGGGCCTTTTTCCGCCGGCCCTCTTCACGCCTCTACTTGCCAAGGCCAAGGCAACCTCGGATTGGGAACCCGCACCTCCGAAGGCGCCGACCCAGCCGCAGCCTCCATCTTCCAAGCCGCTATTCCTGGAGCATAGGCTGGAATCAGACTCCATACCTACTCCACAGATCTTCATTGACACTGTCCAAAGACAGTGGATGGCCCCCACCACCGGGCCGGGTACCACCGCCAATGACAGGCAATTCTACTGTGTGGCCGACTCCCTGGAGAAGACCTTAACCTGGCCGGTCGTGGACCCTCCAGTCGCGGCCCTTTATTCAAACACGGCACTGCCCAGGGGCCAGGAAGACCTCCTGAAACCGGAGGATCGCAGGGCCGATCAGGTCCTCCAGCACGGCCATCAATCCTCCGCCTGGGTCATAAGAGCATCGACGGCAGCCTCCTTCTTCACCAGCTCGAGCCTTTTCTGGCTCCAATAGCTGCAGGCCAGGATCCCCGTCGGTGACGCGCGCTCACATCAGGACTTAAACAAAATAATTGTGGCGGTCCAATTCACATCTGATGCCACCTTGAGCGCGACACGTTTTCCTCAAAGGCCATGTCGTCCTCCATCGCCTCCCGACGACTGCTCTGGCTCCTCCAGTGGGAGTCAGATATGAAACAAAAATGGAAACTGGTTTCAGGACCTTTCCAGGGGGAGTCACTTTTCGGTGATGCCCTTAACCCTCTCTTAGTGGAGGGGAAGACAAGAGAAAAGTGTTATCTTCTAATTCTAGGTGGGGGACCAACCGCACTACACCGTATCCTAGGTGCCAGTTTTTTGGTGCTCAGGATCATGGGGGGGTCCTACCGTCCTGATTATTCACAGTACAACTATAGGCAGCAGTGGGGCTTCGGCCAGCGATTCTGCCAGCGCCAGCAACAGTCCCGGCAGCCCCGCGGAGGGCAGTCTCGGCGGCCCTTTCGCGGAGGCGGTAACCGCAACTACCGCCGGCAATAATTCGGTACAAGACCCGCTCCCCATCGGGGGTCGTTTGCGTCACTTTGCCGATCAATGGCAAGATACGACCTCCGATGTGTGGATTATTACTACGGTCAGGTGCGGTCTGACCTTAGAATTCGGGTCTACAAATGTTTATGTATCTTCTTCAAATCTTTCTCTATATCTTTCAAAATAATCAAAGTATCGTCCGCGTACAAGTTTATCTTATATCCCTTATACCCTTCCAATTCTTCATCTTTTTCTATCATTTTAGTCAAAATTTCCATAACTAATAAAAATAATGTTGGAGACAAGGGACATCCTTGTCTTGTACCCGCTTCCAATTTGATCTCTTCTGTCATTATTCCGTTCACCTTCATTCTTGCACTACTTTTTTGATACAATTTCGAAATAACATGTATAAATTTATTACCAAAACCTAATACCTCAATAATTACTTTAATAGTTTCCCATTGTACGGAATCAAAAGCTTTAAAAATATCTAGTGATACTATACCTATTTTATCACCATTATGTTCAGCTACATCTATAATATTTAATACTCTTCTAACAATATCACTCATATATCTACCCTTTACAAAACCTACTTGGTTATAACTTATATGTCTATCTATAAATCTACTTAATCTATTGCTTATAATGGCAGTAAATATCTTTGCATCTTGATTAATTAAAGAAATGGGTCGATAGGACTCAATCCTTTCTAAATCTTTATCTGGTTTAGGGATTATGGATATTACCGTTCTATTCCATGACATCGGAATTTGAAGAAATGACAGGTTTGAAAGTAAATTGGTTAAAATCTGAATTATTAACGGATAATAATGGTAATGAGCGGGAGAATATGCAAGAACAATTTGGGATAAGGATCAAAAATACATTGAAATATTTGGGTATAACACTTTCACTCAAAGTTAGAGAAATGAAAAAATTTAATTATGATGTGGTGATGAATGAAGTTGAGAAAAAGATAGATAAATATAAAAAGATAAAGCTGTCTTGGTTTGGTAGAATTGCAATGTGTAAGATGATGTTGTTACCAAAGTTTAATTTTTTATTTGAGATGCTACCATTAAATTTGACAGAGAAAGATATTGAAAGATATCAGAAGAAATTGGATAAATTTTGTAATGGTGGGAAAAGACCCAGATTACTGAAGAAAATGTGGTATCAAAATCAAAAGGAAGGTGGATTGGGAATCCCCAAACTACTCAATTATTATTGGGCCTACGGTATTCGAACTGTGGTAAAAATACTTAAAGGTGGAGATAGTCATTGGAGAGATTTAGAGTTAAAAGATATTAAGAGATTTGGCTCAACATGGTTTTTAGATAAAGCAAAATCAAAAAGGGTAATTAATAGCTATTGGTTAAAGGGATTGAGTAAAATTTGGAATAAATTTGTTAAAATTTTAATTCCGGATATAATTTTTTTGGGGAAGACAATTGGAAATTGGCCGATTAAAACCAATATAAGTCGTGATAAGGTAATTGAAGATGAAAATATAGAAATTATAATAGATTGGCTAAAAACTTTAGAAAATGAAAGAAGGAAAAAAGAAATTATTGAAAAATTGGGTTTAGGCTGGTTTGAAAAAATACAAATAGAAAAATGGACTAGGAAAGTAAGGGAAAATTGCAAGATAAGTAGAAATAAAACTGAATTTGAACATTTAGTATCTCAAATTATGAAAGATGAAATTGGGTTAAAGGGACTCGTTAGTAAGATTTATAAGATTATAAATTTTGATGGAAAATCACAAATGGTGATGAAGATGAATTGGGAAAAAGAACTTAATATTAAAATATCAGACTTAGATTGGAATGTGAATTGGAAGAGTAGAATTATGAAGATTTTATCTGTAAGGATTAAAGAGCATAATTATAAGGTTGTTTGGAAATGGTATTTGACTCCATTAAGATTATCATTGATGGATAAAAAAATTAGTAAAAAATGTTGGAGATGTGATATTGAATTAGGGACTTATGAACATATGTGGTACAAATGTGATAAAGTTAAAAAGCTTTGGCAACAATTGGAGAAAATGATATTTGAAATGATGGAGAAAATAATAATATTGAGATCAGAAACTATATTATTGTTGATAATTAAGGAAACAGAACTAACAAAATATGAGAAAGAACTGATTAGAATTATGATTATAATGAGTAGAATTATAATAGCCAGATATTGGAAATTAGATGTGAATTTTAGAATAGAAGAGTGGTATTGTGAAATGTGGAAATTAGCTTTAAATGATAAAATGACATGTGATATTAAATTTAGAAATGGTATTTATAAAGAAGATATTTTTTGGAAAACTTGGAAACCATTTGTGGACTATGCGCTTGGAAATTTGGACGCTTCGGTACCTGTACCCAGAGAACGTGGATTTTGGAGATCATGAGGATATATCCGAAGAACCAAATCTTCCTTTCTTATGTATAGCACAGGGTGAAGTATTGTATGTGTTGTTATAATGTTTAAAATTTAATAAAAACTTTAAAAAAAAAAGAATTCGGGTTTACTCCTCCAGATTTCTTTCTCAACTGCCCGCCCTCCTTCGACCCCCATAGGCAGGAGCTGATGGAATCCGCCATAGCCCATCTTCTGCAGATCGAGGCCATTGAGGTGGTGCCTTCTGGGGAGACGTTCCAAGGCTTTTATTCAGTCCTGTTTGTGGTGCCCAAGGCCTCAGGGGGGTGGCGGGCCATATTGGACTTGAAAAGATTGAACACCTATGTAGTTTATCGGCGTTTTAAAATGCAGTCCCTCAGTTCGATTTTGGAGGGGATTCGCCAGGTAACCTGTTGTCATCCATTGACCTTACTGAAGCATACCTTCATGTGCCTGTTTCTCCATGTTACCGGAAGTATTTGCGTTTTTGTTACGGTTCTCATTACTTTCAATATACTGCATTGTCTTTTGGCCTTTCATCGGCGCCCAGAGTTTTTACTAAGTTCCTGGCAGCTCTTGCGACGCACTTACATTCTGTCCCAATCCGTACCCAATTTCATTTGGATGCCATTTTAATACAGTCTAATTCTCTGGCCTCCACGGCCCAGGGCCTTTGTACCACGCTGGCGGTCCTCCAAAGGCACGGGTTTTCTATCAATGAATCCAAGAGCCACCTCGTGCCCTGCACCAAGAGCCCTGTACCAGGATCCTCCATTTGGGGGCCTGGATTGACTCGGTGACAGGTTAGGTCTTCCTGTCTGATGACCGCTCCTCCAGTCTCCAGACCCTAGTGAGGGAGGTTGAGGGCGACGGAAGACCCCACTTGGGTTCCCTATCCAAGCTCTTAGGGAAAATGGTATCCACTATAGACATTGTTCCCTGGGCAAGATTTCATCTTAGGGACCTCCAATGGTTCATGTTACCCTTTCAAAGGAGGAGGATAGGAGGAGGATAGCCCATTCCCAGATCAGGGTGTTATTACCTATCCAGGTCTGTCGCTCCCTTCAGTGGTCGAGGTCCCCAGCAGTGTCCATGGGGTGTCACTTTAGGGTCCATTCTAGGCTCACCATCACCACAGATGCTAGCCTGATCGGATGGGGGGCTCACATGGGTGCCCATGAGACACAGGACCTCTGGTCACTACAGGAGTCGCAGTATTCCATTAACCTCCTAGAACTCCTCGACTTTCAGGAATTAGTTCAAGGGCAACACGTGCTCATCTTAACAGACAACATCACGGCCAAAGCGCACATAAATCGCCAAGGTAGTACCAGGTCAGGGGACTTGATGAAGGAGGCCGACCTCCTGGGGTCCTGGGCAGAGTCACATCTGCTGTCCCTGCACGCTGAACACATCTCAGGGGAGGCCAATACCAGGGCTGACTGGCTGAGCAGGGTGCGTGTAGACCAGTATGAGTGGCAACTAACACCTTCTCTTTTTCAGGACATTGCTAGATGGTTCGGAACCCAGGTAGTGGACCTCTTCGTCACTGCCAGCAACAGCCAGTTACCCATGTTTTTCTCGAGGTTTCCCATGCAGGGGGCCGAGGGGGTGGACGCCTTACATGCCCCGTGGCCTCAAGGGCTACTGTACGCTTTCCCACCTATTCCTTTGCTCCCTAGGGTGATACGCAGAGTCATCAGCCTGCAGGCGGAGATGATCCTTGTGGCCCGCCACTGGCCCAGGAGGCCTTGGTTCATGGCAGACTGCGCAGGCGCGAAGATGGCGACCTAGCTCCGAGCTCCGCATGGGCCGGGAGCTCGTTGGTCGCAGATTCAGTGCCCCAGCTCTCTACTTACCACCTTGAGGGCTGGGATCGGTGGGTGAGCCACCCTGGATTCCCAGGGTGAGATCCGGATGGCGGTAGCGGCGGCAGCGGCAACGACAGCGGCGTCGGCGGTGGGAGCGTCGGCGGCGTCGGCGGCGTCCTCGGCGCCTCTTGATGATGGCGGGCGCCGGCTGCCGACGATGGCGGGCCGCTGGCTGCCCGCCTAGAGGCCTGGAAGGCCTGGAAGACCTGGAGCCACCCTGGATGTCCCAGGGTGAGACTCGGATGGCGGCAGCGGCGGCAGCGGCGACGGCAGCGTCGGCGTCAGCGGTGGGAGCGTCGGCGGCGTCCTCGGCGCCTCTTGATGACGGCGGGCGCCGATGATGGCGGACCGCTAGGCTGCACGCCTAGAGGGCCTGGAAGGCCTGGAGGGGCCTTGAGGGCCTGATTCCCAGGCCGAGATTCCCGGGCCGAGACCTCTGCCGAGGTAGCGGCGAAGACGGCGGCGGCGGCCGTGATGGCGGTGGTGAGAGCACCGGACTGAAGGGCGCCAGACCTGGTGGGCCGTGAGGACCTTGAGGGCCCGAAGACCCCCAAGTTGAGACCGCCGTGGTAGCGGTAAAGACGGCAGTGGCCACGGCGGAGGCGGTGAGAGCGCCGGATGCGTCGTGGAGTGCCTGGAGGGCCAGGCAGGCCCGGAGGGCAGCTGTAGGCACGGAGACAGTATGGAGGTGGCGGTGAGAGCGCCAGAATGGGGTCCGGGGACACAGTGGCGATGGAGGCGGCGGTGAGAGCGCCGGCGAGAGCGCTGGAGCGGAGGTTGGTGTCCTGGTACCTGAGTGTGGCTGCGAACGGAGATAAGACCTGGAAAGCAGCCTAAAGGAGATGGAGAAGATCTCTTCGGCCTATGGACACTTTTACACTTTATATATAAGACCTTAAGATCTTGTAACCCTCTAGAAGGAGAGAAGATAAGAACTTAGCCGGACTAACTGCCCACTGACGCACTTTAAAGTTCGGACTATATATATATATATTTAAGTATTTATTAATATATGTATTTATTTACATCTGGAACTTATTTACACCTGAATTGCGGCCAAACGATGCTTTAAAATCTTAGGACCCATGCTTTTTATCTATTTATGTATTTACAACTGACTGTTATTTTTAAATAATTATATTTTTAATTATTTATTAATACAATGTACTCGAAGCTAGATTTGCTACGACTGCGAGAGTCCCCGCTCTCGCAGGTTTGTCCCTCCATGCTAACGAGGGCCCGCCTCGATGAGGGATTTATTAATCCGGAGAGGTGGAAGAAACGCGGTCTCAGGGGGTTTTTAAGTAGTAGGCTTTTGTTTATTTTAGGGGGTACCAGGGAGGGGGGTGGGTATTATAGACAGGTAGAGGCGGAGGGAGAAAGAGAGGGCCAGGCCAGCAGGCGACGGAGGGAGGCGGAAGGTACCGCTAGGGGGGGGGAACTAAGAGTCGTCCCTGTGGAGGGCATATCCATCAATAGGGTCGTGGGGAGAAGCAGGTCCGAGGGGAAAGTTCCATTCACCCGGTTGGGGGCACGCGGCCGTTGGTTGCAAACGGTCAGGTGCCACAACCCCTGCAGGCTAGGTGGTCAGGGAATACAGAGCCAGGGCCTGCGGCTGATGTTTTGCAATGCCAGGTCCGTTGTCAACAAAGCCCCCCTCATTCATGACCTTGTGTCAGAGGGGGAGCCGGACCTGGTAGGAATTGCGGAGACCTGGTTGGGCCACGAGGGAGGACTCCCCCTCGTTGAAATGTGCCCACCAGGTTACCGCGCTTTTCATCAGCCCCGGGCCCTAGGCAGGGGTGGTGGGGTAGCGGTTATTATCAAGGAAGGTCTTGAGCCGAGAGAGACCATTGTGCCGCAGACCACCGGTTGTGAGTCCCTCTGCGTGAAGTGGGGCCTAGGGAGGCAGTTGGGCTTGCTGGTTGTATACCTGGCTCCCCGCTATGTAGCAGCAGCCCTGCCCGAGCTCCTCGAGGTGATCGCTACGATGGCAATGGAGACCCCCAGGCTGTTAGTCATGGTCATGGTTAGTCAATTTGCCATCGGTGGGCGAATCATCCGAGGTAGCTCGGGAGTTCATGGCTTCCATGACGGCCATGGACCTGACCCAACTAATTCAAGGCCCCACCCACGAGGGTGGACACACACCGGACCTCATCTTTGTCTCTGGCCAATGGAAGAGTGATCTGGGTACAGGGGATATAGTCATCACACCCTTGTCATGGTCAGACCACTCACTTCTCCGGCTCGACTTTCCAACCGCCACCCCCCACCGCGGGGAGGCGGAGCCTGAGTTACCTATCTGGTTCCGCCCCAGGCGCCTGATGGACCCTGATGGGTTCCAGGCGGCGCTTGGGCCACTTCCTGTACCCCTGACCCGCGCCCCGACCGAGGACCTCGTGGCCGCTTGGAATACTGCGACCACGGGGGCCTTGGATCGGGTCGCGCCCTTGCGGCCTCTCTTGCGGCGGCAAGCCACTCTGGCTCCTTGGTTTACCGAGGAGCTAAGGGTGATGAAACGCCACAAGAGATGCCTAGAGAGAAGATGGAGGTCTACTCGATCTGAATCTGACCGGACACAGGTAAGAGCCCATTTACGGACTTACATTGTGGCGCTGAGAGTGGCCAAACGTCATCATTGTGCCGCTCTCATAGCATCCGCAGAAAACCGCCCTGCCGCCCTGTTTAGGGTGACCCGGTCCCTCCTTCAACAGAGGGTGCGGGAAGCCCCGTTACAGGGTAGAGCAGAGGAATTTGTGTCTTTTCTGCAGGAGAAAACCGCTCAAATACAGAACGAGCTAGCCCCCATTGATGGCCCAGTGGGATGCCACGAGACAGATCTTGTTTGGGAGGAGTTTGACTCCGTTTCTTCCGAAGACATGGACAGGTTACGTGGGCGACTGCGAGCCACCACATGTTTATTGGACCCGTGTCCCTCCTGGCTTGTACTGGCATCCTGGGAGGTGACACGAGGCTGGCTCCAAGAGGTTATCAACGCATCTTTGAGTGAGGGTTCCTTGCCCGCCTCCCTAAAAGAGGCTATGGTGAGACCCCTCCTCAAGAAGCCCTCTTTGGATCCAGCTCTTTTAAACAACTATCGTCCAGTCTCCAACCTTCCCTTTCTGGCGAAGGTTGTCGAGAGTGTGGTGGCACAACAGTTTCCCCGTCACCTGGAGGAAGTGGATTATCTAGATCCGCGCCAGTCCGGCTTTCGGCCCGGGCATAGCACCAAGACATTGGTCGCGTTGGTCGATGATCTCTGGAGGGCCAGAGATGGGGGTTGTTCCTCCATCCTGGTCCTATTAGACCTCTCGGCGGCTTTTGATACCATCGACCATGGTATCCTATTGCGTCGGCTGGGGGGGTTGGGGGTGGGAGGCACCGTTTTACGGTGGTTCTCCTCCTACCTCTCTGGCCGATCGCAATTTGTGTTGGCAGGAGAGCAGAGGTCGACCTCGAGACCCCTCACATGTGGGGTGCCTCAGGGGTCGGTCCTCTCGCCTCTCCTGTTTAACACATATATGAAGCCGCTGGGTGAGATCATCCGTGGTTTTGGGGTAGAGTACCATCTATACGCTGACGACACTCAGCTGTATATATCTACCCCAAACCACCCCAACGATGCCGTAGCGGTGATGTGCCAGTGCCTGGAAGCCGTACGGATCTGGATGGGAAGAAACGGACTCAGGCTCAACCCGACCAAGACCGAGTGGCTGTGGTTTCCGACTGCCCGATTCAACCAGCTGACTCCATCGCTGGCCATTGGGGGCGAACATCTTGCCCCAGTGGATGGGGCGCGCAACTTGGGTGTCCTCCTGGATGCCCGGCTGTCCATGGAAGACCAAGTGACAGCCGTGGCCAGGAGGGCGTTTTACCAGGTTCGCCTGGTTCGCCAGTTGCGCCCCCTATTGGATCGGGACGCCCTACGCACAGTCACTCATGCTCTCGTGACGTCCCGACTGGACTATTGTAACTCTCTCTACATGGGGCTCCCCTTGAGGAGCACTCGGAGACTTCAGCTAGTCCAGAATGCAGCCGCGCGAGCAATTATGGGAACCTCGAGGTTTACCCATGTAACACCGCTCTTGCGCGAGCTGCACTGGCTGCCTGTCGTCTTCCGAGTGCGCTTCAAGGTTTTAATTACCATCTTTAAAGCGCTCCATGGCTCGGGACCTAGCTATTTGCAGGACCGGATCCTGCCTCATACATCCTCACGGCCGATTCGCTCCCACAGAGAGGGGCTTCTCCGGGTGCCGTCCACTAGACTTTGTCAGCGGGCGACGCCCAGGGGAAGGGCTCTCTCTGTGGCGGGCCCAGCCCTCTGGAACGACCTTCCCCCTGACATTAGAACAACCACGGACCTCCGCTCCTTCCGTCTTAAACTAAAAACACATCTGTTCTGCTTGGCCGGCCTAGGGTAGTCTCCCGTCTATAGGACTGTTAATTTTAGTTAGGAATTTTAGTAGTTTTAACTGGGATTTTAGCGCAGGGATGTATTTAATTCGTTTTTATTGTATGTATGTTGTTTTTTATGGTTTTATTTGCCCTGTGCACCGCTCCGAGTCCCCCCAGGGAGATGGAGCGGTCAATAAATTCAAGATTTTTTATTATTATTATTATTATTATTATTATTATTATTATTATTATTATTATTATTATTATTATTATTATTATTATTATTATTATTATTATTATTATGGATCTACGTACCTTGTCATCAGAGGAGCCGTGGCGCCTGCCAGTGGGCAGGCTGACCCTCCGCCAGGAGTCATTGGAGCATCCAAACCCGGCGTGGCTACAACTGAAAGCCTGGCGATTGACCGGCTCATCCTAAGGGGGGGCTGTTCTCCGACAGGGTGATCCAGACTATACAAGCGTCCAGGAGACCGTCAACCACATGCATATACAATGCGACGTGGAAGACATTTGCTTCTTGATGTGCCACTAGGGGCATCCACCCAGAGGTCTCACCCATCCCCAGCATTTTAGAATTCTTACAGGGTGGTCTGGACAGGGGGCTGTCGCCCAACAGCATCCGGCGGCAGGTGGCAGCGCTGGGGACTGTTCTTACATGGGGTGGGGGTCAGACATTGTCCCAACACCACACGGTTCAACGCTTCGTAAAAGGGGCTTAGGCCTCCGGTTGTCCACCAGTACCCATCTTGGGATCTCCCAAGGGTCCTTGAGGCTCTCCTGCACGCACCATTCGAACCTCTAGCTGAGGTGCCTCTGATCATCCTTTCCTGGAAGGTCGCATTTTTAGTTGCTGTGACTTCAGCCCGCCGCATATCGGAGCTCCAGGCACTATTGGTCAGGGAGAATCTTTGCAAGTTCCATCCTGATAGGGTCGTGCTCCGACTGGATCCGGTCTTTATCCCCAAGATAGGGTCCCTTTTCCACCATTGTCAAGAAATAGTTCTTCCTGATGTTCCGCCAGCTGAATCCGATCACTCGGGTGGGGATTCCCAGGGAATTGATGTGCGCAGGGCTCTCCAGACCTATATTCACCGCACTGCGGGGTTTTGGAAGTCTGAGGCCCTCTTTGTCTCATTTCATCCTACCTCAATGGGCCACAAGGTGTCTGTTTCTTGCATTGGCCAGTGGGTCAGGCGAGCGATTGCACTGGCCTACGAGGCTGCGGGAGAGCAGGCGCCCCCTGGCATCATGGCCCACTCTACCAGGAGTGCTGCCACCACGCGAGCTTGGTATACTCAAGCTTCTCTAGAGGAAATCTGTAAAGCAGCCACGTGGGCGCCCCAGTACCTTTCATACGTAATTACAGACTGGACAAATTTGCAGCAGAGGAGGCTGCCTTCGGACGTCGGGTTCTACAGGCTGTGGAATGGTCTGAAGGTGTCTCTACTTGAAGTTGGGGCCCACCCTAGGATGGGACGTTGCTTGGCTTGGGTACGTCCCATTCCTGGATGCTATCTTCCCCTTATTGAGAAAGGGCATTGGTACTTACCTGATACACCTCTTCTAATAAAGGGAAGATAGCATGGACTGCCCTGGGTCCATCTTGATGGAGATAGGCGCAGTATACAAATCGAAATAAATTAAAATTGAAATTGAAATTGAAATCCATCCCACCCTGTTGTGGGTTGCAGTTCTAGTTCACGGGTGGTTTACTTGGATTTTTCCTTACCCTTTGAACGTGTCCTTGCCTAGGAGCATTTCTATGTGTTCATCAGTTGGTTTTGTTTGATGACTTGAGTTACTAAAAGGTTGCTGGATAACTTCGATGAGTCTGTGATCATTTTCTTCATCGAAAAAACTGGAATAGGAGCCTTGGGAGGGGCTTTTATACTGGTGTAATTAATTATATGCAGACTCAGTCCAATCAGAGTGGAGCAGAGATAACCCATTCCTGGATGCTATCTTCCTCTTATTAGAAGAGGCGTATCAGGTAAGTACCAACGCCCTTTCTCAGATCATTCTCTCATTCCATGCTTCTTTTATTGCCTTTTCTTTTAGAGGCAGAATGCATTTTCCCTTTCTTTCAGTGTAGCAAGTACTCAATCAGATGTTACAGAACAACACATTTAGGTACATCAAAAGACACTGCCTGGAAAAGCCGAATAGAGATTCCAGGAGTGATTCTTGGATGATCCGGTTAAGGGCAATCAGGTCAAGTAACAGACCAGTGGCGCACACTTCAGGAGCTGCTCTTAGCTTGCTAGAGAAGACATAACTGAGCCAAACGTTGGACAAATGATTTGAGAAGTTAAAAGTCATCTTATGTTTATCACAGGCATATGTAATCACAAAATTAAAATATAAAGGATTTTAAAGAACAGAATAGTACCACCATATTTTTTTAATCTAAAAATGAAAAAAACTTCGCCAGAATTTAAATTGCAAATGGCTGCCACTTGCCATATGCCATTTGCCATATGGATTATATGAGAGGTTTAAATTGAGAACACTGATCCAAACTCCTGTTTTCAGATTGGAATTGCCAATCTGAAAATGAATGAAAATTTCTTTACAAGCGGTAAGGATAAGAGGTAGTTATTAAAGCAAAATGGTTTAAAAGGCATTGTTTTAAGTTATTGATTATACTTTTGAACTACAATTATGTTTTATTAGCCGTTTGAGTTATTTTACTCTATTAAGGCGAAAGAGTAGGATATCAGTAAAATTTAATTAAGCTGCAATTCAGCAGTAATAGGTGAGCCAGTCTAAACAAGAAAAAAATGTCAGAAGAAAGATTCTCCACCTTCAACTGCATTATGTAGATGCCCCTTTACAATAAAACATTTCTTGAAATGCCAGACATTCTTTGAACTTCCCCATTTTTCTGTCATTGAATTGAATGTTATAAATTCCCCACTGATTGCAAAATTCTCTTAACTTCATTGTTAAGAGAATTTTTTCTTCAATCTTGGTTTCTACTTGTCTTCAATTCTTCTTCAGTCTGTCTAATGTATTGACTGCTTTATTTTGTTGTACAGTATTATCTTTCTTAGTGTTTTTAAGATGTGTCAACATAAAATAATTAAATAAGAGCTGTGGTGGCACAGTGGTTAGAATGTGGTTTTGTAGGCTAATCTGCCAACTTCCAAGAGTTCAATTCTCACCAGCTCAAGGTTGACTCAGCCTTCCATCCTTCTAAAGTTGATAAAATGACGATCCAGATTGTTGAAGGTAATATGCTGACTCTGTAAACTGCTTAGAGAGGCCTGTCAAGCACTATGAAGCGGTATATAAGTCTAAGTGCTAGTGCTAGATTAGCTTTCAGATTTTTAATTACTAAGATCTCTTTATCAGCTTGCAAACTCTAATGGCTGAATATTGCAATTATCTGACGCCTTTCTTTTGGAATTCTATTCTGGAAGTCCAACAGTGAGACTATAATTAATAACCAGTCAATAAATATTTAATAACGTTTAATGCCCAGTCCTCAAAGAATTGGTACACACACACATAGACACCTCACTCATCTTCTTGTATAAAGTGTTTTTTTTAAGGTTTGTGATTTGATAAAGTTACTGCTCTGAAAAAGAAGTAAAAAGAATGGGAATAACAAAACTGGGTTGAGATGAAGTGAGGGGCGACCACAGAATGGAACAAAAAGAAAGCGAATCCCTGTTTGTGCAAGCAAGCAGCCTCTCCTAGCCACAGCTAATTTTCAAAGGCGTCTATTTGCACTTCCTACCATTCCTTTTCAGTCGTTCCCCCCCCCCCCCCCTTTTCAGGAAATGTAAGACAACACACATTTTTGCAGATAATTATTTGGGAGCAAGACGTTTTCTGTTGGATAAGTTAGATACTCTTCGGAGGAAAATAAGATGGTAGGATAAATAAAACACTGCAACCTTAAATCCTCAATTGGATTCAATGCATATGAATGACCGATGGCAATTCCGATCTGAAAACAGTAGTTTGGATTTCTCATCCTTAACAACTTTTAGATGTCTGGGCTTCAACTCCCAGAATTCTGAGAATTGAAGTCCAGGCATTTCAAAGTTATGAAGATTGAGAAACACTGATTTGGACAAAAAACATATTTTACTAGCTATCATACAATGATTTTGGTTTTCCGCCTCCAATTATGGCCTAGTTTGGGAGGTATTTAGGAGGGCTACTGTGGTAATGCACAAATCACAATTGGCAGTGACATTTGTATTCTGTCTTTCCAGTGATTCCAAATCATGGATTGGTTCCAAGCTGCTATTTGGGGGGAGGGGGAAGGGCTGAGCGGGAGGGACGGGACACTATAGTCACATAAATTGAAAAAGTTTCCCTCCCTGAGTGTGAACCAAAGTTGGCTGAAGAACATGTACTGCACTTAAGCAAAATGTATTCTTTATTATCCATTTTCCATAGCTGCAGCCAAGACTTTTGGGAAGTCCTCTTTATTTTCTTCAGTTTCCCTTCCCTCTTGCATCTCATTACCTTAATCCTTTCCTTCCTTCTCTGTTGTATTTTTGTTGATTCTTATCTCATTTTACTCCTGTAATTGCGGTTATCCAAATGCTCTTTTCCTTTATACCTCTATCAGTTTACTTGCCACACTTCAGGCCCATAAACCTTTAATTTAAATCTTCTTTTGTTTAATTTATAGTTAAACACTATAAATTAAATAGTTAAACACTTTCAGAAGTGTTGACTGCTCTTTGCAACCACTACAATTGTTGAATTTAGTAACTTGCTTTAATTTTACTTTGCATCAAAAATAATTACAAAGAACCTGCATTACTTTATCAAAATCCATCTGTCAGATTTTACTCCCTTCACTCACATGAATATATTATACTTTTAGAAACTCTTTAGTATTTTCCATTGGACTTTGAGACACATGGCTTCAATGTACATCCACAGCTTTAATGTAAACTGTCTAGCAGATAGGTTTCTATGTTGAAATATGCAGTGCCAATAATTATATAAAAATTCAGAACTTTAAACATGCTGCTACATATCTTCTGAAATATATAATAAATGTTAGATTGCATAATAAATGTATAATAAATGTTAGATTGCATAATAAATGTATAATAAATGTTAGATATGTATAATAAAATGTTAAATTTCTGTATGAACGTTATAATATTCCTTCCCCATCTATCTACAACCAGTGTTGCATCCTAAAGTAAATTTCCAGGGCTGCAATACAAGTTTCATTTTTAAGGACTAATGAAGAAAATATATAAATCTCAGTAAAGTATGAAAAACACATGGCTCACTATATATATATATATATATATGTCAAACTGACTTAATCTGGACATGGAATCTATGAGATCTTTTTGATGAACATGGGTTATAATCCATGAGATATTAAGTTCTGAAAACCATTGGAAGGTTTATTATTTTGTTTTTAGCAACTATACATTCCCATGTCCTTCTTTTAGAAGGCAAGATTTATTGCAGCTTTAGCAAGAAGTTGGCTCTGACTTCCTAACTGGCTAATTTTATTTTCTAATATAGAAAAAGGTTCACATCAGTGTCCAAAAAGATGATATTCTGAAAATGGTAAGCAATGCTGCAAGTGCAGTTATGGCATAAAATAGCTGAGTCAATGCCAGCATTCCACTGGCTTCAGAATTGCTACAAAAATGACTTTTTAAAGCCAAGAACTGTAATGATATGTTGCTTTAAATAGATCAGACTTAAAGCTACCATGGCTATCAATCCAAAAATAATACTGTAGTATGCCTTGTGAAGATCTTGATGTTATGGGGGTCACCATAAAAACAACACTTTTTCCACACCACATATACTACTAACTGTGTAAACTGCATGTCTTTATACTCATATCACTGTATCAATACTATCTGAAAATTCCTTTGAATGAAGAAATGCTAATATACAATTTAACAAGAATGCAAATTAGAGCCAGCTTTAATAATGATAGCGAAAAGATGAGAAAATATCAGAAATGTTGGAAAAAGTAGAAATTGAATTATTATTAAATTATATTATTAGGTTATCAGTCTTACTGTTCCATCACTATTTTAATATTTATTTGTTGCTTGATTAATCAACACTATATATTCTCAAACAATGCATAATTTTATTGAATATTCCTTGTATATTATTTCTGACCACACTATTGACCAACAATAGCAAAAGGCTAGTAAAATAGTGTCACATTATCAAATGTATTTATAAGAAATATAAAGCTATAAAATGATTTTTCTCAAGATTTTTTAAACAAAAATCAAATTAATTGTATAGCTGAAAATGTTTGAAAACATAATTGGCTATAAATATACCTGTTACTTGATTCAAATTTTCAGGCAGCGGACCTGGATGAAAAGGTCTGTAATAAAAACCTGATACTTGTGATAATTGAAAGCTGTCTGTTGCTGTCATATGAGATGTTATATGAATTATGAGAGATTGTGACAAGATGGATGAAGAATGGGATGAATAATTTTCTAACGAGATTCAGAAAATTGGATATAGTACTGGCATTCAGATGACATGTTGTTCTCTTAAAGTAAAAGAAAAAATTGGTGTCCTGTCTGACTTCATTCTTCATTATAATTATCATTACTTTATACAGTCGCTTACAAGGGATAAATTCATATAGTTCATAAGTTACATATAAGGCTGCTTGTATGCACTAGGATACTGAAATAAGTTTGCTTGTAATGGAGTAATTGTTCAAATCCAGGGTGCATGTAGTAACAATTAAGTCTTTCCTTTGCAGCACAAAAAGAAGGATAATCTGGATTTTTCACATTCATTTAAAACATAATGTTAACCATTCTAATCCCATTAAGATTGTTGGAAATGTAATTAAACACTTGGAGTCTGCTAACTTTATAAAACAGAAAGTGCAGTTAGGCTATTACTAAGCCCATAAAAGCAGCTGCAGGGATAGTTGTGTGCAGTAATAATTCACATCTGATTTTTGGAGGCAGAAGTATTCCGTAAGCAGTTTGCCTCTCTAGAGCAGAACAAACTGGAAAGCATATTTCATACAGACATACTGATTATTTTAGTAATGATTGTTGCAAGGAGCCAGATGGACATAACCTCTCAGGGATCCTCAGATCTTATGGTATAATATATGGACTCATTATTAATATTTGTTTAAAGCTTGCTTTTTCCATAGGAAGTCCTCAGTTGATGACTCTAATTGGGACTGGACACTCAAGTCACTAAGCAATGTGATTGACAAGCAAAAGAGATCATATGACTCAGTGGTGGTTCTGGCTACTCCCGGTTCGCTCAGGGACGCGATGCTACTCCCGGTTCGCTCAGGGACATGTGTGCACTTGAGGCGCACTGTGCGTGCATGCGCAAGTACAATGAAAATTGCTCTGCGCATGCGCAGAAGCCAAAAACAAGATGTCATAGTGCCACCGGGAGAACCGGTTTAGGGGTATGGCAGGCCTTGGTCGCTGCTGGTTCCAATGACCAATGCCGCCAAGCTACTACCGTTTCGGCCGAACTGGTCCAAACCGGTAGGAACTCACCACTGGTAGGACTGCACCAACCTATGATAGCAATTCTGGCAGCTCCAGTTGCGGTTGTGCTTGGTCATTGAGTGTAGCATCACACAATCACAACTTATGAATTCCTGCCGGTTTTGCCATTGTCTTTGCTTGTTGGAAACTGGCAGTCAAGGTTGCAAATGGCAATGATGAGAATAGGGGGATGCTGCCAGAAATGATGCCTCCTTATTTAATGCCATTGTAACTCTGAATGGTTGCTGCATGAGAGGTTGCTGAGTGAGGACTACTGTCCATTCAAGGCAGCCCACTCGACAATTACAACTAATAAAATTCAGAGTTACGCAAACCAAGAACAGCAATTAAACATCAGAAGGGCAAACTGAACAAATGCTCATTAACAAAGCCCACCAACTCAGCTTTTCTGAGCTCCAAAACAGAGGCCTTGTTCTCTGTTACCACTCACTGTTTCTCAAAGAATAAGGGAATACAAAAAACAGTCTCTGCTAAAGAATAGTCTCTAGGCAGCTTTCTATAAGAGGGGCTGCCAGGTTATTTAAAACCTTCTTCGTAAACTGAATGGAATAATGTTTTTTAACTTCTTCATTTGAAGAAGAATTTAAGCTAATTAAAATTTGCATACTATCTTCAAGGACAATGTCACATATTATCCAATAGATATGGATAATGGGAACTTTTAACTTCTTGCATTCATTTCTGGTTTACATGGGGAGCAAATGGAAATCTATTTTAATAAGTAGCTTTATTATATTAAGCATGCAAAAAGTGCTGTCTTAAAATAGATTTTAATTGAAAACACACGAGGGCAGTTGGCAATGAAAGGGAACAACAGGTTTTTCTTATTAAATAAAGACACTGTTACCACTTTCATAACTATCCAGTTTTAAACTGTTTCTCCAACTTCAATCACCTTCTCTTTACTTTTTTGGGGCTGTATTTGAATCAGTTTTTGACTCCTGGTGACTACTGGACCAGTCCTGCAGTTTTCTTGACAAGATTTTCAGAAGTAGCTTGCCATTGATTGATTCCTAGGGCTGAGGCAGAGTGACAGTATAAGTGACTCAGATGTCTAAGACTGGACTAAAATTCACAATCTCCTGGTTACTAGTCTAGTATCTTAACTACTATACCCAATAGGCTCTCATTGACATTTTCTAGTTAAAACTAAACTCTGCATTACTGGTATTTTTCTGTAAAATTGTTAATTAAGTTTTATTATTTCTTACAGGAACATCCCAATTAAAATCTTGTATCAGTAATTAACCTGTATTTTAAGTATGAAAGCTCTACGTTACACTTTTTAGAAATTCAAAACAATCTTTATGGCTTTTTTCTTGTGTAAATGAATGAAATTATAATATTCCTAACAGGAGAAGTGTATCCGTTGGATACTGAGCAATTGGGTAAGTTTTAAAGCAGGGCTCTCCAACCTTTGCAACTTTAAGTCTGAAGGACTTCAGCTCCCAGACTTCTCCAGCCAGCTTTGCTGGCTGGAGAAGTCTGGGAGCTGAAGTCCTTCAGACTTAAAGTTGCAAAGGTTGGAGACCCCTGTTTTAAAGAACATAATAAAACTGTTAATTTTCAAGTTTTTGAATTTCTTTAAGTGCATAACGGATCACAATATGTTTACTCATAACCAATAAAGCTTATTTAGAATATCACAATATGTTTACTCAGAAACTTCTACCATAGCGCCTGTTTAAATGCTGTTTCAAAGTCTTCTTTTTGAATACCTATGAGTTAGATCTGAATCATAAGTGGAGCTCCCTCCAACACAACCTTCATCTTCTTTGGGTCATCACCTGCTCACCCTCTAGTTATAATAATGCATAATGGTGGCCAGTGGTGAGTTTCCATTATTTTTACTACTGGCTCGCTCATGTGTATGTGTGTGCTTGCGCGTGTGATACTTCTGCGCATACGCAGGTGGGTGGAGCCTTCCGCCGCCACCACTACCATTTCACTCAATCTGGGCTGAACCGGGAGCAATCCTCTCTGGATGGTGCCCATAAAAAATCTGATAAATCAACTCCATGCTAAGAGACTTTTAATAGATGGAGTTCAATTTTTGTTTCAAAGAAGCGCTCTTCATGTTTACGACCAAAGGGAGAACAGTCAGCATCACTGTAAATCCTTAGAGTCTCCTTTAGAAGGTAGGTTTAGCCCTGAGATAATTTCTGATTCGCTAGCCAGACATTGTTGGGGGTATTGTTTTTGATTGGGCAAAGAAACATTCAGTCTCCCCAAAAAGCCTGGTTTTTCACTTATGATTGGGTTTCTGTAAAACAGGAGGAAAGAAAAAAGCAAGAAAAAGAAGCAGCCTTCCATACTGGGAATGAGTGCTATATTTTAAATAAAATTTATTTAAGAAGGTACCTAGCAAAACTAAGATGACTATAACAATTTTATTTAAAATTGTTTGTGGATTACAATTGCCTTCCTCTGTTATTTCTGTTTTCCCTTTCCCCAATGTAAGGGAACAATGTACCAATGTAAAACAACTGGAGTTCTCCAGTTGTTCTGGGTGTTAATCTGGGCTAATGGCAAGAAGCTACTATACTAAGGTGACCAGATTTTACCATTGGTAAAACGAGACACCATTGCAGGGGGGCAGCAGCCTTTCCCGGCCCTGCAGCCGCCACAGAGGCCGCCTCGCCCCAGCCCCCGGTCACCATGCACTATTCCCATAGCTGCCGGGGCGTGGCTGGGGGGCGTCGGAGTGCGGGTGGGCACGCAAGGGCGCTCTGCATGCGCTCAGAGGCGGCCTGTGGCCAGGGCAGCGGCGCGGGGTGTGGGCAGGAAGCGGCGGCCGGAGGGGGCTGGCGGAAGGGGAGGGCCAGCGAGGGAGGAGTCAGCGAGCAGCCAGGCAGGCAGCAGGCGGAGGAGGAGGAGGAGAGCTGTGCACAGGGCTGCAGCCAGAGCCCGCGCGGCCCTGAACTTTGCGCCACTGCTGCCGCCTCCACGATGCGCTTCTTTGATTTAAACTGTTTTCTTTTATACATATGCTGAAAACAAAAAGAACAGCATAATTTTAGGGGACACAATTCTATTAGTTTTAAAATGCAGAAGTTTTTAAAACGTAATTCTAATGTATAGTTTTATATGTGTGCGCGTATGTGTTTCACATTTGATAGACATGTAAAAGATAATTTGATACTAATTCAATAGCAAGAATCTTATTTTTCTAAAAATAAAATAAATTATATTTATATGAAGGAATAAGGTTGTCCATTCAATGTAGAATGTGACAGCATATAAGATACTGTACTGTATTGAAATATATAAAGATTATGTGTCTGTTGATCACATTCAGTCATGTCCACATATAGTATGTAATTGATTATGTGATTATGTATTCAACACTGTCAGAGAAAAAAATGGATTATAAACACAGTGGTCTCATAAATACCCGTTTTACCAAATCAATTTCACAGACAATGTCATTTAGAAAGCTATATTTGAGAGTAGCAAAGAGACAAGATTAATATTTTATATTCCAAAGCAGTTATAGGAATGCAAAGTTAATGAAATCTTATTCGGACATAATATTCAGTGGTTCTTTTAAAATTAACTTCTATTTTCTAAAATAGCTTGGTCTTTGTGGAGTACTACCTACTTTTATTATTGAGAATGGTGATGTTTATTATTTTATTTTATCTATCTAATTTATGTATTTATTTGTTGCTAGTGTTACCTAATTGGATAATGAAACACTTTCCACAGACTGAAATATTATAGCATGTTCAGAGGGGAAGATGAATTATTCTCTTCCCATCCTTGATCTTCAACTCTTTTGAGGCCCTTAGACTTACTGTTCATTAACTTTCATTATTTCTGACTTCCGCAAATTCTTTGCGAGGTAACAATTTATCTGGAAGAGATTAAATCTCCCCTCCTTAATCCTCAGAATATTGGCTGTGAATTGATGAGATCTGCTTCAAAACCTAGACTTGTTACCCAATTCTAAACCAAAATTGGACCAACTCTATTTCATGTCCCCTTTCCTCCCAGAACTAGCCTTCAGAAGCGCTGGAAAAAAAGTTTGCACATGCCACAGGCTCAATGAAAAAGGCACAAATTATTATTGTACAAAATATTTGACAAAAATCCAATTGCCTGTTCTTGGAAAAGTTATGCACCATCTTTTCCAAAGTACTGCACAAATCAAAACCTAAAACATGACTGTTGCATGATGCAATTGATATTTGGTCTTTTTTCTCCACTGAAAAGATCCACATGGAAATAGAATGGAACAAATGTATTGATGAATAAATATTGAAGCAAAGGATGGGAGCAAAAACAGATTAAGGCTTTTCTAACTTTTGAGAAAATAAAACGCATACTGTGTTGCTTAACAGACAATTGTTCATTACTTGATATTCATGCAAAGTCTTTCCATCGCATTTGTTCTTCTCTCCCTACTGTTTCTAAGAACCAGTGGAGAAAATTGCGATAAAACTCTTTGTTAAAAGGCTGACATTTTTATCAAGATTGCAAGGATAATCCTGTGAGCTTCTTCCCCTGTATAATACCAGACTGCAAAAACGGTTAACTAGATTTTTTTCATGCTAAAAGGCAGAGGGGAATATATTATGGATTCTTTAGGAATCAGCAGAAAAAGGCTAGGCCATACATCTGTCAGAGAAATTCCATTGAGAACAAAGTGTGTATTTTAGTGTTCATATCTAGATTAAATAACATATGCACAACTCACTTCATTCATACAAGTGGAAATATTGCTCATGCTTTAAATCACGTTTGTGAAGTATTAACCTAACTATAAATTTGATTTGATTTAAGCCCCCAAATTTATTGGATTTATTTATTCATGATATCACAGAGTACATTTGAGAGAGGTATTTAATATTAATTAAATGTATAGGTATAATGTAAATAAACTCATATATTCTGTGTGCATTCTTCTTTTATCATGTTAGCTTTGCTTGTATCTAAGGAGAACAATAAAGAAGCTACTTTATCATATTTTCTTGATACAACTCAATAAGATGAGATCAATAATACAGATGAGCACACTTAAATAGCCCCCTGAAGAGGGCTATAAAGATTCGCTGCATCAGGTTGTGGTTAGCATATCAAAAGGACTCAAATAAAATGTATTTTTGTCTGCATAACATGCTTACAGGGTTTGGACATTTGAATTTGGAGGAATTTGCAGAACAGTTCAAAGCTATATCTTACTGCCTTGATTTAACAACTTCAGGCAAAGAAAGGATGATACAGAATTTTGATTCTTTCGGAGTGACTGAAATATTTTTATACACTACACCATCTGTCAAAAACAGATCATGCCAGACAAATCTTATTTTATTCTTTGACAAAGTGACAAAATTAGTGGACCAAAGAAATGTTGTGGATGTAATTTACTTGAACTTCAGTAAGGCATTTGATAAAGTAGACCACCGCCTACTATTTGATAAGATAGAAAAATATGGGTCAGACAGCATCACCACCAGGTGGGTTCATAACTGGCTAACCATCTGCCCTCAATGTGTAGTCCTCAATGGAACTGCATCTACATGCAGGGAACTATGCAGTGCAGCACTCTAAGGCTCTGCCTTAGGCCAGTCCTAATATCTTCATCAATGATTTGAATGAGGGGATAGATGACAAACTCATCAAATTTGACACCAAGCTGGCAGAAATAGCCAACACTCCAGAAGATAGGCTTAAGATACAGAAGGATCTTGACTGACCTGAACATTGGGCACTAACAAAATGAAATTCAGTTGTGAAAAAGGTAAGCTTCTACATTTAAGCAAGAAAATTCAAACGCACAGATATGGTATATATGGTATCTGGCTAAATGGTAGGAATTGAGAGAGGGATCTTGGTGTCCTTGTGGACAATCACTTAAATATGAGCCAGTTGTGTGCTGCAGCAGCCAAAAAAGTCAATTAACAGAGGGATATAATCAAGAGCACATTAAGTGTTAATGCTACTTTATAATGCTTTGTTAAGACCACATTTGGAATACTGCTTCCAGTTTTGGTCACTATGCTATAAAAAAACGTTGAAACTCTGAAAAGAGTACAGAGAAGAACAACAAAGATGATTAGGGGACTGGTGGCTAAAACATATAAAGAACATTTATGTCTAGTTTAAAGAAAAGAAGGACTAGGGGTGACATGATAGCAGTGTTCAAATATTTGGGGAGCAGCCACAAAAAGGACAGGGTCAAGTTATTCTCCAAAGCACCTGAAGGCAGGACAAGAAGCAATGGATGGAAACTAATCAAGGAGAAAAGAACCTAGAACCAAAGAGAAATTTCTGACAGAACAATTAATCAGTGGAATAGCTTGCCTCCAGTACACGTTCCAACCCTGGAAGTTTTCAAGAAGAGATTGTCTGAAATGGTACAGGGTTTCCTGCCTGAGCAGCGGGTTGGACTAGAAGACTTCCAAGGTCCCTTCCAATTCTGTTATTCTGTATTCCATTCAAGCAAAAATGATTTGTTTACTGCTAGCATGGAATCTGTAATACAAAAATAGTACTTTAGATTTTTCTTTATTTTTCAGCACATACATTGGCACATATAACCAGGCTCAGGGAAACAAATCCTACGTTTGAAACAAATTATGGAAGCAAAAAAATTACTACAGTATTTGTTATAGATGGTTATAGATGGTTATTAATGCCAGATCGCCTCATAACTTAAAGCAGGATTATTGCTCTCTTCTCCTGAAAGGATTATTTCTGCTATTCATTTCTATATTTATAACATCATTTAAGAAATGAATTAACTTCATATCTCTTCCTAAGCACAATTCAAACTGTTGGTGTTCTTTTTTTGTAGATGCACTGCCTGGGAAGATTGATCCGGTCAACTCTTCTTTGGTAACATTTTAATGTTGCCATGGCTTGATAGTTTCAATTTTAGAATAGTTTTAAGATCAGTATGTGTTGATTAATTAAAGCATTTTATTACAAGTTCCTTGTCTTATAAAGAGTCCTCCAGAGAGCTAAGGTCAAACTCAAACAATAATGTGCATGTCAGTGGTGGGTTGCCCATTTTTTTTACTACCAGTTTGGGCACGCTTGCATGGACAACGCTTCTGCGCATGCGCAGAAGCAGAGGTGAAATCCAGCAGGTTCTGACAGGTTCTGGAGAACCAGTAGTGGAAATTTTGATTAGTTCAGAGAACCGGCAAATACCACTTCTGGCTGGCCCCAGAGTGGGGTGGGAATGGAGATTTTGCAGTATCCTTTCCCTGCAACGCCCACCAAGCCATGCCCACTACTATCAGTTTACCCGATCCGGACCAAACCGGGAGAAACTCACCTCTGGTGCATGTGTGTAGAATCCCCAATATTAAAATGTTGCAAGTTAAAGGAGTGAAGTTGAAACCTTCAGTCATGTCAAACACACACACACACACCAAAAATTAAAAGCTAACTGAAAGGAGAATGTTTTCTGTCATTAATCACCAAAAAATATTTATATTGATGGAAATGTTCTAAAAATAATAGAAAATATTGTAACAAATAATTCCAATTGCCAGACCTCATTAAGGATGAGGCTTTGCATAATGTCACTTCTTTTCACATGTACAATTCAGTGCAACCCCATGAAACTAAATCAACAAGTAAGCTAATTAGGCTTGCCTAGAAGGATCTTTCATTGAACCAATTACATGCCATGTGGTGTCAGCTTCCCATTATTTCCTCACCTATGTTGGATCCTCAATTAGATAAAACATTTTTTATAGCAACTATGCATCTGAAGTAATATTTGCACTGAACGTGGCAATTTACATCCCTATTAATTAGCAAGTATAATTAAACTGAAGGATTTGATGCAAGTACCATTTACCTCTGCAGAACACAGTTATTCTATCTGCATTTTTAATTGCTAATTAATTGGACAATTGTTTTTAATTTTGGCTTTGATTTTATTCCTTGTTTTGATTTTTATTAGGTTTATACTCATTATGACTTTATTTTTTAAAAAATTATAATAAGAGAAAAAATGAAAAATGGGAAAAAACAAACATGAGAAAGAAAAAAATGAAAAACACATTAAGGGTGTATAAAATATAAAATTCTGTAACAAGAGACTAAAATAAAAAAAAAACACTTCACCTTTATTTTTATAGTAATATTGAATAGAACAGATAAATATAAGACAATATCAGTTTGGCTATTTAAAAATAAATATTAAAGAATATATACTATATATTCCAAATCTGGAAATAATTAATTATAAATTAGGATTCCCAATTTAGATAATGGGGAGTATAAATTAGCTTAAATAGAATTAATTTGGTTGAGTTAATTGAATGTTACAAACTATACAGAACTCTATTTCAGAAAGATATATTAATATATTTCAATATCTGAGATCTATATTGGTAAAAAATGAAAATTATTTTAATAGTCTTAATCATTCAGATTCCATTAGTTTCATTGGAATGATGATGATGTCCCTTAAAAAAGTATGTATTAGAATTATTTGAATACCAATCTGGAAAATTATTTCTCAGATCAAATTTGGTAGTCATAATTCTCCTCTTGCTAGTTATCCCCATTCTGGGATGAGCATTCCAAAGGTCAGGGGAACAGTGAAAAGCAAAAGCTGAAATAGTCAGAAACAATCATGCAATTTTTTTTAACTTAATGACCATGTAAATTAGTGATTGCATTGCCAACCCAATTGTGGTTTTCAAATGCAGATTATCTGTATTTATCTTAATTAAGAAAAATAAACAAAGGGAGCACTTGATTTTTGTTAGTATTTTACTTTTCAGAATATATATTTATTGTGGGAAGTCAATGCCATGTACCGTATTTTTCGAAGTATAAGACGCACCTTAGGTTTTGGGAAGGAAAATGGGTGGGTGGGGGGAATCTGACTACCAGGTATTCATCTGGCTAGCGTCCTTAATTTGGTCATCTTCATCTTTTTATTCTCTAGACTATGTATTCCAAGTGAGGCCACACTGATTAACAAAGTCTGTCTGAGATCATCAACCAGCATGATCGATGCTATTTCTATTGTGGAAACTTGGAGCAGTAATACTAGCAAATTATCTGCTCCACAGAAAACTTGAAGGGCATACTTAAATGAGAAAATATCCACAATTTGCAAAAGAATGTGTTGCATTGGAGAGAAGTAGATTTTCCATTCCTTGAGAAATTGCTTTTGAAGCACAGTTTCCATTTTGTTTAGTCTCTACTCTTCCAAGCCTCACTTAGATGTAAGGGGTGAGCATGATGCAGTACAAATATTGAAAGCTTTTTTTAGCCCTAATGAGGCACTAACGAGTGAAGCATCTTCTGTAATTTGCCTGCTTTTCTCATCGCTGCTCCCTCCGACAATCAGCTGTGTTTTAGAATGTGGTGCTTACATCGGAGGGAGCAGCAATGAGAAAAGCAGGCAAAGCATAGAAGATTGCTTCACTTGTTAGCGCCTCATTAGCGCTGGAAAAAAGCTTTGAAAAAGCTACTTTCAGAGTATAAGACGCACCAAATTTTCAGCCTCTTTTGGGGGGTGGAAGAAGTGTGTCTCTACAATATCTGCTGCAATGAATAAGAATTGTATTTAACAAATAGTATGTTATGTATTTATATACTACAGTAGTGGCCGAAATTGTGGAAACCATTTGGGAAAAGTGTATTTTTGATGTTTGATGGCTAATAACAACACTTTTTTCTGGAGTTTCAAGATAATTATATTCCACCACTGGAATGGCCTGGGAATAGCCCAGACCTTAACCCAATTAAAAATCTACGGAGCCGATTAAAGAAACTTTATTGCAATCCAGCAATAAAACCCAGTTAATAGAAGCAATAATTCCATCTTGGGTTCACATTATAATAGCTGCAGAATTAAAAGATTTGGTTCACTCCAAGACGTTGTAAGGCCGTAATTCATGCTAAAGGTTAACCAAATAAGTATTAACTGACGGTGATAATTTTTATATATCTTGTTTTTTCTATGGTGATAATTTCGTCCTGGGCGCCCATGGTGGGACGGGCGGGCGGCAGTGGGGCTCCCAGCCGGCCGCTCTCAACGCATTGCGGCAGCGCCAGCGCAAAGTTCAGGGCCGCGTGGGCTCCGGCTGCAGCCCCACTGCGTACAGCTCTCTTCCTCCTCCTCTGCCTGGTGCCTGCCTGGCTGCTCGCTCGTTGCTCCCTTGCTGGCCCTCCCCTTCTGCCTGCCCACCAGCCCGCTCCGGCCGCCGCTTTCTGCCCATGTCCCATGCCGCTGCCCTGGCTGCAGGCCACCTCTGAGTGCGTGCAGAGCGCCTGCTGCCCACTCATTCCCCGCCGCTGCCCCAGGCAAATATCGGGACTTTTAAAAAATGCCACGGGATGCGGGACAAATTCTTGAAAAGTGGGACTGTCCTGCCAAAAGCGGGATGTCTGGTCACCTTAGTAATATATAAGTACATAGCATGCTATACGTTAAATACAACTCTTATTCATTGCAACAGGTATTGTAGAGATTACATTTTAGCCATTGTTTATCCACTGCCGGATGAAGGCCTCTCCCTTCATCCTTTTTTAATCAAGGGGGATTCATTCTATAAATGCCTTGGCCCAGCTGCCATCAGTTCTTCTTGCTACGTGACCAGTCCATTTCCATTTCAATTCTTTTTACGTTCGTGATGGTATTGTATATTTTTGTTTGTTCCCTAATCCATGTGCAGGTCTTTTTATCTTGTCTTGTGATGCCGAGCATGAATCTTTCCATGGCAATTTGTAGCTTTTGTAATGGTTTTGAGGTTAGTGTCTATGTGTTAGGGCTAGTAGCATAAACTGATCAAAAACTTTAATCTTCACCATAGGCGGAGGATGTTCTTGAAAATTATGCTTGCCGAATGCCTGCCAACCACATTTAACACGCTGTTCAATTTCCTTTATTGTGTCACCTTCCAATGAGATCCATTGGCCAAGGCATATGTAGTGGTTTACTACGTCTGCTTCTTCTTCAGATATAATTTTATTTATTTCTTTGATAGATGCTACAAGTAATGGATACCTCTTATACATAAACTAAATAATTTTGAACACTCTACACTAAAACCTTAGTTCTGTGGACCTTGTTTAATGTTTTTTTTTTAAATATACGGGACACATTTTTAATTTGGGCTTCATACCCCATTTAATATCTGCTGGAGTAAAGATTTGTCCATTAAATTGAAGTTTTACTGCAAATGAAGGCATTTATGAAAGTGTGGGTAATTACACATATGATACACATTGGAATAAAAGATATAAACTTAGATTTAATAGATTGCCCACCAGCAAATAGTTCGTTAAATCAATACTTTATTATAATATGTGGCATTAGGCAGAATTTTCTCTAAATTAAATATAGTGAAATCTCAGTTTTCTGGACCATGTTTTCTGGGGAAAGTTGTCTGCTACTTCTAAATGTTTATTAGATTACAAATTACATCAATCATTTCACCAGCTTAATAATACCACAATGCAAATGATATTAATCACCATGGACAATGTAACATTAATGTAAATTTCACTCATTCAGCCTATTTTAGATGCAATAGATTTGCCAGTCATTGCAGATCTGTTGGCTCTGGCATCTGCTGAATTAGGATGCATTAAATTCAGGCATTGTTGTATTTCAGTTTGACCAGTTTACAGCTTAGCTATATATTGTTTACTAGGACTTTTGGATGCTTTATCACAATACTCCAGACTGAGCCGTAAAAGTCCAAAACTCTCAACTGAGTTTAGCCATGTTTCTGCTGTACAGGAAGTTGTTTAGATTGCTTTCTAAATGAAGGTGGGAACTTAGGTTACTGAATCACAAAGTGTTGACTAGGTAAAATGTCAGTGGGTTAACTACAATGAATCAAACAGTGTGACTTCTTCCCAAAGTGTAATTTGAATGAATTTTATATATGGATGCCTGCAGATGAGCAACAGGGGTCAAACCACCCAAATCTGAAGGAAGTTTCTGAAGGCAGATTAGAACCAAATGCCTGCTTTGTTATGCATTGGATCATGTCAGTGGTGGGTTTCCATTTTCTTAACTACCGGTTCACACACGTGAGACGCTTCTCTGCATACGCAACACTTCTGTTCATGCACAGCACTTTTGCACATGCGCAGAAGCATCCAGGAGGGTAGGCGGACCCTCCTGCCACCACCACTACCAGTTTGCCCAATTTGAGCCAAACCGGGAGCAACCCACCTCTGAAACACATATAGCAAATTTCTCCTTTCATTAGCTTCCCACTTCTTATGAACACTGCAGGACCTCTAATTTTTTTTCTTTTCTTGGATTCATCTCTTTCTCATCCCTTATCTGCAGAGACTGTACACTGACAAAGGAAAATGTTTTTTTGGTACCATAAAGGCCACTTAGGCTTTGTAAACTGTCCCGGGCAAACTGGCTTTGAGGGGGTGACATAAATATTTTTCAGATAAAAACTTCAATGTGTGTAAAGCAACTTCAAAGACAACTCTTTAACTCACAAACTCATAAATTTTCTAACGTGTTATTGGCCAATAACTGCTTGTCCTGAGATGGGGGGGGGGGGGGGAAACTCTTGCATGAAACAGATGTATCATGAAAGGAGTTTACATTAAGTAGTTTGAAGAAATTCTAAAAATTACTGATATGAACCTACTGAAATGAAGCTTTGGTTTTTGAGTATTTTATATGCTGGTGCAAGTAGCATTAAGCTGTTAGCCTTTTTTTACATGAGAAAACACACTTTTGGAAGGATCAGAGCAACGATTTTGGCCAGGAGTGCTGCTTTCCACCATTTCCTCCAAATTTCCTCCAAATTATCTCCTTGCACCTGACTTCTCTCACAGAGCCCCAAATACCTGTCTAAATTCATATACGGTGCACATAAACTGTTAAAAATTAAGCAGTATTTATGTCTCAACAGAAAGACGTGTAATTTAGATTTAGAAAATACAAGTCTTTTCTTTCTCACTCTCTTTTCACCTGTTTTACCTTTCGTACTAGCTTCTTGAAGGCTTGCCAAGCCTCTGCACAATCCTTCCCTTATCTTAAAATTCTAGAATCCTAGATTTGAAAGGAGACTTCCTATACACAGTGCAAGAATCCAAATTGTTCACCAACTCCATTCTAGTTCTGCTTCAACATCTTCAAGCACACCACAACCCCCAGCAGTCAATACCATTGTTGGACCAGTCTTAGTATTAATCCAGAATCTGTCTTTCTGTAATTGAAGGCCATTCTTCTCTTTCTATATTCATTTTTGGTGACACGCTTCAAAGATTTAGAAAAAGTTGTCATCTCCCTGAAAAGGTGGGGGAGGGAGCTGTTGCACGGAAGAAATTCATGATCTTCACTTTCCTGTTCCTTGCTGCCTTCCTTTCTTTAAATGGCTCCTATGCCTACTTTTAATCAGCGTGGTCTTTCCTGAGCAATTAAGGGCAGACTCAATGTCTGTTAAAAGCCCTTGAGGCAAAAGATCATAGCTCAAAAGGGCGAATCTAGGGCTAGGAAGTGCTAAACCTAGGGCTAAAGAGCCCCGCAACTATGCCTATGGTGCTAACTCACAGCGCGGTGTACTGTCATTCTCTTCTATTGATGTCAAACCAATGTATATCACAATCTAACAATCTTTCAAAACCTGAGCTGAGAGCTAAAAAAAAAACCAGTCCTGCAAGCTAAGACTGAATTGAAAGACTGGGGACCATTGCCAAGGCGGCGTGTCTTTAGAATTTCAATTCAGCTAATGAGCTAGCAGGCTAGAATAACCCATCCTGGACTCTCCCGTCGATACCATGGAGAAGATGCTGTTTAAACACCAAAAGAAGGATCACTTGGAGCATTTTTGGCAGACCAGAGAAACAGCAATTAATGGCAACCAATGTATTGCCTGAGGGCATCAGTGTGCCCTGAGATTCTTCCACTGGTACCCACAAGGCTTCCTGACTCATCTGATTAACAATGATTATGTTATTATAATAGAAACCAGCATGCAATAATGCAAAGCAAAGCCTCTTGAAACCCTGAAATGTCTGACTTGTATCTCGGACCCATCTAGAGAAACTAATACAGTTTCTTGTACATTAATGTTTTTAGTGTCTATATAACCATTACAGGATGGTAAATATTCTGCTAAAAGCAGTTAAAAGAAGACACTTTGTGAATGCACCTCTCAAAATTTGAACGGTAGCTCAAATGATTGTATGTTCTTGGATGTTTCCTAATGATAAAAGCATAATTTGTGGGCAATGGAGTTGAAGGAATAATTTTTTTCTACACACGTTTCATTCAGAACAATCCTAAAACAATGTGCATATTCTAAGAAGAGGTGTCTTTTTTTTGTTTTTAAATACATTTGTTTTGCATAAATATGTCATGGCACTGAAGAAAACATAACAAAATAGTTTTAGAATATTGAATATTGAAACAATTGTTCAGAGTATGAAAATTTTGGAAATTTCAGTTTTGCTCCTAGATAGTACTCCCCCCGCTATCAGTATCTAAGGCAGCAAAAGAGATCAATTGACATAAATGCTTTCTGTTAATTTGTACCCTGTTTCCCTGAAAATAAGATCTCCCCGGATAATAAGCCCAATCGGGCTTTTGAGCGCATGCACTAAAATAAACCCTCCACCAAAAATAAGCCTTCCCAGAAATAATGCAACACAGCAGCAGCCATGAGGTGACTACGCACACCGCCTCCTGCATCTCAAAAATAATAAGACCTCCCTGAAAATAAGGCCATGTGCTTATTTTGGGGACCAAAAGAAAATAACACTGTCTTATTTTCGGGGAAACACGGTATCTCAAATAAAATCTAATCTATATTCAGGGACAAACTACTGTATGTAATTAAATGGAAGATAAGGCTAGAAACAAACTAAGATGGAAGAAAATGCTTTAACAGAGTCTCAACAGCCACAGCTAGAATGGTGCCCACAGCTCCTAACTACAATGTAAAAAATGAAAAGAAAAAGACTGCAATAACAAAATATCAAAAAAAAAGTAAAATATTAAGCAAGTCAGTGGTGGGGATGAACACAGAGCAGAACAATTGATGATGCATCAACTAGAATGCCAGAGATAATTGATACTAATCACACAGAATCTGGATATTTTCCTTTTTCATTAATGGGGTTCTCTCCTTTATTTCAAAGGTAATAACTTGAGAGCTTGTAATAAAACTTCTGGAATAGCATCAAAGTCTCTTTTAAGAGATGTACAGATGACAAAAAAGTGTGTAGGAGCAAGATTTAGTGGATACCATTCCCTTCTCTCTGGTGGGAAAACATTCACTGAGATGGATTTCTAATCACTGGACTTCAGGATGCAACCCACACTTTGAAAATATCACCACAGAGCCATAAATACGTTTTATTTATAGCTCTATATAACACACCATTCACATTTAGCAGGTTAAGATAGGAAGAGATGTTAATCTTTGTATTACTTCTTTTACTCTATGTTATGTGAAAGTGTTTTATGACCTAAACAATAGAAGCCAGGCCTACATTTGGTTCTTTTGCAACAAAATCCTGTCTAGTGTATGTGTGGGTGTTTGGTTGCTTCTGGGGACAGTTCCTGTTAACTTTAATGAGAAAAGCGCTGAAATATTCAACAATTAACAGGCTGCTTATTTCCCCTTTTATTACAAGCGTTTTAAAACATAATTTGCCATCTGCGATTGTTATCTGCGGGATCGCATCCTGCCCCATACATCCCTATGGCCGATTCGCTCCCACAGAGAGGGACTTCTCCAGGTGCCGTCCACTAGGCAGTGCCAGCGGGCAACGCCCAGGGGAAGGGCCTTCTCTGTGGCGGGCCCGACCCTCTGGAACGACCTTCCCCCTGAAATTAGAACAACTACGGACCTCCGCTCCTTCCGTCAAAAATTAAAAACACATTTCTTTTGCTTGGCCGGCCTGGGATAACTTAACTGTTTTTAGGGTTTTTTAGGGGTTTGTTTTAGTTTTAACATGAGATTTTAGCGCAGGGTTTAGTTTAATCCTTTTTTAATACTGTATTGTTTGTGGTTTTATATGCATTTTTAATTTTCCTGTGCCCCGCCTCGAGTCCCTTCGGGGAGAGAGAGCGGGTTATAAATTAAATTATTTATTTTTTATTTATTTTAAATAGTGCACCTTCCCGCTCCAACCCCCAAAAATTGTATATCAAGAACTCCCACTAATTTCAATGGGGATTGAAATAGCAGTTCTCAGGACAAAATGTGACCTATTATGTATCTAGATTGGATGATTACAATATGTTCCTGCCAAAGCTATCATTTAAATTTATATCAAGCCATTCTTCAAAACACATACTGTACATAAGATGTAGGATGAAATGTTTATGGCTTAGTAGGTGTAATGCTTTAACTATAATGTTAGTTTAAGATCAAAACTGCCACTGGTCTGGTAATCATGGTTCAGGTCTCTTTCCAAACATTTAATGTCATGTAAAAAAGAACATCCCCCCCCCCCTCCTCAAAGTTTACCAATCAGCAAAATGAGAATTTGGGTAAAAGCTGAAAAGAGCAGCATCTTTATCCATTCTAATTAGCCTAAATCTCAGCAGTGATTACACATCCACAATGATGTGAATCCATGATAATGCTGTAACTTGTGGAAATAGCTGCACAGCTCCTGAGCAGGGAATTGCCTGCCTGCACCCAGAACTAGAAATATGTAATTGCATGAAAGCTGGAAAGTGCTAATTGGCCTGAGATGGTGCAGCAAACTGGGAAGATTGCACTAAAGCAGGGAAGCATGTCCTGAAAATAGAACTTGTTCAATGAAATAATACATGCACATATCCACATGTATCCACATACATGCACATCGTTGGACTTTCTGATATATAGAGAGACAACATACCTATGCACTACTCTAAATCAGAAAACATATACACAATACAGTTACATATTGTACATACACACAAACACACACACACGCTGCCACGCATATGTAAAAAGCCAGCTGTGTTGAACATGAGAAACAAACACCTCCAAAATACACCTAGGCAATGCCTTTATTAGATCACTTGAAATTTTATGAAATAATTGAAAGCTCTTGAGTTCCAAAATTCTTATCAGATATAATAGCACCCAGGAGTTTGGGAAAGAGATGGAATAGCACACTTGATTGGTTTCCATTGTGCTTTGGAGTGCAATTCAAGGTACTACTAGGGATGAACTATAAAGCCCTTCATGCTTTGGGACTGGGTTATTAAAGGAACTGCATCTTTCCAATCACATCTATTCATCCCATCAGGTCAGGCAGAACAGGTATACTTTAGATCAGGTGGGTTCCGGCAGGAACTACTGCCAGTTTGCTTGTGTGCGTGCGTGTTTGATGTGCATTGTGTAAATAAAATTGTTCTGCACATGCGCATAATTGAAAAACAAGATGGCTGTGCCTATGGCACCACCCAGACAACCAGTTTGGGGGCGTGGCAGGCCTTGGTCACTACTAGTTCTAGCTACCCAAGCTGCCAAACTACTACTATTTTGGCCGAACTGATCAAACTGGTAGGAACCCACCACTGCTCCAGATCCTATCTGCTCCAGAATGCAGAATCTCATGGATCCTAAGAAGGAAATCCTCCTTAGGAGAGGTTTCTGCCCTGTAAAATATCTTCCCTTCAGAGATTAGATTGGCCTTCTCTCTACTGACCTTGACTAACATATATAGGGACATTGCCCAGCTGAAAATATCCTGTATGGGGGAGTAGGAAAAAGTTCCTTCAAGTTGATGTCAAAGGTTGGTATAACAATTATAGAAAAGGCCTATTTGATATTATTTCTGCCAAAGGATAGCAGGTATTAGAGCAAAGTGTATATTTACTTTTCCCAAAGAAAGATATAACATATTTTCTAATCTTTTGTTGAATAAATTATTGCAGACATTTTTAATATCTCTTTGCCAATTGCACTTTATATACTGTTTGAATCAAGATAAATATTGATCTTGGCAATCAAGGGTGTAGGATTTTGTTTGTGTGACTATGTTTTATGAATGCCATATCATCCAATTTGTAAGAATATCTGTAACATGGTGTCAAAATTCCAAATATAGCCTCTATCTCACAAAGTTGTCCCCTTTGCTAAATTATCAACTTCTATTTACAACTCACAATAATAAATCAAAATTATGCCAGTTTAGCTCAAAATATAAGCCCATATTTTAACTGCTAATTTAAAACATTAATTTTAATCAATTTAACCTCAGGTCTGTGGACAATATTAATTTGTTCCCAAACATTTTAAAATGTTTAAAAAAAGTTTGTTTTATAATAGATAATTTGTGTGCCTCTTACTATGTAACCTATATTACATTTATTTATATACACTGCCTTAGGATTCTATGTAGATAAACACTAATTTAATTTATTTCATTGAATTTGCAAATTAAACTAATTTAATGAATTAACCAGCAGGTTTGTACAGGTTCAATAATTTATTAGCTTTTGAAATAAATTATTCTAATCTGTTAATACAATTCCCATTCCAACTCCAAGAAGGTCTCTCTTGCCCACAAGCTGAAATAATCTTTGAATGGTTTGTGCTGTCAAGAACAGAATATAGTTTTGTTAGGATGGATGATGCCAGCCCTTTCAATTACCCGTTTCTGGTTGCAAAGGAAACTGACCTTGTGATGACGCTGCTAAAAAGGCATAATTTATTTTGAGAGGAATTAACAGGAGCACAGAGTTTAGATTGCGTGAAGTAATAGTCCTTTTGTACTATGTCTCAGTCAGCCCCCAACCCCCATTCTTGGAACAACATAGAGGTGAGTTTCTGCCGGTTCGCAGGTGAACTGGTAGTGTTAGCGGCGGGAGGCTCTGCCCACCCACTTGAATGCTTCTGCACATTCGCAGAAGCATCGCATGAGCGTGCAAGCGTGTATGTGTACACGAGTGAACCGATAGTAAAATAAATTGAAACCCACCATGGGAACAATGTTTCCAGTCCTGAAAACCATCATCTAAAAAGGACTGTGACAGAGTGGCCAAAATGGTGAAGATTCCGAAAATCAAGTCCTGTCAGGAATGTAAAGGAACAGGATATAATTAACAAGCTTTCTTTACCTGTGTGTGAGGGGCAAGATGATAAACGTTTTTATATGTGTAAAGAACTGTCATTTAGAAGTGGGAAGGGACTTATTCTCTGTTGCCCCAGAGAGCAGGAAAAGAAGTAATGGGTTGAAAGTAAAAGAAAATTGACTCAAGTTAATCTTCGCACTACCTCGGACCTCCGCCTCTTCCGCCAACGTCTTAAGACGTATCTATTCCAACAAGCCGGCCTAGCATACCCCCCGTTTCTGACTATATTTATAAATTTTAATTTTCAGGTTTTAAATGGGTTTTAGCATGGGTTTAATTTAATTTAATATGTTTTTAATAGGGTATATTATCTTTTGTTATGGTTTTAATAATGCCTGTGTGCCGCCCTGAGTCCTAATAAGGAGAAGGGCGAGATATAAATTCGAAAAATAAAAATAAATAATAAATAATATGTTAAGATTTTTCTCACTAACAGAAAAACTGTTCGAACAGGCTACCTTATAAAGTGGTATGTTACCCTTCACTGGAAATCTCTGATGTAAGAGTAGTAAAGAAATGCTTTACTACATTTTTCTTGCAACAAGCAGGTATTGGTCTAGCACTAACCACCAACCAACGTTATGATTTTATTGTACGATCCTTCCTTTGAAAGTCCGCAAGGGACCATAACATTTGCAATGCATTAAAACCAATATCATGTATATTTAATAAACAACTGCAAATATTTCTACAAATCATTAATGATTTATATTTTTCTAAATAGCCTTGAGTCGCCATGTGCAAATAGGCGGCAATATAAAGTTCCTATAATAAATACATAAATATATGAGTCCAAACCTATGAAGGTTCAGAGTACAGTGGTACCTCGGTTCACGAACGCCTCTGTTCATGACCAACTCGGTTCACAAACAGAAAAGTTCCTCAAAATGTGCTCTGGTTCACGAACTCTGCTTCGGTTCACAAACAGGAACCGCGGCCATTTTTAATGTATTCCTGGCTGTCACATGGTTGTGACTTCCTGTAGGAAGATCGTAGAGAGAAGAAGACACAGAAAAAAGCCCCAGCACGCACACTGTGAGTACTTTCAGTGACTTTTTTTTAATTTTTGCTATGCTTTTAGCATATGGAAAACTGTGCCTCGGTTCACGAACAATTCGGTTCGCGACCAGAGTCAGTTCACGAATTAAGTTCGTGAACCGAGGTACCACTGTATAGGTCAGTGATGGCTAACCTTTTTTGGCTCGTGTGCCAAAAGCGGGGGGAGCGCAGGGGGGTCGTGCACAGGTGTGCCACGTCCATAATGCTATGTGCGATTACAGTGCACAGGTGTGCACGGCCATTGCTCCCCCCTATTTTTGGCGTGCTTTTTTCGCCCTCCCTAGATTCCAGAGGCTTTATAGGAGCCTGGGGATGGCAAAAACATCCTCCCCTGCCCCCCTTGGAGCCCCTCCGGAGGCTTCAGGAAACAGCTGACAGGGCAAGCCTCACGTGCCTTGACAAATGGCTCTGTGTGCCACCATAACAAAATATGCAAAGAGCGTGTATATTAGATTATCAACATGGGGTTGAGGGCCGATGGAGTAAAAATCTTTTTGTTTTGGCAAGTGATGCAAAATGCACTTTGGGGAAAACTGAGTGGGGAAAAGGGTAAAATCTCCTCTAAAAGGGCTAAGATCATAAGAACATAAGAACATAAGAATAGCCTTGCTGGAACAGGCCACAGCCCATCCAGTCCAGCATTCTGTCTCACACAGTGGCTCACCATTTGCTTCAGGGTCTTCCCAAGCAGAGGTCTTCACCTGCTTATGATTCCCTGCAAATGGCATTGAGAGATATCCTGCCTATCTCTCCAATCCTTAGGCATCCATCATGATAGCCATTGATACCCTTGTTCTCCATGAACTCTTCTAATCCTTTCTTAAAGGTGTCGAGGCTGACAGCTGTCACCACTTCTTCTGGCAGGGAGTTCCATAGACCAGTGATCCTCTGGGTGAAAAAGTACTTCCTCTTATTTGTTTGAGGTCTAGCTATCAAAGGTTTCATGGAGTGCCCCCTAGTTCTAGTGTTGTGCGATAGGGAAAACAGTTTTTCCTTTTCTACTTTGTCCACACCGTGCATGATTTTATAGACTTCAATCAGGTCACCTCTCAGGCGCCATCGTTCTAGAGTGAAGAGGCCCAGCCGTTGCAACCTCAGATGGTAAGGAAGGTGTTCCAGCCCCCTAATCATTCTGGTTGCCCTCCTCTGCACCTTTTCCATTTCCATAATATCCTTCTGAAGGTATGGTGACCAGAACTGTACACAATACTCCAGATGGGGCCTCACCATAGATTTATAAAGAGGCAATCCCAATCAATAAAGATCCCAATCAAATCTCCACCACCTTCTCTTAAATGGAAAGGCAGGAGTTGGTTTATGGGTGTTATGGAACCCTGTGCTCTCTAGCCACAGCAAAAGATTAATGAGAAACCAACACAAAATAATAAACAAAGTGTTTTTCTATAGGTTTGTTATATTCCAATGTACAGTTATTCAGTGTTATCATTGCTTGACTTCATCTAGTATAAGATATGTTTCCATTGCTTTAATTACAGCTAATTAGATCAGACTGGGTTAAATAACTTGACATTTAATGTTCTATATAAAAATCCAACATCATATTCTCTATCAGTTTGCAGATTGGAAATCTATTCAAATGATTACTATTCACATTATGGCACAGAAGTCTGAGGCAACCATTAACAAAGCCTCAAGATGAGGCAGTTTATGAGTTTTATATCAAGATTTAAAATGATAAGCAACAGGCAACCAATGTGGTGAAGGGATTATATACGCCTTCTCCCTGGCATCATTTAAAAGCCTTGTTGTTACATTTGACATCAACTGCAAACTTTGGATAGAAAAGAAGATAGTAGGCAGTAGCCCTATGGCAATAGTGAAGGAGGGTGCATAGCTCCTGCTCTAGGTATAGTTATGTAAATACACTTTTCATCACAGCTACTACTTGTAAACAGTTGTTGGTCTCTCCTTACAAGGAAGTGCAACTCCATTAGAAAGAGAAAGGTCCAGTCCAGTGGTGGGATTCAAAAATTTTTACTACTGTTTCTGTGGGCATGGCTTAGTGGGTGTGGCGTGGCTTGGTGGGCATGGCAGGGGAAGGTTACTGCAAAATCCCCATTTCTTTCCTATCAGCTGGGACACGGGGGGCAGAGAGTAGATGGGGACGGGGCCAGTCAGAAGTGGTATTTACCGGTTCTCTGAACTACTCAAAATTTCCGCTACCTTTTCTCCAGAACTGGTCAGAACCTGATGAATACCACCTCCAGTCTCTTATTGACCAACAGAAATAATGAAGGCTTGGTAACAATGAAGAGATCGAAACACCTCTTGATAAGTATTATTCCCATTTTCCGTATGAAATAATTCATTTCAAATTGGAAATACATCCCATTTTTTAATCAGCTTTCAGCAAAGAAAGACAACTAAAAATCATTTCATTCATACTAAGAATAAAAATGCCTCTTGAGATATCTTCTTACAGGATGATTTTAAATAATGTCAACAGGAGGCTTTTGTCTAATGCCAATAGCGTTTGTTAGGTAATCGTTAGAAACAGAAATGAAGGTTGCAAATGAAAAGTTTTCTTGCTTCTTTCTCTAATTATCTTCTTCTCTATTCTTAAGTTACCATGACAATTATCGAGAGAGAAAAGATTCTATGTTTATATTCAATTGTAACTAAATTATTACCACAGAATTAGTAGGTTTTACGTAATTCAATGCAACATAACTTACTTTTTATTTTTCAGAATGTAGTGTCCCACCATTATATAAAGTTTATTCTTAACTACAATGCAAAAGAAATGTTTCTCAGTTCAGACAACTTTACTAAACATTGTGCCACATTGTCCCAAAGTGATTTTTTTTTCAAAGGCAAGTGGATTTTATTTTTCCTTGAAGACATTTCATTTCAACATAAAGCATAATATACAATCAACAAAGTTATATTCAAAAGAAGCTATGGAAATAGGTAATAGGAAAGATAATATGTTTTCCCAAAAATAAGCACCAGGTCTTATTTTGGGGGGGGGGTGTCTTACCCACTTACCTTAGGACCACCCCAGCCAGACCTCCTACGCCCTGACACCTGTCACGCTGCTGCCCAACTTTGTCTGTGGCCACTCGCAGCCAGATGCCATGTGGCTTGGCACGCTGGTATAGCCGCTTGCTGCAGGAGGCTGTGTGGTATTATGCCATTGAGCACACGAGTGGTGGCACCTTCACAATGAGCCATGACTCGCTTAACAATTGTGGTTGTAAGTCCAGGACTATCTGTATAGGGTTTTACTCTGTGTGAACCATTCTATGGCTCATTTTTCAGAATGTCAATTTTCTAGGAATTCCTTGGCATTTTGGGATTTGGCTTGGTCTAAAACATCCAACAGTTTCCCATTTAAAATATGGTTGAACTTGATCATGAATTATTTGATTAAGGAATTTTCAACATGACTTCAACTGGCCAGTTGATGTTCATGGTTGCATCATGTCAAGCTTCTACCTATCTCTCCTATATAATGGCTGCTACTGGGAGCCATGTCTGTATGTTACCTCTAATAACAGAAAGCAGAATTCTGTAAAGAGGCAATTTTTCATTCAGCTAACTTGCTAGCATCGGTAGATTTCTACATTTTTGCACATAGTCTAATTTGAGTAGATAATAAAATTGGTCAGTTAATAAAATTTGTATTACCGTATTTGCCGGCGTATAAGACGACTGGGCGTATAAGACGACCCCCCCATCATTTCCACTCAAAATATAGAGTTTGTTATATACTCGCCGTATAAGACTACCCCCTCTTCCGCACACCTTCCACACCCCAAATAAAACGTAAAAGAACATCAGATTTGATTTCAACATGTTAATTTATATTCAAATGCTTATGACATGCAGGAAAACTGTCACAAGGCTGTATGTTATCAAACACGTACAGTAAACATAAAACAGTGCAAGTTGCACATCAAGAGCATAAACATTGGATCAGCAAAACCACGGGATAGGTAACATGTTTCTGGGGACATGCCCCCTTCGTCAGACCTTGCTGAGCTCCCAAAGGAATGTTCATACGGTAAATAGTGTGAGGGTGGCTAAGACCCCTCCCCCTCCTGTATTATACCAGCCAATAGTAAATGCCAGAGGCTAATTCACTAAAGCTGAATGGAACAATAAACCTATGGGAGCTACCATGCTGTTTGTTTTCTAAGCTGTTAACCAAACTGGAACTGTCAATGATAGAAGGAAGATAACAAATAGAGGGAGAGAGCAAGTGCCGGGCAAGTTTGCTGGCGTGACAGTTTCCCTTTAAAAGCCTTCAAACTCCTGTTCGTCATCTGATATTAAAAGTTCATCAATGACATCTTGTGATACAGTTGTAAGGCAGTCATCGTATGGATCTAATTCCGTGTCAGATGATGTGGCCTCAGCTTTAGCTTCCTCTTCATCTTCATCTTGCCACAAGTACTCGTCCTCCATACCATCTAATGAATTTGATATGCCACACTTCTTGAAAGACTTGATTACTGTTTGTGCATCAATATCATTCCAGGCTTTTATGACAAATTGGCACAAAACATCCAACTGTGGAGCACGCATGTTTCCTCCTTTTGTGTATGACTTTTCGCCGCTAACCATCCATTCATTCCACTGTTCTCGAATGCGATCTTTAAAAGGCTTGTTTAGGCACACATCCAGGGGCTGTACCAATGATGTCAATCCTGCAGGAATAACTGCTGCATCTGTTTTTATTCTCGCAAGCCTTTCCTTGGTGGTGGGAGTTAAATGAGCCCTGAACATATCCCACACAAGTAGACTACGTTTTTGAAGTAGACCACCTGGTCGTCTGCTCCATACATTATCCAGCCATAGTTTCACACCCTCCTCATCCATCCAGCCTTTTTCATGCACGTGCACAAAACAACCAGCAGGGAACTTGAGTTTTGGCATGGTTTTCCTTTTAAAAATAATCATAGGTTTCAGTTTGTTGCCATCAGCTGTGCATGCTAGTACCACTGTAAAACTTGACTTCTCATGTCCTGTTGTTTTTATCAAAATAGTTTTCTCACCTTTATGATGGACAGTTTTATTTCCAATCATATCAAAATTCATTGGAGTTTCATCCATATTTCCAATATTACTTAGCGCATAGCCATGTTTAGTGCGCTGTTTTATTACGTATCGATGGAAACTATCCACTTTTTTTTTTTTTATATTGAAAAAGTTTTATTGGTTTTACATTTTTTAACAGGATAAGGTAATGGTTACAAAGAAATTTTGAGAGCATTCACGTCAGAGTCATCGGACCTTCCGAGACCTCAAAATACACATTAAAAAAGTTAACATAGAAAACATTTTCCATACCACTACAAGTTGAAAGCAAGTACATTTACCCAAATTCTCCCTTCCATGCTGTCAGACATTTACAAAAAGTCCGGATAGAAATATTATGCAAAATTGTTCAGGAAAAAATCAAGGCAAAGTTATTTTTTTGATCTAAGTCTTTTGGCTATTGTATCTTCTTTCTCTCCTCCCTGGCCCCCCGCAGGCGGAGCCGTGGCCCCCTCCGTCCCCCCTGGATCTTCCCCCAGGGCAGAGGAATGTTTTTTAAGAAAGGCTTCCGCCTCAGCAACTGTTTTAATCCTCGCTCTTCCTCCTTCCCAGAACACCAGCATCCCTTCAGGTGTCATCCACTTGAACCAAATCCCGTGATCAAACAAGGTTTTAGACAAGAAGGAAAATTTCCTTCTTGAATCTCTAATTTTTCTAGGGATCTGCTTCAAGATAGTGACCGTTTCTCGATGATAAGTTAAAGGTTTCTCTCTCTGCGCTTTCAGGATTTCCTCTCTGGTTGACCTTCTAACAAATTTCACATGTATCTCTCTAGGCACTTCATTCATCCTGGCATATGCAGAATTAATTCTATAGGCTAGGTCAATGTCCCCCCTGATCTCATCCTTAGGTTTTTGTAAATAGTCTGCTAAAATTGTACTCATAAGATCAGGCAGGCATTCACCAGAATCCTCAAGAACATTCTGAAATCTCAAAAAATATGTCATTCTTTCCATATCTATCCTAGACACACGCCCATTTATTTCCCCCACCTCATTAGAAACATTTTTAATCTCTCCCTTAGCCCCCTCCAACCCTCCTTCCAATTCTTCATTCTTCTGTGTATTCTCCAACACTTGCTTCCGGGTATCCAATAGTTCCTTTTTGAAAGTACTATTTTCAGCCCTCTGGGCCTTTATTTCTGATATCAAAGTCTGCATAGAGGTTTCAAGAGAAGCCATCCTTTGTTCCAAATTTACAAGTGCTGCTTCTTGTGCCATGGTTAAAAGTTAGAGTCACTGCCACCAAGATGGCGTTTTCCGGGTGGGGCTGGTGGAGCAAATCAGGAGCTCAGTTCAGTTCAGGGCCGTGAAGTTGCAAACAATTCAGAAACCAAAAGAGACACAATTTCCCAAGTCAGCAAATAGTAATAATGAAGGTATTCCAAAGAAGAAATCACAAATCCATCAAGAAAATTTTTTTTTCCAAAAATCCAGAGAGAGTCCTGCTTTCAAAGAGACGCTGGAAATTTTCCTTAGTTGAAATAATCAGGCAGGGACAGAGAGAAGCCACTTCCACCGCCCATCTCAGCCAGAGGGAGAGAGTAGCAAAAAAAGAATTTTTTTAAACTCAGCCAGACCTAGAAACAATGTTGCAAAAAGTCACATTCCACTTTCCCTTGTTAGAGACCGTCCGGAGTGAAAGTTTCCGCTTTCCCTTTGCAGAGAAGCCATTTTAACGTGCCGCTTAAATCCGAGGTTTTTTTTTTTAAAAATAAACACCCCCCTCCCAGTCCGTTCAGTCTGGCTGGCAGCAGGAAAAAAAAGTTTTTTAAAGACTCACTCTCTCCTCGCAGCTGAAGCCTCGGGAGTCCTTCTGACTGAGCCGATCAGCCCTCCTCATAATTGTGAATGGCGCCGTCTTCCTTGGGCGAAGGGAAAACCCCCCGCTAGCATGTTCTCCCTCACCTGAGCCGCGCCGGGAGCCGCTTCCTCCACCGCCGTGGGGGGCGCGCCCCCCGACGAGCCGGCCCTACGGGAGACCCTCAAACAAGAGGAGTCTCGCCCCCGTTGGGGGGCAGAAGAAGAAACAAAGCGGCGAGCGAGCGCTAGGCTCGCCCGTCGCCGCAGGAGCCGGAACCGGAACGAAACTATCCACTTTATTATCCAGATCTGCAGGTAATTTTTGGGCAATTTTTGTCTTTCGCCTTAGTACCAGATCATGCCTTGCCATGAATCTACTACACCAGGATATAGTGGCCTTAAAATTGTTGCTGTGATCGGGGTTAGATTTGGCCCACTGAAGTGCAAACAAGCGTATTTTATTTCGTGTCACCACATAACCGTTTTGGCGATGCTCAGCCACCATATCTGCTACATGTTTTTCAAGTTCTGGCCAGTGTGCGATGCCTCTTCTTAATGCACACTTACCCCTTGGCATACTCTTTAATGCTTTTTCATTTGATTTCCAGTCCCGAACCATCTTTTCTGTTACTCCATATTGTCTTGCAGCAGCACAATTATTATGTTCCCTGGCAAAGTTTACAACTTTAAGTTTAAAACTTGCCTCATATTTCTTTCTTTTTGGTGCCATGATAGGGTTGATAGGGGTTTGACTGCTGGACAAATATCAACAATACAATGACTGGAATTTATTTTGAGAGCCGGAAGGTGTGGCCTGTTTTGCTTTCTTTTGTTTTGTTTTGTTTTGTTTCGTCTCTCTCTCTCTCTCTCTCTCTCTCTCTCTCTCTCTCTCTCTCTCTCTCTCTCTCTCTCTCTGGGCCTCTCTCTCTCTGTCACTGTCTCGCGCGCTCTGTGGTGATGGCTGTCCCCTTCACGTTCCTCGTCTCCCCGAATGGCATCCAGAGCCATCCGCAGCCGCGCAGAGACTTGCCGCTTTTCCACGCATGCGTGAGGCTATCTTTTGCACGGCGTGGAGAAGCAGCAAATCTCCGCGCGGCTGCGGATGGTTTCCTCCTTCCCCTCTGTCTCTTTCCCCTCAGTGTGTCTGTTACACTCTCATTCTGGGCCTCTCTCTCTCTGTGTCACTGTCTCGCGCGCTCTGTGGTGACGGCTGTCCCCTTCACGTTCCTAGCGCGCGCGAGAGACTTGCACGGAAGGGAAAGAAACGGGGGGGAAGGAGGAAACCATCGCGCGCGCGAGAGAGAGACTTGCACGGAAGGGAAAGAGACGGGGGAAGGAGGAAACCATCGCGCGCGCGAGTGACTTGCACGGAAGGGAAAGAGACAGAGGGGAAGGAGGAAACCATCGCGCACGAGAGAGACTTGCACGGAAGGGAAAGAGACAGGGGGGAAGGAGGAAACCATCGCGCGCGAGAGAGAGACTTGCACGGAAGGGAAAGAGACGGGGGGGAAAGGAGGAAACCATCGCGCGCGAGAGAGAGACTTGCACGGAAGGGAAAGAAACGGGGGGGAAGGAGGAAACCATCGCGCGCGCGAGAGAGAGACTTGCACGGAAGGGAAAGAGACGGGGGAAGGAGGAAACCATCGTGCGCGAGAGAGAGACTTGCACGGAAGGGAAAGAGACGGGGGGGGGGAAGGAGGAAACCATCGCGCGCGAGAGAGAGACTTGCACGGAAGGGAAAGAGACGGGGGAAGGAGGAAACCATCGCGCGCGAGAGAGAGACTTGCACTGAAGGGAAAGAGACGGGGGGAAGGAGGAAACCATCGCGCGCGAGAGAGAGACTTGCACGGAAGGGAAAGAGACGGGGGGGGAAGGAGGAAACCATCGCGCGCGAGAGAGAGACTTGCACGGAAGGGAAAGAGACGGGGGGGGGAAGGAGGAAACCATCGCGCGCGCGAGATAGACTTGCACGGAAGGGAAAGAGACGGGGGGAAGGAGGAAACCATCGCGCGCGAGAGAGAGACTTGCACTGAAGGGAAAGAGACGGGGGGAAGGAGGAAACCATCGCGCGCGAGAGAGAGACTTGCACGGAAGGGAAAGAGACGGGGGGGGGGAAGGAGGAAGACCCCAGGAGAAGATGGATTACCTGCTGAATTTTATAAAGATTTCAAGGAACTAATAGTACCAAAACTACAAAAATTATTCAATGGAATTTTACATGGTGGAGAAGTCCCGATGTCATGGAATAAGACAGTAATATCTATAATTCCTAAACCGGATAAAGATCTTGAGAGGATCGAGTCCTATCGACCCATTTCTTTAATCAACCAAGATGCTAAAATATTTACAGCTATTATAAGTAATAGATTAAATAGTTTTATAGATAAATATATAAGTTATAACCAAGTAGGGTTTGTTAAAGGTAGATATATGAGTGATATAATTAGAAGAGTATTGAATATTATAGATGTAGCAGAGAATAATGGAGATGGATTAGGTATAATATCGTTAGATATTTTTAAAGCTTTTGATTCTGTACAATGGGATACTATAAAAGTAATTATCGAGGCATTAGGCTTTGGTAATAAATTTATACATGTTATTTCAAAACTGTATCAAAAAAGCAGTGCAAAGATAAAGGTGAATGGAATAATGACGGAAGAGATTAAATTGGAAGCAGGCACGAGACAAGGATGTCCCTTGTCCCCAACATTATTTTTGTTAGTTATGGAAATTTTGATTAAATTGATAGAAGCAGATGAAGAGTTGGAAGGTTATAAGGGATATAAGATAAATTTGTATGCGGATGACACTTTGATTATTTTGAAAGATATAGAGAGAGATTTAAAGAGGATAAACAAACATTTGATAGAATTTGAAGAAATGACAGGTTTAAAGGTAAATTGGTCAAAATCTGAATTACTAATGAATAAAGATGGTAAGGAGTGGGAGAGTATGCAAGAACAATTTGGGATAAGAGCTAAGAATACATTGAAATACTTGGGGATAACACTTTCACTTAAAGTTAGAGATTTAAAAAAAATTAATTATGAGGTGATGCTGAAGGAAGTAGAGAAAAAGATAGATAAATATAAAGAGATAAAGTTGTCTTGGTTTGGTAGAATTGCAATGTGTAAAATGATGTTATTACCAAAGTTTAACTTTTTATTTGAGATGCTACCATTAAATTTGACAGAGAAAGATATAGAAGAATATCAGAAGAAATTAGATAAATTTTGTAATGGTGGGAAAAGACCAAGATTAATGAAGAAATTGTGGTATCAAAATCAAAAAGAGGGTGGATTGGGAATTCCCAATCTACTTAATTATTATCGGGCATATAATATTAGAACTGTGATAAAAATACTTAAAGGTGGAGATGGTCATTGGGGAGATCTGGAGTTAAAAGATATTAAGAGATTTGGGTCTATATGGTTTTTAGATAAAGCAAAAATAAAAAAGACAATTAATAGTTATTGGTTAAAAGGGTTGAGTAAAACTTGGAATAAATTTGTTAAGAAATTGATTCCGGATATAACGTTTTTGGGAAAGACAACTGAAAGTTGGCCGATTAAAACCAATATAAGTCGGAACAAAGTAATTGAAGATGAAAATATAGGAAATATAGTAGATTGGTTAAGAGCCTTAGGAACTGAAAGTAGGAAGAAAAAAGTAATTCAAAAATTGGAGTTAAATTGGTTTGAAAAAATACAGGTAGAAAAATGGAATATGAAAGTAAGGGGAATATGTAATATAGATAGAAGTAAAACTAAGTTTGAAAGTTTAGTATCTCAAATTATTAAAGATGAAACTGGGTTAAAAGGACTCGTCAGTAAGATATATAGGATTATAAACTTTGATAGAAATCCACAAATGGTAATGAAAAAGAATTGGGAGGAAGATCTAAAGATTAAAATATTGGATTTGGATTGGAATGAGAATTGGAAGAGTCGGATTATGAGGACTTTATCTATAAGGATTAAAGAACATAATTTTAAGGTTGTTTGGAAATGGTACTGGACCCCACTAAGATTATCACTGATAGATAAAAAAATGAATGATAAATGTTGGAGATGTAATACGGAATTGGGAACTTATGAGCATATGTGGTATAAATGTGTGAAAATTAAAAAGTTTTGGCAGCAATTAGAAGGAACAATGTGTGAAATGATGAAAAGAATAATAATATTGAGACCAGAAACTATATTGTTATTGATAATTAATGAACCAGAGTTGACAAAACATGAGAAAGAACTGATTAGAATTATGATTATAATGGGTAGAATTGTAATAGCAAGATATTGGAAAATAGAGGTAAATATTAAAATAGACGAATGGTATTGTGAAATGTGGAAATTAGCCTTAAATGATAAAATGACGTGTGATATTAAATTTAGAGAGGGGGTTTATAAAAATGATATTTTTTGGAAGACTTGGAAGCCATTTGTGGACTATGCACTTGGAACTTTGGACGTCTCGACGCCTGTACCGAGGGAACGTGGATTTTGGAGATCCTAAAGATAATAGACGACACTTGAAACCAACTCTTCCTTTTGTTTTGTACAGCACTGGGTGATATATTGCAATAAAATCTTTAAAAAAAAAAAAAAAAAAAAAAAAAAAGGAAAAAAAAAATAGATAATCAACTTCCTCCAGGTGTCGAGGAAACTGTTGGGCCACCACACTCTCGACAACCTTCGCTAAAAAGGGAAGGTTGGAGACTGGACGATAGTTTTCTAATAATGCTGGGTCTAGGGATGGCTTCTTGAGGAGGGGCCTCACTACCGCCTCTTTCAAGATGGTAGGCAAGGACCCCTCACTCAAAGATGCGTTCACAATGCCCTGGAGCCAGCCTCGTGTCACCTTCCAGGATGCCAGTACAAGCCAGGAAGGACACAGGTCCACTAAATATGTGGTAGCCCTAAGTTTCCTCAACCACCTGTCCATATCCTGGTAGCATGGTATTCAGCCAGTTCATACCAGTTAGGGAGAACTGGTAGGGTAAATTTGACCTGGTTAGCTGAACCGATAGCAACCTCTGGCTGGCCTGCTCCTGCCTGGTCACATCGCCACTTGTTCACCTGGGCAAGTCCTGGGCAAGTCCCTCCAGCGCAGGCAATGGGATGTGCTTGTGCAGCCGGCGCAAAGAACAGGGTGGCGACGGCAGCGGCTTTTTGGTGCATTTGAGACCTCGGGTAGTTTTTGGTGGTCTCCAGCTAACTACTGCTGCCAGGAAGCAGCTGGAAAGAAGCAGCGGCTGGGAGGCTTCTTGCAGTTGCACCAAAAAAGAAAGCTTGGTTTCCGGAGTACAACCAGCTGCTGTAGGATGAAGGTAAGCCCAAAGAAAGAGGCAATCATGGGGGAGGAAATGGGGCTAGGGCCAGGGCCTCTGGAGGAATGGAAACAGGACTAGCAAAGGGAGAGCGGGCGGTATGCAGGAGGAGGCCGTTGATAGATTAGGCCAGGCCTGGGCAGAAATAGGTAGAAATTCAATTTTTTTCCTACAAGGTTCTGTGGGCATGACTTGGTGGGGGGGTGTCATGGGACATGGGCATGGCTGTGAGTGATGTCGAGTTGGCCACATCTACCAAGTCACATGACCCCCCTAGAGTACATTAGGGTCTGTGAGGGTAGATTAACAGAGAGAAAGTGTCTTGGTAGTAGATGTCATCATGACCCATAGAGAGGCGGCCGCTGGTAGCGGGCATGGTGCTCTTGATGCCGTGGACGAATCAAGTCACACGGGGCGCAGCATAGGTGTGCCTATAGGTGTGCCTATTCCCACCAAGCTCTTGGCTCCAGTCTCCTTCTTTTGGGCATCGCAACATCTGGTGACCCCGACATGTTCTCTCTCATGATCTCTCCCAATGTGTCTTCATGATCTCTATCTAAGACGTGATTTCTACTTCGCCTCCACTTTTTCTCCTTATCTCCTATGCTTACCGGCCGAATGAGCCACAAGGTGCACCTCAACAGATTTCGCAGGCGAAAACTGTTCCCTTTTCCGTAAGTATGGGGGCAGGATTAACAACTCCGCAGAACGTTCATGCAGAAGAGTTGTATAGATTGCTTAGAAATTCATTCTTTAAAACCACAGAATATATTGTGAGGATATAGAATCCCTTATAGGAGAAATTGGGCGGCAATGTCCATGGTACCCTGATCAAGGATCTTTGGCATTGGGAGATTGGATTTGCATAGGTCAGTGCCTCCATGAGGAGCATCTTCTCCTATGGAAGACAATTAAGGATGCAATTGAAGTTACAGAGACTCATAAACTCAAGAATCCAACAACATTCCTTACTTTGCTTCCTGAGAAAGGATTTTCTCTCCCTCCATCATCTATTCAGTTGACTCTACCGGCAGCAGCTATTACGCTAAAGTCAGCGGAGCTTAGCTCCCAGACTGCTAATTTACAGGTTACTTCTCATCAGGAGTCCGTTAATGCAGTCAGAGCAAGCCTTCAGGAAAAGCAGCAAAAAGAAACTTTCACTGGAATGGAATTTGCAGAGGGTTTTCAAGCTTTTCCAGTAACACAAATAGTTAATCCACAAAGGCAAACTTTACATCGTGAACCCAAATTTGGCTCTGAAGTTTTGGCAGGACATCAATTAACCACAGAACCTCCACCTGCTTACAATCAAGTAAAAATTCTTTCTCCAACATTGTTTTCAATGGGGTTTCCCATTGAAATAAACAAAAGTTAATTTCTTTGTTTCTGCACAGTCAGAGGAACAATTAGCAAAAGAGGAGGGTGATCAGGATGTGTTTTCTATCTGTTCGCCTAAAGTGATTCCTTGTCTCACATCCCTCCCCCCACCTCCTCCTCTGAAAGAGTATGTGTTTGTTTCTAGCAGACCTCAGCAAGTCAGGGAAAAGGCAAAAGAGTTTTATCCTGACTTTGTTAACAATATGCAGGATGCTTTAAAACAGCAGATAGACCATTCTGAAGCTCAGATGAAATTGTTGAGGAAATTAGCAAAAGAAAATGCTGCTTCTGAGTATCCAAGGGTAATTATGGGTCTTGGGAACGATCCTAATTTGGTAAATATATTTAAAGCATGTCAAGATAGAGAAACAACTTCTTTAGAATTTCAAAATCCAAAGAGACTTATCTCTGTAGCGTACAGGAGTCTTTGCTATGCAGATTCAAAATTAAAAGCAAAAAATCCAAAGTTATTTCGATGGCTAATCCTGAAGAAGGATCCTTCAGTCCTTTGTGTGAGATTTAGGTTGCAGACTTGACTTTTTTGTAAATGTTATCCATTGACTTCAGTGAATCATTACATGGTTGATGTTTATTGGAACCCCAAAGGACAACACTTAATTGGGTTTCAGAAATGCAAAATGATTTCTTGCTCAGGAAAATACACTGTATATAACTTTTTCTTCCTCTACTTTTTTCTTTGTTTAAAAGTCCACAAAAGTATTTGCTAATTAATTTACAGCAGCTGCATGGGACCCTTACATGGGTTCATCTAAATTTTTCTTGCCTGCAAATTTATTTGATTTAGTGACCAAAGGAAAAGAGTCTGATGATTTCATTGAGATGTTTTTCTTTCTTTTTTTAAAGCCTTTGTCACAGATGACAAGATTAACTAGATTTTCAGCATTCCATTTGTAATTTATCAGCTACCTCTTTTGTTGGGTTTTAGGAAGACAAAAGACTATGTTTTAAAATGTGTTGCTTTTTAGCCTATTAGCTGATTCAGCTGAATCGTGGCTTTGGAACAGAGAAATCAGATTGATTTGCTTAATATTATTTTTTTCTTTTCCAAAATCTAATTTTCAATGTTATTTTCAGCATAATTTTTCTCTTTAGTTTGCTTTAACTGACTACATGGATTGTATTTCATATCATTTGCCTAACAATCTTGGTTTGTGTGCTTAATGACTTCCTTTCATGCTTCTTAGTTTTTCAATCAATATCAATCAATCAATAATTTAATTTATAGACCGCTCCTCTCCCCGTAGGGACTCGGAGCGGTGCACAGGGAAAACTAAAACCACAATACAATAAATATACAAATATAATTAAGAACAAATTAAATCTGGGCCTGTGCTAAAATCCCCTTAACATGCTAAAATACCCAATTAAAACAGCTAAACCCTATAGAGAGAGGCTACCCAAGGCCGGCCAAACGGAAAAGATGAGTTTTTAATTTCAGACGGAAGGAGCGGAAGTCCGTGGTTGTTCTGATGTCGGGGGGAAGGTCGTTCCAGAGGGCTGGGCCCGCCACAGAGAGAGCCCTTCCCCTGGGCGTCGCCCGCTGACAAAGTCTAGTGGACGGCACCCGGAGAAGTCCCTCTCTGTGGGAGCGAATCGGCCGTGAGGATGTATGAGGCAGGATCCGATCCCGCAGATAGCTAGGTCCCGAGCCATGGAGCGCTTTAAAAATGATGACTAATACCTTGAAGCGCACCCGGAAGACGACAGGCAGCCAGTGCAGCTCGCGCAGAAGTGGAGTTATGTGGGCAAATCTGGAGGTACCCAAGATTGCCCGCGCGGCTGCATTCTGAACCATCTGAAGTCTCCGGGTGCACCTCAAGGGAAGCCCCATGTAGAGAGAGTTACAATAGTCCAGTCGCGATGTCACGAGAGCATGAGTGACTGTGCGAAGGGCGTCCCGATCCAATAGGGGGCGCAACTGGCGAACCAGGCGAACCTGGTAAAACGCCCTCCTGGCCACGGCTGTCACTTGATCTTCCATGGACAGCCGGGCATCCAGGAGGACACCCAAGTTGCGCGCCCCATCCATAGGGGCAAGATGTTCGCCCCCTATGGCCAGCGATGGAGTCAGCTGGTTGAATCGGGCAGCCGGAAACCACAGCCACTCGGTCTTGGTCGGGTTGAGCCTGAGTCCGTTACTTCCCATCCAGATCCGTACGGCTTCCAGGCACTGGCACATCACTGCTACGGCATCGTTGGGGTGGTTTGGGGTAGAAATGTACAGCTGTGTATCATCAGCGTACAGGTGGTACTCTACCCCAAAACCACGGATGATCTCACCCAGCGGCTTCATATATGTGTTGACAGGAGAGGCGAGAGGACCGACCCCTGAGGCACCCCACATGTGAGGGGTCTCGAGGTCGACCTCTGCTCTCCTGTCAACACAAATTGCGATCGGCCAGAGAGGTAGGAGGAGAACCACCGCAAAACGGTGCCTCCCACCCCCAACCCCCCCAGCCGATGCAATAGGATACCATGGTCGATGGTATCAAAAGCCGCCGAGAGGTCTAATAGGACCAGGATGGAGGAACAACCCCCATCTCTGGCCCTCCAGAGATCATCAACCAACGCGACCAATGCCATCTCAGTGCTATGCCCGGGCTGGAAGCCGGACTGGCGCGGGTCTAGATAATCAACTTCCTCCAGGTGACGGGGAAACTGTTGTGCCACCACACTCTCAACAACCTTCGCCAAAAAGGTTCTTAGTTTTTGCTAAAATTTTTCTGTTTTCAGGTGAAGAGCAAACAAGAGGAGTAATTGCTTACAAGGACTGTCATGTTAATACCTGGAAAGTTTCCTACCTTGCAATACCGTTGTTCCTGTAATGTTCAGAATTGTTTGCTGACATTTTAACTTTTTAAATCTTTCTCAATGGCTTTTAACAAAACTTTTGACTCTCATTACATGTGTTAACTTATTTTTAATTTTCTAGGTGCTTATGGATTCTACTCTTATGGCTTTGTTTAAAGTTTGCAGTAACTATTACCAGACTGAAAGCATTTCTTATATACATAGCCTAAGGCTTCAGTGATTAATCAGAGACAAAGATTCGTTATCAGCATGATCTTTTGTTCCAACTCCTGTCTCTGTCTTTGTGTAGAGGGTGGCTACCACCCCTTTCTTTGCCAAGTTGTTTTTTGGCAAAATGATTTAAAAGAGTTTCTTCTACTGGCTTCCTACATGTGCCAGGCTTTGAACCATGAATACAAGCTGGACACAGCAGGGAAATAATATTTCCAATATTGATTCACATTGATTCATATACTCATTCATCAGTTAACCTTTTCTTAAAGCAACAGGTATGCAGATCAGATGCTGCGGTTCATGTTTATGGATTATTTTAAAATTCATTTTTAAATCATTATTAATTTTTAATCTGAATGCCAGAGGGCTAGCACAAACGTGCCATATTCCAACCAACCTGGCCAAGGCAATTGTTTCATTTTGTGCCCAGTGTTCTGTGGCATTTCCCTCTGGGGACACAGAAGTTAATCCTCATTATTTGACCTCTAATCAACTATGGCAAATGGATTTCACCTATGTCCCTCTCTGATTTTTTAGAAGTATATTCATTTTTCTATTTTTACCTATTTAAAAGTATTTTTGGCTACACCTTGACAAAGGTAAATAGCTCAGCATGTCATTTTTTTTACTTTTTTCAGCCATTACTGCCTTGAGCACATCTTTTTCTTTACAGACTGGTAATGGCCTAGCCTATTTTCATTGGCTTTTTGTAATTTTGTATGAATTGGAACATTGTTTTACTTTTTGAGCTTTTTTACAATTCCTCAGGTCAAGTCATTGTGGAACATGCTACTTGATCCTTTAAGGACTGTCTTCACAAATAAATGAAAAAGGAGGGACTCCTCCCAGCCTACCTAGCAAACAGGAATGGCTTAATAAAGTGTTATTTACACTTAACCATCTAAATATCATTTAAATATTTCTTTAAAAATTTATCAACTGCGGTTGATAGACACTTTGAACATCATGAGGCCTCCAGATCAAACAAAACAGCCCCAACGAAGACTCAACCGACTTGGGAGCAAGTTAAAAAGTTATCCACTTAGTCAATGAAGCTATTGGGAGAACAAAAGAAGCCAAAAACTCTGGAGAATTTACTGATGGCAGCTTTTGCATGTTTACATGCAAATTGTCTCTTCTTTTTGTGTGTCTGTCCTTTTGTTGTCTGCCCTGGGGTGGGAGGTTATGAATTACAACATGGTGTAGGGATACAGGAACTAGGGGCTTGGGACAAGACCATTATCATAACCGAACATATGTCACGCCCGCTTAATAAAACATAACCTTACTGAAGTTATTGAGACAAATGACCTCAACATAAGATCATATAGTAGATATCTATGTACATATCATTTGTATGGATGTAGTGAGATATCATTTACACTCAATGGCATCTGTGCTGATTCCTGTTCACTCTTTGATTCTCATTGTGGTGCTGCTCCTGTTTGTCTTTTAATGTGTCTTATTGTTAGACAATTGAATGGAACGGGCAATCATACCATGCCCTTCGGACAAAGCAATTTGTGGCTTCTATGTGGATGGAGAGCCTATCAACAAGCACCCGCCTGGTGGTCTGGACGATGCACTCTGGAATTCATTGCACCATCTACTTTCATTGGAAAGACTTTAATGCCTGGACGATTGAGGAACAAACGAGGCATGGACTCTTCATCTAATCCACTGACTGACAGCGTTCTAATGCAAGTTGCCCGAGGGATGATACCACCACTAGGTGTTGCTATGAACTATAGAGACTTACGGTTGCTTTCTAATTGGACTACCGCTATGTTCAATGAGACTATAACAGCTTTGAATGTGGTAAATCAGGAACTGAGTAACATTAGAGAAGTTGTTTTACAGAACAGATATGCTTTAGATATTATGCTGGCAGCTAAAGGGGGAGTTTGTGCTTTGGTGCATAGCCATTGTTGCATGTACAGCACAGATTATAAAACAAATATTTCTGCAACCATTGAACACATGAAACAGATGGTTGCTAGCAATCCCCTTAACTCTGGTATTCCTCAAACACCCTAGGAGTGGTTATGGTCCTGGCTTCCTGATTTTGGCTGGGTTAAGCAAATTATCCAAATCATAATACTTGGTTTTATTTTGGTAACTGGGAGCAGTTGCTGTGTGCAGTGTATCCCCAACCTCTTCGCCATGTGTAGAACTGCACGGCCAACTAGACCCGAGGTTCTTTACGCCTATAAACTTATAAACAAAATAAAAAAGGAGGAATAGAATAATAGAATAGAATAGAATAGGAGGAGATGTGGTGGAAATTTACTGACAGACCCCATATTGAACTCCTTGGGTCACACGTACACAACAGGAAACAGACTCAGTAACCAAGATGTAAATACCAAAGGAGACAGACCCCAATACACGTAAACAATGGCTCTGCACTGGAGGCTGCTCTACCTGGCACGTACACAAGGGCAGCAGGAAGAAGATCAGAAACCAAGTCCTTTGAACCTCCATTAATCCTATCTGGATGGGTTTCTTTGTCTCTGCTGCACGAGGTGATAAATAAAAGCAAGCCCCTGCTTTCGGGCAGGTGTGCCTATTCCCACCAAGCTCTTGGCTCCAGTCTCCTTCTTTCGGGCATCGCAACATCAAGCATAACCTGAATGTAGAATCCCGCTTCGGGGCTCGCCATACGAAGGGAAAGTAAAGCCTAGATTGCTGAACTAATGTGTCTCCTGTGCATTTTTTTGCTTTCTCCCTGGTCCGGGCCTGGACATTTTGACAAAGAAGGCCCAATGTGTTGCCAAATTTTAATAGGCAGCTTTGGTAAAAAGTTACGCTATCTTCTTTCTTTAACTGAGATCCAAATTATTTTATTTATCTATTTCTACATTGCTTGCTCCTAGTAACTTCCCACACCTACAGTTTCCATTTAAAAACAATGCAACTGATAATTGTCTGAATGGCATCATAAAGAGGAGTTTCCCTAAAAACGTTCCTTATACTTTACCTTGGTAATAGAAATAATAGAAATGATGAGGAAATGTGAAAATTACAAATAGAAAGCACCAAAATCCACAATTGTCTAACATATTCATCAGGATAAATAACTCAAAAAAGAGTGCAAGCTTTATATGAACCATACTAGGGAGCAGTTAGTAGTTATGCATTGGCTTAGCTAGATTTTCTTTTTTACTTGTTCTGTGAAACCCTGAGCCTGTCAGCCTGGGGGCTAATGATTTTTGGGGCTTCAGGGTTGTTAAAAGCCATTTTTACTTTGATCCTGGATATATATTTATCCATCCATCCATACCTATCACACAATTTCTTTTTAGGTAAGCAACTTCGTGCTTTTAGAGAGAGTAGAAAGAAAGAAAAAACAAGAAAATTGGATATAGGAGATAAGAAAAGTAAAAGTAAACATTTTTATAACATTATTCAGTATATCACTCCATACATCCCTATTATTGGAAACCGTCTCTGCATCCATTACATGCATGCACTGATTGTTTTTTGTTCCTTAAATTGCTCACCTTTTTTTTATTTATTAAATTTATATATACCGCCCATCTTGCTGTTTGCAGCAACTCTAGACTTTTTTCTTTCTTTTGTGGATCTCATAACTTTTACTTCAACAATGACTTATTCAGTCTTTCTCTTTCTCTCAACCTCTTCATATATATTTGTTTTGTAATTCAATACTCATTTATTCCCTACAACCAATTCACCTTAGCATACTATTTTGATGCTACTCATTAATGTGTTTGTATTCTGTCCACATTCATTCATCACCATTGCGACTTGTCTTTTCTTACACAACATCATGTAGGGTATATTTATATTTTTCTTGACCTAGCTGACTCTCCAGGACTCTCCTGCCACAGGCTTCAAACATGCCCCAATTCTTAACGCACTCTTTTCATGTGTAACAAAAAAGACAAATGAAGATGTTGCTTAGGACACAAGTACAGAGTCTTACTGTCATCTTGTTAAACAGAGATCATACTGAAGCTTTGACTGTATCACTAACTAAAAATTCATACAGCCCTTCTTGCGCTCATTCCCTGTATAATTTGCCTACTCCTTTTCCCACAAAATTTATTTCTTGTAAACCTCTTTCTTTGACTGCAAGTCATTGTTTTCTAATATGGATAGACTGCAAATTCAACATTAAGGACTATGAATGTGTATCATCCTAGTCAGGGGTGGGTTCCGGTTTCTGCTGACGGTTCAGTCAGGGATGTGCTGCGGGTGCAAGCCACTTACTTGGCTGAACTGGTCCGAACCGGTAGCACCCACCTCTGATCCTAGTGGATCTGTCCCATGTATTATGTTCTGATAAAATAAGAAAGCCTTGAGTTAACTTGATTCTGTTGACTTGATTCATGCATTATTACAATGTTACTTTTCCAAAATGGCAGTTTCCCATCTCCCCAGTCTAATCAATAACCCTGTAATTTCCAGTTGATTTCTTATCTCCACTCTGTGATTTCTTATCTCCACTCTGTGATGTGATGTGTCTGTGTATGCTTGTATCCAAAATCTGGCTTGCTTGAAAAAATAAAGTGATCAGTCCTCAAGTACTATTACATGCACAATTATTGGAAGTTTCACTTAACAGTAAGTGTGCCAACCTTGTCAAAAATCCTCTGATGGAATGGAATATTTCAGAAGAACAGTACTTAATTTATCAAAGCGCCAAGAAACATTTGAGAGCTCAAATAGAATCCCAAAGCTATTACCTTACTGAACATATTCCACTTTTTTTTTTTAATTATGAATTTTACATTCATCCTGGAATTCCCATCAGAGGTTATAACATCAGATGAACAGATTGTAGTGCACAGATATCATTAAGAAGTAGCTAATAAGCTATTGCATCCTGACATTTGGTTAATTCACTCCACAGTTTTGAGACTGGTGAAAATTAACAGTTGTGTGCTACTTGAAATTGCTAATTGGTGAAATATATTGGGAGTAAGAGCGCTGGATTGAATCTAGTGTTAAACCATGACTTAACACTGCACCAAGAAGCCCAGCTTCCCGCCATGGTAAATGTGGGAGAGCTGCTGCAAGGAAAATTTCATGTTCATTTCTGAGTAACCACAGCTCATTATGTCATCTAAAATTATACAAAGTGTGGCTGGATTGAACAGCAGATACTGAAAACCTGTTATATTTATAGTTCATGAACCTGGATTGGTTTCACTAATAAGACATAAGCTTCAGGTTTGTTTAGCATTCAATTGAAAAATAGCTGTTAATCTAAATGATATCTTTTCTTCAGGTTTGTTTAGCAGTCAATTGAAAAATCACTGTTAATCTAAATGATGTCTTTTCCTCCTTGAGATTATCCAAGGAGGAATTGGGAGGAAAAGTGTATATAAATTTAGATTAAGTATCATAATGCTGAAATTACAACCATCCATTCATTCAACATCCATCCAAGAACAAAGGCTTTATGTGATTGGCACTAGAAATAAAAATGCACACATAAATCTAAGAAAAGTTATTCAGATAAAAGCAAGAAAGATGGATAATTTACTACCCTGTTGTTTTCCTTATATGTGACATTATGCATTCTTAATCCTAACATATTCATCTGGAAGAAAATTATAGTGCTAGCTCAATGTTTATTGAGATTCTCAGTCATCCAGGTCATGGTTGTCTCAAACCATGCTTTTTCAGAAGGCCACTGGATTTTCTTTGTTTTTTTTCTGAAGATGCTTTGCTTTTCATCCAAGAAGCTTCTTCAGTTCTATTCAACTTCTGCCAGCACTCTCCATATAGCATTCTAACAAAATTATGTTTTATTCATCTAAAGGTAATGTCTAATAAATGCCATGTGTATTTATATCTTGGGCCAGGGACTGTACCATAAAGAAGAGAAATAATCTAAATTTACATACGCTGAGGGCTTTAAGTATCAATCATACAGAAAAGAAACAACATTCAACGAAATTGTAATGCTTCTACTGCATTTAACATTAAATGAAACTGTAATTTGTATATTATGTACTTCTCCCATATACACTTGCAAAGAGATGTTAATAAAGTATAATTTACTATGTCCTTTATCACAGACTTGGGGCCAGTACTGGCAGGGTTTATTATGTATATGAGTGTGTAAATGCTTGTGTATAATGGGCATCTCTGAATGGATCTGAATATAATTGTCAATAAAGTCAAAACAATTTCTTGCATGTTGGGGTATATCATAAATGTTTGGTCCTCTGCTCTGAACACTAGTTCAGAAGGTTATTTTAACTGCATAGTCTGCAGACACTCAAGTACCTCATGTTTTCAAGTTCTTTGCAATGAGAAGATTACTAAGATTCCCACTTGAATTCTACTTTAATTGAAGGCAATTACACGGTGAGGCATTCAAACAGAATTAGGAGCCACTCAAAGCTTCTGAGAGTTGTGTTGTTCAAAGTAATGTATGAATTGGCATGCCTGTCTGATCTGTAGTGCCACTGCTGCTGCTATGTATTTTTTGTGGATGTTGTTGTGGGTCAACTGATTCCAACTGATGCTGCCTATTATGGCTGAGCCCAGCTCACATTGACTTTTGGCAACTGACTGTAAATTTTCATTCAGCTGCAACTGAGTGCAAAAAGTCCTTCCAAGCTTAGATCATGGGATTACTTTTTACATGTTTTGTTGTACTTTTTGCCCATGTATTTAAGGCTGATAACAGGACAGTAATTTTTCAATATAATACCTTCCTTCATAATTAACTTGGTAATAAAAATATCATATGGGAAAAAATGATTTTTTTGAGGGAGAGAATTCAAAAAGCTGGAAGACCACAACCAAACATCTCCCCCCAACCCCCACCCACAGTAGCCATTTGCCAAATTTCTGATGGTAGGAAAATGTTGATGGACAGCTACTAGAAGTCATTTGTTAAAGCACAGCATGCCTGTCCTAGTTATATGAATGAACCCTAAACTTTTGCTGTCCATCATTCAACTCACTGCAACTTACAAGAAATGCCAAGGTAACAGATGCTCAAATGTGTAATTAACATAGCCTTCATTTGGGACATGACTGGCAAACAGATTAATAGAGAGGGGCTGCAGGCATGACTTCTGCAAGCTTTAATTTCACTGCCCTTTTTTTCTTCATCTCTTCCTTTCTTATATGCTGTAATAATAATCCTAGCTAATTACAGCACTTGAGAGACCCAAGATCTCCATTGATCACACGTTGCAGAGTGACTGCAATTTGTTTTCAGAAAGACACACTTGACTTCAGAAGGAGGAAGGATAGTGGTCCAGGATCTGGCCTCACCGCAATTCATTCTACCAATGTAAATATCACACTCTGGTCCTTAATATATTGCTTGTGAGAAATATCCAATATATTAATATGAAACACTTGAAGATTTCCTGGAACACAATTTGGGAAGATTGGTGCTAAAGTGTAGATTGAGAAATCAAATAAATATCTCAGAAGAAGGCAATGGTACCAAGCCAAGGAAATACCTCTAGGAATCAAGGTCATCTTGAAGGTGGTTTGACTTTATAGAGTTTTTAATATATGCAAATAGTCTTGAATTGTGGATATTTTCTACATCAGTGCTCATTCACTACACGAAAACTTCTTCCCCCCCATCCCTTGGCATTAGCTGTCATTTTTTTCAAACTCTATTTCAATACTCCCTCCCCCAGTAATATACAATATGAAAATCTTGATAATAGAACCGAGGTTAAATTAACAACAGCCCTAATTACAAATATGCAGTGAATTTAAAAAGTAAACAGATGAAATCTTATGTTCTATTGCAAATCTGTAATAGGTTTCTAGAATTATAGTTTAAATGCCCTATTGGAGATAATAATTTGCAATATATTTTATTTTCCCTTATTGTACCCAAGGGACATTTTTGCATTCCTCATTGATTTGCTCATCTATGTTCAGTCTTGAAATACAGATGCTGATAATATTCATATTATTTGTACTAACAAAAGCTCCAAAGAGAAGAAAGAATCAGTTATTCACAATGAACAATTCAATCCTTCAAATGTAGCAATTAGTTTTAGCTGTGAGCTATTTGGTAGTTTGGAAGAAATGTCCATCTGGGTTCAGTTCCAAGTGGAAAGAAATACACTACACGGACAATGCTTGGAAAGATGGTTTAATGGTGGACAGGATCACATGGTTTGAGGTACTGGGCAAAAAGAGAAGAGATGCTGAGAGTGTCTAGGTCAGGGGTGGGCAAACTTTGCAACTTTAAGTCTGAAGGACTTCAGCTCCTAGACTTCTCCAGCCAGCTTTGCTGGAATCCAGAGAATTCTGGGAGCTGAAGTCCTTCAGACTTAAAGTTGCAAAGTTTGCCCACCCCTGGTCTAGTTGTTATGCCCTATCTGGGCTTTTGAATTTGAGCTTGTATTCTGATTGGTTGACAGACTCCCATGGGGCCATGGGAGTAGCTGTATGTAATACACACCCTTTCCTGAGTATCCACAAGCTGTTGTGGCCTAGAGGTAGAGCTCTTGCCTCGATCCTAGGTAGAAGCACATGTAGGGGTCTCCTGCTTGGGCAGGGGGTTGGACTAGATGACCTGCAAGGTCCCTTCCAACTCTGTTAATCTGTTAAAGCACAATTATACCTAGGATAAACTCACATACACATTGGAAAGCCTAAGGTATCTACCTAGCAGTATGCTGTGGACCCTGAAATCTATGTTGAAGTTTTTCACTGGAATCTATTGAAGCAGAAAGCAGTTCTTAATCCATTCAACATGTCAGCAATGAGCTGAATAAGGAATAATAAATGAAATAATAATAAACAACGATAAAGTTGAACAATTTTTTTCTGGTTTTTTGACTAGAAGGTGTCTTATTCCCAGTGACAAGTGATTCATTTAGGGCTCAGAGGTACATTTAGATTTTATTTTGTATGACTAGACTGCATCAATATAAACATTTTTTCACCATCTCAGGTTCACCTTGCTACAATTGTCCATGCTCTAGAAATATCCATAAAGAAAAAGTGCAAAGAAAATTAAATTGACACAAATAGTAGATTACTGGCTGCAAATAGCATTCATAGCCTGTGAAAACATTGTTCTCATCCAAGAAGCTTCATCAGTTCTAACTGAATTCCCCACCAATCAGTTAGAACTGATGAGGTTTCTTGGATAAGAAGCGAAATGTTTTCAAGAAAAAAAAATCAAGAAAGTCCAATTGTCTTTTGAAAAACACCTTTGGAATACACAAATTTTGTATTCCAAGGATGAAAATATGTTAATGTGCAGCTGTATCATGATTGGTAGATTTGTGCTGATTGGTCCTATTTTGGATTAGGTTGGTAAAAGTTTGGTGATGTAATGTCTGCAACAAAATAACCAAGCTCACAGAGCACCAAGCATTCACAAATGTAGTGCCCCTCTCTTGTGAAATTAAGCAAGTCCCTGGCGAAGAATTTTTTCCTATAGTAGAATCCTAAATTTACAATACTTTCTACAAATATTTTGCTGTAATTGAAATTATTGAGGAGGTCTGAACAACCTTTTATGGGGGTAAGAGTGCTGTCTTGTTGGTTTTAAACAGTATGTTGATGATAGTGCAAAAATGGGCAGCACCCACTTCTTTTGAAAAAAAAAATGGGGAGAGGGAAAACTGAACTAAATATAGTTAATAGGATTATCTATATTTTCTCCTATTGCATAAAACAATTAATTCAGATGCAAATTTTGCAGTTAAGGTGGGGGAGGGGGCTGCAGATTATGTACCAGATCTCTTGAACTTCAGGCACAAGGTCAAAATAGTTTTGTTTCTGCTTGCAGCTAAATGATTAACATTTTATATTAATTGAATCTCTCTTCCATCACTTGATGCTTTAAATACATTTTGGTTCCTGTATTTATGGCCTGATTAGGATACCAGTCTATCATTTATATTTATTTCAGATATTATCTGCTTAGTAAAACACTAATTTTCTTTTCAGAAATGTCAGTGGAAATCTTATCATTTCCTTCAGTGAAAGGTGGATCTGTTTTCTAGCTTCTGAGAATCTGTCAGATTAAATATACCACATCAATTCTCTCATTTGCTGCAATGATGAAATTTTGAAAAGTAGAACCATTTCCTTAGGCGATCTATGAATTTAGAGTGAGTAAACGGAAAATATGGGTCTGAGCTGAAACAACATCATTTTTAAGTAAGGCTTAAAACCACTTATATACCCCTGATTATTTCCAATTGATATTTTATTTTAATGATGATACTGAATTTTCTGCTATGTATATTTATTCCACTATGTCTGGAACCTACAACAAGCAGACTATACTTTAAATATTTGCAACTGTTTTATTCAGTTTTAAGAGACCTGTATATGTATAACAGACCAAAAGGGGTCAATTGGGGTAAAGAGACTGAATTAAAAGAGCAGAAAAATGATTTTTGAGCTATCTGCCCACTGTATACACTGTTGGGAGTGAAAAACTGCAGATACTGAATACCATTTCTCCTTTGAGGCTTTTATTATTATTAAGGTTTGTCACACAGTCAGTCAGATGTTCAGACTGGATTATTGGTATTATTGTTATTTTTACAATTTATTCATGTTGTCAATGGTACTTTATCATTTTTGTCATTTCCCCCCCTTGGAGAATTAGAGAAATTAACATTAATCAGTGTCCCAGTGTTTTTTATATAATGTCTGTACTCCCAGAGGATATACTCAGTTTTCTCAGTTTCCTTCTTAAAATACTACTACACTCCAAAGTGATTTTAATATAGCAGAAAAGTATGCAATATTTCATACTTTTACATAATGTTTAGACACTTCTTTTTAATTATGTTAAAAATGCAACTTGAGATATTATGCATTGACTACACCCATACTATTTCAATTAACCAGCTAATTGAAATAAAAACAACAGACACATTTGCCTCAGCAAAGGTTTTCTTGTTGACAGCATCATTCTTATAGAATTATCTTCCTGGAGAAGTTTTTCTAATGTCAGTCCTGGTGGTCTGTAAGATTCCATAATTTGCAGAATATATTTTTAGCCCAGAAAGTATATTGAGCCTTATCTAGTCTAAGAACTGTACAAGTGATTTGGAAATTCTGAGTCAAATAGCTGGGCAGGCAAGTTGAGCAGTTCATACTCCCACCCATTTTCCTACACTAAATAAAATCACCAGAATCAGCCACATTCCACATAACTAATGAAAAATATAAATTGAAGCTAAGAGGTTTACTAAGCAACTTAATTTGAAAAATGGCATATTTTGTAGGTGTCTGGAAAAACAAAATTCCTAAGAATCTAGGATCTCATGACAAAGTCTAAATGTCCCTAAATGTACCAAATATTTCATCATATTCAAATATGCATATGTGTACAACCTTTCATTTGGAAAAAAAACACACCACATGGAGAATCTGAAGGAAGGAGGAGATAGAAATTGTGAGATTAAAAAAACAGTCCATAATAATCTGTAAGAAGGCTAAAGGGTAAAGTGAGGAGCGAAAGCAAGAAAAAGTTATGTAAACACAACCATCACAATAAAAAAATAAAAAAGAATGTAAAATCTCAGAAGACAAGTTCTATGAAATTGGATTGTAGAGAACAAATTATTAGAGGCAGATAATGCCCTTACAATAGTATCAACACAAAAAAGATCTTAGCCTAATTGATCATCCCTTGAATGTGGCCCATTAACATTACCAGAAGCAAAACTGGCTCCATTATTTTAAGGAATGGAACAGAATGTGCTAGGAAAGCTATTCTAACATCTATACCATATGAAACTGTTTTATGGTTTATTTATCTTGTGTAAGGTATTGAATTTCATACACCTATAGCAGCTCACTAGTAAATAAAGGATTTTAAGTCCCTGCACATCTGTGTACAGGTAGCCCTTGATTTACAATAGTTCATTTAGTAACTGTTCAAAGTTACAATGGCACTGAAAAAAAGTGACTTAGGGCTGTTTTTTAAACTTATGACTGTAGCAGTATCCCCAGGGTCATGTGATCAAAACCTGGGATGCTTGGCAACTGACTCATATTTATGACGGTGGCAGTGCCCTTGTCAAACAATCCCCTTTTGTGACCTTCTGACAAGCAAAGTCAATGGGGATGCCAGATTCACTTAAAAAACCCTATTACTAATTTAACAATCACAGTGAATCACTTAACAATTGTGGTAACAAAGTTGTAAAATGGGGTCAAATTCAATTAACAACTGTCTTGCTTAGCAACAGAAATTTGGCTCAATTGTGCAATTGAGGACTACTAATTGGTAAGTCGTAGACTACCTTTATGTGGAAACTGTCTTAGGACAAGCTCATGTAGTGAATATAAGCAGTTCCCATTGGAAGGTTTAAAACAGCATTCTCATGCACCCATTTTAGGAGAACAAATACCTTCTAAATTGAAAATATGCCACAATTCATATGAAAAGCAGACTGAAACTTGCATTCATCCATGAAAACACGCACACATATATATCCTAATCTTTAGAGACTTTCCTGGTATGCAAAACGTTCAGCAGAAAATCAGTTCCAAATCGCTTTGAATCTGTTTTTTTTAACAAATTTTAAAAAATCAAAGTTGGTTTAAGGATTAAAGAAATAAGACATTTTAACATGATCCATTTTTCCTGAAATATCCATTTAATTACACAATGGATAGAGGTTGCAAATAAAAATAATTGAAAACAATTTATTATCAATTTGGAGGAAAAAAACCCCTATTGGGCAGTTGTGGCAAAACAAAGGTACAAATGAACATAAAAAAGTTTAATGATTGGACCTCTTTGAAGCATTTGGGTTTCCATTACACTTAATTGATTAAGCATTTGTTTTTGTTTCATTCCTGTTGTACCTACCCTTTCCCCCCGAAAATAAGACCTCCCCAGATAATAAGCCCAATCAGGTTTTTGAGGGCATGTGCTATAATAAGCCCTCCCCCAAAAATAAGTCATCCCCAAAAATATTGCAACACAGCGGTGACCACGCTCACCGCTTCCTGAACCTCAAAAATAATAAGACCTTCCCAAAAATAAGGCCAAGCACTTATTTTGGAGGTCAAAAGAATGTAAGACCCTGTCTTATTTTCAGGGAAACACAGTATTTGTTTTTGTCCTCACCACTTTTTGATATAGCTGTAGAAATATCATACACCTTCTGCAAGAAATTTATGATGCTAAGTGTATCCAAGGTCCATTCTCTAATTGACTAATATTCCTTGCTCCCATTCTTACCTTGCCATCATTTCTTTTTGTGGAATATTAAAAAAAATGCTCTACTTGCCGATGTGTATGTAGAAAATGAGGAATATCTAGATGTGGCTGTACAAATTTCAAGAACTATGATGATGTGGAATTCCTGCCAATGGGATGCAGTCTTCTTATTATTCCAGATGCTAAGCCAAAAAGACGACTGATTTTAAATTACCAGCCATTCTCATATCTGAAGACAGCTAAGTTTCTTGCTTAAAAAGAAGTTCCTATTTTTGCTTTAAAATAAATATTAGTGATAAAATTTAGTACTTTTCACAAGACAGTTCAGGGGATTGAAAAGAGTAAGAAAGATATCAGGCACACTGCAAATACAGATGATAGACAATGGCTTTGAGTAAAGATAACCAATGCTGACTAAAGTGTGGGTGAAGAACATTAAGATCTAGATCATAAAGTACTCATTAAGATAGATGATGACCATGTCAATCAGATGCATTGCATGAGACATGGTGTAATGAGACATAGACTATCCTAATATAGTACATATGAGACATATTAGTTGTTGGATTACCACAATATTATTAAATGGCAACCAGGAAGAACAGAATAGAAAGAGAACCAGTGCAGGACACTTTCTACATATTTCAGAGACCACTGACAGCCCTGAAGTTGATGCAAGATAAGGTTATTTTATCAAATGTTTACCAGCTAGATCAAGGCTAGCTTGAAGTTCATCTGGCTGAACCAAAGAAAGAGGAAACGTTGCCATATTTCTAAGTCCTCCTTTCACTCAAGATGAAAGGACAGTGGTTTAGGGATAATGCGAGAAGAGCACATTAGGATATTCACCTTGCATTTTAATTTACATATCTATATATACATGCTTAGAATTGAGTTGACATGAATGTTGTAGATCAGAAAAAATGTTCCGACTTCTATTTTTGAAACACTGTCTTATCTGAAGAAGGGGGTGGTGAACTGGCCGTACTGGTATGCACAGCAATTAGAAGCTGTAAATTGTGGATGGAAACACAACTGCTTTTGCTATGTCTTATCAATAGTTGGAATTAAAAGGGGTGGGCGGGATTGGAATGTTGTTTTGCCCTCTCTCTTTCAACTAAATCTAAAATTCTCAAAGAACCTCTTAAATGGATTTAGAAGATTTACCACTGTAGGCAGGAAGATGATGGCCACAAAACAGGAGATAGATCTGGCATTTCTCTCCTCTAATTACTCCTCTGTGTTACTCCTCTCCTCTGTACTTTACTCCTATTACTTTATAGCTGGCCTGTCAATAAGCATCACTCTTGGATGACTCCTACAAACCAATGCACGGTATTGAGGTCTGGCAATTAGTTGCGCACAAATGTCATGATCTTCTCACAGTCCAAGCTAGTTTAGACAGCAATGGCTCTTGATTCTCTGGATAATGGATTATATACTTCAGTTCATCTCTCATCCCAGTCTGTTGCTTGAAACAGCTGTTAAAGTTGTCTGCCTAATGACAGAGCAAAGACTCTGTTAAATTAATAATATCAGTAATTGGAAGGGATACCTATGAAAAATAGGCTTATTTTTCTATTTTTTTAACTATCGTACAGTTGAACTTCTAGTTTCAATACAGTATTTGTCCTGGCTAAGTTAATGATAATTGTTTACATTAAATGTAGCATGGGACATGTACATTTCCTGTTCCGCAATAAAACAAACATTTACAGAAATACTATTTTATAGTGTTGATTTCATTATACTTACTTACTTGATTGCATTATAAGCTCTGTGAAGCTCTGTGATCAAAATATATCATATACTTTTTGAACACTAAATAAGTATTTTTCCCAAGCTCTTTTTTCAACTTGTTTGAAAGAAGCTACATAATCAAGCATGAATAACTGCTGTTTATTGTTTCCCACAGAAACAAAAAAAAAGCTATGTACTGTAATACTATAATGTCTTAATAATCCTAGGCATTAAGAACAGATCCCAAAGGAACACAACTTATGAAAGGGAGAAACATTATCAATTGCACTTTTGAATGGTAATAAGGGTTTAGAATTATGCCTAATCTATGCCACTGAAAGACGAAATATCAATATCTCCATCCCTCTCAACCTTCTGTAAGTCTCTGACCAAGAACTCAGGCCTTGGGACCAGGGAAATTTTGTGATGGCACCCTTATTGTGTTTAATATCATCCTCTCTTATTTTGTGTGCCTTGTTTATAGTGATTTTTTTTTTAAGTGACTGCTTTTATGTATTTGTTTTCTTTAATTCAATGCTGTACCCTGCCTAGAGTCACTTTCATATGAGATGTGTCGGCTATGCAAATATAATACTCAGGATGAAACATATTTGTCTGCGTATCTACTTAAAAGTCATTCCAATTAGAATCAGTGAGACTTGTTTCATAATAGATGAACATGGAATTGTACTGACAACGTAACAGTTTACCAGTGCCAAGAAAGCTGTGAAATTAGCAGCAACTGTTTTGTGGGGGGAAAAAAAACCACTACTAGGAAAGGTTGTCTCAATTTGTCAGTGTGATAAAATGCTACTTTAATATCAAAGTTCCTTAATTCTCTTAGAATACCTTGTTGGGAAGGGGTTGTACCAGTTTTCAAAGGATATAACTATAACTTACTATACCTATGATTTTTTGTTTGTTAGTTGAGAAAGGCTTAAATTGTGTTATGGAGCAAGGAATGATAATGTCATGTTGTGTTACATGTCATATGGAATATAATGTCCTGCTACTAAGAGAACACCTGTCAAACAATTCGTTAGATTTAAATCTCCCACAAAATAATCAACCTCACTAGGATGACCTGGCTCCACTGAAACATAATTTGCATTCGACCAAAGATAACTGAAAGAGCGGGTCACTGTACTTCGTTTGTACAATTAGCACAGTCTCTCACAATTGAGGGTCATGCAATATAATACTAAGAGCTTGAACTTTCAGAGTTACTGTTATCAACCTACTCTGCATTCCTATATAACCCAATCCATTCCTTTTTGGAACATATTCCCTGCTTTATTTTAGTTTATGAGTACTCTACATTGCTTATAACAGAGCCCAGTCATGCTCAATTTGCATTAAATGATCCTTCAGATGGCTCGTATTTTTCCAATGCACATTCCCCTCTTTCATTTGAATCATCCCTCTGAAAAGAAGCCAGCCACAAGACCATTTCACGATGGCTGGGCATTTGGTGTTTTGCTCATTCCCTCCTTCTCCACGGAGTGGAAAAAAACAACATGCCAAGCTATCACTGATTAGCTTGATGTAAATACGCATTTGCACACATTCATTCTTTGTCATCCCTCATGAGAATTACTCATTTTGGATGAGGAGACAAGTTGAAATGCCTAAGCCCTGATCATAATTGTTATGAAGTGTACTTCATTTCTTTCTTCAGAATCCAGCTCTCCACAAGTAGGGTTAGAATTATAGCTGCAATCAATGTAATTATAGCTGCAAAACACTCTCCTTAGGTTGTTCATAATATAATTGGCTTGCTTATGACGTCGTACAATGTGTGAATCTAGCCACTGTAACTACCATTAAAGCCAGCTACAATTCAGTGTAATGTGTAAATCTAGGAAATCTATCCTGTAGTTCAGTTGCTGAAGATTTATGTTGTACAAGATGCTAGATAGCAGTGAGCCATCACACTGATGTCACTGATATCTATCTGTCTGCAGTGAGCCTACGTTAGATAGGCAATCAAACAATATTCCTCTTTATGAGAAGTCTAGAATTTCGCAAAGGGTAACACATATACGAGACCGCCTCCTGCCCCATACATCCCTTCGTCCGATCCGCTCCCACAGAGAGGGTCTTCTCCGGGTGCCGTCAGCGGGGCAATGCCGGCTGGCGACACCCAGGGGAAGAGCCTTCTCTGTGGCGGGCCCGGCCCTCTGGAATGACCTACCCCCCGACCTTCGCACTATCTCGGACCTCCGCCTCTTCCGCCAACGTCTTAAGACGTATTTATTCCAACAAGCCGGCCTAGGATAGCCCCTACTTCTGACTTTTAAAAATTAATCAATTTGGTATGGTTTTAACATGGGTTTTTAGCACGGGTCTAGTAATTTAATATATTTTAATTGATATTGTATTTTGTGGTTTTAATAATGCCTGTGCGCCGCCCTGGGTCCTAACAAGGAGAAGGGCGGGGTATAAATTTAATAAAATAAAATAAAATAACAGGACCGACAAGCAGAAAGATAGCTAAAATCTTAGGTGAACTGAGATATTTAGTAGGCCTTCTTTGGATTTCTTCTCATCAGCCTGAAGACTTATGCTCTTCCCTTGCACCAGCATGGGTAGCCTAATTGTCCACTAGGAATCCAGAGCAAGATGGCCAGTAAATGTATTCCTTGTATTTGTGTCCTAGGAGGAAAAAAGGTTGAAATAGATGTGATCACATCAGTCACTTCCAATTCGGTAAAAGGGCCCCAGGACTAATTTTAGAACTTCCTAATTACAAGTCCTCTCAGTATGGTGGTTTAAAAAGGCTACAAATCTCAGAAGGTTTAATAACTATGCTGCAAAAAGGAGCTTTTAGCAATCGGCTGCATACAGCAATGTGAAAAGCACTAAATTGAATAGTCTTGTTTCTCTTTTTTAAGGCTTTCATTTAGTTATAATAAACGGAGAGTAAACCTACCTTAGAGCTAAGAAATGGTCCAAAAGCTTTCTAACATTTCAAGGATTCAAATGCAAACCTTTCCCCCTTTTGCCCTTGTAACTTTTTGTTAACACTGAAGGCGGCTGGTTTCTAAGCGACCACTAGTTGTTGAATGAAAAGGTCATATTCTGTTGAACATTTATCTCCCATCCCCTCAGCAGCCAGAAAGCCTGCAATCAACGGTTATGATTCATAATTGCCTCATAGATGTAATTAAAAAGCAACAACAAAAACTATGGAAAAGCAGTTTGATGGGAGCATTAACCTTCTGGATACCTTGTGCTGATAAAAAAATAATAATAATCTGGAAGGAGATACACCAACACTTTTATGGGTAGAGCTTCTTTTGGGGTAGTCCCTAAGTACAGTTGCAAACTCTTCCCTTCAAACAAGCAGAAGTTTTATTCATAATGTGTCCCATTCAAAATTAATTAATGGAAGAAATAAGTTATAATTATACAAGAGCAATGTAATCAACATGTATTGCTGTATCGTATATTTATGTATCATATGTTTACAGGGAAAAACTATACAACTATAAAATCTGAAACCTATAAATTATGCAATCTAACTTTTCTCAAAGAATTCCCAAGAAAGCAACGTGACCAAATACAGCTTGAAGGGATCCTTAGTGCTCTCTGAGCTTGGTTGGTTGTTTTCCTGCAGACGGTTCAGACCCAAACTAGATAACACCATTAGTGTACAATGCACTATTTTGAGTAATGAAACATCTGCAAGAAAACAGCCAAGTTCAGAGAGCACCAAGCATGTAAGACTGAGCTGCAAACATTTTCCTTTATCAATCCAGCTTTGCTAACTGCCCTTCTCAGACTTTGGCCATCATCCCTTCCACCAGTCTCTTTATTAAATACATTTTCAAATCTCTTTTAAATGCATCTAAAGATGCATGAAGCTAGATTATTCCCCCACTTCACCCCCTCCCAAAAGGACTTCTTAAAAAAACATCTGTGCAATGAAAGTTTTAAGGAATACATATATCCACCAATATTCATTTGTGAAAACAGGACCATTATTTTCAAACAAGGAAAGCTGTTTCCTTGACTACTTTATCAAGATGAACATCTTACTTTGTGGAAGAAATCTGTAAAAATAGCAGTCCCTTTCCTGGATAGGAAAGATTAGACTGAAATTGAACCCTGGCAAGTTAAGAGTTGCTGCTGATCCATCAGGCTCCTCATTGCTGCCGCCAGAGTTACTCTGTGAAGTGTGAGCACCACCCATCCGGGAACCAGCTCATGACTTGGGTGTCGTTCTGGACTCACAGTTCCTGCTGGATTAGCAGATGGAAGTCTTGGCCAGACGGCCTACAGCCAATTCCACTTACTGCTCTAGTTGTGGCCTTTCCTGGGGCAGGAGGACTTGGCAAATGTAACTCATGTCCTTACTACCAGCTGTCTAGACTAGATAATGCACTTTACTTGAGGCTGCCATTAAAGTGTATTTAGAAACAGAGGTGGGTTCAAAATGCAGTGAACTGCATCTTTTCAAGGTTTCAACATTGAGAAGCCATTAATGCTGGTTTTGTGAATCCTGCATTGATTACCAATTGGTTTCCAGTTTAAATTGCTGATTTTGATCTACAGTATAAGGCCCTTCATTGTTTGGACACTTGCACGATGGCTTTCTCCAGCTAGCTTCAACACAACCAATTAGATCCAGCAGGAAAACTGCAGTAGATTTCATACTCTGGGAGATTTGGGAGTCAAGGCTAGGAAGAGCAGTTTTTCTGTTTCTTCTCCAAGGAGAAGATATTGCAACCTAGCGCAATATCTTCTCCTTGGAGAGCAGGATAGCTCCCTCTTTGCTGAGTTTCTGCAAATTGAATGCTACTCTGCATTCTGCAAAGAATGAGGGGATTTTCCCCACCCCCATACTTCCCAATTTCATTTCTTATTGCCATTTTTTGCATTCTTGTAGCATTGTTTTCTTTTTTGTGTGGTTTTATGTTGCATTATTTCTAGGTGAGGTGCTGAGAGTTGGGAGCAAACATATCCAACACATCCTCCTCCTATTTTTCCCACCTCACAGAGTTGTCGTTATGGGCAACATAGGAGGAGGAAGGTGTGTTGGATATGTTTGCTACCTTGAATTATTTGCAAATATAATAAAGGCAAAATACAAATAAATAAAACAAAATGTATAAATATATAATTTTAAATCCTATGGGCAATACAAGTCACCGAAACTATACATTTTAAGCTGTGATTCCAATTGGAGTGTAGTGTGTTGCTGTACCAAATTGCTATTGTAGTATTTTATTATTTTAAACTGCACTTAGTGATAGGCACATCTAAAATAAAGCTATTACTTTTAGTATCTAATTATTAAATATAGTTGTCTGATGCCACAATCAAAACCAACCCTCAGACCACTGAGATGGGAAACAAGGGGATTGTAACAGAGTAATTAGGCACACAGTATTGAGTACACATTGAAAGCAATGCACTGGCTCCAGTGGCCACATGCACGCTACTCAAATAGCTTGGGTAGTTTCCATTATGTTCCTGTTTACTCTTTTATAATCCTTTCCTCTTCAATCTCTCCATTCTGGGTGGGAAAATAAACTATTTCTGTAGGCAATCTCTCCTGACTCTGACCTGTTCCTCACTCAAAGAGATTAGTTTTTTGTAATCTCTTCCTCTCCAATAAATGTAAATACAAATATTATTTACTTTCTTGTCAATTGAGCCAATTCTGGGATGAATATTCTAAAAGGAGGGAGTACCTACGAGGCAAACAAAATAGAAGGTGTGAAATTGATTAATCCTGTCAGTTTCAAGCCATCATTTTGCACTTACAAAAGATCTAAGTCGAGAGATCGCTTCCGGCTCCCAGAGGCAACGGACGGGTCTTTGACTCGTCCGCCGCTTGTCTCCCCAGCGGTGCCCTCAGGCGCTTGGGGGCTTTGCGAAAGAGCCCCTTAACCGGACGGACGGCTTGCGGGAGACCCCCACCCCACAGTTGTCGAGGGGATCGCACCCGCCTCGTCCCAGGAGTTGGAGAGCAAAATGCGGGGGGGAAGTCCCCTTTGCCAATGGAGCGCCGGAACAACAGACAATGAAGAAGCAGGCTGAAATCCGGGGCTGTAGGAAGCACCGAGGCTTTGCGGTCGGCTGTTTGGTTTGTGAGTTGATTCTGAGATTTTGATGCATTCAGTTCTTTTAAGGAAAGAAGAATGGAGGGGGGAGTTGGGAAAAAAACCCCTCGGAGATCAAGCGGCATCTTAAAACACCCCCGGGGCTCAGAGAGAGAGAGAAAGTAACATCCGATTCTGAATAACTGAGACTGGAAGCTTACTAAATGTGGATTAGCCGTTGTTACTTTGTATCTGAGTTTTGTAGCAACAGAAATGACTTTCACTAGTTCCCCTGACCACCAAAGGCGGGGAAACATGGTGCTTCTTTGTTTTTGTTCCCGATGAGAACTTTCTCTTTTCAACATGTAGACAGTCCTTCATTGTTACAAGCTTGGAAAATTTATTGAAAAATCAACGCAAGTGACTTTTGGGGTTTCTCCCAACGTGTGCCTTCTTTTATATGAGAATTGATTACAAGAAACTATTTCTCTCTGGAATTTAAGTGCTGTTTTTAACTTTGGACATTGACTTTTCCTTTTCTTTGACCTCACGAGCTCCTCGCCCTGCGGACGCCATATTAGTGTCAAGAACTTAAAGCCCTCATTACTGTTTCAAAAAGAAGCCTCCATAACAGGAGGGGAAAAAATTATGGAAACGCTACAATCAATAGAGGAAATTCTCCAAAGCATAATGGAAGAAATAACAGAGATTCGGAAGGACAGGTTAAGATCAAAACTTGAGCTTTTGGAGACACAAAAGACACTAATGGGAAATAAATAAAAAATGGAAGAGGAGAAGGGGGGGTAGCGGTGATGGGGGAAAAGATAAAGGAGTCACAAAAAGAATCAACAGATTTTGATGGTTGTATGTTTAGAATTGACTTGAAAGAATGCCTTACAACGCAGCATATGCCAGAACAAATGATGTATCCAGAGAGACATATATTAAATTTGTAAGAGGGCTGACAAGGGATGAGATCCCGAAAGCACAGCATAATAGTTTATTGAAATATGAGCCAAAAGATTTTGCCATTCTGAAACAGGTTCCGGAAAAAATACCAGACGTAGGAGGGTATTATTCCCTCTTATTGGAAAAAAAATTATTATATAAAAATGGGATCTGCCACAGATGGTTCATGTCTGAAGGAATGTTAGTGCTCTGGGAGGGGGGGAGAGTAAAAATTAAAACAATGGAAGAGGCGCAAACCTTTTTTTTTTTAAAGAAAAATAATATGCCTCAATCCTGGAGGAAGAAAATGGGGGAACGAGAGGGGCCATGGCACCACCCACTGGTGGGAGGAAGGATGAGGATACAATATCTAAAAGACTCGGTTTACAAAAATGATTTCCTTTAATATACTGTAACTTTTTCTTTTGGATGCTTTGTAGAAACAATGTATTGAATGCATGAACTTTGTGAAATGACATATATGTAACTCCTGCCACCTTAAATGGAAAAATAATTAATCTTTATATGAAGCCTTGGGGGCGGCCTGCACCCCCGATATGGATGCCTCCAAAATGTTTCTCTTATACCCTATATACTCTTTCCTTGCGAAAAAATTGTAAAAACCAATAAAACTTTTTTTTGTAAAAAAAAAAAAGAAAGAAAAAAAAAAGATCTAAATCCAGCTCACCTTGAATTCTGTTAACCCTTATCTACTACCAAATTGCTGTAACCATGCAGTAAACCTGTATTTGTTTGAACCACCTTAGCCATGGTGGGTTCCGGATCCCGTTCCAACTGGTACGGTTGGAATGGCTCGGCGTCATCCACGAGGATGCACACATAGCGCGTACATGTGTCTTACCGTCCAGCAATGTTCTGCTAGCCTCTGCAACACTCCAGCTGCTCGGCGTAGCGTCGCACAGATGCTGTACACACCGTGCATGGAAGCCCTGAAGACTAAAGAATGATAAGAAGCATGGATGGGCGGGTGGGCTTCTGGAGCACCTTACCGGAGCGATACCTGGTGCTCCGGTCAGGCTCCGGTATGCCCGTACTGGGGCGTACCTCCTGCAACCCACCACTGCATCTTGGCTACTGATTTCCTGCACTTGACAAAAATAGTGGTAATGAAGATGTGGTGGCAACAAAGACACCTAATTTTCCAATTGCTTTTTACCCCCAGAAGTACCTCAAAGTGTTCAATTTTGAGGGCTCCTTCTTTATTATAGGACACATAAACACCACGTTATAAATGCATCACTTTGTTTAAAACTTGAGTCTTATAGAAAAATTTGACAATGAAGTATCTGTTTTGAGACATAATCCAAGTCTGGCTTTGATTTATTTATGCTGGTATTAGTTTTCACATTATTTCCTACCATTTTTTTTAATCCTAGAGGGATAACAGTTGCTTCTATCACTGGCTTTAAAAAGTTTTAGCATTTAGTTTTAACTTGCATTGTGGCAAGTTCTGACAAAAAGATGTTATTACTCAAGCGATACTCTTTCCCTAAGAATTGTTTAATTAGACTCTTCTTGCAGAAATAAGAAAGAGTATGCAATTTGCCCCAGAAGCTTTCCATGGTTTCCCTAAAAAAAGAAAAGAAAGGGCAACAGTATTCCTGTTTTCTCTTTTGAGAATTCTATGGCAATAATTCTATTTCCTTTTAAAGAAATGCTTTTATACATAATATAGAAAATGAAATACAGTATGCATGTTAGGACTGTGCTCTGTACAGGTATTACTTAATACGAAGGTCTCTCTGCAAAGAAAACAACAAGTAACAGAACAAAGAACAAACCTTTTGTTCACCAGGTGCATCTGTTACATATTTTACAAGTTACTAATGAGAATATGCTATTGAGTATGCTTAACTTACAATAACAAAGAAAATTCTCAGTGGGGCTTCCTGCTGATTTCAATTTTATTGCCTTCCTCCCCCCCCCCCCCAGTCCCCATAGCTCTTTGCAAAATTGATTTCCAAATCATTTAGAAAATGTCACCCTCCCTCTCTACATGAAATTACTAGCAGTTCTTACTTACAAAGACAGAGCTCAGTTAGGCCCAATTACAACACAGTATTTACACCCTCTTTTACATTGAGAGTACCAAATGCTGAATGTAAAATTGGGGAAACATTTCACAGAATCAGTGGGATATACTGAATCTTAGGCCCCAAAGTCATGAAAGAAGTGTTACTGTTTCTTTCCCCCTCCACAAAACACCAAGAAATATTCAAGAAATTTGTTTATTTCCATTCTGTCAAACGTACACTACTTGCTACAAAGCTTAGAACAGACATGTCGAACCCATGGCCCACATGTAGCTCTGCACAGCTAGTAATGTGGCCCCACAAAACTGCCACAAATTAAAAAATATATATTTATATGCATTAGGCGTAAAGATAAAAGTTCCCCTCGCACATATATGTTAGTCGTTTCCGACTCTAGAGGGCGGTTCTCATCATGCCAAAGGCGCACAGAACTCTTTTACCTTCCCACCAAAGGTGGTCCCTATTTTTCTACTTGCATTTTTAGGTGCTTTCAAACTGCTGGGTTGGCAGAGGCTGAAACAAGTAACGGGAGGTCACTCCATTAAGCAGCACTAGGGATTCAAACCGATGAACTGCCGACCTTCTGATTGACAAGCTCAGCATCTTAGTCACTGAGCCACTGTGTCCCATTTATATGCATTAACTATATTATATATTTCAATATTACATACAGTATTTTATATGTGGCCCAAGACTCATTTTGTGAAGAGAAATTATCCAGGCAAGTTAAAAGGTTGAAACTGTTTCTATGAATGCCGCAGAATGTCAACATTCTTTTTTTTTCTTCCAGGCTGTATTGCTTAGAAAGGATATTTATTACTCAGTAGATTTTTCAAACTAAAGAAAAGACAGTCTGTCTTGATATAAAGCACAAATTGTTCAAGTATTTGTCAGTTAAGATTAGTTTGAGTTTTGTATTTTAGTTCAGAGTAGAATACAGAATAGAATATATAGAAAAATTAAAAAGATACGAAAAGAAAAAAGAAAGAAAGAAGAAAAATGTAAAGAAGCAACTTTCAATCTTTGCAGTTACAAAAGTAGTTAATACTGTTTCTACCCTTCCAAATTACATAACATAGTTCCGTTCTTCTCACATGCCACCCCGTTTAGTCAGTAAATCCAGAGACTGACAGTTAATGTTTATCCCTTTTCAGCAAAAAAAATTCCACAAACCGCTTCCAGTGTTCCAGTTTCCAGTCTAACTAGTAATTTCTTCTTCCCTAATTAAACAATTCAGTTCAGCCATTTCTACATGTTCTGCCATCTTCACCATCCACTCTTCCTTCATGCGTATTCCTGTTTTTGTCCATCTGTGTGCATATAAATAGCCTTGCTGCAGTTAGCATATGTAACATCAATTGGCCACGAGTAACAGTAGCTTTATTCAATTACAAAATCCCAATTGCAGAAAAAAAGATAACTGTCAAATATTCCATCACCTTTGGAGAGCTTTATTAATATTACTTCCCCTCCTTTGGTTCAGGATTCCGATATGTATATAAAAGCACTATCACAATCACAATCATAATTAGCAGAGTTGGAAGGGACCTTGGAGGTCAGCTAGTCCAACCCCCTGCCTAGGCAGGAAACCCTATACCATTTCAGATAAATGGCTATCCAACAACTTCTTAAAGACTTGTAGTTTTGGGGCATTCACAACTTCTGGAGGCAAGCTGTTCCACTGATTAATTTTTTCTAACTGTCAGGAAATTTCTCCTCAGTTCTAAGCTGCTTCTCTCCTTGATTAGTTTCCACCCATTGCTCCTTGTTCTACCTTCAGGTGCCTTGGAGAATAGTTTGACTCCCTCTTCTTTGTGGCAACCCCTGAGATATTATTATGTCTCCCCTAGTCCTTCTTTTTATTAAACTAGACATACCCAGTTTCTGCAACCTTTTTTCATATGTTTTAGTACCAATGCTTCGCTACAAAACTATGTGATCGGGTTGATAAATCGACACTTACAGCTTGAAAATTAATGAGTAGTTATGATCGCCCTCTCCTCCCCCCTTCTCTTCCTCAGGCTTGCCACACAGAGGCCTCTCCTATCCTATCCCCTTCTGTCCTTCAGGCTTGCCCCACAGAATCCACTCCTCTCCTATCCCCTTCTCTCCCTCAGCCTTGCCCCACAGAAACCTTTCCTATCCTATCCCTCTTCTCTCTCTCAGGCTTGCCCCCCAGACTCATTATTTCTTTTAAGGAGCAAAGAAAAATATAGGTAGTCTTCCACATAGGACCAGTCATCTAACAAACATTTGAAGTTATGACGGACTTACGCAAAATGTTTTAGAGTTACAACTGCCACACATCACAAGTTATTTGAAATAATTTAAAAAGCTATATAAAATAACATAAATCTGAACTTAGGAAATGACACTTCAGAGCTATGTATATACAGAAGTAAATTTCACTTCTTTTGACAGCTATAGTGCTATACTGAGTAACCAACTTAAATTGAAACCACAAAACACTTCCCCTCTAATATTATCTGAAGGACAAGATCAGAACATGGTGAAAATACCTCATGGAACTTATTTTCAAGAAAGCTGTTAAGTGAAAGTCTCTGTTCTGTTCTCTTAAGAGTTCAATGAAGAGAGAGAGAAATATAGTAAGGATAGGCAATTTCAGAGCTGTGGTGTCACAGTAGTCAGAATGCAGTACTGCATGCTAACTCACTGTTTACTCCAGGAGTTTGATTCTGAACTGCTGACTCAGCCTTCCATCCTTCGGTCTCCTAGTCCAGCAATTTAACAACTATACTATTATGCTTCTCATTTATAAATACAAATGCTCACAGTTGTATACTATTCCAATCAATTGATTTTGGATTGTGCACATGACTCTAAATATGTAGATTATAAAATAATTATACATAATTATACATCACAACATCAAAAGACTCATTTTTAAAAAAGCCCAAAGTAATTTCTAGAAAAAAAGAGGAGAAATGTATTATGCTATGCTTCCAGAGTGAATACAAGTCTATAAGGTTTATACTGTACTTTAGTTTAGAGAAAAGGAAATAGGAGAACTTCAAATGAAGTGTCACTTTCAGTATTGCTGTTACACATCTGAGACTTGCAGACAATAGTGAATAGTTAAAACTTACTCTGAATCTGAGGGAGGGAGGGGTTTTGGAGGGACCTACGGACTAGATAAGGTAGAAACTTCACAATTTATTTTCTGATGATTGTGCACATCCATCATTCTAGCCCTGGGGTTCCCAAACTTGGCAACTTGAAGACTTGTGGAGCAGAGCTGGCTGGAGAATTCTGGGAGTTGAAGTCCACAAGTCGCCAAGTTTGGGAACCCTTGGCCCAGCCCTTTTGTGACTATGCACTAGGAGCCTATTCTCAGACGTCAAAGTATCTTTTCCAGCTCAAAAACGTGCTTATTTCAGCCTCTTCCAAACAAAGTGTCATGGACTCCAATCATAAGGAGACTAACAATTTGTTTATTCAGAAATCAGTATAAAATTGTTTATGGATAAGAGGTGACATGTGGAAAGATTTTGAAGTATCAGAGAAAATGATAAAGTTAGTGAAATTGGTTTTACTTACCTTGGTGAAGAAGGAAATTTATATATCTTTTCTTTTTCCCTTCCTTCTTTTTCTTTTTAATTTTTTTTCTTTTTCAGCATGTTTTACTTTTTCTCCTTTGTATATTTTTCTTCGACTGTATTATTTTTTAAAATCTTTAAAATATATACTGATCCCTGTAAATTCCCTCAAAAAAAAAAATAAAAAAAAAATCTTCATAGACCAGTAATGGCAAACCTTTTTTTGGCTGCCATGCCAAAAATGTGGGGAGCACGGTGTGTGTGTGTGTGTTGTGAGCCAGTGTGCAACACCCATAATGCTATGCATGCAACCAGCAAATTTTCCCCCCCCTCCCACACTTTTGCTGTGGTTTTTTCACCCTCCCCAGGCTCCAGAAGCCTTCTAGGACCCTGGGAAGGGTGAAAACAGCCCCCCTGGATGTCCTCCGGAGGGCGAAAAATGGACCTACAAGTAAACCAGAAGTCTGTTCCCGAACTTCCAGTTTGCCTGTAGTGTCAGTTTTTCGTGCTCCGAAGGCTTCAGCCTCCGGAGGGCGAAAAACGGCCTTAAAAAAAGGCTGAAGTCAGCTGGCCAACACGTACATGTGCACTGGCCAGCTGACAGGGCAATGCTTCGGGTACCCTGACAAATGGCTCTGCGTGCCACCTATGGCACGTGTGCCATAGATTCACCATCACGGTCTCTGCTCATGAAACTTGAGAGAGAAAAGGTATCATGTGTTCTTGGAGGAACAAAGTGCTATGACTTCAAAACAAAACATATTCTGTTCCACATAAACATGTTTAATGCCAATCATGGTTGGACCTCTTTATAATGTTTTGCTGTTTTTTAAAATAAGTGGAAACATGTATATTAACTATTTTAATTTATTTAATCCACCATTTAGTTTAATCCAGTAAATCTTAGGCTTTATAAAGGGACAGGTTGAAAGTAATATTCCTTAAGAGTCAATCATATTTCCTTTGTAAATTAAAAGTTAAGCTTGCGGGGAAAAAAATACTGGTAAATACTTGTGTCCTTTTTATATCATTCTTGAATGGATAATGTTTGAAATAGTAAAACATTTTAATATAAATAATACATTATCTACTGTACACATTTTGTGGCAATGTGTACAGTAGGTAATGTATTATTTATATTAAAATGTTTTACTATTTCAAACATTATCCATTCAAGAATGATATAAAAAGGACACAAGTATTTACCAGTATTTTCCCCCCCGCAAGCTTAACTTTTAATTTACAAAGAAAATATGATTGAGTGCACGATGCGGATAAGTTAAATATTTGTCAAAGCTCATGGATTTTAGTTTGGCAATCTATAGTACATCCTTAACGTTAGCAAAATCCCCAATGAAATTGATAGGATGTTTACATATTGATGGATTTAACAATGACTATTCACAAAAGAAAGACTCGGTAGTAAAAAAAGAGATTCCTACATGGATAAAATCAATTATTCACTCCCATCATCATTGGTATACATGTATGTGTTTGAGGGAGGTACTATTAAGAGAATATTGCAGTACACTCAAATAAGAAGTTAACCTTCACCCTTCTAACTCTGTCTTCCTAAAAATTCCACCCCTTGCAGCAATTAAATTTAGAAAACTTAAACTCAATTATCCCTGCACAGAGATAATTATCATATGGGGATATAATTTTCTAAAGCATATGTTAAGAAACAATTAACCTACCATCTTCTGCTATAATTTTCACTTGATGACAACAATATTTATGCAAATAGAAGTATTTTAGTGTGTTAGTGGCTCCTCACAACTATACAAAAAAGATTCTGAGTCTTAGGAAATAAATTTTGGGGAGACACTGTATAACAGGGGTGCTAAACCCATGGGGTACTTAGATCTGACCTACAAGGCCACCCTGGAAACAGCCCATTTTTGCTGGCAGAGCTCTCGGGCCACCAAAGGCACCCCTGACACAAAGGACGTATAGCTGGCCACCCCCACTCCGCTTCTCAAGGTCAAACACAACGCTGATGCAGCCCTCAATGAAATTGAGTTTGATACCCCTGCTGTATAATATATGGCGTTCCCTAATAATATCCACAATTAGTATAAAAAATATTGATGGTTAGTGTTCCACCAAATCAGGTGAATCCAACCCACAGCCCACTTAGCCCTAAATAGCTAGTAATGCAATCCCACAAGATTGTAATAAAATATATATTTCAAAAGGAAGTTTGCTATCTCTATTCATCCACTATATTGTATATTTTATATGGAGCCCAAGACAATTTCTCTTCATTTAATGAGGTTCGACATGCATTCTGTAAACATTGACCAAATTACATTACAGAGTTTTTTTTAGCACTTCAAATTTCACATAGAGTATCATATTCTTTTGGATGTTCCATACAAAACATATATGTATAAGTATTCACATAATTAGACACAGAAATTTAATCAGGCCAGATTGGTACCATTCATTCATTTTAATACAAAGAAGTTTTCTGTATGTAATAAGATTCCCCACCAAATTAAATCTTGCTCACATAAAACTATTTACATTAATATAACTACACAAACTTTTGCATAGTCAACTTCATAACCAAGAATGATATAGAAGGGCATATACATAAAACTCAAAGTTAATCTAACTGAATTTCAGTAATGCTAGTTCAGTCCCAGATGTCTATGGCTGCCTCTTGACTGATCTTTACACCTAATACTTGATATTTCAAGTACAATGTTATCTATTCTTCACAGGGAAAACATTTTTGTTCACCAGCTTTATTATCTCAGAAAATATTTTGACTATTTTTCAGCAAAGATTAATAACTGGTAATTGGTTCCAATTTTACTGAAGCAAAGCGGATTTTTCTTTTAAAAACATTAAATCTAAAACCTCAAGGAACATACCTACTTTCTGCATATTAAAAACACTGTTCTCATTTAGCCAACTATCCAGGACTTTTGAATTTGTCTGCACAGAGACCAGTCATTAGGAATTTGCTGGAATGTGCCAGGAAATGGGGTGTTTGGCATATAGGTGTTAACTCAAACAAGTAGTATGGTGTCATTCCAGTAAATTTTACCGCACTTGTGAATGATTCCTTTATGTCAAACGTGCACTACTACTGCATTCATGTGAAGACTTTTCTGTGCTGAATGCCACTAAAACATATGCCTCTATTTTCTCTGTTTTTTAAAAAATGTTGGTAATCACTGATCTGGATGTAGAATGGCACCAGAGAATAATTATTGCAAAGATATACAATTTTAATTGAGACTGTACTATAATTTAATATCTAGTTGTAAACTTTTCCTCCAAAATTGAGGTCAACTGAATACTGTAATAATAATCTTTAAACAGTATAATCATCTTAAGCAGTTTTGAAAAAGGTTTTAATATGGTTTTCTGTATTTTAAAGTAATGTTTTTATGCAAGCTACTTTAATCAATGTCCCAAATAGTCAATATTACCAATGGAGATATGTTCCATAATGTATATTTTATGAAGTCATTGAACTATGAAAAAGGCTACACGTAATACAAAGTGCATATCAGAATACTAAGATATGATGTGAAATTTTATCTTTTACTTTGCTAATGGGAAAATTAGGTCTAATCAGGCTTTGAAAATTATTCAGGAAAATAATTTGGACCTTGCAAAAGTCCCTTCTTGTTCTTTATTAAAGCAGTCTGAAAAAGTAATTGTTGTGTTGAATCAGGGCTCCCCTAAGTGCATGGGACTCTCCAAATAAATGGCTGGAGGTCAATAGGTGGTTAATAAATGACAGAAGGCTGATTAAGGTAACAACTCTGAAGGGTTTATGTAGTGCTCAACAACGGTCCTGAGGATGAGGTGGCTAGTCATGAGACAATGTAATCCAGGATTGAATGGCAGACTAAGCATGTCCTTAGGACACCAGACCCAAGGGGGCACCACAAAGTTGAGAAAGAAAAAAAAAGCCAATGAAGATTTGTATAGTATGTACAAAGGAGAGGGACACCAAGATCTGTCAGTGTTTAGGGCACCAGTGATCCTTAATCTGCCACTGATGAAAGCAGACTTGAGTTGCCACTATTATTATTATACTTTATTCATTAAACACGAAACACAGTCAACTGAACATTCAAAAACATATCACAAATATCATTGACTGGTGTTAATGGTTGATAAAGGTTGCTGCCAGCATCCTAGGTATGAACCAAGTACCTTCTTAAAATATACAATGTTCCAAGTAGTGCAATTTTTTGCAGTTCCGCTGCTGTTATTTCAGGAAGTTGCAATTTGTTGATGTATCTTATAAAATTCTTGGACATGGTGCCAAGTGCCCTGATGACAATGGGTATCACATGTTTCATCCATAATCGGGTAGTTTCGATGGCAGGTTGTGGTATTTTGTGATATTTTTCCCCTGTCGTTGTTGTTGTTGTTTGCAGGACTATGAAAGTAGTACTTACTGCATTATTTTCATATAATAAATATTTTGGGGTCAAGTATTTTCATTTAATTTATTTATTAAATTATTTTGTATGGCCACCCAACTCATACATGGGTAGCTTACAACATTTAATAAATGTTTGAGTGCCAATGAACAATCTGCAACTTCACTAAAGGATTGATGAATTACGAGTTTGGGGACCCCTGCTTTGAAAATCCTTTCATTAAAGTTTACAAAATACAACTTTTTTCAGGATTTCACGAATAGTTACTTTTTTGAATTATTTAAACAACATTCTTCACGATATGGTATATTTCAAAGGAAGGTGCTGTATTTTTTTTTATTTTTATGAATCAGTGTTTCTCACATTTCTGCCCTCTCCAGAACCAATATTCAGCTCTCCACATGACATCTATTAACACTAGATAAAATGAGTAATCTAAATGCTAATTTACAGCATTAAAACGGTATAATTAACATAAACATTATATGCCAAGCCCAACACAAAAAAACATAGAAAAATTGCTTTTTAGGTAAAGTATAATTAATCCTTCCCTCATAAGATTTTAAATAATGTCCACAGTATCATCAATGTGGATAGGCATAATCCACTCACTTGAATCAATGTTGGGTGTATTCTTTATTCATTTTGATAGGATGCATATGATTATTCTTTGCATAACCAATTGAAAGGGAAGCATTGCAGCAACTAAACATAATCACTTAAACCAAAGAAGGTACTGTATATTAACAACAATTTGGATAATATAAAAATAGACGGCGGTTGAATCACATCATTATTATTCTGCTCTTCTATGGCTGTACGATAATTTATTTCAGTTTATAATAATGTTTTTATAATTGTAGACACTAAGAGAAACAAATGAGAATATGATGTATTTTATTGTTATACCAGTATGATTTAAAAAAAATATATCAGAAGAATCCACAAGTCTAGACAATTGCAGGTATATAATTATGATTTTAATTTATGTTTTTTTTTAAAGTAATCTTTAAATTACTGCTATTTATTAAAATAGACATAACACAAAGAAAATTGCTTTTACCACCTACCTATTTCTTTGATGCACAAATTTATGAAATCAATTTAGATTTTTTTTTCTGTACCAAATGGATCTTGTCTTTAAAGTTTGCCACATGAAAATAGAATGTTAAATATCTGAAATATCTGAAATAAAGCAAGGATCGAATTATAATGTAATCATAGGGAAGCCACAAGGAAGATGCAGGCTTTTAAAAAACTTTCAGCTTTATTAACAGTCTTTAACCTACCATATTTTTCGGCGTATAAGACGCACCTTTTTTCCTCTAAAAAGAGGCTGAAAATCTGGTTGCGTCTTATACATCGAATACAGCATTTTTTGCCTCCTGAAACCCTGCCCCATCACCAAGATGGCCACGCGCATACCCTTATGGAGGCTTCCAGAGAGCTCCTGGGGGCTGGGAAGGGCAGAAATGAACAAAAAACAGGGCGTTTTTGCCCCCCCCAGCCCCCAGCAGCACTCTATAAGCCTCCAAAGGCTATGCATGCTATTTTTTGACCAAAAAATGGCCCGTTTTCACACAAAAAACCCGCCTTTCCCCTCATTTTGCCCTCCCCCCAAGGCTGTTCATGCCTTTTATTTGAAAAAAACTCAGGCCCGTTTTCGCGAAAAATGGGCCGTTTGGGGGAGGTTTGCACAGTGTAAAAAGGGGTTTTTTCCCCCTTTCAGAAAGCTGTTTAGTTAGAGTGATTGATGAGAATTACGTTGGTCAAGTACTGTGCCTGCAGAAACAAAGATTTGTTCCAAAGGTGGCCAGTGATTTCCTTCTCCAGCACATGGGTAAATACACCTGGACACACCTACCTACCTACCTACCTACCTACCTACCTACCTACCTACCTACTCTCTCCCTACCTATCTACTGTATTTCTCTCTCTCTATTTCTCTCTCTATTTTTCTCTCTCTATCCCTCTACCTACCTATCTACACTCTCTCTCTCCCTACCTACCTACTGTATTTCTCTCTCTCTCCCCCTACTTATCTACTGTATTTATCTTTCTCTATTTCTCTCTCTATCCCTCTACCTACTTATCTATCTACACACTATCTCTCCCTACTTACCTACCTACTGTATTTCTCTCTCTCTCTCCCTATCCCTTTATCTACCTACCTACCTAACTGCACACTCTGTCTCCCTCCCTACCTACTTACTGTATTTCTCTCTCTCTCTCCCCCTCTACCTAACTAACTAACTAACTAATTAACTAACTAACTACTCTCTCTACCTACCTACCTACTGTATTTCTCTTTCTTTCCATCTCTATCCCTCTATCTACTTACCTACTTTTTTTTTTTTAAAAACTGCCTCTTCAAAACCTGGGTGCTTCTTATAATCCGAAAAATATGGTATTAAGTTCCTATAAGTGCATTGATCTAGTAATTACCACCAAGGAAAGCAAAGATTCTCACTTCACTGAAGAAATTTCCATTGTTACATCCATGTTTAACTGTTTCTCAGGAAATCACATTTGCAGTTTAATGCAGAAACTGCAATGCACAAAAGAGAATCTGGATGAGAGTGCAAAAATACTAATTGAAAGTATTTTAGACATCTTCTGATTTTTGTCTACCATAGACTAACATGACTTTTCTTGTGTAATAAATAATAGTATTGCTTCTGATAGTACAGGTAGTCCTTGACTTACAAAAGTTCACTTAGTGACCGTTCAAATTATAACGGCACTGAAAAAAGTGACTTATGACCATTTTCACACTTATGATCATTGCAGCATCCCCATGGTCACGTGATCAAAATTCAAACACTTGGCAACTGACTCATATTTATGATAGTTGCAGTATCCCATGTCATGTAATTCCCTTTTGTGTTCTTCTAGCAAGCAAAGTCGATGGATAAGCTAGATTCACTTAACAGCTATGTTCTTAATTTAACAATTGCAGTAATTCACTTAACTGTGGCAAAAAAGTCATAAAATGAGAAAAGACACACTTAACAAATGTCTCGCTTAAAAATAGAAATTTTGGACTCAATTGTTGGTCGTAAGTCAAGGACTACTTGTATGTCATTCACATTAAGTTTAGGGACGTTTGAACTGTTTCATTATAATCACTTCTTAAATTGCCCCTTTTTAAGAACGCAGCTTCTGCTCCAAGTACAAACCAGACTATTTTTGGAATCCGAGAAGTAGTTTGAGCTTTCAACAAAACTGCCTATCAAGTTTGGTTAAACTTTCAAAGTACTTGAAACAGCAATTTCACATTACTACACATGGATCCCCATGAAGTGGCTTCTCTAAGTAACACCTTAACGCATCTTTTCTTGGATTATGTGACCTTCCTTAGAGGTGTTGTGTACATTTATCATGCAGCTCACATTTTGACCTTCAGATTTGGATGACTACACAACCTTAGCTTGTGGTTATTCTTAAAGCTCCGAAAGGTATAGTGATGGTTTGCAACAAGCACTGCTCTGCTAACATTGAATCTGCCCATCTGGTGAAAACATCTCAGGAACGCCAGCTAAGAGTCCTCCACTTCATTGGTGGGGTTCAAATTTTTTTACTACCAGTTCTGTGGGCATAGCTTGGTGGGCATGGCATACTTGGTGGGCGTGACAGGGGAAGGATACTGTAAAATCTCCATTCCATCCTACTCCAGGGGAAGATTACTGCAAAATCCTCATTTCCTCCCAATCAGCTGGGACTCAGGAGGCAAAGAATAGATGGGGGCGGAGCCAGTCAGAGTTGGTATTTACCAGTTCTCTGAACTACTCAAAATTTCCGCTACTGGTCAGAGGTGGGTTTGGCACAGACTACTGCCGGTTCTCTCAGGGACGTGCCACGCAGTACAACTACAATTGCTCTGTGCATGTGCAGAAGCCAAAAAGAAGATGGGAAAACTAGTTTGGGGGCATGGCAAGCCTGGGTCGCTGCTGGTTCCAGTGACCCAGGCTGCCAAGCTACTACCGGTTCAGCTGAACTGGTCTAAACCAGTAGGAATCCACCACTGCTAAATGGTTCCCCAGAACTGGTCAAAACCTGCTGAATACTATCTCTGCTCCACTTCTTGGAGTCAGGTAGATATAGCTGAAATGATGGTTCTTTTCTATGGTGGTCCCCATACTCTGCAAATATATATTCCTGGAGGTTCATAAAGCATATTCTCTTCTGGAATTTAGAAGATCAGATTGATTTTATTTTTACTGGCTTTCTATCTTGGAGGAGGAATTATTTGCTGATATTTCTTTTTTTTTAAAATAATGTTAGTTAGCGTGTTATAACCAGCCTGGAGTCTTTTGGCTTGGGCAGGCTGTAAAAATGACAAAATCAATCATATAATCAATTAGTACAAAGACAGAGAATAAGGGTTCAAATCCTGCCAACACTGATTCTGCCTAAATGATACGGTCCTGGATTAAAACCAACATGGGCTTGTTTTACAGTTAGCTGAATCAAAATATTTTCATTCAGCATGGATTATGAAACAACTTACAATAAGAGCAGCAACATAACTCATGCACTTAAAGTAAATCAGAACTATAGATCCAAGATGTCTAAAACTTCTTAGTTATTTTTTTCCTCCCACCTCTTCTGACCTAACGCCCTTGGCCTTGCTTTTACATTCCTTCCCTGGTGACCAGCTGTGTGCTTCATTCTTTGCCACACTGTGGTAACAGTTACCTAACACATAAAGTTCATTGCAAAGTATAGCAAACAAGGCTTCCAGTCATAATGGTGTAGAAGAGCAAGTTTCTCAAGCAAGTTTCTCAAACTTGAAAATTTAGCTAGCTGGAGAATTCTGGGAGCTGAAATACATACATCTTAAAATTACCAAGTTTGAGAAATACTGGCATAGAAAGACTGATACGTCCCTGGGTGGGAGGATTGAAAAAAGTGCTTTTAGCCAACTCCCTCTTCAAAAATTGAAAATACCTTTAGTCCTCATCATGTCTATTCTTGATAACCAGAAGGAGAATGACTATATCTAATGAGATGTCTACATCACAGTAAGCCATCTTGGTGCAGTGGTTAAGGCATCAGACTAGAAACCAGGAGACTGGGAGTTCTAGCCTAAGCTTAGGCACAAAGCTAGTGGGCAAACTTTGGCCAGTCATTCTGAGCCCTAGAAAGAAGGCAAAGGAAAATCACATTCAAAAAACCTTACCAAGAAAACTACAGGTATAAGTACAGGCTGTTGCCAGGAGTCATTACTAACTAGGAGGGAAAGAAAGAAGGGAAGGAAGGATAAGATTTACACAACACACTAACTTATGTGATTTGTTTGGGTTTGGATTAGTATGAGCAGAATGTTCAGAGTATAGATAACAAATAGGGAGAACTTGAAGTCTGATTTTGATGGGGCAAAATATATCGTTTATGTTCTTGAAAGCAGGTTGGGTAAAACCTATGATTCGAATATAATACTTACCTTAAAAAAAACCAACCCAATATCTTTATCTCAAAAGAGAGAGGTGAGTTGCATTACATATAAAAAAATAACTATGTGTATGGAAATTTTGTGATTTCAAGGGCAAAAAATCTTGCTGAAAGTGTTTGGATGAATGTTAAGGGAAAAAGAAACAATCATGCCAGTTGTGAGCATGTACTATAGAGTTTCCAACCCATGGTCCATGGACCAGCATTGGTCCGCAGCATACCAGAAACCAAGCTGCACAAACAAACAAAGACCTATCTATGGGATGCAGGTAGTACACAAAACAGTGTCCCCGCCTGTCCATGGAAAAACCTCCCTCCACGGAACTGGTCCTTGGAGCCCAAAAGGTTGGGGGTTATTGCTATAGGCTACTTCACTAAGCAGAATATGCTGATGAATTCTTTGCAAATCAGATGGATGAAGTGTCCAGGAAGAATATACATGAGGCTGATAAGATATTTCACTTACTCTAATAACATCTGGGAATCAAACTCTGGCAGGTGGGAGAGCTAACAGATTCTTGATGTGCCTTGCAGCTGACTTAATTGTCCAAACAAAATCAGCTACCTTGCATTAAATAGTATAAGTAAAGTATAATAAGTTAAAAAAAATGGTTGAGAAAGTAGAACTGTAGAAAGAGTATGTTCCTAAAATCCACCATACTTCAGGCAGGAGAAAATGAAAGCAGTTAGATTACTGTTCTAGATTTCAGGAGAGCTGACTTCAATAAGATATGAAAAAAGTAGAAAATATTCCTTGTGTGGAAATCCTGAAGGAAAGGACAGTTCAGGGAGGGAGGAAACTTCTAAACCATGGGATAATTAAGACCAGAATGTAAACAACAATATCAAAGAGAAAGACAAATAGGAATATCTGATGAGATCAGCATGATGTATAAGCTACCACCAACAAAAATGTTTTTGGGGGGATATGTGCAAAGTCAACGAAACAGTCAATGAAATGGTTGGAGAAGGTTGCACAATAGAAATGGATGACATTACAATAGTAATGGATAATTTTAGTTTTCCATCGCAAGAGTCAAAAGTACTCCAACCTGTTAGAAGTTGCCTCATGGAAATGCAAAAGAAAAATGCGAATCAGAAAAGGCAAAGAAGTGGTGAGAAGCTTCCCAGCTGCTATGACTGAATTTATGTCAATAGAGCTGGATGGATTACATCCCAGGTTGTTAAAAATGCTGGCAGATACGTTTTCAGAACTACTGGATGTGATCCTTGAACAGTCCTGAAATACAGGCAGAAGATCTACACCCCTGTAAAGCATTTGGTAAGGTTGGTAAAATGGAAGAATGTGGGGTGGGATCGTCCTACTATCAGATAGATATGCTAGAGATTTTCGAAGATTGGACAGCCATTTTTCTCGGATGATCTGAGGATTGGGCAAAGGATTGGACCAAAGATTCTACGTTAAATGAATTCTGCCATGATTTATTTATCACATTTCCACACCATTCATTTCGTTTAAGGGATTCCAGGTAGTTCACAAACAACATCATAAAATAATATAAAAACATGACTAAAAGCACAGTTAAACAGAATTAAAATTAAATTAAAAGGCCAAAGTTTAAAAAAATTAAAAATTAAAAATACTAACTGGTTAACAAGGCGGAGGGAGTGCCCTCAAGCCACCAGCCATCCCTAAGGTTTGCATAGCATTCTTAGATCCCCATGCCAATTGGAAGAGCCAGGTCTTAAGATGCTTCTGGAAGAGCAGAAGAGCCAGGACCTGTCACACTTCTGGAAATATGATGTTCCTAAGATAGCCAAAAGCACAAAGATCCCATCAATTGAAATTCTTTAACTAATGAAATCTGCAACATGCCTGCTTGACCAGGTGAGACAGGTCAATGTAATTGGAACAAGACAGTTCCTCAGGTAACCTTTGCACATGTCCTGAAGGGCTTTAACCAACACCTTGAATTAGACCAGGAAGCAACTGCACCAGTCCACAGAGCAGGATATTACATATGCTACCCTAGCAGCTCCCAGAACTTGTAGATTGATTTATTATATAGATTTTCTCAATATAAACCACCTAAAGATTGATATAAAGCACAGCTTTATAGGTATAAATCATGGTTCTTGGTTAAATATTTTAAATAAACCTAGCCAATAGTTATTTAGTGAATGAATCATAGTTAAATAAAGGTTTAATTTGATGTGTGAATTAGTTTATCCATATAAAGATTATAGCATGATAAAGCACACAGCATCTCCATCATCTTAATATGAAACATGAGAGAATATTTGAAACGTATTTCATGTATCATGACAATCTTAGTTCGTGCAAGTATTACAAAAGCTCTCCCAAAAGTGTTTGTTTTCACTGTTTATATATAGAGTTAACATACATAAAAGGGCATTCTAAGAAACACTGAAAATGTACAAAATAGCAGGAGAGAATAAGACAGGAGATGAGTGTGTGGAGGAGAAAGAAGAAAATAGGTCCTTGAATCTGTAATTGTGACTCCCACACTGTTTCTTTGAACTGTCTAATAAAACCAGTTTTTACAATACCTCATTCCTTTGAAGACAACTGATCTTTATAGTATTTAGCAAGCTTTGCATCAGAAATAAAAACACAAGAGAAAGAGGGTTTTTCTCTCTATTTACAAATGTGATGTAGGGGCTTATTTATTTTATAGGTTTTGGATGCTTGATATATTTTCTGAATTGCTACAAAAACTGATTTGACCAAAAGAAAAATCTACTACAGTTGCAAAATAACATATATGCATTGATAGCATATAAAACTTATTTTATGCCCTTATGAGGAAGAAAGGAAGGGCTATTTCTGCCAGATTATTTTATTTGTGAAATATTTTATATAATCTGGCAGTACAGAGATACTATTTCTGCCAGATTATTTTGTATTTGTGAAACATATGGTAGAACTTAAATTCTGTATTTCCGATTGAGGTTCTGTATAATGTTTCCAGAATTTCCTTACTGCCAATTTCTTATTAGCAAGTGGGATACTGTGAACTTTATTAGCAAGTTAACTATTGATTAACTAATGACTCAAATCAACATCCCAAATAAAATGTCAAATTTTGAATTGTTTAAAAAATAATTTTATTAGTACTAAACAGAGTTAACTTTAATATTGTATTGTATCTTAAGATAAGACTAACCCTGGTAAACCTTGAGCATTGGGAAAGATCAACATTTTTGGTAAAGGAGAAAAATAAAGGAAGTTCAGGACTCTATCTGAGAAAGAACAGTTGGGAAAAATGAAGAGTTAGGATTAGATAGAGCTAGAGAGAAACTGAGACAGAAATGCTACCTACCTCTTAGGAATGACAAGTATATGAAAAGTTGTGTAGCAGAATAGTGTCCAAAGCTGAATAAAATTTGAAAATTAACAAAAAAGGAAAGATATCAATGATAAAACTATTTACTGACAGTAGATAAGACATGAACAGGAAAATAAAATGCTGAAAACCTGTGAATCAAAAACATGGTGTCGAATGACAGGAAAATATAGATGGAGGTTTTTTGGGATTTTGCCATATTATAGCCACAGATATTTTATAATAAGGACAAAAGTTGTTTCTGTAGAATAATTTCTTTTAAATAAATAATCTATATACCACTTGTTTTAATTAATACCTCGATCCAATCAAAATGTCAAAATAGTTAAATTCAAATTAATGTGATTATATCTGTTCAACAAGCATTTAGGTAAAGGTGAAGGTTCCCCTCACAGATATGTGCTAGTCGTTCCTGACTCTAATTGTAATTGTATTCGAATTTGTATACCGCCCTTTCTCCCTTACGGGACTCAGGGCGGTGAAAAGGCAATGATAAAAAACAATAATAAAAACATCAATATAAATACCTATGCTAAAAATAAATTAAATACTAAGTCTGCTCTAAAATGCACAATAAAAACCCCAATAAAACCAGATTAAAAGCTACACCAGGCCGGCCGTACGAAAAAGATGGGTCTTCAGGGCTCGGCGGAACAGGTGCAGGTCCGTAGCTGTGCGGAGGTCAGGGGGCAGGTCGTTCCAGAGGGCAGGAGCTGCCACAGAGAAGGCTCTCCCTCTAGGGGTCGCCAGCCGACATTGACTGGCTGACGGCACCCTGAGGAGGCCCTCTCTGTGGGAGCGGACTGGTAGAAGGGAGGTATTTGGTAGGAGGCGGTCTTGCAAGTACCTAGGTCCCTTGCCATGGAGCACTTTAAAGGTTGTTACTAGCACCTTGAAGTGCACCCGGAAAGCCACAAGCAGCCAGTGCAGCTCGCGCAGGAGAGGTGTTACATGGGAGCATCTGGAGGCTCCCAGAATCCCCCGCACGCCCGCATTCTGAACTAGCTGGAGCCTCCGGGTGCACCTCAAGGGAAGCCCCATGTAGAGAGCATTACAGTAGTCCAGGCAGGAGATGACGAGGGCTTGAGTGACCGTGCGTAAAGCATCATGGTCCAGAAAGGGGCGCAACTGGCATATCTAGGGGGCGGTGCTCATCTACGTTTCAAAGCTGTAGAGTCAGCGCTGTCTCCATGGTCATATGGCTGGCATGCCTCAACACCAAAGGCGTATGGAATGTTGTTACCTTCTCACCAAAGGTGGTCCCTATTTTTCTACTTGCATTTTTTATGTGCTTTCAAACTGCTAGGTTGGCAGAAGCTGGGACAAGTAACAGGAGCTCACTCCGTTATGCGGCACTAGGGATTTGAGCTGCCGAACTGCTGACCTTTTTGATCGAAAAGCTCAGCGTCTTAGCCACTGAGCCACTGGGTCCCTAAACAAGCATTTAGTTGGGGTTAATTAGTTCAATTCAAGGGTTGAAATCTATTACCCCCTTCCATTTTCCAAATGGTTTGTCTGATCATTGACTGCTTTTTGAATTGGTTCCTGACTCATTCATTGATGTAGGTTGTATATGCTTTGTCTGTTTCTATCTGAAGTTTATTTATTTATTTAAAGAACTTATTCTGTATAGGTTGTCTCTGATAGTGATCCTAGGCAATTCACAGCAATCAGTAAGCAAAACAAAATAAAAATAGACCATAGTTTCTAGGTAGGAAAGACTGGTTTCACCAAACAACATTTGTATGAATAGATACTTCTAATTTGGATAACTCACAGAATCTAGCCATTTGCTCAATGGACATTTTTGCTTATCACCTGTACAATAAAATATAAATGTTAGCCCCTGGAATATCAGCAGGGATAATAAAAATCCAGTTATTTCTATGTAAGCTGCAACATTCAATTCTCAAGTTCTATTTCTCACTTTCTAAAGCAAAATCAACACATAGGGAAATATAATCTATATGTTGCTTTTTTGAACTCTGGTTTCATTGTAAATTCATTTATTAGAAAGTCTCACTGAATTTATTTCTAAATCAAATTTCATAGGATTCTATTCAAAGATAGTTAAGTAATCTGGGTAATATATACTTTAGCTTCAAAAATATTTAATGAAAAGACACTATTTGAAGGTGATGAAAAGAAGAACACAGATGGCATTTTGTTTCTACATAATTACAAAGCACTTATTTTATGAAAATGTTATTAAGCCTTAATCAATCTGCTATAGAAACTAATTACCATAACATTCATGCATTTATTATGTGAATTAAAACATGCAAAGACATTCACATCAAAATAGTTTCTTCCTTTATTTTAAAAAGAAATAATCAGTATTATTGAGAATAGGTTTTGTAAGAAATTGAATATTTTCATTCTCAATAGCATAGTGAAAAATAATTTATTTTATATTATACATTATTCCAGTCATTCAGAAAGTGTCTGCAAAATCTTATTTCAAAAACCAAAATAGTTTTGGATGATATTTCTTTCTAATAACTAGGCTCTGAAGAATAAAACATTTAAGTAACCTGCTATAGAATTTAATAACAAAGAGGAATTTTTGGTTAATCAAACTACTTTTGACTATTTTTCACAGATGTTTTTGTTACTTGGTAAGAATGCAATACAGTTCAAATATAATGTAGTTAATTCTTCAAGCACTGAAAAAATTAATAGCATAATTCTATATGTATCTATCTAAAATTTATTTTAATCAAAATATGGCAGGTAAATTTCATCCAAGTACATTTTAGTCAGTTATTTTTTCTTCTGTGCCAAAACAGGGGACACTAAAGTTAATTGGTACTGGACCAATTCTTATTTTAAATTAATCGTACACTTCTGCAGATGTTTCCAACTAATTGAAAGGAAATTCATAGCTCTCATCCAATCCATCTGACTGGAATATAGCAATCTGTTTAATAAACTGCTACATTGATATAAAATAATCAGAAATGCCTTATCTGAGTTAATTGTAAAGAAATACTTCTTGTCAAACCTAAACATTGCAAAAAAATAATAATCCATTACTATTATTTAAAGATAAGGTGATATACTCATACTAAATGATGCTTTAATTTTCAATGCAGCATTTTCTTCTAATGAATTATGAGTCATATTTTATTGTTTGCTGTGATTGAGGTTAACTAAACACATACATGAAGCCAACCAGAATAGCATTCTGGTATTACTATTAATTTAAAACTCCCTGTTTTCAATTTTATCTTTGCTGGATGGAGTCACTGAAGCAGTTGGTGTGAACTTAAATGGACTCCGGGGGATTGTAGAGGACAGGAAGGGCTGGAGGAATGTTGTCCATGGGGTCACGATGGGTCGGACACAATATCACGACTAACAACAACAACAGAATGATCTGCAAAAGACAATTCTTAATTTCTCAAGTTGGAAAATAACAATTATTTGGTAGGGCCAATTCACATAAAAATGGATTCAGTTTGCATCTGTGTACATGTGAATATTTAATTTTTATTAAATATTTAATTTTAATTGTTATAACAATCATATATATGTACCATTTCCATTACTGAATCCATCTGTTTTGGTATCGGATAGTATACATAATTTGAGTTGTAGTTTGGTGCATTACCATACTCAAAATGGATACTTGCCATGTAATAATATTTACCACATGCATGCATCATTTAAAAATGATGCATGTGTAGCACATTACAAAGGGTTCAGATTTCGTTCATATCAAATTTTGATATTTTCATATCAAATTTTGGAGTTTTTTTGTGATTAGCTTGACAAACACATGATGTGAGGACTTCACCTAGAGTTATCATAGGCCTTATTAATAACGATAAAATATTTTTATTGAGAATGTTATTTGCTGCTTCTTAAGAATGGTATAAAGCTACTACTTAATTGGCTGAATGATTTTTCATAATATCAATTTATCAAGTAAAATAGCAACAGAACAAAAGGTGGAGGTGTCATTTTTTAAATTGGATTAATTAATCAGTTTAATAAATTTAATATAAATTTTTAAATAATTTTAGGGAAGAGACCTAAACTCTGAAACCCAACGTCAGTGTCTAAAACCAACAGTATGAAACTGGACAAATATGCAAAACGATACCTACAAGAAAGCTGTTGGGGTCACCAGCCTCTCTCTAAAAATGTATGGCAGTATTTGAAAAGTGCTACTGTAGATTTGATACAGCACAGATTAATAGGATATAACTTGAGATCAACACCTGTGCCCTATTTATACCAACATTTTGCTGGTTGGTATTGCCTCTCCATCAATTCACAGCGAGCAAACATGTCAACAAGAATGTCAAATAGATGATGGATGCTTGCATTATTTTTGTTTTGACATATGCTTGGCTAAGAAAACAACAAAATTTCCTCGACACTGGAGATCTGCCGAGAAAGTTAGAGAAATCAAAACAGACTTAACATTCAACTCTGGGTTTATTTATTCAGAAACAACACCCACCAAATTTAACTTTTGATAGTCTAGAAACATGGGAATACAGGTAGCCCTCAACTTATAATAGTTCATTTAGTGACTGTTCAAAGTTACAATGGCACAAAAAAGTGACTTATGACCATTTTTCACAGTTACGACCTTTGCAGTATCCCCATGCTCATGTGATCAAAATTCAGATGCATGGCAACTGGTTCATACTTATGACCGTTTCAGCATCCTGGGTGTGTGTGTCATTGATCCACTTCTGATAAGCAAAGTCAATGGGGAAACCAGATTCACTTAATAACCAGGTTACTGACTTATCAACTGCAGTGATTCACTTAACAACTGTGGCAAGAAAGGTCATAAAATGGGGCACAATTCACTTAACAAATGTCTTACTTAATAACAGAAATTTTGGGCTCAATTGTGGTCATAAGTCGAGGACTACCTGTCTCCTACATTAAATCTTGATGTTGTAAGTTGCCCAGAATGGCTTGCAGCAAGATAGGTGGCAAACAAATTCAATAAAAAAATAAAATTCACTCTATAGCCTTCTTTGTATTCAAATGAAAGAACGATACAAAGGAAAGTGTGGAGCACAATAAAAGGAGTTATAGACGCTTCAGATAGATCAGGTTTTAATGCATATGTGTGTGTGTTTGTGTGTGTGTGTGTGTGTTAGGTTTTTGAGCTGATCAATAAATCAGGAAGACTAGGATAGATCTATTTCGAGCTTTTTAGCTCTCATCAGCTAGCCATACCCTTACTGGGATTTGAACCGAGGCTGTATTACATGTTAGGCAGAAGCCTTAGCCACTAAGTCACCAGGTTCTCTTCCTGATCAGCTGAGACAGGAGGATAAGTATATGGTTGTGTCACAACACCCTATTAAGCCCCAATTACGGAAGGAAGCACACTGCTTTCCTTTTCTGCCTTTCGGCTCATCACCAGAGACCATCTAGACAGAAAGCTATGAGTTCCGTTGTGTACTTTTTTTATATGTGTGTTAGGTTTTTGAGCTGATCAATAAATAAATCCTAGTCTCCCTGAGAGACTAGTATAGTCTAGTGCAGGGGTCTCAAACTCAATTTACCTGGGGGCCACTGGAGGCAGAGTCTGGGTGAGGCTGGGCCGCATAAGGGATTCACTCCCCCTGCGGGCAGCACTAATATTATACTTTCATATCATGCTGGGGGCCACAAGATACCATCCTGCCGGCTGCAATTGTCCTGCGGGCTGCGAGTTTGAGACCCCTGGTCTAGTGGCAATTACAACTGCCTTACATGTAATACTCGCCTGGTTCGATTCCCAATAAGGATATGGCTAGCTGATGAGAGCTAAATAGCTCAAAATAGATCTATCCTAGTCTCCCTTGTTTATTTATTTATCAGATTAAACCTAACACACATGTAAACAAAAGACACAACGAAACAAATAGCTTTCTGTCTGCATGGTCTCTGGTGATGAGCCGAAAGACAGAAAAGGAAAGCAGTATGCTTCCTCCCTTAATTGGGGCTTACCAGGGTGCTGTGACACAAGTATATACTTATTCCCCTGTCTCAGCTGATCAGGATAAGAACCAGTGGTCTAGTGGCAATTACAACTGCCTCACATGTAATACTTCCCTGGTTCGAATCCCAGTAAGGGTATTGCTAGCTGATGAGAGCTAAATATCTCGAAATAGATCTATCCTAGTCTCCCTTGTTTATTTATTTATCAGGTCAAAACCTAACACACATGTAAACAAAAGACACAATGAAACAAATAGCTTTCTGTCTGCATGGTCTCTGGTGATGAGCCGAAAGACAGAAAAGGAAAGCAGTATGCTTCCTCCCTTAATTGGGTCTTACCAGGGTGTTGTGACTCAAGTATGTGTGTGTGTGTTTTTATATATATATATACACATACATACATATATACAATTGTTCCACAACACCCTGTCTCTCTGATTTATTTATTGATCAGCTCATAAAACTAACACACACACACACACATACATACACACACATATACATACATACAGGAATGATCTGACAGGCAGACACACTAATGATAGTTTTCTTTCTTCAGCCCTCTTTTGAACAACTTATAATAAATACTGTTTCGAATTTCAGAAAGATAGTTATTTAAATTTCATGATGTAGCCTATTCCCACCATTCTGTTGACTAAGTACTTTGGACCAGATACTGTAATTTGTGTCTGATAAAGTATGGCATTATAAGTATGGCTCAAAGCTGACCATTATGCATGCCATATTTTATCGCCTTAATCTGATGATGTATGGATGATGCATGGATAAAACACAACAAGCCAGGGGTGGTATTTACTTACTTTCCCTATCGGTTTGCAAATGTGAGCACGCAAATGTTTAGCCTTCCGCGCATGCACTTTGGCTAAAAAAAGTGCCTAAATGGGATGCCATAGAGCCGGGATAGGTGGTGGGGCCACCTGCAATTTCCGCTACTGGTTCAGGTGAACCGGTCCAAACCAGCAGAATACCACCTCTGCAACAAGCATACATTTTTATATTATTTGTATTACTTCTATCTTTGAATCTTGGTTTAAGTGGTATAATTAAAAAACAATGGTTGGTCCTATACCAGGGGTCTGCAAAGTCGGCTCTTTTAAGACTGGTGGACTTCAACTCCCAGAATTCCCCAGCCAGCCAGGCTGGCTGGGGAATTCTGGGAGTTGAAGTCATCCAGTCTTAAAAGAGCCGACTTTGCAGACCCCTGGTCCTATATCAATTTGGCAATGGAATGGGAAAACTAGTCTTCCACTGGAAGTAACTCATAAATGCCATGTTTGTCACAAGAAAGTAGCAATGGAATAACTATTCCAAGATTGTCAGCTAGAGCTACTCAATTCTATTGATTAACTAGCTTTAGATGACAAATTTTATCCATATTTTTAAAGGTAAGCCCTACTGACCTCAATAGATGTTCCCACATCTTCGGTTCACTCTTTTTTAATACGGTCAAAATAAAGTGTCAAATCTGACATTTGTTAATCTACTGTATAAATTACTGTCGATAAATTTTAAGAGATTAAGCTAATGAAAGGAAACTAGAATATTTATATTGAAGTGTAACAATATTTATATTGTACTAAATGTATATTCCCCTTCCGGCATTATGAAGTTTTTTCTCAAAATCATGAAAAAGAAAAGACACACAAAACACTACCATTCGTTATTTAATATATTTATTTTTTACATTATTTTAGAATCCAATACACATAACTTATTTCATATATATGTCCCCGAGTGTATCATTTTCAATGAATAGGCATGGGTTAAGGCAGAAGAAACCACAAAAATTGACTGTTGTGATATCCTTCCTGAGATTCGGTTCCATATTCCACTGAGATGTAAAACGTGTGATAAAAAGTAATCTGAACAGTTCAGAATTTATTTTCACGTTTCTCTTGTTTTATTCAAATGTCACAATAGAGATTTGTCAGACTTTAACTGCTTCCCATGAATCCTCCCAATGGAAATAATGGAAGAATGCTAGCAGCAAATGTATCTTTTACAGGTTAGTTACTTGCAGTCAGTTAATGACAGTAATTGAGAGTGAAAATTCCCTTCCTAAGCAATGCAGTCATAAACAAACAAAAAAATAATACTGACATACATACATACATACATACATACATACATACATACATACATACATACATACATGCAATACGTTTTTGTGTTGATAAATAAATAAAGGGAGACTGGCTGTATAGTTGTATCATGATTGGTAGGTTGGTGCTGATTGGTGCTATCTGTGTGTTCATTGTTCATTCATATTGTAATGGCCTGGGTGGTGGCTGGGGCTCGTCTGCTGGCCAGTGCTGGTTTCCAGGATGTCTGGGAGGTGAGATGTATCATCACGTTTGTTCATGTTGTGGGGGTGCTTCTTTATTTCAATGGCTTGTCTGATTATTCTTTTTGTTGAGCTGTACCATTTTGGAGATTAATTTACTTCCTTCAAAATCAATTTCATGTCCTGTAGCTTTAAAGTGCTAATAGAGGGATGAAATCGTAAGTTGTTTTTTTTACTGCTGATATGTTCTGTGATGCATGCATTTATTCTTCTATTAGTTTGTCCTATGCAACTTACATAGGAAGACGGCAGCTCCGAAGCCACAGAATCCAGCCTGAAGATGGCGAGTGAGACCTCACCGAATGTTGCCAAGACAATCTCATAATATATATATAATTGTTTCACAACACCCTCTTAGAGCCCCAATTAAGGGAGGAGACATACTGTTTCCTTTTCTGCCTTTCGGCTCATCACCAGAGACCATCTAGACAGAAAGCCATGAGTTCCGTTGTGTTAATTTTTTAACATGTGTGTTAGTATTATGAGCTGATCAATAAATAAATCAGAGAGACTAGGATAGATCTATTTCGAGCTTATTAGGTCTCATCAGCTAGTCATACTCTTTTGAATACCCGGTTCGAATCCCAGTAAGAGTATGACTAGCTGATGAGAGCTAATAAGCTCGAAATAGATCTATCCTAGTCTCTCTGATTTATTTATTGATCAGCTCATAATACTAACATATATATGTGTGTGTGTGTGTGTTAGTTTTATGAGCTGATCAATAAATAAATCAGAGAGACCAGGATAGATCTATTTCGAGCTCTCATCAGCTGGCCATACCCTTTACTGGGATTCGAACCGGAGCTGTATTGCATATCAGGCAGGAGCCTCTAGCAATTCAGCCAGAGTGGCTATCCCTATTGCATCAGCTGAGACAGGGGTATTTTAGTATAGGTAATTGTTTCCACAACATCCTGTTAAGGGCCCCAATTAAGGGAGGAGACATACTGTTTCCTTTTCTGTCTTTCGGCTCATCACCAGAGACCATCTAGACAGAAAGCCATGAGTTATATATATATATATATATATTGTAACGTTTCGGCAAGATCTCACTTGCCATCCTCAGGCTTCGGTATGCGATTGCGAAGGCGTCGCCCTTCCTTAAATCTTGGTGGGAGGGGGGTGGAGTGCTGACTATTGTTGTGAGTGGAATGATTGGCTGTGCAGCTGCACCATGACTGGTAGATTGATGCTGATTGGTCTCATTTGTATGTTTCTCCTTATTTTGAATTTCAACGGCTTGGGTGGAGGGTGGGACTCGTCTGTTGGTCAGTGCTGGTTTCCAGATGTCTGGTAGGCGGGAGGTGTCGTCACATTTGTTCATATTGTTAGGTTGCTTCTCTATTTCATTTTGATGACCCCATGACAGTAGCATAAACTGATACAAACTAACTTAAATTTATTATTTATTTATTTATTTATTTATTTATTTATTTATTTATTTATTTATTTATTTATTTATTTATTTAAATTTATATCCCGCCCTTCTCCACAGAGGACCCAGGGCGGCACACAGGAAATTTAAAAACATACAAAATACAATAAATATAATTTAAAAACTATTAAATAAACCTATCCTGCGCTAAAACCAAATTTTAAAAACCCAATTTAAAACTATCTAAAAGTCCCCATGGGAGGTTAGGCTAGGCCGGCTTGTTGAAACAAATATGTCTTAAGACATTGGCGGAAGAGGCGGAGGTCGGTGATGGTACGTAATTCAGAGGGTAGGTCATTCCAGAGGGCTGGCCCCGCCACAGAGAAGGCTCTCCCCCTGGGTGTCGCCAGTCGGCATTGTCCGGCCGACGGCACCCTGAGGAGGCCCTCTCTGTGGGAGCGTATCGGTCTAAGGGATGTATGGGGCAGGAGGCGGTCTCGCATATAACTAGGCCCCGAGCCATGGAGCGCTTTAAAGATAGTTGTCAAAACCTTTATATTTATAATTTATAAATTATTTCAATTTATAAATTGAAGGTCAGTAATGAAAACCTCTGGGTTTTTTTTTTTCAATTATAGAGTTGTTCCCATCTTTTTGAGAAATAGTGTTAGCTTTTAGACTTTATAGTATGTGCAAAAGGAGCCCTGGTGGAGCAGTGGTTAGAATGCAGTTTTGCAAGCAAACACTGCACACAGTCTGGAGTTTGATCCTGCAAGAACTCAATATTGTCTTAGGTTTCCATTCTTATGAGATCGCTAAAATGAGGATCCAGTTTGTTGGGGGAAAATTATTGACATAATTTGCCCCCAACAAACTGGTGCTGTAAAGCACTATGAAACGGTATATAAGTCTAAGTGTTATTGCTAAAGGTAATGCTATCCCTGTGCTACTGTTTATAGAAAACAGAAAAACCTACAAGATATGGAATGCGTCTGTCTCCCATTCCCATATCAATACGGACGCACAGCTTGATACCTTCCTAAACTGGTTTGAAAAGCAAATAAAAAGCATGCCAACAACTTTTAAAGAAGTATTAAGTCTGGAATACAATTATGGCTCAGCTTAGTGCAGGCATTATGGAACATCACCTATAATTGAGCCATATATAAGTCATGCATCAATCATTCACTCACTCAATTTTGAGATAGATGTTTGGTAGCATGGATCGATTCATACTAAGAAATGAGTACTGTTTTCTCTTCAACTGATGTAAGGCAAACAGAAAGATCAATAGCTAATCTGTTTTTTATTTCTGGGGAAGAAACAAAGAGAAAAAGAACACACACATGGGTGTGTATTTCATTTTTGAACACAAAATTCAACCTCAGTTCTATGTGCACCAATGATGGGCCAAAATGTTTGAAGACTTTTACAAAACCAATTTAACATTTATTAAACCACTATGATAGAATATAAATCTGAATATGATGCTCCTTAACTTAATTAAATCCATACATTATTTACATTCAAACTCTGATTTTATGGTGAATAGTGCATTTTTGATCAAATTAACATGCAGTATGTGGACATAAACACTGCTTTGGGGTTTATTATTTCAGGTTACCATTGTGACCCATTCAATTCTTTCCTTCCCATTTAGTATTCAAATTTTTATAGCACATGGTTTTATTCTTGATGCACATTTTTGCTTATATGCTCTGCATTTGAGAGCCTTGTCTTATTAACAATTGTATTAAGATCATTTATCATTTTCTATAGTAGTATACTAAGTAATAATAGTTCTTGCATTTCAGTATTATCACTTATATTATTACATATATAGATGGCAAAGCATCTTGACAGAGCAGCCAGTTTGAAAATAGTTGTTTTCTGACACTATATTCTAAATAAGATAGTAAATCCTATGATACACTGAAAAGCTAACTTAATTGTTATGTTATTTAAATCCTTTAATTGCTCTAATACAGCTTTCCCCTTGGGTATTGCTTCTCTATGACACCTTTTTACAATTTCCTATATTTATTAAGTTTTGAAGAAAGTAGTACATTATATAAGTATGACTGTGCGACAAAAACTAAAAATTTCAGAGGATAATATTCTCTTGAATTATATACCTACTTTATGGAATATGACAATCAGACTACGAAAATGAATTCTTGGTGTCCTTACTATGGCCAAAATATGTTGCAGCATTGGAAAGGCCACATTCCCTCAATGGATTGAAGACGCAGACATTGTATGGACAAGTATAATGAGATATGCAAGTGATTTATGCAAATAAAAGAGAATATTTGTAGCTCAGAGTTGAAATGAGTGGTCCTTGATACTCTCTGAACTTGCTTGTTGTTCTCTTGCAGATGTTTCATTACCCAAACTACATAACTGCACTGATGATGTTACCTAGTTTGGATAATGACACATCTGCAAGAATACAAGCAAGCTCAGAGAGTACCAAGGATCCCTCATTTATATAAAATATAGTAGGTTAAAAAAGAATGATAGTTATATAAATGCATTAGAAATGCATATACTGTTAAATATCTGAATTTTGCATTAGATAAGCAGTTATAAAATTGTATCTGTTAATTGCTATAATGATATATAATACACTTTATTTGTTTTTCTGTTTATTTTTTTCTTTGAAAGAACATTTATGCGTATTTTGTATGCATTCCATTGTAATTATCTTTGTAGTTTGTTTCTTTTCTTCTTCCTTTCCTGTTATTTTTTTAAAAGCAATCAAAATGAATCCTAGGTTCCTAAATCCCTGGAGATTTATTGTTCTGGGTCTTGATGAGCTTTGTCCTTGATTATATTTTCACAGACACAGTCATAAGATCCATTGATTTGACAGCATCCCACTGGATATAACACTTCCTATTGCTCAGCCTGTGTGTTGCTACTGGAGTATAGAAACATGTTTGTATGAATTTCAAGGATTTTAGTTGACCTTTTTCCATTACAGTCTTATGTCAGACTGTCTTCAATATCTAGACATTTAAATCACTTTCCCTTGACTATGTAATATCAAATTACTTGGTGATAACTCAGCAGGTTGAAGTGACCTCTACATTTCCATTTTAGCAGAATTTAGTCTCATAGATGATCCTTGGATAGTTGAAGAAAAGATGTAATGTACCACCAATTTCATATTTTCTAACTGTATGTTGATAACAGACTTACAGAAATACATTTTTAAAAATGAATATATGTTGTTTAAAAATTTACTGATATCTAATTTTACTTTAGCATGGTTTTATAGTAACTGAACACAACAGAAGACAGATTCAAATCTTATACTTCCCTGGGGAGATGACTGGTCAAGAAATATGGGAACTGTAATTCCAAACATGTGGAAACCTTGAGCCTTCCACATCTTATTTTATATAAACCACCAAATTAGGGTGATGATCGCCGCCCCGAGTCCCTTTGTGGTGAGATGGGTGCGGGTTACAAATATGAATAATAAATAAATAAATACATAAAATAATCAGTAATCACATGATAAGATAGTATAGAAAGACTATTACAATTTTCAGAGGCCTTTGTATATGAGGATAATATTTTAATGAGTTTAACATATTTAATTGTTGGTCACAATAGAAGCCACAAATAAAAATATGCATGGTGAAAGAATATGAAGTTAATTTAAGGAAAGGCAAGCTTCTCTATATTAAACACATACCTAAAATGACTGTTAGACAAACACTTAATTTCTACGTCTATTTAGTCAACATAACAAACCTTCCCAACTTAGCTTGTTTAATTAGGACTTATGCTATTTTTAAAAAAATAACTATTAAACTTGGCAAAAGACTTACACTCTTATTTCTTTTTCTTCATGGCTAATTCAATTGAACAGAAAGGAAATGACAAACTTAGTCCAGGAAATTGTCAACATTCATTCAGACAAAGAATCATTCCAGCTTCTTTAGAAGAAGGAGTAATTGTATTGTTTGTTTCCTCGGAAATTGCATTAGTCCAATAGAAAACATCCTGCATCCAAACAGTGCAATGAACTATAGATTAATTTAAAAGTGTAGATTCTTGCTTAAAATGAATTAAAAAGATTTAAATTGATTTGAGTTTAAGTCCTGATATAGGAACAGAAATAGTTTTGAGCGTGGCAGGACTTCTGATACCACAATTCTAGAAGAAGATGCTGATTCATAGACTAGTCCAATCTGTCCTTAATTACATGCAAATTACCCAACAAGCTGATTACAGAATTTTAAATATTCAGGTGTAATTACCTCAAAGCCCTATCCAAGAACAATCATTGATAGACAATACTAAACACGGATTCTGTCATTTTAACACATTAATCACCTTGGAAGATCAAGTATGTATTAGAGCAATAAAACTAGATCAAGATTATTATTGAATGAAAATTCCAGATGGAGACCAGGAACCTCAAGATCTGGTCATGCCTATGGATTCCAGGGGATGGGAGACCTCATGAGACAGTTCCATTATTACAGATAGTCCTCGACTTACAACAGTTCATCTAGTGACTGTTCAAAGTTACAACGGCACTGAAAAAAGTGATTTATGACTACTGCAGTGTCCTGATGGTCACATGATAAAAATTCAGATGTTTGGCAATTCATCTGTATTTATGAAAGTTGGGGGTATCCCTGTGTCATGTTTAGTAACCTTTAGCAACCTTCTGACAAGCAAAATCAATGAGGAAGCTAGATTCACTTAACAACTGTATTGCTAACTTAACAAATGTAGTATTCACTTAACAACTTTGGCAAGCAAGTTGAAGATTACCTGTATTAACTCCCTTTATTATTTTCTTTTCCTGTTTCTGTTTTTATAATTGTTAATGCTCCTTTAATAATTACATAATGGTTTTAGGTAGTGCTTGTTTTATTTTTTGACTGTTTTATTGGATTGTTGTATGTTGTCCAGAGTCAATAAACATATGACTTAGCAGAACAACTGAAAGAGGGGTGCCAAGTAACCATCCAAATGTGGCACAAAACAGGAAGGGAAGGAATGGTAATTTAGATAAAAGCTAGAGAAAAAATCTGGTGGAGGAACTTGCTAGTCTGACTACACTTGTTCTGCAATATTTAATAATAAATTTAATTTCACAAGGAAGAGACTGATGTGAGCTTACTGATTTGATAGAAGTCTACTGCAATGCTCTCTACATGGGGCTTCCCTTAAGGTGCACTCGAAAGCTACAGCTAGTCCAGAATGCAGCCGCGCGGGTGATTACGGGAGCCCCCAGATGCTCCCACATAACACCGATCCTGCGCGAGCTGCACTGGCTTCCTGTGGTCTTTCGGGTGCGCTTCAAGGTCCTGATGACCATCTTCAAAGCGCTCCATGGCTCGGGGCCTAGTTATATGCGAGACCGTCTCCTGCCCCATACATCCCTTAGACCGATACGCTCCCACAGAGACGGCCTTCTCAGGGTGCCATTGGCCGGACAATGCCGGCTGGCGACACACAGGGGAAGGGCCTTCTCTGTGGCGGGCCCTGCCCTTTGGAACAACCTACCCCCTGAACTCCGCACTATCACCGACCTCCGCCTCTTCCGCTGGTGTTTAAAAACACACTTATTTCATCAAGCCGGCCTAACATAGTCTCCGCTGGGACAAATATTAGACAGTTTTAAATGGGGGATTTTAATTTGGTTTTAGCGCAGGTTTTTTGTCATTTAATAGGTTTTTTAAATTTATATTTGGTACCATTTTGTATGTTGTTTTAAATTCCTGTGTGCCGCCCTGGGTCCTCTCGGAGAAGGGCGGGATATAAATTGAATAAAATAAAATAAATAAATAGGTATTTTGTAATATGGATTGCTTTCCTGAAACATGTATTTCACATCATGACTGCTTCTTGTGCTACATTTAGTTGCTTCTAAATGATCAAGAATTATTGTGCTAGAATTTTGCTTAAATACAACCATGTTAGCCCAACCCCATAGACCATCAGTTGCTAAGAAACAATTGACAGCCCAACCTACAAGACCAGAAAAGCTTGGATACTCTGAAACTAAAACAAAAATGGGGCAAAAACCCTTTCAAACAATATTGAGGAAATTATTACTTGAATCCTGGGTTGCATCTTTTATTGCACATTTTTTAAATCGTGACCTGTGTCACCATATACATGAGTAAAATATGAGATAGTTCTATTTCTGTCTCTGTAAAAGCAATGAAACAGAGTGTACAGTACTGAATTCATATTCTTACACGTTCTTCACCTTTTTGCCCAACAAATTTTTAATAGTTGCATGTTATGTTCTAGTGAATATGATAAAGGAAGAAGAAACAAATTGGGGGGGGGGGGTTGTTACTCAGTGTGAACAGTGCCAAAAAAAAAAGAAAACAATATTGAACATGAACAAATGGGTGGGATGAGACACTACACAGAAACCTGGTGCCGATCCATTTAGAAAAATCTCTTATCTCAAGATTGTCTCTAAACATAACTACTGTATATCTTCACACAGGTAATAATAATAATAATAATAATAATAATAATAATAATAATAATAATAATAATAATAATAATAATAATAATAATAATAATAATTTAATATTTGTAAACCGCTCCCTCTCCCCATAGGGACTCGGGGCGGTGAGAAAAAGGTAAGAAAAAGGAATGATTACTAGCCTAGAACAGGGGTGTCAAACTGGCAGCCCAAGGCTCGGATGACTCATGTACAGGCCACGCTACATGAAAAACATCACGAAATGTCATGTGATGGCAGTGATGCCATGAGTTTGATACCCGTGGTCTTGAACATGACTGATTTGTTTATCAAGATCTTTTAAAGATGAAAGACTGATAGAATTTGTGGATGAAAGAGTGAAAGTAGAACAAATGCAGGAAGGGAAAGTAAAAGTGTTACAAAAAGAAAGTAATCTCAAAACAGAATGAATGGAAAGTAGATGTCAAGAAATGACAGATGGAAGCTGCTTGGAAGAATTGAAAATAATTAGGTTACAGAATGATCCACAAAGGTTTGGACTTACTCTAATGGGAAATATGAAAAAAAAAAAAAAGGGACAGCAGGTAGAATGCAAAGTGAAAAAAGGCTATGGATTTGCAAAAGTTTGAGAGAATTACTTGTGCAAAAATGAATATGAGATTAAGTTATTTATAAAAAGAAGCAACTAATATACTGTACATATTTTGACTGGAAGAATGTGGGTCTGCCTAGTTCGCTGTTTGAAATGAGAACTGGATTTGCCAGAAAAAACAAAGGATGAATTTAATGATATTTAATGATAATAGAAAATTAAAGAAGCATATGCGGGAAGGGAAATGAGCACTGAATGCATGCTGGTTGAATACAAAAGTGAGTGACCAGTATGAAACAATTAGAACAAATTAGAAAGAGGAAGATGGAGAGGTCAAAATGAGAGAGGTGAGACATTTAAAGAATAAAAGGAAGTGTATGAAATCGTGGATCTGGTGTATCATCTGGTGGTTGCAGTGGTAGAAAGGGATCGACTTAGTAAATGTTGATATAATATAGTTTTAACTATAAAACCTTTTCCTTATCACATGATGTATGTTTTCTTGGCTTACATACCTTATAAGAAAACTGATGAATATGTATGTATGTTAAGTAATGTTAATTTATGCTGGCATTTAACCACTGTTTTGAAAGGAACATTTAAAACAATTGGTGCCTTTTTCATGCCTTTTTTGTATTAAACAGATTATGTTACACTCCTCTCTAAAAGCCTGTGTATCAATTACCAATAAGAGGGCAGGGAAAAGAAGCAATAGAGGTTGGATGGATGGGAAAATAAGAGAACTTTATTTTTCTTTGACTTTTGATGGTAAATATTTCCATTACAGAATGTATATTATGATAAAGTGGTTCCAGGTGCTTAAAAAGAAATGCTCCCTCAATAATGTATCCTAATTTATGTCATTCAGCAGTTACTGATCTAGTGAAACCTGCCAGAATAATTTTAAATATAACCACTTCAACAAAACTCTGCTAATTTTCAGCAGTTGTACTACTGGAATTCAACTATGGAACCAAATAAGGTTCTAGCAGCAACAGTTGCTGCTCGACTTACAACAGTTCATTTAGTAACCTTTCAAAGTTACAATGGCACTGAAAAAAAGTGATTTATGGCTGTTTTTCATACTTAGGATTACAAGTAGTACAATGGAAGGGATCTTGGAGTTCTAGTGGACAACCATTTAAATATGAGCCAGCAGTGTGCAGCAGCTGCCAAAAAAGCCAACACAGTTCTAGGCTGCATAAACAGAGGGATAGAATCAAGATCACAAGAAGTGTTAATACCACTTTATAAGGCCTTGGCAAGGCCACACTTGGAATACGGCATCCAGTTTTGGTCGCCACGATGTAGAAAAGATGTGGAGACTCTAGAAAGAGTGCAGAGAAGAGCAACAAAGATGATTAGGGGACTGGAGACTAAAACATATGAGGAACGGTTGCAGGAACTGGGTATGTCTAGTTTAATGAAAAGAAGGACTAGGGGAGACATGATAGCAGTGTTCCAATATCTCAGGGGTTGCCACAAAGAAGAGGGAGTCAAACTATTCACCAAGGCACCTGAGGGTAGAACAAGAAGCAATGGGTGGAAACTAATCAAGGAGAGAAGCAACTTAGAACTGAGGAGAAATTTCCTGACAGTTAGAACAATTAACCAGTGGAACAGCTTGCCTCCAGAAGTTGTGAATGCCCCAACACTGCAAGCCTTCAAGAGGATGTTGGATAGCCATTTGTCTGAAATGGTATAGGGTTTCCTGCCTGGGCAGGGGGTTGGACTAGATGACCTCCAAGGTCCCTTCCAACTCTGCTATTGTATTGTATAAGTATCCCTATGGTCATATGATCAAAATTCGGAGGCTTAGCAACTGACTCACATTTATGACAACTGCTGTGTCATGGGGTCACGTGATCACTTTTTGTGACTTCTGACAAGCAAAGTCAATGGGGAAGCCAGGTTCACTTAACAACCGTGTTACCAACTTAATAAGTAGAGTGATTCACTTTACAACTGTGGCAAGAAAGTTTGTAAAATGGGGCAATATTCACTTAACAACTGTTTCGCTTTGCAACAGAAACGTTGGGCTCCGTTGTGGTTGTATGGTGAGGACTTACTATAATATACATATTTGACAGCAAGTATCCTATCTTTTCTCTACTATTGTACAACATCTTTATTAATCCATATTTAGGCATCATCACAGTGAATTTTAGGGGCATTTCAGTTTGATTGTAAAAATATTCTTTTTTGGTAGCACACCTCATGCAGGTATTACCAAAACAAGATGTGAAATAAAATCATATGAATAAAGGCAAAGCAATGTCATTGTGGAATCATATGCTGTATAACAGTAGGGAAAGATAGGATGCATGCAGACACATATGTATATTATTTGCTCCTAGAAGCTTATTTGAATTCCAGTGGTACAAACTGCTGAAAATTAGCTGAGTTTCCTATCATGTTGAGGTGGGTAATAATACTAACGTGGGTAGTGTGGAAAAAAGTATTGCCCCAGTTTGTCCGCTCACCATGGTCCTCACCCTTCCCAAAATATTAAGTACTCGTTAAACACCAAATAGCTGCCAGTCTTCTGTATCAGGAGGCATTTAACTGTTCGTCCGTCAGTAAAATGGATTCTGCTGGAAAAAAGGATTCCTTTATTTTTCATCTTTACAGCTCATCCCTCACAAATGCTCTCAGATTTGCTGTGCCTGATCAGTTGAATGTGATAATATATATTTGATATGCCACTTGGAGACTGGAAAGTAGAAGATTGCATTAAAGTAGAAGCAGCTCACTTTAAAAACTTTTATCTTTTCTTTTTCTCCTACTGAAACCTTCCATAATAATCAAACAAGCCCTTCTGGAAAGTCAATTGATTTGATTTTAGGCAATGTGTTCTAACACTACAGTTCCGCCTGAAACAATTTTTAAGTGTGAATGGAACTAGGAGAAGAAATAATAATAATAATAATAATTTTTAATTTTATATCCCGCTCTCTCTCCCCAAAGGGACTCGAGGCGGGGCACAGGCACTTAAAAATACAGTTAAAACCACAGACAGAATACAAAATTAAAAATGAATTAAATTAATCCTGAGCTAAAAACCCATAAACTAAAACTACCCCTAAAACCCCTAACCTTAAAAGAGACTACCCAAGGCCGGCCAGGCGAAAAAGATGTGTCTTTAATTTTAAACGGAAGGAGCGGAGGTCCGTAGTTGTCCTAATGTCGGGGGGAAGGTCGTTCCAGAGGGCTGGGCCCGCCACGGAGAAGGCCCTTCCCCTGGGCGTCGCCCGCTGACAGAGTCTAGTGGATGGCACCCGGAGAAGTCCCTCTCTGTGGGAGCGAATCGGCCGTGAGGATGTATGGGGCAGGATCCGATCCCGCAGATAACTAGGTCCCGAGCCATGGAGCGCTTTGAAGATGATGACTAACACCTTGAAGCGCACCCGAAAGACGACAGGTAGCCAGTGCAGCTCCGCAAGAGCGGTGTTACGTGGGTAAACCTAGAGGTTCCCATTATTGCTCGCGCGGCTGCGTTCTGGACCAACTGAAGCCTCCGGGTGCACCTCAAGGGGAGCCCCATGTAGAGAGAGTTACAATAGTCCAGTCGGGATGTCACGAGAGCATGAGTGACTGTGCAAAGGGCGTCCCGATCCAATAGGGGGCGCAACTGGCGTACCAGGCGAACCTGGTAAAACGCCCTCCTGGCCACGGCTGTCACTTGATCTTCCATGGACAGCCGGGTATCCAGGAGGACACCCAAGTTGCGCGCCCCATCCACAGGGGCAAGATGTTCGCCCCCTATGGCCAGAGATGGCATCAACTGGTTGAATCGGGCAGCCGGAAACCACAGCCACTCGGTCTTGGTCGGGTTGAGCCTGAGTCCGTTACTTCCCATCCAGATCCGCACGGCTTCCAGGCACTGGCACATCACCGCTACGGCATCGTTGGGGTGGTTTGGGGTAGATATATACAGCTGAGTATCATCAGCGTAGATATGGTACTCTACCCCAAAGCCACGGATGATCTCGCCCAGCGGCTTCATATATGTGTTGAACAGGAGAGGCGAGAGGACCGACCCCTGAGGCACCCCACATGTGAGGGGTCTCGAGGTCGACCTCTGCTCTCCCGTCAACACAAATTGCGATCGGCCAGAGAGGTAGGAGGAGAACCACCGTAAAACGGTGCCTCCCACCCCCAACCCCCCCAGCCGATGCAATAAGATACCATGGTCGATGGTATCGAAAGCCGCCGAGAGGTCTAATAGAACCAGGATGGAGGAACAACCCCCATCTCTGGCCCTCCAGAGATCATCCACCAACGCGACCAATGCCGTCTCGGTGCTATGCCCGGGCCGAAAGCCGGACTGGCGCGGGTCTAGATAATCAACTTCCTCCAGGTGACGGGGAAACTGTTGTGCCACCACACTCTCAACAACCTTCGCCAAAAAGGGAAGGTTGGAGACAGGACGATAGTTAGATAATAGAGCTGGATCCAAAGAGGGCTTCTTGAGGAGGGGTCTCACCATGGCCTCTTTTAGGGAAGCAGGCAAGGATGCGTTGACAACCTCTTGGAGCCAGCCTCGTGTCACCTCCCAGGATGCCAGTACAAGCCAGGAGGGACACGGGTCCAGTAAACATGTGGTGGCTTGCAGTCGCCCACGAAGCCTGTCCATATCATCGGAAGTAACGGAGTCAAACTCCTCCCAAACAAGATCCGCCTCGTGGCATTCCACTGGGCCATTAATGGGGGTTAGCTCGTTCTGTATCTGAGCGATTTTCTCCTGCAGATAAGACACAAATTCCTCTGCTCTGCCCTGTAAGGGGGCTTCCCGCAATAAATAACTGTATCAAATTCCTTCTACTTACAGAACCAATGCTACCTATCAAGTTTTATTTCCTACAAAACACTCTCTAAAAGGTTGAAAGCAAATTAAATTTGTAGATCCGTAATCAAATTTGTAGCTTACTTTCATTCTTTCATTAGAAATTATTTCAAGAAATCTATTTTCCCAATTAGGTTTCTGAGGTGACAGAAGAAAATGTCAGAATATAAATGTCTGTAATAGGAACCAGAATGATAGTGATTAAAAAACAAATAAAAGAAATGGACAGTAAAAAAAAAAGAATGATCATTTTAAAGATAATTCTACTGTTTCCTTCCTTCCTTCCTTCCTTCCTTCCTTCCTTCCTTCCTTCCTTCCTTCCTTCCTTCCTTCCTTCCTCCCCATTGTAGATAATTGCTGTCAAAAAATGTAATGGACTTTGTTGCATCTAACCCAAGGGTGGGTTCTGGCTGCTGCTACTGCCGGTTTGCTCAGGGATGCGCTGCATGTGTATGCGCTTGATGCGTGCTACGCATGCATGCACAGTACAAAAATAATGCTTCTGCGCATGCGTAGAAGCAAAAAACAGGATGGAGAGAGAGAACCAATTCAAGAGGAGTGGCAGACCGAGTTATTACCTATTCGGCCGAACCGGTAGGAACCCATCTCTGATCTAACCAAAGATATGCTCAGTGGTTCATCAGCAAGGTTTAAAAGCAAGCCTAGTCTTAGAGGGAAGGAGTGCAACCAGCATGGCTATCACACAAGCACCAGGAACTGTTTATGTCCCATAGTCATGCTGGTACTCTATTGTAAATATCCCTAGTTGGTAGTTTCAGTGAAATATAAAAGGAAGATATAATAAACCACTGTGAGTCAATGATTAAGGATGAATACAGTTTGGGCAACCTACAGGGATTGGAACATTAGCTACCATCAATAAACCATGATGCCCAAGTTTTAAAAACCCAACAGAAAAAACAGCAGAGCTTGCCTATCTCCTGACCCAAATAGGCTGATAATCTGGGGAAATAGGCAGATAATCCCTGGTGGTGCAGTGATTAGAATGCAGTATTGCAGACCTATTCTGCCCAAAGCCTGGAGTTCAATCATGACTAGCTCAAGCTTGACTCAGCCTTCCATCTTTTTGAGGTCGGTAAAATGAGAACTCCCCCCGCCCTTTCACTATTTAGTATAGGACTGTTCTTCAGCTGGTGATATTCAATCATGCAGAACACAGCTAAAGAGTAAAGACTTAGCTAAATTAATGTTTACTTGTATTTTGGGTAAAATTTCATAGAGTTAGAATCATAAAGATATAAGCATCTGGAGACGTTCTATATTAGTAGTACATTATACATATTTTAAAATCATATTATATAATTATGCATTATATTTTCTCCATAAAATTGAACTCTTCTGCAAAGATGTATATTAATGATAATTAATGGAATGCTTCAACTATCATTTTGAATCTAGTTTTAAGGTGTTTACAGGTGGTGCAGTGGTTAGAGTTCAGTACTGCAGGTTACTTCTGCTGCCTGCTGGCTGCCTACAATTTGGCAGTTCAAGTCTCACCAGGCTCAAGGTTGAATCAGCCTTCCATCCTTCACACGTGGGTAAAATGAGGACCTAGATTTACTGGGGGCAATAGGCTGACTCTGTGAACCAGTTAGAGAAGGCTGTAAAGCACTGTAATGCGGTATATACCATATTTTTCAGAGTATAAGATGCACCTTTCCCCCCCAAAGAGTCTTATACACTGAATACAGCATTTTTGGCCTACTGAAACCCCATCCCCTTTGCAAAAATAGGGGTGCAGAGAGTTTGGGAGACTTGCAAAGTGCTCCTGGGGGCTGGGGAGGGCAAAAATGAGTAAATAACGGCTCATTTTTGTCCCCCCCAGTCCCCAGGAGCACTCTACAAGCTTCCCAAAGCTCTACATGCCCCCTCCTTTTTTTGTTGTTGTTGTTGCAAAAAATGAGGTGTGCAGAAGGTTTGGGAGGCCTCAGAGTGCAAAAACTTTTTTTTAAACTTATCTCTTCAAAATCATGGTGCGTCTTATACTCCGGTGCATCTTATAGTCTGAAAAATATGGTAAGTTTAAGTGCTATTGCTATAATCACTCCTGTATCCACCCTTGTGTTCCTCAAAATCTTCCATAGTTCTTGGAGAAATCATGAAGAAATCTTCTTTAAAATACTGAGATGGCATAGATAAAATTTGCCATGATTTTTTCAACTTCATAGGTAATCATAATGTGAAAAGAATTTCATTTTTTCACAATATACCTGTCAGGCCTGCAGTCATATTCCTTTTAGGATCTTTGGCCTGCCACACTCTCTCTTACTTTACTATGCTGTTTCATTAGTGGGGAATAAGGAGGGGGAATAGTAAGGAGTAGAATGTGTTGTTGTCAAAATAAAATATTCCTTTCTAGAAGCCCAAGGTCATTCTTTGTCTCTGCACCTGACCGGAACTAGATAGGGGGAAATTCCAGCATGGCAGTGGAAGATTGGACCATGTGATGGACTTGTGGGTGGGGGGCAAGATCATGAACTTTCAACTGGGTGGGGAAACCCAGGAAGCTCAGATTCAGGTTTCCACAGATGTACCAACATGTCTCTCTTATTACATTGGAACTTTGAAGAAAGCTCTGCCTTGGACTCTGATTTAATTCTGGATGATATTTGGAATGCTGACAATACCATAGTTAAAGCCAAGAAAATAGCACTGTTGAAATTAGCAGTGTAGAGGCAGAGGTAGGTTTATCAATGATACTGCAACAAAGGAAAGAATTTTGCTCCAGCTGTTTAATACATCCACACTTATTTGCATCAAAATTCTGGAAAAATTGATTGACTGCTTAAATGGCAAACTATACATAAAATCATGGCTGCACAGGTAAAACAGAACAAGTGCTAATCTAGGTACAAAAATCTCTGCAGGCTCAAAATGTAGCCAAAATAAAGAGAATGTAAGCAATTATGATTAATTTAATTCTATTGTTTTCCCTCTTTGTAAAAATAATGTTTTTTAAAAGTTGTACATCCTAATTATTAAGTAATTTGCCATTTCTCATTTTGAACTGCAAACCTGACATATCAGAACTAGTTTATGCCTTTTTAGATAATACCCCTCATTTAGATGGGATGTTTTGCTTTATCTGACTTTCCAAGTTCTCATAACAGTCTCTCTGTATATAGGAATACATACAAGGGAAAAAAGAAGTAATTGAATAGAATAAAAAAATTAATGCCTTAAGTCACAGCCTCACAGGCATTAGTTTTAGAAATGGTAGCATTTCTAGTCATTCAAAATAAAATACAACAGAAATCCTAAAAAATATTTACATAAATGATGCCCAATTTTGCAACACTTTTCAGAAAACATATAAATAGCCAATGCATATTATGGTAATTGATAAATCACGAGAGTAAATGGCTGCCCAAACATACTCCCAGCTTTGGGCATGCAAGGTCTGCTAAAGACATCAATTTACTCTGTGAATAGATAAAGTCCTGTGCATTTAGCAATATAAAATTGCTTGTTATCAGATCTATAGATGAAAACCGTTTCAGCATTAGGCCATCTATGTCAAATGCATAACATTAGGTATAGAATTCTTTCGTTTCTGACTCAGGTTGATCTTTCCACAGTACTTAATATGAACTCCCACTACTACTTATTAAAGTGTCTTAAACATCTTCGAATTCCTTCTTTTATAGATTGTATAAAACAGGTAGATCTTCTGCAGCTGGAAGTGGGTGTTAAAGAGCACTTTTAGGATGAGAATGGTGTACCTCCATCTCCCCCCAAAATGATCTTGCTTGTTAGAATTCATACAATCAATCAAGTGAATATCAATATAAAATGTTATTGTACCAATATTTTCATTTAACATATTGCAGTCACATTTATTCTAGGAGGCTTAGTCAGATAGGACCAGGTAAAGGCATCTCCTGACAACCTAGCCATTAGAAAGCATACAAATGCAAGCAGATAAATAAGTACCACTTTGGTGGGAAGGTAACAACTTTCCATGAGCCTTGGCATATAGTCATGCTGGCCACATGACCATGGAAGCGTCTTTGGACAATGCTGGCCAAAAAGGAGATAAGCAATACCCCCTAGAGTCAGACACAACTGAGCAGAAGAAACCTTTACTTTCCTAAAGGCACTATAAAATGTGGAGCACTAAACTGGAATAGGAACTGAAAGCAATGCTTTGACTTTGGTTTGTTTCGGAAAGAAACATACCACAAAAGCTCATAGGCAAAGTATGAAGGTATTCAGCAACTGGTTATTATAAGGAGGAATATCAGTAGGAATGGGATAGCTGAAGTTGTAATCTGACATATCTAAAAGAGGATGACCATAAGATGGTGGTCATCATTAAAGCCCAGCCCTTTGTATATGTATGTTACAGTGATACATATACACATGGAGTGACACTTTAATTGCACAGCTGCAGCTATCATTTTCATCTTATTATTTTTTCACCTGCACCTCTTATAGATACCTCTGCTTGTAATACTTCCCTATGGAGACACAGCTCATCAATACACTATTCACTTATGGTACACTAAAAATAATAAATAGGTTCCCCCCCCTCCCCTTACAGGCTATAAACAAGTTAGGCAAACTTAATCAAGTCCTTGACCCTTGGGGAAGGGAGAATGTAATGAAGTCCTTAATGCTTACTTTCAATGAAATAAGGACATTTAAGCTTATATCAACACAAATCAAATAGAGATTGATTTTTTAAATGGTCAATTATGAGTGCAATCTTATAAAGGTCTACTCAGAAATATGAGCCACTTAATTTAATAGTACACATATATGGATGGAGGTATACAATTGCAATCTAAGTTCCTGTTAGTCATAACAACCTGTTCTTTCTAGAACCAATGTGAATTCTCAAAATCTGACTATGGCTATAACATTAACATATTTGGAATAATCTGTAACAGAATGTTTACTTGTGGAAATGTGTGATCAAAGGGCAATAATATCTGGGAGTATAGTTGACTGCTAGAACATTCTGTGATTGAGGGTAAGACTAAGAAATCTAGAGAAGGCAAGGCATTGGGTTACATTTATCACAACTACAACCATCTGCACCTTTGAACTGAATTCTAATTTTAACACTATCACAACTTAAGCTTCTATAGAATGCTCTTTGTATTGCTAAAGTTATTAATATATCAATTAATTGTGACATTTCTGTCTGTGCATATGGCGTTTTATGGATGAAATGACACATATTTAAAACTAACAAAGATATTAAAATGGATTAGCTGCAGATTCATAACAAAGAAAAGTATAAATTATATAACATGTAATTACCCAAATGTTGCAATTATACAGTATTTGCACATTTTGATCCCTGACATTAGTGATGGCATTCATTTAACAATATAATTATTCACATTTTATCATTTGCCCTCTTGCCCTCTTGCCCACTCCCCCACCCACCCCCTAGGTTCCTGACTGGCAAAAGTTAAATACTGTTTTACAGAAGAATGTCACATCAAATGGGACTTTGAGCAAATATCTTATGCTGGTTTTTTCCACTTTACATGTCCCTCCCACCCCATTATCTTGGTGGAGAGGCTTCTCAATAGTGCCACTGGCCCTCCATATTGCTGGTAGCTTGCTCCAATGACTGCATTGCAGGAGTGAAATTCAGCAGGTTCTGAAGAACCAATAGCGGACATTTTGAGTAGTTCGGAGAACCGGCAAGTACCATCTCTGGCTGGCCCCAGAGTAGGGTGGGAATGGAGATTTTGCTATATCCTTTCCCCAGAAATGGAGAGGGATTAGGGATGTTGCAGTATCCTTCTCCTGGAGTTGGGTGGGAATGGAGATTTTGCAGTGTCTCCCCCCCCTGCCACGCCCATCAAGCCATGCCCACAGAACCAGTAGTAAAAAAAAAATGAATTTCACCACTGCTGCATGGTTACTAGTCTACCCCAACACCAAGCAATCAGCATGAGATACATGTTTAGGTGGAGTTATTCCCTCCATTGTTAGTTGAGCAAACTGCTCTAATTCACATGGACCTTTAAGACTGGAGTGACCCAGCTATATACACTGGCACTGAGTAAAAAGAGTGAGAAATATATTGTAATGTTAATCTCTATGGAATAATGACCAGCATCTAATTCACCTCACTCAAATCCCCATTGTTTCAACGTTTGTTATCCCTGGTTTCATGCTGGAATGAAATTCTCACAAATTACAAAGGTCATCTGAACTTGACATCCCCAAGGGACTTTCCTTGGAAAATCCATTTCCCTCATGCCATATTTTTAGGTATTTAAGTAATGCCTCAAGTCATATCTTAATGTGAGGGCAAGTTGATAGGGTCTTTTGGGAAACTTTGTTCCTAAACATTACAGCAATAAAGATTAAATGCCTAAAATTTTCATCATAAACCACAGGCTACATTTGCAATGAATTTAAAACGTATTCAATCAAAACGTGAAGCAATTTTGTTTAGAAAGCTAGGCCTTGGAAATACAAGATAATTATTTAACTGACTCTATTGTATCTTGTACTATATCCTGTACTATTTAGTGAACCCATCTTGGGCTAAACAGATTTACTGTAGTATGTATATTAATTTGAGACTATTGAGGAATATAACACACTTAAACTTTTTTCTTAATCTCAGATAATATTGAAAGCATTGTATTTTTACCATGTTTATAAGATTTCAAGTAGTTTTTCCACTGCCTAAGATTTTCTCAGTTATATGGCCATGAAAATTAGAAATGTGACAGAGCATATTTATTTACTACCATATTTTTCGGAATATAAGACCCACCTTTTTCCTCTAAAAAGAGGCTGAAAATCTGGGTGCATCTTATACATCAAATACAGCATTTTTTGCCTCCCGAAACCCCACCTCCTTCACCAAAATGGCTGTGCGTAGCCTTATAGAGGCTTTGCAGAGAGCTCCTGGGGGCTAGGGAGGACAGAAATGAGCCTAAAATGGGCTGTTTTTGCCCCCCCCAGCAGCACTCTATAAGCCTCCATAAGGCTATGCATGCAATTATTTTGACATAAAAATGGCCCATTTCCACGAAAAATGAGCCGTATTTTTGCTCATTTTTTTGCCTCCCCCCACTCCTCCAGGAGCACTTTGCAAGCCCCCCCCCCCCCCCCCCAAGGCTATTCATGCCTTTTATTTGGAAAAAAAATGTTTTGGGAAGGTTTGCAGAGTGCAAAAAACTTTTTTTTTTCCTTTCGGAAGGCTGTTTAGTTACTTGGCAACTTTAAGACTTGTGGACTTCAACTCCCAGAATTCTCCAGCTAGCATAGCTTGTGGACATAGCTGGCTGGAGAATTCTGGGAATTGAACTCCACAAGTCTTAAAGTTGCCAAGTTTGGGAACCCCTGAGTTAGAGGGATTGATGAGAATTACATTGGTCAAATGCTGTGCCGGCAGAAACAAAGTTTTAGGTGCTACAGCAATTTCCTTCTCCAGCATATGGGTAAATACACCTGGAAACATCTACCTACCTACCTACTGTATTTCTCTCCCCCCCTCTATCTACCTATATACCTACCTACCTTCTCTCGCTCTCCCCCCACCTACCTACTGTATTTCTCTCTCTCTTTCTCCCTTTATCTACCTACCTACCAAAACTTCTCTCTCTCTCTTGCTACCTACCTACTGTATTTCTCTCTCTTTCTCTCCCTCTCTATCCCTCTATCTACCTACCTACTTTTTTTAAAAAAAATCGCCTCTTCAAACCTGGGTGCATCTTATACTCCAAAAATATGGCAATATAATAGAATAAATGGATTTGTTCATAGAACAGAACATTGAAAACTTTTAAACAGTTGTGGGGGGGGAAATAAAATTTCCAGCATGGATGCCAGTATTCTTTTTGCTGCATTCAAAGCTTCTCAGAGTGGATGGAGTTAAAAAGTTCAAGTTTGGAAAAAAACCTAACAACTTTGAGTTCTCAGATAGTTAAGAAACAAACTGGATATCTTAAGCTTTGCCTGGTGTTAATTATATATCCTATAAATTCCTGCTCCAAAAGTAGCTCCGACCTTGTTTACTTTTGGAATTCAACCTTAACATCTGGTACATAGTCTGGTGAAACACAAAGTTGTGCATACTGTTTTCACCTCATGTAAGTGTAAGTGTAATATTTACAAATACTTGCAGAAATCTGATTCCAGTTTAATAAGCTGGCAGTCAGGATGCATTCAGTATTTTGACTGTGGTGGAAGACTCCTGAGACAAGCTGCAGCTGAAGAATATAAGCAGCATCACATGTGAGAAATGAGATTATGGCTATGCCACATTAAGCCAGGAAGCCTCTTTTTTAAATCTACAACGAGTATGTGCTATGTATGCATATAGCAAACATCTTAAAGGAAATGTAAGAAACTTCTGCATAGCCTTGAATCAAACTACGCCGGCCTGGCGTAGTTTTTAATTTGTTTTAGCAGGGGTTTTAATAGGGGTTTAAGACAGGCCAACTATTTATGGTTTATGGTTTATTAAATTTATATACCACCCTTCTCCCTTGCGGTCCATGTCAGGGCGGTGAACAGGCATCAATAAAAACATATAAGAACATCAATAAATAACATACTTTAAAATAATATTAAATTAAATTAGGGCCCGTTCTAAAATCCAAGTTGAATAAAACCCATTTAAAATAACCAATTAAAAGCTACTAAACCAGGCCGGCCACACAGATTAAGTGCATTTTCAGAGCCCAACGGAAGAGGCGCAGGTCGGTGATCGTACGTAGGTTTTTTATTTTTAATTATATTTTATGTTTTATATTATCGATTTTACCTGCCTGTACACTGCCCTGAGTCCCAGTAGGGAGAAGGTGCGGTATATAAATTTAATAAATTCTAAATTTGCATTCTAATATTGGGAAGTTTAAAGCAAGCTGGGAGATGCTTTTCCAAATGAATGAAGTGCATTAACTATTTCTAATTCTAAAGTAGTATAAACTGATGAAGTAGCAACATGGACCTCAAATCTCAGAACTCAAAAAGTAGACTGGTATTACTATTCCTTCTTCCCCTAATTATCTAGTCCCTTCCTTATCTACTCTCTCTTGGCTTTCATTCTTTTTCTTCCTTCCGTTCTTTCCTTTCCTTTCCCTTCCTTTTCAAATCTATCTCTGGCCCAACAACTCAATCACCACAACCCAACAACGTTGATAAAGGGAAGTTGCCCATCTATTCCAGGTAAGGATACAATTACATCTCATCTTCTGAGAATGAAACTGGGCTGATGTTTCTACATCTCCAAACATTCATCTACAATCTAACACAACTAGTTGAGGAAATGTAACAAGTACAGGCATGAAAAATTGGTAGAGGGAAAGTACTGAAAGTAGGAGAAGTTTTAGGAATGTTTCCAGCACACAAAGGAAGTCTTTACTGAGCCAAATGAACTTTGAATTAAGCTTCGATTCAGCACACTTTGGATTGAGTTGAACACTAATAAAACATCTTAGTCCTAGTCCTTTCACATAAAAATATCAGATGAAAGCCAAACAACTCATGCAATTACCTGACTCACAAATAACCTGATTGAAATTTTTATAACACTTATTCTTAGAAATTCATAGGTGGGGAAAAATACATTTCAGAAGCAGCAGCTAGACCGTTTGAGATGTCAAAACTAGATACACCTTTATTACTTCAAATGCTATACAGGATATTTTATTCTTTATTACTCATTATTCTTACCAAAATACTAAAGTATATGCTCTATTCAGCATTGATATTTCTATACCTCTATATTGTTATTTCTATATGTTATTTCTATACAAAGTTGCATTTAAAATTGGCTTTGAGGTTATTGCTTCACCACTGGAAAAATTCTGATATTAAACTAAAACCCATAACAAATTGCCAAATACAAAACAAAGAATGACGTACTTTAATCAATAAATTCACCTAGTTGTGTCAGATTCCTACTAGTATAAAAAAACAATGTACTTCAGGATGAAAAATATTTCAACTGTACCTCTGCTTGTACGAAATTGTACAAAGGTTAAATATGACTCATGACAATAATTCTACCGAGATGCCTGAAGCACAACATTAATAAGTGATGTGATGTTGATGACTGTAAAAGCTTTCTGAGAAATGGAGTAGCTGGTTATGATTCTCGAAAAATCAAGATTTTTTTCTATTTTAAAATATTTAATATTTCAATATTCAAATATATATTCTATTGGAAAAGTGTACTGAAAATGTTGAAAAAAATTAATTTTCTCAAATTAAAAAGGTGAAAATTAGCAGTTTGTAAAACTGAATGTAAACTCTCAGATCAAGCTTCTTATTATTTTGACTTTTTAAGGAAGATTGAGTACTTTGGAATTCTTTATGTATAGAATGGTTAAAATTGTAATTTTATCTTAAAGGTCTTGAGGTTTATTTATAGGACTCTCAGGAGTCAGAATTTACTGGCTAAGCCATAATTGGTGCATCTTGTGACTTTTAGGCACAATGGCACCTATATCAAAGATTACAGTTTAGTATGATATAAAACCCAACCAACTGGATGTACTAAACAAACAATGGATAAACAAACTATATTCTAATGTGTGAATCCAGCAAGGCATTATGCTGAAAAAGGCTATATAGCAAGAAATCATTGTGAACTTGATAAAACAATTTAGAAGAATAAAGGAATAATGTAAAACTTTAAACAATGAGTATGGATTTTTACAATATATTCAATGCACTGAACTGCCTGTGGTACTTGTTTTTCTGTACCTTTCACAGACCCGATTCACCTTGAGAATCATTTATAATTAAAGCAGATCAAAGATTATAAGTAGCTACATAAATCCAGAGTTTTCAATCAGTGCCATTCAAATTTCATTTAAAAAAAGGAAAGTACAGAATCAAGAGAAATTCTAGGGAAAGAAAAACCATTTCCATTTTAGCTCTCAGGAATAAAAACTGAAAAGGCTACACTAAAAGGGCCTGAGTTTCCATTAATGAGTTTTATCTGAACCGCTAACACAACTGAATGATGATTCAAGGCCCATATAATTCTTAATTATAACAACTGTACGGATGAATGGGATCTCTTCTTAAATATTTCAGCATAATTGGACGAGATGGGAGCAGTAGAGTGTACCTCACAATAATTCTTGAATCAATTGTTAACTCATATCTATGTATTAAGCACTTAATACTAGAGGATGAAGATTATTGCTGCATTTAAAAAAAAACATCATGCTTTGGAGAAGCTATTAATCCACCTTTGTTAATCCAGTTCACTGCTACTAAAGAAAACTGATTTTATTCAGAGTTCAATGAGAAATGTTAATCTTTTATTTTAATATATTTCATTACAGAAATTACTTTAGAGCTTACAAAGTGAATATGATATAAATGTTTTATAAATATATAGTATGATTCCAAAAGTCTGTAATTAGGTTTTCTGAAATTCTAGGACATTCTGTGTTATCCATTTATATGTATTTATATAATATACCATGAAAGATATCTTATGTGAAAACTAAAAAAAGCAGAGAGTTGTATGACTTATTAAATTACCCAGCAAGCTGTCATTATTGTACACAGTCTGGTACCTGCATAATTAAAGTAACATGTTGGTAAATGAAGTAAAGTTGATTAACTTTTCTTTTGCCAACACACATTACATATTATTCTTTTGCTAATGTATAGCATGGCAGTTAGCTTTTTTTTTCTGAGCCTCACAACCATCACTTTCAAACTACAATCTGCAAAGGAAGTTCTCCCTCTAGAGATTAAGCTGTTACATTCATTTTATAATGTAATATGCAGGACAGACAAAAAAAATGTAAACAATAAAAAGCTTGTTGGGAACATGAATAGCCAGGAAGCTAACTATACTTGGACAGGAGGATGTTAGCTTATTTCCACCAGTGCTTGTTTTGGAGACATGCTAACCATGATTCTGGAAGCTAACAACCCTTTAATAGTAATCTATATAAATAAAAATGTAAAATAGTTTGTACGAAGCAGCTAATCTCAAAAACTACTGTACCGATTTACCTCAAATTTTGACACAATGCTCCCAAGGACTTCCGATAATAGAATACGTACTCATTTTGTGCCTAGCACATGTGCGTCATGTGCAAGGTACACAAATGTAAAATGTACCCACTGATCATGTTTTCACCTCCCTGTAGCCATCAGGCTGCTTTTCAACTGTCATATGGAGGCCTCTTAGGGCCAAAAGAAGGCACTGAGATAGCAAACTCCTAGGTGGCCCATAGAGAGAGAGAGGGAGGGAGAAATACAGTTTAATAAAAGAGAGACAGGGGAGACATGATAGCAGCCTTCCAATATCTCAGGGGTTGCCACAAAGAAGAGGAAGTCAAGCTATTCTCCAAAGCACCTGAGGGCAGAACAAGAAGCAATGGGTGGAAACTAATCAAGGAGAGAAACAACTTAGAACTGAGGAGGAATTTCCTGACAGTTAGAACAATTAACCAGTGGAACAGAAGTTGCCTCCAGAAGTTGTGAATGCCCCAACACTGCAAGTCTTTAAGAAGATGTTGGATAGCCATTTGCTTGAAATGGTATAGGGTTTCCTGCCTGGGCAGGGGGTTGGACTAGATGACCTCCAAGGTCCCTTCCAACTCTGCTATTGTATTATTGTATTACAGTAGGTAGGTAGAGAGGGGAATAGATAGAGAGGGAGAAATACAGTAGGTAGGTAGGTAGATAGAGTGATAGATAGGTAGGGAGAAATAAAGTAGGTAGGTAGGTGGATAGATAGGTAGGGAGAAACACAGTAGGTAGGTAAGTAAGTAGATAGGGTGATAGAGAGGGAGAAATACAGTAGGTAGGTAGGTAGGTAGAGGGAGAAAGGAAGAAATACAGTAGGGAGGGAGGGGGATAGATAGGGAGAAATACAGTAGGTAGGTAGAGGGATAGATAGAGAGGGAGAAATACAGTAGGTAGGTAGATAGGCAGGCAGGCAGGCAGGCAGGCAGGCAGACAGACAGACAGACAGACAGACAGACAGACAGACAGACAGACAGAGGGGGAAAGGAAGAAATACAGTAGGTAGGTAGGTGGGTAGAGGGATAGATAGAGAGGGAGAAATACAGTATGTAGGTAGGTAGAGGGATAGATAGATAGAAATACAGTAGGTATTTTTTTTTATTAGACTTGTATCCCACACCTATCTCCCCGAAGGGACCCAGGTAGGCAGGTAGGTAGATAGAGGGATATATAGAGAGGGAATAAGTGGGAGGAGACTTGTGATAGGAACAATGAGAAGACTAATAGTAATATTATTATTAATATTATCAATAATAGTAATAAAATGAAAGTATGGATATATGGGGATAAAAAGAAGTAAAACTATACTTGTCTTCTCTTACCACAACGGTATGTTTGTGATCCTGAATCTCTTTTTTCAGATATCCATTTTTTTTTACCCACTCTCCTGGGTAAAAGCTGCTCTGAGAAGCTATGTCTTGCTCATTGTGACACATGGTACAATATTTTTCTGGTACCCAGATTTGCTTGAGTCTGGCCTTTATAAACTAGACATAGGTCTAGTCTCAGGAAAAGAAGGATTAGGGGTGACATGATGGCAGTTCCACAAAAAAGAGGTCAACTTATTTTCCAAAGCAGCAGAGGGCAAGAAACAATGGATGGAAACTAATCAAGGAAAGAGCCAACCTGGAAATAAGAAAAAAAATTATGACAGCGAGAACAATTAGTAGGACAGCTTGCCCCCAGAAGTTGTGGGTGTGCTCCATCACTAAAGGTTTTAAAGAAGAGATTGGACAACCACTTGCCTGAAATGGTTTTGTTCTCCTGTTTGAGCAGAGGATTGGACTAGAAGATCTCCAAAGTCCCTTCTAACTCTGTTATTTGGTTATTCTACTTGGGCAAAGCCTTACGCAGTGGCTGGAGTACATCTTGAGACATTATCCAAGTTTCTTTTTGGCTTTATAGTTATCATTGGTTTTTAAACTTTGCTGCCATATATGAAATATCTCCCGTTATCCCTGACTAACCCTGGTATTGTTCCTTTCATTTTATAAATTCTATAAAAAGGACACTGAAAGTTATATACTAGTAGAACTTCTACTTATTTATACAAACAGTGTAATATGAAGCTAACCTCTAACACCTGAATAATAAATTGAACCAAGAATACAAATAGTGTCCTACTATATTAGATCAAATATCTATTTATCCATAATTGAGAAAAGCTTGTAAGGAAGTTATAAAGGTAACTCTTCCAAAAAATACATAGATAACCATCTTGCTTCTGATCCAGTCATCATGACTTTGTAATCACTGGAAATTTATCCTCCACTTCTTCTCTTTTATAGCATTTCAGCACAATGGTCCATCACTATTTCTAATTAATGATGCACTGCATGAAGCATATTCCTTTTTATCTACTCAAAATCATTTGTCATTCATCCTTGATAGATGATAGCAGAATTTTATTCATTCTTATTTACACATACTGGACATTTTTCCAGTTAGAGCCTTAAATGCTAACGAGCTGTTTATATTTATTTCCTAGCCTAATGTATTTTTGAGCTATAATTCTCATGACTGATTACACGTGCTTAGCCTTGTAGCCAAAGTGTACAATCTGTGTTAAATGGTACATAGTGAGCTTTTAAGTATCTGCTCAAGATAATTATGATGACCAATCCCAGATTTTTCAAATGGAGCTATTCTGTGGAACACCCAAATCTTGACTTCACTTGACTTCACTTAGGTATGGAGGGAAGAAGAAGATCTTTGTAATCTTCTTTCTCTGTCTATAGCTATAACATTTTTCCCATTTCAGGAAATCCATCAATGCTACGAAGCAAATTATCAGGGGGATTAAATGGAAAGAGGAAAAATGGAGGGGGACTGACTTGTTCTTCATATTATATACATGGAATGTATCACACTGAATGTAATAGTCCAGGTTATGCTATAAAAAGCATAGTACATTCCTGCTCATTCAAGCTTCAATCTATCTCTTCTATTAGCAAAATTGGCGGTTGCAATTTTTATTCTTCTCACACCTCGCCTCATAGGTGCTATAATGATAGAAATCCTTGAGAATAAGGCAAACTACAGGAGAGAAAGGGTGGAAAAACTGCACTGAAAAAGCAGTTAATTTCATGTGACATGGCATAATTTGTGAAAACTGCAATCTAATAAATGTTGAGTTGAAAAAATATGATGTTAGAACAAGCACAACAATAAATGGCACAGGAACATTTGGAATATTGTACCCTATGCATTTTTTTTCAAATGGTTTATAAATCTGTTCTAAGTGCTTTTCCATATTTGTATAGGTGTGCTCAAGCATCTGTGAGCCAATCTTGCGAGAAATCTCTTCAATTTCTGTATTCTATTTTAAATCATATTCATAATCCCTTTCAGGTGATTCAAACAAGTGTAAAATTGGTAAATGAGCCCTGGTGAACAGTATGATATGGTAAAGGAATATATGTCTGCAAGTGAATTTAGCTGGAAATAACTAGTATTAAACTTATATGAGCTTTGTACTAAGTAGACATAAACTTGCATTTTAAAAGTTGGGTCATTATTCCGTAACTTCAGTGTAAATTTGTGTGAACAGCAATCCCTGGAGGACTGTGTATGAGTAACAAGCATCCCTTATTTAATACATCCTTATGGTTTTTCATTCAGTGATAGTGTAATTTCTTCACATTTCTGTGTGTGCTAAAACAAAACCCCAAAAGATTTTTTTTAATTGAAAGGAACCATTGGGGAGCAGCAATAAAGCTTAGTCTAGGAAATCATAACTATTCCAAATTGGCTTTATTTTGATACAAGATTTAATATTTTTATGCAAAATTGCACACAGAAACGCACGCATGTTGTTTATTAGGAAAAAAAATATTCACTCCTTGGGTACATTGGATAAAAGAAATCAATAATAAGAGAAATTCAAAGCTACTCACCACACTATATTTCTGGAAAACTGAACTATGCCAGCAAAACATATTTCAACTCCAGAGTATCACTCAGAAAAGTAACAGAAGAGTTCTCTCAAAGATTATGATTCTACAATTCCATACCTGTCTCATTTCACAGATATTAATGGGCACCAGAGTGTGAGATCTGCAATCTTTAGAGACGGCCCCATCTGTCTTTCATTTCTTTCCTTTCATATAAATGCCATTAAAGAAGAAAAGATGGAATAGCTGTGTATGTTTTTATCATTGGCGTTTTTACATTAGAAACCACCAGACTCCCAAAGCTCCTGAAAAAGACTCAGAAATGGAGTACTTTGGATTCACCAATGAGGCAAGATTGGAAACCAAAATATATTAGGTGCTGGTTGGAAAAAACAACAACAAACTTGATATCAAAAAAGGCTCCATGAAAGATAAAGTTAGATATGAATGCCAGGTCTTTTGACTGAAGTCTCAGTTTCTCTTGTGACTACTGAGCTGGATATAAGAGGAAGGTATTGCATGTGTACTAAAATACAATTAAAACAAATGCACAGAATTATGTAGAAAGGATAGTCCCTGGGCTCAGTGAAGGACAATATTATCCTTATAAGGCAAATGATTAATGATTATAAAGGTTACATTTACTTCACATTTTCAGTGTATCAATATGCATTTTAATTTTAAATAAGAGTCATTCTGATCATTATTCTTATCTTCATTTCAGACAAAATTTTATAGGAGTCCTTTGGATTCCAATTATAGATTGATAACTTGGTGTAGAAAAATCCAATTCAGTTCTGCTGTATGCTGCATCCTGCTTAACGCTGTGGCAGAGATTCAGAAAGAGAAAAATGGCACTATTAAATTCTGATAAATCCTTTAATTGATAATTGACAATTAATCAATATTAGGCTTGCAATAAGTGTTGTCTCTCCCTCCCTAAAATCAACTTTGTTTCGAAATGTCATCAACTGATATTCTGTATTTAAACATTTACATGCTGCATAAACATTATACTGAAACAGTTACATTAAAAACTGGTGTATTTAATGTAGCCTTCTGAAAAAATTATTCTGTTCCTTATCAAAGTCCAAGAATTGCACTATTGCAGGGGTGTCAAACATGATTTCATTGAGGGCTGCATCAGAGTTGCGTTTGATCTTGGGGGGGGGGGCTGAGATGGGCATGGCTAGGGTGGGCATAGCCCGGTTGATGTCACTCATGTTGGGGGTGCCTTTGGTGGCACAAGTGTATTACCAACAAAAACGGGTCCCTGAGCTCCATTTTTGGCTGTGACAGTGTCCTGTAACCCTCTGCCAGCTAAAACGGAGCTTGGGAGTATTGTCTGAGGCCTTTGCAAGCTCCATTTTAAGCTGCGATGGTCTCCTGCAACCCTCTGCCAGTGAAAACAGAGCTCATGTGCAGTCTTCCCAAGCATATCTAGGAAATCACATGTTTTAGAATTAAGGATATCATCCAATTATCATAATACAGATAGTCCTTAATTTACAATCATAATTGACCCCACAAATAATCAAATGTAGGCCAGTTGCCGAGTGCCCAAAATGTGGTTAAATGACTAAGGGGGGATGGCCATTGGAACTTCAATTCCAGGTCATAAGTACCATTTTTGGTGCCTGTCATACTTTGACAAAGCAACCAGCTGTACGTTAAGAACTACTTGTATTCTAACATTTCAAAGTAATTCCACTAATAGAAAAAGATATTTATGTGAGGCAAACATTAAGACTAAAGAAAGAGTGAAAATTAACAGATTCTCTATCATAAGTACTGAAAATATTTACTGGGTTAATTATTGTATTCTATTTTTCTGAATCCAGACTTAGAATAAATTGAGGCTTCTGTGTCTTTTAAACGTGAATAAAGGGAGCACACTGTTTACATCTACTGTCTGGTTTGATATGCATTTTATTTACAGTAAACTTCATGATTGTCTGCCATGAAGATAGTTTTTGCACAAGAATGAAGCTTTGTAAGATAGTTTACAGCGGCTGTAATTGGGTGATAATTTCTGGGTTTAGTAACATTTTTATTCATACACAGAGTTTTCTTTACTGAGAAAGCAAATCTGGAAACCTATTATTAAGTATAATATCCCCCCTCACTCCTCTTCACTAGACTGATAAACTATGATTACCTGCAATCAAACAAAGGCATTAGATCAGCCACAGGTCCCAGTTCTAGCCAAGATAATAAAAGCACAACATATACACAGTAAATTTACAACACATCCTCTACCTTTTACATCTGAATCCTGCCAATGGATGCAAAAATGAGTTTTGCATAACTGCAATACCATGTTTTGTTGCTTATTTATTTATTTATTTATTTATTTATTTGGATTTATTGACCGCCCACTCTCTCCGAAGAGACTCGGGGCGGTGTACAGGAATTTAAGAACATATACATATAACAAATTATAAATAAATTAAAACTAAATTAAATGTTTTACCCTGTGTTAAAAAGTATCTTGTTTAAATTTATATCGTAAAAACCTTACTGCCTCCCACCACCACTACCCCTGAAAATTAATGAGATTATCTTAAAATACAAAGGTCATAATCTGTCTTTTTAAAAAATCTACAACAATAGTTTTCTAGGAAATTTGACAACTTCCAGCATTGATTGTTCACAAATTGGAAAGGTGCTGAAGTTACACTGCTGATTAAACTATGATGTGTTTATTCAAAGTGGACCAATGTGTCCTTATGCATGTAAACCCAAATGAATTTTGTTAATCCTTTTCTTGGGGTTATGCTCTTGCTTTTAGGAAAGGCATTCTAAGTCACAGTTAACCGTATGAACCATAGAAATGTTTGGTCAAAAATGTTACTTCCATCGACTTCCTTCCGGTTTCCCGGAGGCGACGGACGAGTCTTGGGACTTGTCCGCCGTTTTGTTCCTTCTACGGCCCCTAATGGGCAGGGAGTTCCTTCTAAAGGACTACCGCTGTACGGTCGGCTTGCTGGGAATCTCCCCATCCCGACGGCGGTCGGGGGGTCCTTGTCTTGGACCCAGGCATGGGAGAACATGCTGCGGGGGGCTTGGTTCCCTTTGCCGATGGAGGATCGGAACATTTAATTGCTTTTGAGAGGGCTGAATCGCTGGAGTTGGAGGCAACACCGAGACTCCTGGCTATAGAGTAGATTGTGAGTGAACTTATTTTATTGCTTGCAACTTTTGCCTTGAAAGAAGATGGAGGGGGGAGTTTGTAAAAAAAAACCTTGGTAAAAGCGGCATTTTAACAATGCTCCTCAGGCTTGAGGAAGCGCAGAAATCACCATCCCAATTTCTTTAAACGATAGTGAAAGTCTTTCCGGAATGACCGTTGGATACTTAGTATCGAAGTCTGGCAACAAAGAAACAATTTTTACTTGCTAATTCCCGATGGCTTCCAGATGGCGGGGGAAGATGGCGTTCCTTTGTTCTCAGGAGACATACTTTTCATGGAAAACTGCTGACATTCCCTTGTGCTCGGGACTGCCTTTCTCTTTTTATTAATGATTGCATGTAAATGATTAATTGGACCTTTCTCTGAAGTGCCTTCTTCTTTTTCTTTTTATTTGATTGTTTGAAGAAATTGGTTTCTCTCTGGACTCAAATTGGACAAAACTGTGACTTTGTTTATTGGAATTTGCTCATATCCTGTCTCACTGACTCCTCTTCAGCAGACGCCATTTTACTGACAAAGACTTAAATCTTTCGTCATGGCTTCAAAGAAGCAGACGCATCAACCTAAAATCACCTCGATGTTACCTGAAAAATCAGATACGGATGCTAAATTAGTAGCAATGGATGAAAAACTTAAGAACATTATGAAAGAAATCAAAGAAATGAGAAAGGACCATGTCAGTTCTAAATTGGAACTTTTGGAGGTACAGAAGAAATTAATGGAAAATACGCAAAAGACTGATGAGCTAGAGGTGGGGTTGGCTGGGACAAGGGGAGAGCTTAAAAGTATTAATAATGAAATAGGGGATTTAACTGGTCATATGTCTAGGATGGATTTTGAAAGGATGTCATATTTTTTAAGATTTCAGAACGTTCCTGAGACAAGCGGTGAAGATTTAACTGATTTAATGTGCACAATTTTAGCAGATTATGTACAAAAGCTTAAAGAAGATATTAGGGGGGACATAGATCTGATATACAGAATAAATTCAGCATATGCCAGGATAAATGAAGTACCCAGAGAGATCCATATTAAATTTGTAAGGAGGTCGACAAGGGAAAGGATCCTGAGGGCGCAGAGAGTCAGTCCTTTAATTTACCAGCAGAAAGAGATTGCCATCTTGAAGCAGATCCCGAAAAAGATTAGAGAGGTAAGAAGGAAGTATTCCTTCTTGTCTAAAAGATTATTTAAACAGGGGGTTTGGTTTAAGTGGATGATGCCAGAGGGAATGTTTGTGTTCTGGGAGGGAGGAAGAGTAAGAATTAAAACAATTGCAGAGGCGGAAGCCTTCCTTAAAAAACATTCCTCAATCCTGGAGGATGAAAATGGGGGAGCAGAGGGTGCCGCGGCCCCGCCCACTGGGGGCCAGGGAGAAGAAGATACAATTGCCAAAAGACTTAGATCTCAAAAGTGACTTTATTTTAGTACAGTTTAACTTTTGTTTGGATTTTTACACATGATTGTTAGCATAGATTTTACAATGATATATTTGCATTTCTTTCCACTCTGTAGTACAACTGAAAATTATGTATTATCTATTTTTTGTTATGAAGCCTCGGAAGGGGTCAACGACTTCGACGTGAAAGTTCTCACAATATTTTTCTCACACCATACCCTTACCCTATTTGTAAAAAAATTCTAAAACCCAATAAAACTTTTTCAAAACGAAAAATGTTACTTACATCATTCTGATGATGTCACAACAACTATGGAAGTCCACTGGAGCATGCAGTCACCCTATGCAGAGTCAGAAGAATTAACAAAATGTGGGATTGGAAGCACATTTTGAGTTTGTTACTTTTAGAATGTTTTAGTATATTGTGACGTTTTGCAAAATTATATTTTTCTTACAGTTAAAGCCATAGTAAGCACTTTGTGAAACACCACAATATACTAAAAACAGTACTCACCTGGACCTTTGTCCTCTGGCTCCAGGTTTCAGTGGATTTCCAGAGTTGATGTGATATTATCAGCACAGACCATGATGTTTAGAGTTCATTTACTTCAGATCATGTTAGATGTTCAAAGTAGGACTCAAGAGGACCTATAAAAATGGAAAAAGATATATTTCAAACTAATCATGAACTAAATTAGCCCCATTAGTCCTTTTGAACAACCTCTTTTAGAACTAATTCAGATTTTAACATGTGATCATTCAGAAATATATATCCCTAAGCCATCTAAAAATATGTGGAAAAAACGAAACTTCTCAGATACTGCTGAATTTTCATTCTTATCAACCCTGGCCAACAAGAAGATAGGAATTATGTTTAGGCTTACATAAAGAGAGACAGATTGTTTATTCCTTATCTAAAGTCTATTCAGTCGACAGAGACAATTTTGAAAGAAAACAGAGAAGTGCCTTCTTAAGGGAGCCACTAGTCTGATGCTACATATTATGAGTTTTATAAATTCTGTTCAGTCCCATTCTCCAAGCCCTTTTAGCTATAAGAGAAATAACACAAACTTTTCCCATGCCTCTCCCAATCTTAATATTTCACCTTTTCTTTTAATGTTGCCCTACACAGCAACACAGCAACTCTTAATGTTGCCCTACACAGCAACTCTGCACAGACACAAATGTCAAATATCTACCTCTCATCTGGTTGTCACTATTATTCTACTGCTTACCGATGAATAGCAGATGTATCCCTCTAATGGCTGTTATCCTATAACCAGTAATGACTGTCATCTAGCTTGTATCATTTTCAAATTCACTTTCTTACACTCGTTTATTCCTGTACTTCAAAGCAACATAAAAACTGAAGAATAGTTTGATCCTATTATTCTATGTAAAACAGGAATGCATCAAGTACTAGTGTAATGGACAAACTCTAACTATTTACAGAAATAGAACCCTGTGTGTTAGAATTAATGAGAGGGTAGAGCATGATGTACAGTAGAGTAGAGAGCTTTTATAATAAAGTATCTTGCTGAACCAGCCAGCTCAAACAGCATCCTCTTTAGCTGAATGTTTTCAAAAACATTCTTTTTGCAACTGCCTCTTTAAAAAGTTCAATCCTTAAATACATTTACACACATACATATCATACTGTCATTATTTCTAATTGATGAAGAAGATAGAAACAAGGCAGATTCAATTTTCAGAAGGACAGAATAATCTGTGGTCTATTTAACCAAGTTTTTGCTTATTGTCTCTCTTTTGTAGATTCTCTTACTTGGACAGGATTGATGTCAGTCCTTTGAAGTAGGTCAGGTCAGCAAATATATTCCACAAATACAACTGTATTTGTATTGTTGTAGGGCATAATAGCAAATGATTGAAAGATTTCCTGCTTCTCATTTTAATACTAACCAGAATCAAAATGTAGTTATCATCTCTTTCTAGGCTACTTTCTTTCCCCAGAACAAAATTGTCATTTCGTTTCTCTTAAATTCTCTTGCCAACTTCTGCATTCCTTTTTCAAGAATATCTCTATACTCCTCTATACTTACCTTTTGAATGTCCAATGCTATGAAGTCTTCAAAAAGTCTATGCTACATCTACGGACAGGATTTTTCTTCTACGAACAGGATTTTTAGGCTGGAGGCTTTGCATTTGGTTTCCCATCTTAGTCTATAATTGTAGATAAACTAATTAAAACATATATTATTTTAGTTCCAAATAAGCCAATCCACTAACAATTGGAGTTTCTCTAGTTAAATTTCCCAGCAAAGATTTCTGACTGTATGCTGATATCAGCTGGTGGAATTATTAAAAGTTTCATAACAAGATTGGATTATCCCATAAAACAATGATTTAAAAGCAGTAAATTAGACACCCTGGAAACATATTCAAAGATTTTTCCCGGAATTCTGGGATCAACCAAACTGAGCATCAAAGGTAAGCTAAGGTCATCTAAACCAACCCACTAAAAAGAGGGGCTGTTAAGAACAGCAATAATTGCACCAGAAATCTCTTCTGAATTGTATGCCCTTAATAATATTGGGGTTTGCTCCCTTGAGATTTCACATTTAAGTAACTTCCTTCTCTGTAATTTAGATCTTTATTTAGCTCACAAAGTAAGCATTATGCTTTAAGTAGGTACAGTATTTATCTTTTGGAATCAGATCCAGTTGCCAGTAGCAACCAAGGCTTAAAGGAAACCTTATTTTCATTTGGTAGTCCTTAAGTAGATCCAAAGGGCCAATTATATACCAATTACAGGAGGTGGGTCTTCAACTTAAAACATGTTCAAAGGCAAGCCTATTTTTATTTGAACAATTCAAATAACATATTAATTCTTGTATTTTTAAAAAAGTTTCCCTGCCACATTGTATTCTATTAAAATATTACAGATAACGCCATCTGTCTATTTATCTATCTACATAAATATATGATGAATGGTATATTTCATAAATATTGAATACATGAGAAGCAAGACCAAATTTACCTAGTTTTGTAACAATTGCTCTCCACACTTTAAGAAAAACACTTAAAACTTATAAATCACATTTTTTAAAATCCTCAAGAAATTAAGCAATTATAGATTACTAAATTGCATTTTTATTATTTTTATTGATAACATCACAAATGAAATTAGATTAAGTCAAAACATAGGATCATAACTGAATATTAAGCATCTGTAAAATTGGAATATGGACTCATTTGACAGCATTAAGAATGTGAAGTAAATTATGATAATCATTATAATTATTAAGGCTCTTGATTATGCAAAGGATAAACATAAAATGCAGATCAATCACATTTCTACGCATCTTTGACATAAGTTAGTTACTCTGGATAGATGAGCAATGCACAGTGGTACCTTGGTACCCAATTCCTTTGAAACTCATCAAATCTGGTATTCAATGCATTTTGACCCAAAAGTTTTGTCAGTGTTCATTTGGTTCTCAATGCACAAACTAGAACTTGTCAGTGTCAGCTGCCTTGTGACTCACTACATTATTCCTTATGGGAAAAATTTGTTTGGTACTCATCATTCTTGGTAATCATCACACCTCCTGGAACCAATTAACAATGAGTACCTAGTGTCAAGCATGGGGGAAATCAGGAGATCCAGGCAGTTCAAATAAGTATAAAGATTTAGCGCAAGCTTAGCTCTCTATAAGAATCTGGCCAAATGACCATTAAGGGAATGCATGGGAGTTAAGAAAGGAATTCAAGATGGGCTGGACTTAGATCCCTTGTGGACAAGCAGGGACTTGTGACCTGTCCCTCAAACTCAGCCTGGTCATCTCCTACACCAGAGGTGTCAAACGCACGTCAACACAGCAGCATTGTGTGACATATCGGGAATTTTCCCCTTTGCTAAACCGGGTGGGGGCATGGCCAGCATGTGGATGCATCCAGTCCATGAGCCAGGAACTTGACAGCCCTTTCCTACACCAAGGTACCATTGCAGTTTGTAAGATGTTGATGTTATGAAACTGAATTTATTAGAATTCATTTCTTTAAAATTTGAATAGAACTCATCTAATATATAATATAATCATACCGTGCCATGCCATATATCTAAAACTATTCTCTAAGATTATTTTTGTACTGACACGTAGCATGCATGTTAGGGGATGCAACTTAATGCTTATAAGATCTGCATATTATTTCCATCTTGCTGTATCTGGAAATGTATGAACATACATGTTTTATTTACTCAGGGTATCTTCCAGTTAGGGAGCAGAACCCAGTTATCAGTTCTGCTGAGGAACTAGGGTTTTTTTCAGCACCCTGTTTCCCCAATGTCCTATCTTGATCATCAGTATATAATTAAAAAAATTACTGTATTTAGAGGAGAAGCTGGAAGCGTCACGGTGAGACCAATTGGAAAAAAACAATTGAAAGAATTGAAAGAAATGCTCTCTATGTTCAAACTTAATAAGAGGATATATATTGTATATAGTAAAATAGACCAATAGAGAAATATGAAATGATAATTTGGTGTAACTTTGAAGGTGAAATTGAAAATATTGTTTATGTATTAAGAAAAAATAAGTATAAAAATGAAAAATAATGAAAAAATAATTTGGCTGAAAGTGAAAACAAAACTATGATGTAAAATGAATTGTGTAAATGAGAGGATGTAAAAGGAAAGATCTGGTCAACACTTTGTTCTATAATATGTGTAAACCTGTATTAAAAAATTAAAAAACTCTGGATGAAAGTAAGAATTAGTGGATTTAATTGGCATTTTCCTTTTAAAATTCTACTCAGTTTTTTATTTTGTGTCTACAGCAGAGTTTGAATAATTTGTAACTGATTTTATATATGCTGCTCTGGAAGCTGTTCTCTCTGTAAAAATTAATAAGAATATCCAAAATAAATAAGTATAAATACATCTGACTCTCTACTGAACAGATGGAGTGCAAAAACAATGGAAGTGTTGGGTTTAAGATTTTCTGTCTGGTTACTTAGAAGAAGAGCAGAGTTTATAATCAGGTTTCAAATCAAGAGCTGGAATGAGCATTCTGCTTCTACTTTGATGCTCAAATATGTTCAGCAGCATGACAGGGCACTTTTAAATTAAATGTATGTGTATGTCTGTATGTACACACACACACACACACACAGTGTGCATATAGATTACACAAACGGTAGGATATACACATATTCTCAATAGGGGACATAATATGACCCAAGAAATGAATCTTAAATGAGAAATACTGTATTTTTCAGTTATACATGCATAGCTGAAAACATGAAAATAAAATCATTAAATAGTTATTTCATAATTAACTGAAACCATCCAAAGTGTTTAGTGATCCTTAATCTAGTGCTGGTGCATGTAATAATATATAGGTAAATTCTAAAAATGTTAACATTTCTGAAAATTTTGAAGTCATCTAACAAATTTTATATTGTTTTTTTTCCCAAGCTTGATTTGTTAGGGTTAAAACAGCATTCAAAGAGACACTTTGCTGTGTGTGCGTGTGTGTATGTATGTACCCAGATACATATATACATATACATACATACACAGAGAGAGAGAGAGAGACAAGGACACACAGAGAGAGACAGAGACAGAGAGAGACACAGAGAGAGTATATACAAGGGAATCATTCCTCTTTGACATGCTGAGAAAGCTTTTACTTTACTTTATTTGAATTTTTATACCGCACCTTCTCCCAGAGGGACTCAGGGCGATGTACAGGCCTCAATAAAAATCAACTAGTATAAAATCACTAATATAAAACAATTAAAATACAATTAAAAATCTATTAAATAGTACGCCTGATTTTGATAAAAGCCCTATCTAAAACCCTCTCTAAAACCAATTAAAAGCTACGGCAGGCCGGCCGCACGAAATAAATGGGTCTTCAAAGCCCGGCAAAAAAGGCGCAGGTCCGTGATCGTGCGAAGGTCAGGGGGTAGGTCATTCCAGAGGGCTTGTCCTTCAAAGGCACAGCACGGTGTTTTGGGGTCTGCTTGTGCATGCAGGTGCAAACTACTGGGAAGTCCAGTGCAGCAAAGCACTGCATGCACATATGGGAAAACAAATAGAGAAAATATTTAAATAGACATGTTAAACCTTCCATAGGGCATGGATTCATCAATATTTCAAGGAGAGGGTTTTGTTCATGCCAAAACACTATTATAGAGCACCTTTCTGAATTGTCCTATTTATATGTGTGTGTGTGTGTGTGTGTGTGTGTGTTGCTCTTTGAGCTTAGTTGTTTTCTTGGACATGCTTCATTATCCTCCTTTGTCATATCTCCAGCACTAGTAAAGCTAGGGTTTGCTCCCTGTTTATAGGCAGTAGCTGCCCCATCAATTTGGTGAGGTCATATTTTTTTCCTTGATAGTTCTTTGATTGGGGTATTGGGGAATCTTCCCTGAATCTTTTGACTGCTAACATAATATCAAAACACATGGACAGACTCAACTATAATTTCACCTGAGGAACTGTGAACATCGTAGACCAATCAAAAAAATAAAAAATGCTGGGAATAGGTGGAAGCTTGGTATTCAGACAAATCAGAAAGACACAATTGAAAATAAGCAATAAAAATGTGAAGAAGGAAACATACCATTTTCAGTAGCAAAAACACCCAGATAAACTGGGATTAACACCAGACAAATAATCAAGCAGAAAATAATACCCTAATCAAGGAACTACCGAGGAGAAAACCATCAATACTGGCAGGGCAAGCTACTATATATAAACAAGATGCAAACTCGTTATTCACTAGCACTGAAGATATTATTTACTCATGTAATCACATGACTTGCAAGCAAACAACCAAACTTAGAAAGTACCAAAGTCTTTACAATTCAACCCTAAATTATAAATATTCTTTTCAATTGGATCTATTTTTTCTGGCTGTGGGTTGATTGTCGATATATACCATATGTGAAACCTAAACTCATCTTCTACTTCAGCAAGTGGATACAGATTTATTTTTGTAATCAACAGACAAAATCATACTTTCTATTTGTAATATGTAAAACTATAAATCACAGATGTAGACTTTTGTTAGAGTTACTAAATTCAGCATGAAATAAAATAGTTGATATTCAAAAGACCGTGCAGTTTCTGTTATTTAAGCAATAAAAAGAATTGCAAACTGTTGAATCTTAAGTTATCTTAGCTCTTGCCAGATTAAACACAGTCAAAAAATACAAACCAATAACAAATGGCAGATAGTGATGCACAAAAATGTCTAAATCATAATTTTATAAAATGCTAATGAATGTAAATATATTTTTATTTATAAATTTGCTTGTTTATTTTCTTGTGTTTAGCTTATTACACTAGTATATTCCCATAATATAAGGAATGATAATACATTTGAACATTTGGTAGAACTTTAAAGAATTCTGAATTTTTCAATAAAATAATAATAATAGTATGATTTTGCATAATTAGCAAGCTTTAATCAAACTAATTTATTTGATACTGTTCATATTTCCTACTCTCTTCTAATAATGGTAAATAGAATAATTATGGTTGAATAATGGAAAAATTCCTTTTCTATAGAATTAATTTTCACATCTTAGTATTATAACTCAGAGAATGAAGATTTATATGAGCTGAGTTTCTCATCTTTCCTATAATATTCTGTTTGCTCATTATGAAACATCTATTTTGAATTTTTCATATAATTATTTCAATGCAGGGCAGATAATGGGAAAATCCGAAGTAAGCAAGAAGCTGTTTTCCAAAGATGAAATATTTTACAAAGACCTTTTTGGTGCAAGAGAAATATGCATATGCATGGCAATCCGCCAAGTGCTGAATGAGCTTCTATATTTGCTTATTTTTAAAAGATTTGTTTTCAACAAATACAAAAGAACTAATATATATATTCATAATATACGTAAGGCCTATCACAGCATCAATTCTACTGGGACTTTTATATAATAGGTTATGAAGAGTTTTGTATATTTTGGACGTCCAAAAATTACACTATAACCAAACAATTCATTAGCTAACATTTGAGACTAACAGTAAAAATACAATCAATAATCAACTGAAAAGTTATTATTGTTCAGAATAGTACAAATAATAATTAAAATTAATCTGCAGGGGTTAAAAACCATCAAAATGCCAATCTTGTCAATGAAAATCCTGTTCCTTTTGTACACGTGTTGACCTTACACACATATTCAAAAGCTTACATGGCAATACTGTCTGCCATCCTGCTGATTTTGTGCTTTTCTACTCTTCTACGATATCTATTAAGCTAACAAACCAAACAATCTAATAAGAAGCAGTAATAATCTGTGAAAATGTAGCACACTTTTCAGTTCATTGGGGGGGGAAAAAGACAACAATTCATAGACCAGTACATTGAATTCAAGGAGATGAATGTATAGTGCTGAGAGAGGAATGTGTGTTAAAGAAAGGATGTACTTTATACATTGTTCAGCTATTCAATAAGACAGAGAAAGAAATACAGAGACTCTTCTGCAACTAGGTAGCCAGAATTTTGAAGGTTTCCTGCATCAGCAAAGAGGGGAAAGCATTTATATTTAGAATTTTCATACACATGCACATACTAAGGAGAAATGCCTATTTAACAGGGACCACTTCCCTTGGGAATGGAGACCTAAATTAAATATATATATAAATTTCTAGATTGAAGAAAGGTGGAGGAGCTTCCCTTTTCCTTTGCAGCATGTCCACAGGATTCCAGGACTCTGAAGGTAGATGAATCCTCCAACAATTGAAAGAGAAGGAAGGAAAAGAAGGAAGATACACTTTGGTTCGGTTTGCTCAGTGTGCTCCTTGGCTACCTGAAGCAATGGATTCCTGGAGCTGAGGACTCTGTCCAGTTCAAAGGGAGAGTAAATCAATATACTTCTTGAGACCGCCACTCAAGTGAAACTAACTGGCTGTTCTAGGTTGTGAATCTGCTACTTCAGGAACACAGGAAAGTTGTGCTTTCTTACTGTTTAAGGAGGTAACATATTGGAGTGGTTTAGTTCAGCTCAGGGGTGGGTTCCAGATTCTTTTACTGCTAATTCACTCAGGGATGTGCTTCGGGCATGCATGTACTTGATGTGTGCTATGCATGTAAGCAAAAAGCAAGATGGCAGCACCTATAGTGCCATCGTACAACCAGTTCAGGGGCGTGAGCTACTACCTACTCAGCCGAACCAGTCTGAACCTTTCTCTGGTTCAGCTACTGTTAGATCCAGCAAACTCCCTGAGGCCATGCTACAATTCAGTGAGGATCTTGAAAAGCCTCTGCTCAAATCCAGTACGTGAAGTGGGATGGTCTGACTTCAGAAGGTTCAAGTATGCTTCTCTCTGGGGTAAGCAAAAAAGCCTGGCAAGGGAGGGGGGAAGTTTGGTCTCGTTGTCCATCTTTTGTTTTTCAGGAACTTTAGCCACTGGCAGAGATAAAAAGAAGAGATACGATTAGCCTTTCCCAACTCTGTGAATTTTTTGCTAAAGCAGGACTATTTCTAGTGTTACCATTGGTCCAAGGAGGAAAAAAATAGAGATAATTGTTAGAGACAAATCTTGTTATCTGTTGTTATCCATCTCCCTTGTTTAAAAGGCTTACTTTGCATGTCTGTACATAATATTCCACCTAATGGTTAGAGTGATATTCTTAGGACTTCATTTACCTCACTTCAGTTCTTCTCTTCAGTCTCTAATCATACAACTCACCTGATTCATTGCATCTTCACAATGGAGGGGAACACATCACAATCTCTTAGCCATACTTCAGGTTTTACTGCCATTATGTTATTTTCTAATCTTATCTTTATTTCATTCAAACAGTAGCATCAAGAACACATTCTCACAAATAGTATTACTGCACTTTATAAATCCTTCAATATTTCTCTCTTGTACGTATTACTTCTGCCAAGTAAATCTACCTCCTAACCAACATTTTCTGCATGTCAAAGTAAGAAAAAAAATGAAGAAGAAAAAGTTAGTTTGAACTAGTTTCTGAAATACTGGAAGGCAGAAATGCCAATGGCCTTGAAATACCTTGAATATCAAACAGGTGCCTTTTAATTATTATAGCAACCAGTTATGCCAGACTAAGGAAATAACTGAATTAAACAATCAGTTATTTAAACCAATAATTGTGGTATTGTTACTCATATAATAATGTTTGAATATAAAATCTTAAAACTTCAATTGCATAAAATGTTCCTGTTACTTTAAAGCATTTTCTTAAAATATGTATTTCCTATTTTACAAGTTTTATTTCTCTCCAATTGGGTAGGATGGATCCTGCTGGCCCTTTTCTGTTATTTACATATTTCTGTTGACGGATTAAGTCTATTTCTAATAGTCACAATGGACAACTGTGTCTCTTCAGAGATGTGGCCAAAGGCACATAAAGTTCTATTTGCAAGTGTTTGTTCTTTTTTTTAAAAAAGCCAATTACCAAGCTATATTTCTAGCAACTTGCTATTTACAATAAATCATGTCATCTAATAGTATTTCTTTGTTACTATTTGTTAAACATCATTTACAACAGAGAGAGAACTCCAGTAGTTTTTAATATGAAACAAGTTGAAGCAGATTTGATCATTTATACAGCTAGGAAAATAATACAGTCTGGAATGTTGAGATATATTATCTCCTGAGATGTTAAAATGCTCCTGTATACTAATGTAGTCGTATCCGTTAAATCCCATAAATTAAGAGTCCTGTAAAGTCTTTAGAAACTTATTTTAACATAAAATGATACATATGATTATTGATGAGGAGCAATGGATGAATCAGAAATTTAATTCTAGGCTCCCAGATGCTTGACTCTTCAATTCCTCTGCTGATACATTAATAAATAATTCTTAAAACAATATGAGTAAATTGCAATTGAAAGTTGGGCATATCACACCCCTCACTCCATTCTGCCTACATTATTCACTTCAAAAGTCAGAATCCTATTCTTTCCATACCCTGCTCTATCTTCTGATGTCAGGGAGCATGACTTCCATATAATGTACATTTGAACCTGTAGCGATGGGAACAATAGAAAAAATTACTTTTAGCACAAAAACCAGGTGAAAGAAAACTAATAAAATACTGCAAAATAGAGCAGGCCACGCAAAATCTACTATAAGAAACCCTATCTTAATAGAATCCCTTTTCGAAGCAAAAGCCCAAAATAATACTTTACTGCCCAATGATTATCTATCACAGGAATAATTGTAATTACAGGTACTTCTTGGCTTATGATGGCAATTGGGAGTTGAATTGCCATCGCTAAGGGACACATACATACTATCATGCTAATTCTTTTTGGGGTAAGCAACATTATGCATAGTGGAAAAGAAGTAGTACATAATAGTAATTAAACACAAGGGAATAAAAGATATACTTAGTAAATGGTTCAATATTGAGGCTGGAATAAGACTAAAAACACTTAGACTGCTCTTATCTTATTCAGATATTAATTTTTAACCATATTAATGCAGAACATTCCATAATTCAAGCCTCATTCTTATAATAATAAAAAATCTGCATAAAAATCTGTTCTGCAGGTATAAAATCCAACTTTTTCTTATCATCCCTTCTGTACTTTTAAATGGAACTCTGCCAAATACCTTCCCAGGCAGAATTAACTACCAATCACTTTTATTGCAGCATTCTTCCAGTCAGGTGTAGTCCTTGCACCTATAATAAGCTACACCTCTATTTTAATATTTTTCTAGTTACACTATTATACCTACAGCGTTAATATTTTTCAACATTTTTCTCACAACTTTCATTATTTGCTCTTCATCCACTAACATTTAAACAGTATTTGTCTGAATTGCCTTTATCAACACAATTCTTATCATTCCCATATAAAATTATAAAATACTATTTCCGGCATTCCTTGATATGAAATTATTCCACCATTTTATTTAGACTCTGAGGTTCTCTGTTTAGTCAGATTCATACACTTCCATAAAAAAAATTCCCTCAAATTTTCTTTGTATTTAATTAACTTTTCCTTGCTCTCCTTGACTACTCACTCCTTTTATCTAGTTATACATTATACAAGATATTTATTCATTAGTTTTGCAGCAGTCATTCTCCTATATCCATATGTTTTCATCTTAAGCCTTTTCCGTTCGCCATTCCATCGAGGTTTACCACAACAAAAGGTTCCATTGGAACCTGTAATAAAAAACATTTTCATTCTATTTCAAGCAGCTTCCAAATACTCTTTTCTTATATCGATTTTATATTTACTAGGTTGGAAGGTTAATCTATTTTGGAATACCTGCTCCAAAATTAGTTTTACCTTTGCTTGAAGTTCTATTTTTAACCATCATTTTTCTTTTACGTGATATCTCCCCTTCCTTCCATGCCCATGCTACTCCAAGATCCACTTCTGACACTAACAAATGATATTCCACAAAGTCAGAATCTCTTGTAATCTTCCTGAACATTATGATATATGTTGGACAAACATATATCATAAACTGTGAAATAAATCATGCTTTAAAAAAATAGGTTTTTACAGAAGAATAAACTTAAACTACATGATCATGTGTTTTTCTAAGCATCGGCTCATCAAACAAGCACGATTCTAATTCATTTTTTGATCTCTACAATTTCCCAATCATTTTTTCTTTATCCTTTTGTTTTGCTGTCACTTCTCACTAGTCTCATGTCATCTAACAGGATATCCCCCCCCCTCCCCGTGCCAGAATAATTTAGAATGTTGCACAAATTTTGCTACAACTCACCCTTGGTTCATATATTATCCACTTTAACTGGAGCCTAACTTACATTTGTCAGAACCTATGGGTTTCTAGTTAGGGTTAGGATTAACAATCTTGATATGGACATACACACTGTATATGTTTGACATACATTTTAGTTTTTCATTCATAATTCCCAGCATATGTTTATCCAATTCTACTTGACAAGATCAGGTAACTTCCATTTAAATCTGTTACATCCTTCCCCCTTTTTTTAGCTTAGCAAAAATGTATTTCTCCTTTCATTTCATTTGCTCATTCATGCCATTTACTATTTAGTCCTCTTACATTACAAATTTCAATTTTCCACATGCCATGGTTATCACCAGATATATTGACATTCATCATCCTTTAATCATGCCTTTGGTTAATCTAAGCTTTCATATAATCCTTTTTATTATGATCAAAAAGGCATAAATTAAGAGGCCAACCTTAGTTTTTATTATTATTATTATTATGATTATTATTATTTATTGGACTTCTAGACCGCCCCCTCTCCCCGAAGGGACTCGGGGCGGTGTACAGGTACAAATTAAAACCATTACAATCAATAATACATATAACTAAAATCGAATTAAATAAACCCCTATACAAAGTTACACCTCTATATGCAATATTTCCTGCTAATGGTAAGAGCAGCATCGGTATATTTTTACATGTCAAAAGTGTAACTGAAACCTAATTTTAGCCAAAGCATGCTCCCATTATACTATGGAAACTAGTATCTCTCATTAAAAAGTATCTCTAACTAAAAATTTTGCAAGCCGATTTGTCTTTTCCTGTATCCCCAGTTAGGAGGTGCATTTACTGTATTTTTCAGAGTATAAGACACATCTTTTTTCCTCTAAAGAGAGGCTGAAAATCTGGGTGCGTCTTATACATCAAATACAGCATTTTTTTGCCTCCTGAAACCCCGCCCCTTCACCAAAATGGCCGTGCGCATACCCTTATGGAGGCTTCCAGAGACCTCCTGGGGACTGGGGAGGGCAGAAATGAGCAAAAACCAGGGTGTTTTTGGCCCCCAGCCCCCAGCAGCACTCTATAAGCCTCATAAGGCTATGCATGCTATTTTTGGGCCAAAAAAATGACCCGTTTTCATGAAAAAAGGGCAATTTTTCCTCATTTTGCCCCCCCCCAGGAGCACTCTGCAAGCCCCCCCCAAGGCTATTCATGCCTTTTATTTGCGAATAATGAGCCATTTGGGGGAGGTTTGCACAGTGCAAAAAGGTTTTTTTTCCCCTTTTGGAAAGCTGTTTACTTAGAGTGATTGATGAGAATTACGTTGGTCAAGTACTGTGCCTGCAGAAACAAAGATTTGTTCCAAAGGTGGTCAGTGATTTCCTTCTCCAGCACATGGGTAAATACACCTGGAAACATCTACCTACCTACTCTCTCTCTCTCTCTCCTTATCTATCTACTGTATTTCTCTCTTTCTCTCTCTATTTTTCTCTCTCTATCCCTCTACCTACCTACCTACACTCTCTCTCTCCCTACCTACTGTATTTCTCTCTCCCTCTCCCCCTCTACCTACCTACCTTCCTATCTACACACTCTCTCTCCCTACCTACCTACCTACTGTATTTCTCTCTCCTTATCTCCCTCTCTATCTCTCTATCTACCTACCTACTTTTTAAAAAAATTGCCTCTTCAAAAGCTGGGTGTGTCTTATACTCTGAAAAATATGGTAGTATACTCGCACATTTACAGAGAGTGTCAGAAAAGTCTGACTAGCATAAACTCTTTTTATGAAGAGCATTTGTTATTTGTTTATATGTTTGATTTAAGGAGAAAAAATGATATTAATATTTTTAGGGATATATTAGGAGCTCTTTACCTCATGGAGTAAAATCAGCTTATCAGTTCACCATTCAAGCTATTTTGATTTTAATGCTTCAATAGTTAGTAATGGAAAAATCTTTGCATCACGTAAAGGAATATTTCTGTGACTTTTTTAAAAACAATAAAAGGGCATTGTTTTTGATAGCCTGCCAGCTACCACTGGGAAATATATTACATAAGGCTATTCCAATATGTTTGAAATGTCCCACTATAGGTCTGGTAAACTATCCTTTAAAAGAGAGCCAGTGTTGCTTGTCTTCTATGAAGCATCATGACAGATTTCTGGCATATATCTGCTCACATTCAGACATATTGCTGTTGGCACTCTTTTATACACCCTAAGGTGGTCTTGTTAGGATCCCAAGACTGCAGTTTCCATTCAGAGAAACAACAACAACAACAAAAGGGCCAAAACTGCACTCACAAATGAGTTTAACTTGAGATATAAGCATGGAATGGACAACAACAAAATATTAAATATTTTAAATATTAAATATTTTAGTGTGTATAATTTTCGATTTCTTTCTAGTGTTTTTTTAATATTTAAAAGTGATTCAAGAGTGTACATGTTTAATTAAATTCTTGAATTATGTAAGAAAGGCACTAGCTGAGCCAAATACTTCCATAATCAACCAATATGACCACATTTAATTGTGTGGATGTACCACTGACATTTGCTCTGTGCAAATATGTTCTTGAATGGTTTAACTTTCCATTTAAAAAGCCCTATTTGTTTTAGTTTCATACCTTACAAGCTCTGAAAGGTAGAAGCAACTGAATAATGCAGAACATTTTTTTTCTTTCATGAAAGATTTTTATGAGTGGAAATAAATATCCCCCCCACCCCCCCCCACACACACACACAAATAGACTCACTGGCAGAGAAACATCTAATGGTCTTTTCATTCTTTCAACAAGTGATCTGGACAGGAACAAAGCAGTAGATCAACATGGGATCTTCTAGAACTTCCCTGAAAGTACTTCTCTATTTTCCATTCTGCTAACATTATTCCAACAGACCTTCAGTTTTAAAAAATCTTCGGTCATGGAGTCTTCATCCCTTGGGTCTGTGGATTACTTTGTTAATTAAATTATCCTGGCTTAGTTCATGTTCTCAGGAACATGTCATGGAAACACTAGAGGAAAATATCAGCTAACAGCTGAAAATTCAAAGGTACCTAAGTGCAGTGTATGTGATAATTCAGAAAGTCTGAATTAAAACATAAAGTTTTCCAAACTCGCAATCATTGAATAATTTTTTATTTAAACTGAAACAAGAGCTTTTTATTTGCTATTCTTTTGATAGTGTAACTAACAATATCAACAGCTTTTTTATTCTTAATTCTAATTTTTAAGATTTGTGACCTTTGCCTATAGTAACAGTAGGGTAAAAAGTTAGGCTATTTATAGTAAAGGCTCTGTTTCTTACTTCCTGTGATGCAAGATGACCTCTGAATTGTAATGGTTGCCCAGAATCTTGGGAGAGATGTTGTATATAAATAAATGTAATGAATGAAATAAATAAAAACCAGTCACATCCCACTTGAAAACACAGAAATGCATTGTAGTCTGGGGAAAAATATTTTCTGCATGATCATTTTGAACAAGCAATTCTTTATGTGTAAATGATCTCAACAAAATGCTTGGAGGCTGAGGCAGGTTACATGAGGAGAATGGAAGAAAAAAGAATCCTTGGGAAAGGATTTGTATCTGAAACATGTATAGATATGGGCTTTTTCTATAGCACCTGGACTTCTTTTTCCTTTTTTTTGTACTTGATTCTGTTTCTTTCTTCTTTGAAAAATATTTTCAGCATGAACTAGCAATTCTGCATGGGTAGACAGTCAAGTATATTAAAAAAAAACACAAGGTATATGCACATCCCATTATAAAAGTAAATGGAAGAAGTCCCCTTGTATAGAAATAATATGGATCAGAATATACTGTGATATGTGTTTAAATAATAGTTCCAAATCAAACCAGTTTCACTGATCTCCTTAAAACATCATCAAGTCAGACCGATCCTTTGCAAAATAAACTATCTGGATTAAACTAATTGTTATACTCTCTCGGGTAATTTTTCAATTTTTCTTGAAAATACTTATTCAAAGCATTTATAATACTTTATATCGGTCTAGGCCACGGGTCAAACTTGCAGTATCACATCGTCGTCATGTGAGATTTTGCGATGTTTTTCCCCTTTGCAGAGCTGGAGTGGTGGGCATGATGACAGATCCAGCCTGCAGGTTGCCAGTTTGACATCCCTAGTTTAGAAATACAGCATAATAAGTTGTACACAAAATTCCCATGAACCTACTTCTGCTTAAGAAAGCAACCGATAATATAGGTGATTTTTTTTTGGTGAAAGCATGACACCTCATGCAGGGGTCAAAAGTAACATTAATCTTTCTTTGTTCAATAAATGTACATTTTTGGATTACATACAAGTTAGTTTATGAACTTTCACCAAATGTATGAGTAAATTTTAGTCTTTATTGGTGAAATATAAGAAAGTCAGAATAAAAATAGAGTAGTATTAACTGGTTTCATAGTGCTCAGAAAATTATGAGTGGGACCATAGTAGTACATAGGTATTTTTGAAGAAATTACCAGCTGTTTTAAATTCACCAAATTTAATAAACACTGCAAAACCTGATATATCATTTCACTGTACCATCCAAGCCTATTTTTATCTGTACAGCCAACATAAACAACACAGTAAAGGACAGATCTGCCAGTCTCCGAAATATTTCTACAATTTTCTTGGAAAGTCAAGCATATGCAACATATTCTTTTATGCTTACACACCCGATATCTGCGGGATCGGATCCTGCCTCATACATCCTCACGGCCGATTCGCTCCCACAGAGAGAGACTTCTCCGGGTGCCGTCCACTAGACTCTGTCAGCGGGCGACACCCAGGGGAAGGGCTCTCTCTGTGGCGGGCCCAGCCCTCTGGAACGACCTCCCCCCCGACATTAGGACCACCACGGACCTCCGCTCCTTCCGTCTTAAACTAAAAACACACTTCTTCTGCCTTGCCGGCCTGGGATAGTTATTCCTCTGTTTTTGGGTTTATTGGGGAATTTTTAGTCTAGTTAGTTTTAACGGGTATTTTAGCACAGGTACTGTTTAATCTATTTTTAATATGAAATGTTGTATATAGTCATTGTTTTTATTCTTCCTGTGCACCGCCCCGAGTCCCTGTGGGGAGAGGGTGCGATCTATAAGTATTAAATTATTATTATTATTATTATTATTATTATTATTATTATTATTATTATTATTATTATTATTATTATTATTATTATTATTATTATTATTATTATTATTATTGGTTTGCCTCACTGTGCTCCCAAATATGAAAAGAAAGTACGCAAAATATCCCATATAGCCACTTAAATTTTCAGGGCTTGCTTGGGATTAAGGGTTTTCCTACTTTGGAGAGAAAACTTGACACGATTGAGGAGCATTATAGCAAGAAATTGGTGTAAATTAAGTGATGTTTTGTTTTATCCCAGTTCAATGCACCAGATCTAATTTCTTGCAAGACAACCATTACATTTAAAAGATATCTTCTGACATTCAATTTAGCATCCAAAGAGTAGAAAACAGACCCATCCCATTTTATATCATGTTGGAGCTATCACTGAAGTGTTGTCTACAAACGCAAAGCATGATTGTATGCAAATGTTTCTTGCGGTGGAAAACCAAAGTTTCATATCAGTAGAAATTATAGAGTTCAAAGTCAATTTAAAATCCAAATCTTTTTCAATCAGAAAAAGATTTCCCCACAGCAGACAGATTTTAATTTTGACATCAATTATAGATTGGAGCTGGTAACAATTTTTTTATATCACAGCATGTCCAGGCACAACAAATACATTTCATATCTCTTGGGAGCTCAGCATATGTGGTACTAATGCCTGCAATGTTATGAAACCTGCAATAGGTTTTACCAACAAGAGTTTGCACTGTTTGAATTAATTTCAAACTATTAGTTCAATTAGTTCTATAGGAATTAACTTTTCATTAGTATGATTTTGTTTTGGTAAGGCCACACTTGGAATACTGCATACAGTTTTGGTCGCCACGATGTAGAAAAGACGTGGAGACTCTGGAAAGAGTGCAGAGAAGAGCAACCAAGATGATTAGAGGACTGGAGACTAAGACATATGAAGAACGGCTGCAGGAGCTGGGTATGTCTAGTTTGATGAAGAGAAGGACCAGGGGAGACATGATAGCAGTGTTCCGATATCTCAGAGGGTGCCACAAAGAAGAGGGAGTCAAACTTTTCTCCAAGGCACCTGGGGGCAGGACAAGAAGCAATGGGTGGAAACTAACCAAGGAGAGAAGCAACTTAGAATTAAGGAGAAATTTCCTGACAGTTAGAACAATTAACCTCTGGAACAGCTTTCCTCCAGCAGTTGTGAATGCCCCAACCCTGGAAGTCTTTAAAAAGATGTTAGACAGCCATTTGTCTGAAATGGTATAAGGTTCCTGCCCATGCAGGGGGTTGGACTAGAAGACCTACAAGGTCCCTTCCAACTCTGCTATTGTATTGTATTGTATTGTATTGTATAAGTTTTTGCTACCTACCTTGTGAGGTAGGTTGGGCTAAGAGGGACTGGCCCAAAGTCACTCATCTGGCATTCATGCTTTCTTAGATAACTTTTTTGTCTGCTTTAATTTAATAGTTAAGGCAAGTAGCAAAAACATTTATAGATACTAATCCTCCTGTCTCAGATGATGCAATTGGGAGAGCCTGGTTGGCTGAATGGTTACAGGCTCCTGCCTGATATGCAATACAGCCCCGGTTCGAATCCCAGTAAGAGTATGACTAGCTGATGAGAGCTAAAACACTCGAAATAGATCTATCCTAGTAATTGTTTACTAGTAATTGTTTCACAACAACCTGTTATTATTAGGCCCCAATTAAGGGAGGAGACATACTGTTTCCCTTATCAGCTCATAAAACTAACATATATATGTATGTATGTATGTATGTATGTATGTATGTATGTATGTATGTTTTACATGGGAAAAGACCCGAATAAACCAAAATCTACATACCTATACCCGTGAAAATCTACGAAAACAAATATATATATATATATATATATATATATATATATATATATATATATATATATATATATATATATATATATATATATATATATATATATATCACACAAACACGAAGCCGAAAACACCAGCCTGAAGATGGTGAGTGAGACCTCACTGAAACGTTGCCAAGACAATCTCAATCTTACATGGGAAAAGAATACAAGACCAGCATACCTACACCCGTGAAAATTTACGAAAACACACACACACACACACACACACACACACACACATTTATTTATTAATGGCACAAATTTTAAAAAGCACTCACTGAACCAACGAATGATAATCCATACCTCGATGTTCATATTCTGCTTCCAATGGATATACTGCATATACTTCTTCCATTCTTTAATTATAATATATTCAACTTTTGATTTTTTTTTTAATCCGACAAAAAATACAGACCTACTTTCAATAAAAAAAGATTCTGATGCTAATTACAACACATGTACTGTGGATTCTTACTGCATCACATCTAGAAAGTGTGCTCTTGAGTACCAGCTGCTATGAAGCTAGAGCAGGAAGAGAAGAGGGTTATTGACTTTATAGGCTGGCTTTGTGCTACCTTCAAAGATCTAATTGAGCAATGAAGCTGATGGTCAAAGGTGGAGAGTTTGGGGAGTAAAATTCCAGTAGAGCCACATGGTGCCAATTTGGAAATAGCAGCTTTATACATATTTAAAATGTAGGACAGTAGGAAAGTTATGGTTAAAAAAACCAAACCAGTTTTTAATTCCCACGGCTAGGAAAGGGGGGAAATGCTTTAAATGATTCACCCATATGTTGTTAAATCAGTTGCAGTTGTGCAGAGTTTATTTTAAGAAGGCAGATTTTAAAAATATTATTTTTAAGAAATAAAAAGGATTGCTGTGGTCAAATACAAAAGCCACATGTAGTAAAACTATAAATATCCTGATGGTTTATTCATCATTTCAATAATCCTTAAAGAATAGTCAGCATACTGCTCCTGGCATGAAAATTAAGTAATATAATTTCTAAGAAATAAAATTGCCATGAAATACCTATCTCACTTTTTCCATTAGTATAAGAATTGGAAAATAACCGAGATCAAGGCATTCCCTTAGATCTCTTCATCTTTTAAGGTATTTCAAATATTCTGTGTTGCCTATTTGTATGACTCCATATTTTGTTTGATACAAAATAAAACTGTCTTTTCTCTCTTAATGGTCATATTTTCCTTTGATGAAATGTGCTGATCAAGACCTTAATAGTTCAAATTTGAGTAGATTTGGATTATAATAAGGAAGATATAGTAGGGAAAATATTGAATGTAGCTCAGAATTTTTGAAGAAGCTTTACTGAATCTTCACCGAAGCCCTGAAAATTATGTGGAAAATTGGTGATACATAAGAGAAGTCTCAATCAACTAAATTATTATAGGTAGATGTAGTGATTTGATAAATAGTTGAATGGCTCTCTTATTAGAATAATTTCTTAAAACGGAGTATTTCTTTTTCATCTGGCCATTTTTTTAGCTATAGGCCTCACCTGGTGTTTCTAATTTAATCCAGCAGCCAGGCTACCTGATGGTTGCTATAGAAATCTACTTGATCCCCAGGTGTCCTTATTCAGTGTCATCTCAGGAAACCTATCTATCATAAGATTTATTTTGTTTATATCTGGAAGTAATGATTCATTAGGTCAACTTTTTCTCTCTTCACTCCACTTAGAGTACGAAGTACTTTATGGATGATTAGTTATAGACGGCAGATTACATATGCCAAATAGGCTGCGTCACTCCTTAAAACTTCACATGGTGCATTATAAAGCGCTCCATACTTCCTATATACACAAAGAAAAAAGTAAAAAAGGTATACACATTTTTTTTAAAGCCAAGAAAGCTTTACAAAAAAAAGTCCAACAATAAATTAAAAATCAAGACCTTGGGTTATGTACCAATAATTGCATTGCATGAACATTTGTCAGCATGTGAGAAGTCTCTTTTTAAAGAACCAGATCAATGTGAAGATATCTTTTCTATGAACCATTCTAAACTGCATGTGGCAGAAATTTAAGGATTAATAACTTTCATATGGCTACATGCATGCTATTCCCCTTCATGTAAGCAATATTATTATGCCAAGCTCAGAAAAGCAGTAAGAAGCCGCCCTGGGTCCTGTTGGAGAAGGGCGGGATATAAATTGAATAAAATAAAAATAAAATAAATAAACACTAAGACCATGGAATTAAAGATCTAAGGAGGAAAGGAAACACAGCTAAAATGAGTTTATACCAGTACTACTCTGTACACTTCATATTTCTTTCCTACAAGTCATGCAACACCACATAGTTGCTGCAGAAGTAGCACAGTGGTATTGTGCAATAGGAACACAACATAAGGCATTTGCAAGGAGGTGGGAAACACTGCCAGAGATTTCTAGCCATCAATTTTTAAAGCAGAGTGTCAAACCTTGGCCATTTTAAGACCTGAGAACTTCAACTCCAAGAATTCCTTAGTCAGAATGGGAATTGAAGTCCACAAGCCTTAAAGTTTCCAAGGTCAGACACAACTGCTTTAAACTAAGGCTTTCAGATTGTTGGTCAACAGCTGCTATAACCAAGGCAGTTTTTTTTCTGTTACATTTTAAGGAAATATTCTTTTCTTTTCTTTTTTTGACTGGATAAAGTTGTCGTGTTTTGCTCTGCAGGTTGAATACCAGAAGTCCCTTTTCCATTATTTTTAAAAATTTGTATAGTACAGAAGTCTTTTAGTGGTGACAAAAATTCTACTACAAAATAATCTCCAATGTCAGAATAAATCCACAAATCCTAAAAAAGACACTTTGTAGATTTTAGTTCTTCCTTCTCCTTCATGGCCTTTCTCACAATAGTAAAAGACGTTGACAAAGTGAAAACAATTCCTCAAAGGCAAACCAAGGACAGAAATTCTTTTTTCCTAATGTGTCGCTTCATACCAAAAATATTTTTGTATGCCTCATTTTGATAGAAATCAATAGTATTCATCGGTATCATTTTCTTAGGTTCAGTACAATGGTGAGTTGCTAACCGGTTTACTACCAGTTGTTCATGTGCACGCACAACACTTTTGCTAATGCACAGAAGAGTCCGGGTGGGTGGGTAGGTGGAACCTCCTACCACCACCACTACTGGTTTGGCCAAACCGGCAGCAATTCACCTCTGGTTCAGTAGTGACTAATAATCATTCTAAGTTTCCTCTCTCATGTCATTTCTCAGCAAATGCTCAGCATTACATCATAATGCTTATTTCCAACCACAACCATTTAAACAATATTTTCTTTATTTACTCTGAAATCACTGGGACAGTTTTAAAATTCTATGTTTCTACAATCTCAGTGGAATAGATTACCAGACTGTTTGCATGTGTCTTTAGTGCAAACATGTAATTTAGCACATTCAGGACAAAAATATAGATCTAAGAATCTAGTTATTATTGTTCTCTGTATTTATATCATTCTTTAAAATATCAGCCTGACATATATATGTTCACAGGGGAATACAGAGTCAATGGGAAGTGTGGGAATTTCTCAGGATTTTTCCCCCCCTGGGTCATCTTTTAAGTTCAGTTCAGTTAATCCTACCCATGTCAGCCACATAATCTAGCAGAGGTTAACATGGTTCCAGAAAACCTTTGCACTAGATTCTATAGAATCAGAGTACAGCAAAATCTTCTCACTATGCAACCTCAGTTGTCTGACATTCCTAACTCATCATTCTTAAATGATACACTGAAGTTCTGTACGATACAAGTCATCAAAAATGAAATAAATTAATCAAAGCCAGTTAATGAACATGCCTGGAAAGTTCGTTTTAAGAATTTTGAATATAATTTTAAAGCAAAAATGCCACAATATTAAGATCAACTCAATCTCATTTTATGTTAATACGCAGTGCATAATTATGTATCCCTTCTGCTGCTAGATAGTATATGAAATATGCATCAACTACAAATTTGTAACCATTAATGTAGCAGACTCAATTACAGTACTACTTAACTGTAAGAACATTGTGATCCTGTGTGTGTGATTTAGCACTGTAGAAATGAGCCACAGAGACCCAAGTTCACATATCCACACGAGTCTCCTTTATAAGGAAGAGGTTGAAAACTGTAATTTCTGGTTCTGAAGTAGAGAGTGTTTCCTGCTACTTCTGAAATTTGGATATACTTATTTGTTTTAATTATAAAATACTAAAGTCAGCAAAAGTGCACAGGAATCCCAAAATAAAAACAATGTTGTCTCCAGTTTACAGCATCTGAATGTAAAGCTAAAGGTGCAGATGATATGCACAAAACTGATAGAGAGTTGTGAGAAGGATCAGTGGGTGACTCCAAAGATGAGTTAAAAGAGATTAGCATAGCAGAGACATTTAAAGGAGAATCACTAACCCATTTTCCTTCTAAGCAATTGGAGAAGAGAACAACAAGAAGAAAAAAGCCTTCCTATTAAGAAACAAAGGGGAGCTTGTGAATGGACAGTCTATAGTCATGATATGAAATGCTTAATGGATGTTGGTTTTCTTACCTGAAATGATTGTTTTTAAAGACGGTGTCCTGTAAACCCATCAACAGAACAAAATGTGTTCTGGAAACAAAATGTTCTCCTTTTCAGTGGAGCTGGGGTTAACTTGGCAAGAGTGTATAAAAGTAATTACTTCAGAATTCACCTTTTGGTGGAATGAAGAACTGAGGTTTTCCTTTAATTTAGGTAAGTGAAGATAGTGTAACCTATTCAATTATACAGTAGTGCAACACTGTTTCATTCAACTTTTTTTTGTTCTGTGGGGGTCTCTTCCTATATAGGTAGTCCTCAGTTAACAACAGTATTTGGGCCTATAATTTTCATTGCTAAGTCAAGTGGTCATAAAGCTCCATGTCATGTGACTGCATCGCTTAGCAACAGCTATTGTGGGAAGCCAGCAGGTAAAGTTGCAAATGGTGACTGTGAGACACTGCAACTGTTGTATACTCAAGTGAAGAGGGGCCGCTGTCATTCAAGCAAGAAGCAGATTCTCATTGGAGCAAACTGGGGAGACGTTCAGGCGGGAGAATGCCAGAGTGTTTATTGGTTAAAAGGGGTTTGACAGCGACTATAAAAGAGCTGTCAAGCCAAGGTTGTTCTTGTTCTTGTTCTGGTGTTAAGTACGTGAAGAGTTAATAAAGGAGTTGTCAATTGACCCCCTCAGGTGTGAGTAATTAGAGAATAAAACACTGGCGACGAGGATGGGATTCTCTATCTTTTATAGTCGCTGTCAAACCCCTTTTAACCAATAAACACTCTGGCATTCTCCCGCCTGAACGCCTCCCTAGTTTGCTTCAATGAGAATCTGCTTCTTGCTTGAATGACAGCGACCCCTCTTCACTTGAGTATACAACAGCAACCATAAGTCCAAGCTAGTTGTCAAGCACTCAATGATTGCAGAGATGCTGGCAGGGGTGGGATTCAGCTGGTTCAGGTGAACCGGTAGCTCTGATGATCAGCTGGGAGTCAACCCAGCTGATGACCAGGTGGGCCCGCCCACCACTGTGCTTTACTTATCTATATCCTCTCAGCTGATTCACATGGCAGAGCGGGTTCCCGTGCCTCAACTGTGTTACTTCCCAGAAGCAATGTAGAAGATAAGTTTTGTTAAAACTGCACACAATCACCGAACTGGCAGGATCCCACAACTGGCTGCTGGGGTTGGACTTTGAGGATTGGCTGACTGGTTAACTTGTTCAATATCATCATAAATTTGAAGAGTTATGGAATGAGTTGTTGTTAAACAAGGAATACCCAAAACTTAAACCAACTATACTTACTTCATGTTAAAGTCATTTTTTTGGTAGCAATAAAGTTAGTAGCTAAGCTACAAATAAAACTGAAGTTATTTTTTCTCCTGGTGTACAGCTTTTCCTAAAGTACATACTAATAAACTACAATTTCCAGAAATTAGCAGAATAAATGGAATAAAACAGAGTGAGCAGGCATGCTGCTTTCTCTGAAAGGAGCTGAAGCTTTATGATATTCACATCAAATGCTTTCAAAGTCTGGTTTATTTGTTTGCTTCCGAGATGCAAATTGAATGCTTAAATGGTTATTGCAAAGTACTGTCTATTGCCACTCTTAAAGATGCTTTTTTTTTAAACTTTAGCAAACAATGCACATCACATCAATTTCTATTTCTAAATTGTGGCATCCATTGTTTCTAGACAGATTACTGGACCTTGAAGCAGAACAAAGCACAGGCAGTAGCAATACTGACAATTGATAATTGAAATGAGAACAAACCCACCTCAACTCCAGCAAATGAGAATTTACACAAATATATTCATTTTACGTTTGTTTTCACTTTGTCAATGCAGTAGTATCTTCACAAATTTTTTTGCAGCGAAGTATTGAAAAGCAAGCCATAGTGATTTTAATTTTCAAATAAATGTAATTATTTTGGCAAACTTAAAATAGAGTCACAAATTCAAATGAAATATAATTTTATGTATAATTTCCATTTAGCAAGACAATTTCTTGATGATACTTATGGCTGGGCTGTTGAAGTATCTGGATTATGGAATAAAGATAATGTGTCAGTCATGGGCGTAAAATAATCCTGATTTTTCAAGTCAGGAGGGTCAGACTTAAAAGGGAGGCCACTAAGGAGATCCCCTGGTTGTAGACCACAATGGGAAAGTAAAAAAATCTGGAAAATGGCTAAGGGAGAGCCTTTCCATTTCCACATTACTAGTAAGAAAGCAACATGAGCCTGTCCATGTAGTCACTTGGAATCCAGCCTGAGTCAAGAGAGGCTTTACTTAATTTAAGATTAAAGCATGTGGAAAAGTATACTGTATCCCCCTTTACCACAGATATGTAATTAGGCAGAGACCCATAATCAAGAAGATTTCAGCGAGATAATGTATCTTGTATTTATCATTTAACAAGAGTGATTGAAATGGGAAAGACTGCAGGCTCTTGAGAATTCAAAAAAGGGTATCCTGGATAAAGAACAATGACATTTTATCATCAGAGTCAACCTATTTCTTTTCTTTAAATTGTTTTACTCTGGTTTAATTCCACAATTAATGAGAATGGGCAGTGTTACCAATCATGTCATGGCAAGTGGGGTGCCTATTTGGAACCCCCTTGCAGAGGCAGATGTTATGGTTTTGTATTTATAATACTGCAGATGCAAACCAGAAGGGAAATCCTTACCATCATAATGGAGCCTACCCATTATACTCGTAAATTGTGACGATTGTAAAGCAGAATGTGCACACGACCAATCTGTTTTTATGTCTTTTTTTAAGTGAACACTTATTAAGCAAACTAATTGCTCACTACTGGCCAATTTTGCTGAAAAGTGAAAGTAAATGCTGGTTTTGGTCATACTGAAAAGATAACATTATGCCTTCTCAGAAAAAGCTAAGACTTTCTCCAGCACGTCAGACTCTAATGAACAATAACTACATTAACTCTCAAATGCTTTCTGTACCCTTCTATCAGAGTAGACTATATTATTGCCTCTTATCCAAATAACTATGTTACCATATATATTTTCTCATTTTACACCTCCTAGGAGTTTGCTTTTAGTTTGCTTTTACATAAAAATCAAATCAAAATTATTGGTCACTTTCTATAAATCTCCATATATGTGCAAAACATAAATAAATGCTGAACACATGAGCAACTTTCAAACAATACAATATATGTATTTAATAATACATATTCATGATCCTTCCCACTAATACTTTGAACTGTCACATCCATGCAAAATAAATTTAGCAACCTTCAAAGTGATTTCATGGCAGTCGTCAGATAAAAGGTAAGAAAGTGTATCAGCCAATTGTATTTTGTCAAAGAAGTAAATCTACATTTACGATGAATATCTTTATAGACAGTTCAGTAGAGAATTTTTTTTTTTAGTTGCCCTGTAGCCAGATGGAAACAGCATCTTTGAATATAGCAAACAGTCCGTGATCCTGGGAAAAATGCATTTGGTTTAAAGTGTGATACAGATAAAGTCTCTGTGCCCACAAGTGATTTTAGTGATTTGGATCCAGGTTTCTGGACAATCCTAACAGATCACTAGAACAGAATATACCAAAACCAAACTCTTCTTTTCCCTTAATTTTATTTTTGCCCGTTAACAAGCAAGGGATAAAAACAGAAGCAAAAAGAATAAAGAATGAAGGAATACACGCTTCATACAAATCAAAGTTAATTTTTGAATGTATGATTAAACTTGGCTGCATTAAATAATATTCTAATGTTCTCTTCATCAGCACTTCCAGTGTATCAATCAAGGGCCAGCTCAGGAACAGTGAACATGCGTATATAATCCAATGTCGTAAATATGGAGTAGCTCTGTTAAATTATCTAATATTCAACTATCTTTTCTGCTATCCCCAAAGTAGAGAATGCCAGAGTTTTTCCTATAAATATATTTTGCTGAAGATAATCCCATTACCTAAGGAATATCACAATAGATTTATAAAATTGGATAGTCAATTAATAATGCTTGGAACTGGAGCAATTTCAGAATCCTACGCACACAAAAAATTGTTTAACCTTAAAGCAGATGCTGTTTCCTAAACTTTTATTTCTTTGTTTTCAAGGGCAAAATCCGTAACAGGTATAAAGATTTGGGAGATTTTACTGAAGTTAGAAATGTAATAAATAAGCCAATGAGCTGACTCCTATTAAACACCTTTATCATAGATTCTTTACATAATGTAAATTACATTAACAGGTATGTGCCACTTTCTTTCTCATGGGGATGCTGAATTTTAGACATATTCTGTGGAATCTTATATCAGAACCATGTTTGTTTGAAGTATGATAAAGTATGTTTAAGCATGAACAGTAATTCGGTATTGTAATGGAGAGATAAAATACATTCTAGATAAAAGTTGTTATCTAAAACCTCATAGAATCTTACTTAAATTTTAAGAATTAAAAATATTGTAAGTTCTGGAGAACATGAAATGAGTTATGGGTATGGTACAGGAAGAATAAAGGGTCGGGCACACTGCATTTCTATGCCACCTATTGAAACAAATGTAGATGGCCTACAATTTGCAAGTTTAAAACAACAGTAAAATCATGCTATACTGGTTGGTATAAGCAGGGTTTTCTATGATTGGACAAGAAGACCTCCAAAGTCCCTTCTAGCTCTATTTTGTTTGTTTGTTTGATTGATTTAATAGTCCTTGGTTGACAATGGCGATTAAGACTGGATCCATTGCTAAGTGATGTGGTCATAAAGTGTGATGACACATGATCATGTCAATTTATAATTGCAGTTCTGGTAGTTTCTATTGCAGCTGCTAAGCCCCCAGTGCATGCACCCCGCCCCCTGCACATGCACGGCAGAGACTTGAAAACCTACTGGCCAGCGGGAGGCCCTTGCGCATGCACAGTGGAGCTGGGCTGTGGCAAGGGCTGCGGCAAGGGCTGTCGTGCCCGCAGAGGTGCCATCACAGGTATAGATCATCCAAACTGACAGATAATCTCATGGATAAATCTTCTATGGAGATTTCATATAGATGTTAAACAGAATGGAATACACAGTAAAGCCCCAGGATATCAGCTCAAGGGCTTGATATTTTTCTCCCAATGCCATCTGGAACCACCCACTCAGGAAGAAGCAGCATTACAGAAGAACAGTGCTTCTAATCCTCAACCTTCACAGAATGCCATGGTTGATGATACTAAATGCTTCTAACAGACACACCAAAAAGAGAAGAGCTTCAGTTCGCAAGCATGATCAACGCAGTCTTTGATCACCTAGCCCAAAAATGGAACAAAAAGTCCCAAACATCTCTCCACCAGCAATCAGTACACAGATCAGCATAGATTAACTCCAAGGTTAACATCAGACCAACAATCAAGTAAACAATACCTCACTCAAGAAATCTGCCAAAGAAGCCAACAGCAAACAGACCAACCAAAGAATCTCTAAGACTTCCACCAGCCATACTCTATAGGCAAACCACTGGAATATAAACTGATAGCAGACTGCACTCCTTACTAGCACTGATGATGTTACCTAGTTTGGGTAATGCAATGTCTGGAAGAAAACAAGCAAGCTCAGAGAGCACCAAGGACCACACAGACTTTGACTCTTAGGCAGTCTTGAAACCCAGCTTGAAATGTTGTACATAATACATTTCATCCAGAGCTCTCTGTAGTTTGAACCTACCTTCTTAACAAACTTAGCAAGAAACAGCAGACTGGAAACTGTTTGATTATCATCTAAGGTGGCCAGATCATGAAGGGGGCACACTATTACTAATTCCAAATGTGATGGCAACAGACCCTCTATCAAAGATATAATCTTCATTGCAATACTCATTCTCTAGAATATAAAGGCAGTCCTCGTTTAGTCACCACAACTGGAACAAGCAATTGTGTGGTTAAGTGAAGCAGTTGCTAAGTGAAACTGTGACTGTGCTGATGATCTTAACTTCAGCTTGGGTTTGTTTTATAGATCTATGAAGGTTGTAAATGTAAAAATTAGTTGTAAAGATACAATTTCATCACTGTTGTAACTGTGAATGGCCACTAAATGAGGCAAATCCTAAATGAGGACTGTAGGACAAGCAAGGATCTAATTTAGAGAGAACTGAATTCATTCCTCAAAAACTGACCTCTTCAAGAGTCACAAGTTCAAAGGAGTCCCAGATAGTAACGTTTTAAAATGTTAAAGAGCTACATATTTTACAAGAGTTTGAAATATGCCCTTCAAAAGCTTGTTTATAGTATAAATGTATATACTTGAACAGACAACATGCCTGTTGGGATTGAACTTCTTTCTTTCTGGCTTTTTCATAGACACATATCATCTCATTTGTTCATTCTGGAAAACATGAAGGCAAAACTAGGATACCTAACCATACCACAAAACCATACAACTAGGAATATTTTCTAACAATGAAATTACCTGCAAGTAGTTTATGAAAAATGAATTTCAGGAATGTAATGTCTGAGAGTTTGAAATATTGCCACAGAAAATCATCATCATCTCAGTATCACAGCTCTGAAAAACGTGTATTTCTTAAAACCTGCTAGTGAGAAAATGATGTTGTTCGATGTTATCTGACTTTGCTCTTGTTAAGAGTTACAACAGCAAAGAAATTATTGATGGCATCAGGAGTCCTATTAAATAATTCATTTTCAATCCAAGGATGTTATTCATGCAAATAGAAGTAATGACGGCAAAAGATGGTATGCAGATTAAAAAATATTTCATATTTAGGCTGAATATGCATCGTCATTCAAAAACCCACAGTGAAATCAATAATTGCATGGCTGTATTCTAACCTTTCATTTTCAGTATTATTTATGATTATACTTGTTTTGCATCTGAAAAGTAATGAAATCATAGTTAATACCAGCTAACCTCTAAATCAATATATGCAGGAAATGTTCTGGAAACATGAGGTGCCATATAAAATGTAAGCACTGTTCTGCATATTTAGATTGATGGCATGATGAATTTCACCTTTTATTAAAATGCTAGATTTAAAAAAAAATGTTGTTGATTATTTTATTAAGGGAGTTTAGAAAATCTTGAACTTGCTTATAGCCATGCATATCTGTAGAATCTGGATTTTTTATGCTTAATTCATTTCTGCCATTCAGTTCCTTCCTCCCTCTTCTGCCATCCCCATTGTTGTAACTGAAAATGACGAGAAGACACAACTAAGGCTTTTAGTGGAGGTTTATTGTTTAAATATTGAAATCAAAATACTCTATCTCTATTAAGAAATGAGTGGTAGGGTAGAAATTTACAAACCATAACAGAATCCACAAGTCATTAACTTGTTTCCCCCTCTTTAAATGCTATTGTTTCATCTACAGATTGTCTGCTCAACATGGAATAGTTTAAGGCAGAATTGTTAAGAAACAGAGGATTTACTTCTTATAATTCATGCTTGCAATCTGTCAAAGGCCCAATTCAACATACTCAAATTAGAAGCCAAACATAATTCAGTGGGAAGTGGAACCTTGGAGATAATACAACAAAGAAGCTTGTACAATAAGATTTACAAAAGCATTCAAGTAGGTACAGTATAGTTTATGATAAATTAAAATATTCTTGTGGAGAATTCCACTGGTAAGGATTTAAAAAGCAACACGTATTCCAAGAACTGCTTTTCTACAGGGGGTCAATTTTAGTAGTTTGTGCTTGAGTAGGGACCGAATATGAATTGTATTCCTAATTCATATTCACCATAAGCTTCTTCCAAATAAATAAATGGATATGGATAATTAATAATGGGGGAAATGGGAAATAATTGTTAATAGGAAACTTAGGGTAGACCAGTGGTAGTCAACCTGGTCCCTATTGCCCACTAGTGGGCATTCCAGCTTTCATGATGGGCGATGGGGGTTTTGTCCAGTACTGAAGCACTTTCCTTTTTTAAATTTAATTGACTTCCCTACTTTATAAATCACCATTACTGTGGAACCAGTGGGCGGTTAGAAAAAGTTACTACTAACAGAGATACAAAAGTGGGCGGTAGGTATAAAAAGGTTGACTACCCCTGGTGTAAACAATGACTCTGATTTTTTATTCTCACTTTTTCTAGGTTACTATTTTAAGAGTTGATCTGATCTTGCAGAATTCTGTTTGCAATAAGGGAAAGGTATCTTTATCATATAAAGAAACCAGGTATGGTGAGAATGGAAATAATGCAATCTCAAAATTATCATATTTTTTTAAAAAAAAAACATCCTAAAGGATTAATGAATGAGATTTCCAGGTTTCACTGTATTTCTTTAAACAAAAAAATCATTCCCATCAATTCTGGATCTAAACACATTGTCTTTTAAAGATACAGAATTGCATTTAACCGTGGAACAAATTATTGGGGAACATACTGTCAAACTGGATGGGGCCATAACAGAGGCCACATTTGATTAATTAACTTAAAATTAATTAAAATAATTATACACAATTCACGAAATGTTCTCTATGTTTTAATAATATTCCTTTTCATTATATTAAAAGTTGCAAAATTAAAGACTGAATCAGAATAACATCAACCACACAATGTCAAGTGACACGAGTGTACGCATGCACATATATATAGAGTGCCAGTATAACTATTTTTATACAATATTAACATTTCTGACTGTATTCTTGATCTTTTAAGATCCTCAACCATCAAATGTATAAAAATTAATTTCTAAAATTCTAATTATCTTCTTAGTTTTAACTAATACTCATCGTTCAAATGTACAGTAAGGTTTTCATTCATAAAGCCATTTGCTAATGAAGGATTATAGAGAGAAATAATAAATTGAAACAAGCTACCTTAAAACATTAACAGTAATCTATCTGTAAATGTTGAATATACATTACACTTAAGACTATTTTACAATTATTCAGTGAGCTTACTGAATAGGGAAAAAAAGAGGAAATATATTACCACCAAATTATTTGGATTAACTATCCTTGGTACATAATTTTAAACTAAAAAGATTAAATGGCTGTTAATAAAGGAACAGAAAAACTCTAGAAGACTGTAAAATCTAGCCAACTGGCTATGCAAGCATTAACAAATTAAAGCATTCACTTCAGAAAAGCATAAGGCTGGAACTGTGCAAACACCTGCAGCTCAACCAGAAAATGAATCCATCTTTTCAAGTGTTCTACTGAAAAGTACAGAACATTTTGAGGGCTTTTGACTGTTCAACATGAAATGACCAATTAAGTTTCCACCACCACTAATCTCTTCCCAGCTAGTTCCCCACCATGTTTTCCAAATTACAAAAAAGAAAGAAAGAACGAAAAGTCTTTTTCTTGAGGAAGAAAGAGTAGACATGGAAAGAAGAAGAAAGGAGACAGAATATTTTTAAGAGAGACATGATTTTTCTCAGTTTGAATCCTTCAAATATCAAAATATTTAAAACAGGTTCTGCAATTGTGCTTTATTATAAATTTATAGTAAAAAGAAGAATCCTTCAGATATTCCTAACCTTATCCTTGCATTAAAATTTAAATTTCAAGTACCTAAGATTTACATGACATGAAAGAAGAATGCACACAGATACGATCAGCTTGATAAATATTTTAAACTTTTTTCCTCATTTGTGTAGATGTACAAATTTTAAAAAGGGATCTGAGAAAGTCTACCAGTAGTATTACTTTTACTGTTTTAGATTACAAGAATAAATTTATGACCCATTAGAATAATATTCAAGCACACTAGTATGACAGTTCGAATATGCAGAACCCAAATATTAATGGTTACAAGCATCTGGTATGATAACATTATGGCAAATGACATGGAAAGTATAATACAATGGCATTAAGGTAAAAATCTTTACTGACTCTTATTATAAACTGTAATTTCTTAGCTAGCAACAATGCATGTTCTTGGTTTCTAAATAAATCAGATTATCTGGACCTATTTCAGTCTGTATAGCCTGCAGCTGAAAGAATGTTTGTTACTAATTACTGAATTTTTGTTACTAATTACTTAATCCATGCTGAGAACAAGGCAAGGTAAATGAATTTTCATTAATATTCAAGTAAAATAAAGTTCTAGTTTTTGTTACATTGGGATCCACGATAATTTGTATCTTGTAAGGTTCCTTTGGGTTCCTAGTAATTTGTATCCTGAATGACTACATCCATTCCTAAATTTGCTATTACGTTTCAGTTACATCCATTTTAGATAGCTCTAATACTTCTTAAAACCGGCTCCTTTTAAATATTGGAATGCTACTACAAAATAGGAATAGATGTTCATCTATGGGTTCATGTTTCTTGTAATCCACAATACTATTAGCAATTTGTTTCCTTAAACAAATTAAATCCCATATTACAATCACAGGATATTTTTGTTTAACAGTAATTCATTCAGCAACTGTTCAAACTTACAACAATGCTGAATGTATGGTATTTACGACTGCTTCTTGTACTTATGAGGTCGCAGTGTCCATCATTATGTGATTGCAATATGTGACCTTCGCAACTGCCTTTTGACAAGCAAGCTCAATGGGGAACTTGGAGAAGATTGTAAATGGGAAACCATGTGATATTGTGTTAACAATGGCATGGGATTCACTTAACAATAGCAACCAAAAGTGCAACTGCCTTCACTAAGTACACGTAGTCCTTGACTTACAACCATTTGTTTATTGACCAAAGTTACAAGACACTGAAAAAAGTGACTTATTACCATTTTTCACACTCATTACCATTGTGGCATCCTTGTGGTCACATGATCAAAACTCAGATGCTTGGCAACTGGCATGTATTTATGATGTTGCAATGTCTGGGTCATGTAATCATCTTTTGCACTTTCTGACAAGCAAAGTCAGTGGGGAAGCCAAATTCACTTAACAACCATGTTAATAATTTAACTGTAGTGATCTTAACAACTATGACAAAAAAGGTCAAAAATGGGGCAAAACTCACTTAACTGTCTTGCTTAGCAACATACATTTTGGCCTCAACTATGATCATAATTGATGATTACCTGTAACATGGTCACTTAGTGATGAAAATTCCAATCCAATTACCATTACCTGCAATAATATACAAAATGTTATGTTGTTGAAAGAGTTTGAACTGAAAATATGTGTTCTGATCTTACTGGGCATGTTCCACCCATACTTAGAAACCTTACCTTATAACTGGAAGAGAATGACCACATTTCAGGTAAGATCAAAATAATCTCTTTTAAATTCAAAATACCTGTCTCAAACAGGTGCATCAGATTTAGACCAAAATCTCTTAAATTCAAAATGGTTGGTGTATCTCCATTGGTCTCAGTGCCTTTACTTCCTATCCAATCCTTCCATTATTAACTTTATTAGAGTTCTATTTTTATGTCCCACAGAAAGTTGTGGCATATTCCAGGAGACATTATTTACAATTAAAATACCTTGCCTTGTGAAATCCATTTGGCTCTTTTTACTCACTAGTTAAAACGTTTCCTGTTCCTAAAACATAGCGTATATATTTTTGTAGAGCTAACTGAAATTAGGATCCATTCACAGACTGATACGGGATATGTGGAACGTGTCTCACTGCTCTTTATCTAGCTACACTGGATTATCATGCATTTCTAGTGATGGGAGCAAAGCACTACTGTTAACTTAGAAAAGCCTATAAAAATGGAAACTCCAAGACCCTCCTATGCAAGAGTTTTAATATTTGGGAAGGACTTTATCAAAAGCCTTCTATCAAACAATAAACCAAAGAATACAATGTATTAAAATAGATAAAGCTAACCCTGGTAAACATTTTATCAGATTAACCGAGTTTGAAGGGACCTTGCAGGTCATCTAGTCAAACCTCCTGCCCAAGCAGGAGACCCTACATCTGCCTCTACCTAGGATCGAACTCACAACCTTCTGATTGTGAGGCGAGAGCTCCACCTCTAGGTCACAGCAGGAGGTTTTTAATCAAGCATCTCAAGTGTCACATACTGGGCAACCAGATATCTGTGGGTATTGACACAGATTGTCTGATTTCCCTGATTTGATTTATGCAGCCATTCTGTTTAGAAACACCCTGCTCTTAATAGACTTGTTTTCCATATATATTTAGAACCAACAAATTTAATGGACATCACCATACTCTCTTCTAAGGAATTCCAAAGGGTTTTGTGATGAATTGCTTTTCTTTATCTGTTCTAATCTTCAGTCAATCATCTTCATAGAATGATCTCTTTTCCTACTATATTGAAAAAAGAGGGGATCCTTGGCTATGTTAAATCTGAATCATCTTCCCCCTTGTGTTTTTTTTTAAACTAAAGAATCCTAACTATTTCAGACTTCTTTTTAAAAAAAAGCATGGCAGATTTTTGGGCCCCTTGATTAATTTGAGGGTCCTCTTCAGTGGTGGATTGCAGGTGGTACGAACCGGATACCATTCCATTCCGGTGCTCTGGAGCACCTATCCGCCCGCCCTCGCTCGTTACCATGTTTTGAAGTTGTCGGCGCTTACGCGCACGGAGCATATAGTGCCTGCACAACGCTCCCCTGAGCAGCTGGAGTGTCACGGAGGCTTGCAGAAGTGTTGTTTTCAGCCAGAGCCGGTTGGAACGGGATCTAGAACCTACCACTAGTCCTCTTCTACACTTCTATATATTCTCCACACTTCTATATCCCTTTTAAATATGGCAGCTGATATTGTACATGACATTCCACATGCAGACTTATAGATTTGTATAAGAGCAATTTTCAATTCTTTAGCCAATGATCTCTAGCCAATTAGCCAATGATCTCTAGCATGGAATCTGTCTTTTTCGAAGCTTCAACACACTGAATTACTATCTCCATTGAGCTCTCCAAGATCTGACTTGTCAGTTACATATGTGAAATGAAGCTGATTTTCCTCAATGAGCCTCACTTTACACTTAGTAAAATTTGTCAATTGGCTAATGATTCACCCAGTTTGAAGAGATCCTTCTGGAGTTGCGGGTGATTTGTCAACCTGAGTGGTTTAGCATCATCTGCAAACCTGGCCAGTTCACTACTTAACTTCTAGGTCAAGACCATTTATGATATATTAAAAAGCATTCTTCACAATCGTCTATTCCAAAACTGCTGCACTGAGACTCAAAAACATGAGTAAATATGCTAGTCAAATCTCCACTTGGCACATTGGCAACTGAGGGCTGGATCTTTTACAGAGTGTATCAATTCCAATGATATTATATAAAATAAACAAGTTTATGCCAAAACTTTGCCACTGATAAAAAAAATATATTATTTAAAGATGCATGGAGATTTCCCAAGATGATCAAATCCTGTTGATCAGTTGCTTTTTGAATAGATAAGCAATTTTACAGAGTTCTTTATTATTTATATTACTAGTCCATTTGACTGATGAGCAACCTGATAGCATAAGATATTACAGACAAAGAGTATCATATATAACTCATATAATAAACATTATATGTTGACCCAAATTTAATTGACCATACCACATTTTCATAATCTATTCCTAAAGTGTACATAGTTCATACAGAAGCCATTCATTTTCTTCAATTTTGAAAAGGACCATCAATGCGGTTGCTAAGAGTCAACATCAATGTTATGGCATTTAATCAATCAACCAATAGCTAAATTGCAAAGAAAATAAAAATAAAATAAAAAGAAAATACGTATATTTGCCTTAAGATACACAAATTACTAAGAGCACCAGATAGAAAGTTTAGGTATGCATCCATGCTATCTTAAAAAATTCAGACACATAGTCACACCCACTTATATAGTTTCTAATTACTATACTTTCTTGTGCTTGATGGAGCATCGGCAACTGTTAAATCTATTCTTATTTCATTTCACTTCAATTTATTTTATTTTTCAGTTTGAAATTATTGCATTTATTGTATCACAAAATACTAAGTGTGCATGGCAGTTTACAATAAAACATTAAATCAGTATACCTCATATAACTGCAGCCATTCTTAAACTAGAAGAAACCATTCAAGAGCAAATGCAGGCAAGTAAAAATGAATAACTGCTAAGCAACCTGTAGAAGGGCAATGGAGCAGGTTATCCTGAATCTCCTTTGGACAAGACTGAGAACCATTTACAGTTCAGGTGATTCCTCTAACCCAAACCCTAACCTTCTAAAATGTACAGATAAAACAAGACCATTCTTGAGTTAACATCAACCAGAGTGCATTAGGGATCGAATTTCCATATTTTTCAACACTCCCAGATTTAGTCTTGAAACAGCCAGATGTTCCACGATGCCTAGTAATAACATGTTCAGTTCTTTATGGCAGACCATGCTATTTTAGTGCACATTTCAACATCTTCTCCCTCCTTTCCTTTGGTAAGTTTGGCAAAAGAGACCACCAGCAAGTAAACCTGTGATATACATGGGAAGAGCTCTAAGATGACTTAAATTCCCTACTTATGAAATTAGTTTATTTTATGATAACTGAATTAATTTCCAATGTTCAGCCTTCAAACTTACACATTTGATACAGATACATTCCAAGTGAAACACTAAAAGTTACATAAGATTTGAAAAACTGCAGGGTTATATACTCATTTGGAAGTAAGCCGAACTCACCGAGGGGGGAGAAATGGAACAAACACAGAACTCTGCTGTGAAACATTAATTTTCTTTCTATTCCCATACTTAAACATATTCTTTGGACTTGAAACACTATTAGAGTGTAGTGCTACAAGGCTGTGCCTAATTATACTGGATATCCAGAAATAGGTATATATGACTCAGAGTTTCTGTATACTTGGCCAGCCTATCAGACTACAAGAAATTCACCAGCTACAGTTAAATTAAGCAATAAGATAGAACAGAACTACAGCTTCTGACTTCTATCAGCACACCTCATAGTACAGAGGAGCTACAGAGCAGGATGAAAGCATTTATTTACAACGGTAGCTGAATTCTGCCTGACGATCTGAATGAATATTGGTAACAAATCAGGGTCTTACAGAATTACACAAACACATACAAACACACATACAGAGGAATGAGTTTAGCAATAATATTTACATCAATTGATATATACAACAGCAAATACTATATGTTGTGAAATAAACTGTGTAATTCTTAACCCTCAAAACACTTGTTCATTATAATCCATTAATTATATTAAGACAACACCTGTCATATTCCTATTATGCCATAAATGCTACTTGCTTCTTCTTCTTCTTTTAAACAACTGTTGTATTGTCATTCTTAAGGACTTTAAGACCTGGCTCTGCGGGTTGGCTTGGGGCCACAATGGGGGAACAAGGCAGTGGAGATGGTTGATTGAGTAACAACAGATCCCATACATCCCTCCACTCTGCCCCCCCAAGCTCCCCACATGCCAGATTTTAACGTTTTAATGTATATGTATAAATACATATTTTATGACTGTAAGCAGCTCAGAATTATCCTATGGCAAGAGGGGTGGCCAATAAACAAAATAAACAAACAAACACATGACATCATCATGCTTCCAAAGAGAAAAAAATAAAATGGGTCTTGCAGGAGAAAGGTTAAGACAGGAGCAAAACTACACCTTCTACTCCTTACAGAACAATTGATTCAATTTAAGGATAAAAAGGTTCTGCAGATCTCTAGGACAACACCTAGTACTACAATAATTTGGAAGCTGTTTCTAGTATTTTTTATAATCAATTGCCTTACAAATGATTTTTCTTGAGAAATATTTTTATTTAGTATATAAACATAATATATAGTGTGTGTGTATACAGTATGTGTGTATATTGCTATGCTATGCTATGCTATGCTATGCTGTGCTGTGCTGTGCTGTGCTGTGCTGTGCTGTGCTGTGCTGTGCTGTGCTGTGCTGTGGTTCTACTCAAGTAATAGTAGAACCACCATAGTACAATCCCCACATCTCCACATCAAGAGGAAGTTGCAGAAGGGAGAAGAAGGAAGAGCTGAGTGTATTTACAAGAAAATAGAAAAGACATAAGAAATGTGGTAACTGAAATGATTGAGTCATAAAAATCAAATGAATTAATGCAATCTTGATGGACTTTCTAGATCTTTCAGAGGCTTTTGGTAACATTAGCCATAGTTTTTTCCTTGAACAGGCTGTCAGAGTTTGGGGTGTTGGGATTGTACCATGGTGTTTCTACTATTACTTGGATGGTTATTTCCAGACGGTGGTGCTGGGGGTTACACTTTTGACTCATGGTGGTCCTTTTGCCTCATTTTATGCTACTGCCTCAATGAGAATCCCAATTCTGCTGCAGCTAATGCAAGCAGGATGAAAGTAAAACTTCTCTTGCAAATTCTTTTCTTGGCAACAATATTGTAGTGATTTGCTTTCACTTTGGAATGTTTTTTAACTTCCAAATCTACTATACAGACGAATGGCTGTCTCCCTCTGAAGGACTATCCAGATCTAACAAATTTAGCTTTTTTTGAGATGAGAAAAAATGCATTTAGTGCTGCTATAAATGGAAACATGAAGAATCTTCAGGTAAGCCTACAGAAGTTAGATACACCCATGTTCAGTTCTATCAATGGCTATTAGTCACCACAAAACAGAATTTCTATTATCAAATGCAATATGCCATTGAGCAGTAGTAGGTGTTAAAATTTAATAGTAAACAAATGCTGCCACCTTCACCACATTCATGTCTGCCTATGAGATTTCTCAGACATACCTGCTTGGCTAAGTTGGGGGGGAAATTGTTGGATTAGATGCAATTGAGCAAATTTTGTGGTTTTATACTAAGTGGCAGTGAATTAATGTAATGATTTTGGAAATAGAGGCATAGCGCGGCACAGTATGTTTTAATGCTAAAAGCTGCTGCTTGACAGAATATCAAATCTATGTCTATATCAGTCGTGGGATTCAGTCGGTTCGCACCTATTCGGGAGAACCGGTTGTTAACTTTCTAAACAGTTCAGAGAATTGGTTGTTGGAAGAAATCTCATTTTGTTTTTTCCCACTTTACAGGGCTAATCCTGTAAGGAAGGCAGGAAGGAAACATTCTGGTGTTGTTTCTAGCCTAATCATTATTGCCCTGCTTACAGAAACTGCGTCTCCGGTTAACTCTTATTACATTGTAACAGCTAAGGCAAAGCGCCCATTGACGTGAATGACGTTGAATTGGCCACACTGACACAGTCACATAACCACTGAGCCCCACCTACCCAGCTGGTCATTAGGGCAGAGAACCAGTTGTTAAATTATTTGAATCCCACCACTGGTCTATATATACTACTTATGAGATCCAGTGCAGTATCCTGATTAAGATGCTGAACTGGAAGCAGGAATACGCAGGTCCTAGTGCTTTCTCAGGCATGGAAGCCAGTTAGATGGACTTTGTGTCAGTCACAATATTTCAGGCCTGAACTGGGAAATTGTAAAGTATCTATCTACCAACCCACACTCAACCCCTGTGATAGATCATTGCCTGTAATCCTTAGTGAAGTAAGTCCTTATTTTGCACTAAATTAATTCATGATGAGAATAATAATCTTCCTTATAAAGTCAATGCTTTAAATAAAGGCGGAGTTGGACAATACATCCAGTTCAACATACAGAATGCAACCAGTGTCACAGCTCCCCTACAACATTCCCACACATACAAACTGAAGTGTAATAACATTCATACATGCACAGTGAAAATAGCATGATTGATTCACTGCTTTAATGCAATAAATATAACATGCTTTGTTCACATATGTTGAATTCTGCAACCAGAATGCACCACCAGCAGGCTGAAAGTGGCGTTTAAAGGTATCTGTAAAAAAAGCATGGCGGATTTTTGACAGACACTCAAACCGACCATTTTCAGCTTTTTCATAGCTTCAGCTAAAGCATTAAGACTGATATCCGTGTATGCATAAATCATATTTTCAAAACTATGAAACAGATTATATATGTATGTAATAGATAAACAGAAAAAATTGAGTAATTAAATAAATAATTTTCTGATAATTTAGGGCTTTTTGTCTATGGCACAATAATTTAAGTAATTTTATTAATGACTATACTTCTATGAAGCTCATAGGTCTGCTTGATAGTTATGTACACAACATCTGATAATTGTTGAATAAAGATGTTATTGAGCAAATGGAATAGATAAGGGCAGAAGCTGTATATCATTGCTGATTCCATCAGTGTTTTGACGGACGATTAGAAATGGATTCAGTTTATATTATTATGTAGCACACTTTCATATTATAAAAATCAACAATTAGTTCTCTATGGGGGAAAACTAAAGAACTGTTTGCTCTTTCATCTCTTGAGCAATAAAGAGATCAGGTTTCTGCAAAATATTAAAAACAAGTGTATGTTTTTAAAGCAGAATTCTTATTACACTATACCAGACAGTGATACTGGGAAAAGGGAAATAAACTTAATAAGGTACTGGCTTTAAGATTTCAAAAACATTTAGCCATGTTATATTGTAACTTCTACCCATGCTACATTCAAAGAATATATAGTATTTGTGGATGCGAAACATATAAGTATGAAGTCAGTTCACTCTGAATAACGTTATGAAAAGTTATGTCTTTTCATAACTCAGTCACCTCCCAATATGGTAGAATTATTTTAAATTGATTGATAAGTGGCCCTTATTATTTGTTCCTCCTAACAATAGGTGCAGTTAAAGAAATCTGTTGCTTTTGAAACAGCCGAAAGTCATAAGCCAAGTACAAAATCATGGCTTCTATCTCTGGCTTTCTTTCTTTCTTTATTTTATTTTATTATTTCGATTTATATACCGCCCTATCTCACCTAAAAGGGACTCAGGGCGGTGCACAGAAGATAAAAACCCAACAATATACAAAGTATAAAAAATAATTACATTAATTAAATCTGTGCTAAAATTTGGATAAATAGAATTAAAACCAATAAATATCAAATTTAAAATCATTCCCTAGTCTATGTCAGGCCAGCTAGATGGAAGAAATGTGCTTTTAACATCCGACGGAAGAGTCGTAGGTCCGTGATGGTATGGATATCGGGGGGCAGGTTGTTCCAGAGTGTTGGACCCGCCACAGAGAAGCCTCGTCCCCTGGAAAGTAGTTAGGTAGTGTTCCGGATTCATAGTTAAATACAAATAACGTATGGGTATTTCAGTCTGAATATGCATATACACTCAAACTAACAGGAAGAGCGAAGTGGGAACAATTAGGCAGTGCATTAACACCTGCCTGTTCACAATTCAAGCATGAAGTCTTGTTTATTGTGGTATCAGAAATGTTTCTGTGGCTTCCAAAATATTTCTATAACTGTTGAAAATCACTAGAATTTCATTTAAAATAGCAGTTTGAATAGACTGTGGGAGGGATGGAGGTGCAAAATTGTATCAAAGCCTTATAGAGTGAATCCGAAAGCCAATACATCGCAAAGAAAACATGCACACATTTTTAAATATATCTGATTGTCTCAGACATTGATTATAACAGATTTAGGTAACAGTCTGAACTCATTTGTAGCTCAAGCTATGAATACTATGTGTATTCATAGCTTGTTTCATGTAATTTAATATGCTTTTAAATTTTGTATATTCTGTTTTATATGTTTTTAAATTCCTGTGCGCCGCCCTGGGTCCTTCGTGGAGAAGGGCGGGATATAAATCGAATTAAAATAAATAAAAATAAAAAAAATTATTTTAAAACCCAGTTGTGAAATAGTAAGCAAAATGTTATTCCCAAGAAAGTGTACATAGAACAGGGATGTCAAACTTGTGTCATCACATCATCACATGACGTATCGTAACTTTCCCCCCCTTTGTTAAAATGGGTGGGTATGGCCAGTGTGTGACACATCTGACCTGCAGACAACACGTTTTGATACCCCTGACATAGAATTTCAGCTGCAAACAATAACAAAATTCTCCAGAAAATGTTTGGATTTACTCTCAGGTATTAAGCTTGTTACTTCAAATGCTTAGTGCAGAATTTTATGATGAAATAAGAAAATGAAATTTGTAGCAACTACATTGTTCAAAATTAGGTAAAGCAAGCTTTCTATACTGTCTATTTATTTATTTACCTATATCATTTAAATGCCAAATTAAAAGAGACAGAAACTGGAATTAAATTTTTTGGGACAAACGTTAGAAGTTTCATATAAACTGAGAAAAATACTTTGGTAGCTAGAAATTCTTTTGTTGAATATGAAAGAAAGTATATAAAAGTTGCTCTGTATTTAAAAAAAGAATGTTTTATCAACAGCAATGCCACACAATGCAAATTAAGTGGAGAAGAATCTGAAGTTGTAACAGACTTGATTTTCCTAGATCAAAAATTCAGTGACGGTAACTTAAGCCAACAAATGTGATATCTGCTCTTCAGGAAAATACATCAAGACAAGATTTCAAGACAAAATATTAGAGTGTGGCAGAGGCATCACACTGATAACACAGATTTATTCCTTTATAATCATGTTTTTTCCTTTTGTCACATATGTCCCTGAAAGCCAGTTTAATGATTAAGGTACTGACATAGAAATTAGGAGACTGGAGCTCTGGACTGGCATTAGGCATGAAAACCTATTGAGTGACTTTAAGCCAGTCATTCTCTCCCAAACCCTCTCCCAAAGGGATTCACCTCACGGGGGGTTTTGTATCGGAAAAATAGAAGGAGAAAGGAGTATTATGTGTGTTTACCATCTTGAGTTATTTATAAAAAAATTAAAGATAGATTTTAAAAAATCTTTAAAAACCTATCAGAAAAGTAAAACAACAACAGAAATGGATGTCTTTGAACTGCAGTACTTGAAGTACAAATGATTCAATATTAGCTAAATTATATCCAGACTGCTCTTCGGAATCATTAATAATGAAGCTAAAGCTTAAATAATTCGGATACATAATGCAAAGGCAAGAATCATTAGAGAGGCGCTAATGCTTGGGAAAAAAATTAATTGCAATTGAAAAAGTGCCAATAGAAGATAAGGTGGCTAGATACTGCCACTGATGACACAATAAAAACTCAAAAAAGCAGTAATTGGCAAACAATTCTGGTGAAGTGATGTGCTTCAGAGCACTAACGGTTGGAAGCAACTAAATAATGAACATAAATTAAGAATGAATTGCTAATTCATTCAATCACAGCAGTGAGAGTGACATTGTTGCATTATGAAGGCAATAAACTTTCCAAATATGAAAAAATGATTGTTTTTAAATAACGTTTTGGTTTTTTTTAAAGGAAAGCTTTATGAAAATAAAGATGACACAATTTCAATACTATTGTTGAGTCCTCGGAGATACGACCAAGTAACGTCAGAGGCTATGAGAGCAGTTCCCATTGGCTGCAACATGCCTGTCGGCCAGCGGGAGAATCGCAGCCATTTGATTGGCCACCCGTCTGACAGTTACGGTATAAATATCTGTCAGACGGGTTTTTACTAGTTCTTGTTATCTGTTGCCTATGTTGTTGAATAAAGAGTTATTGTATTATCTACCACCTTGCCTCAGTCTGTGGCTTCAGGCTCACACTTGAGCAACCATCATGTAATACTATCATGTGATATCAAAATTTCTACTTTCTTAAGAGAATGACAAAATGCATCTGGATTTGGATATGGAGATCCAGGGCAATATTATTTAAAACCACAATTAGATATAACAGATATATAGCTGTAGTTTCTTAACTAATCCAATGTCCAAATCAATCCATCAACATCATCATTACCCCACCATTACCACTATGAGCCTCACTGCTACGATCAATCTGAATTACTCCACTGCAGGATGAAGATCTCTTCACTGAAACTTAAAACCTGAAGAGCTGAATTCATGGTCTTCCAATGTCTATGCAGATTCTCAGTCATCCAGATCATGGTTGTCCCAAAGATGGTTTTTCAAAAGGCAACTTTATTTTTCCTTGAAGATGCTTCATTTCTTATCCAAGAAGTTTCTTTAGTGCTGAATGAATGGTAGCGTATGGAAGGAGTTTCCATCTTTGCTGGTAGGCAAACTTTCAGCCTAGTGGTGTAGGGCTCTGATCACATTTTGTGTTCCAGTAGGTGATGAAAATCAAAATGTAAATATCGATCGGAGGGGGGGGGGCTGGAAATTTCTTCAGTGTTAAGACTACTGTCTTCCTTAATGTCTATTGTACATGCCAGGAAGGCCAGCCTATTTTCCTTAACATGGAAGATGGAAAATAAAAACAACTAAAACACATCAAGGAAGCTTTCAGAACTTGTGGCTATCCCTTCTGTCTTCTGTCACCGAGAGCTTGCCACCGGCCAGTACGCTCCCATGGACAGGGTCTCCTCATGGTGCCGCCGGCTAAACAATGTCAACTGGCAACACCCAGAGGCAGAGCCTTCTCCGTGGGAGCACCTGTCCTCTGGAATGAATTGCCCCTGGAGTTACGAATAATCCCTGACTACGCACCTTCCACCATGCTCTTAAAACTTTTCTTTTTCAACAAGCTGGGCTGGCGTAAATATGAATTTTATTATTTATTAATCTTAATTGGGTTTGTTGGTTTTTAATCTTATTATGGGCCAAATTATTTAATATGTTTTTTAAATTGTTTTTAACTTTTATATATCTGTGCCTTATCTTGGCTGTACACCGCCCTGAGTCCTTCAGGAGTAGGGCGGTATAAAAAATTAAATAAATCTAATCTAAATCTAAATCTCAAAATACAGCAGAAGCTTGTACATCCCAAGGATAAATCACCCAGACAAACAGAGCAATGTGATAAATACAGTACAATGCAGAGAGACCTTTAAGGATCTGTACTTTGGAGAAATAAAACAACCACAAATGCTTGGTACAACATAGGAGAATAAATCCATCAGGACAAGATTCAGCAGTCCATCTCGTTTGAAAGACAAGAGACACTCTTTTGAAGATAGCAAAGTCCACATTCTGAACAGAGAGCTGACTACTGTTTTGAAAGAGGCCATCTACATTAAAATTGAATAGTCCTATCTCAACAGAAGGGGAGGGATATGATACTACCTATCTTCTGTTTGTAACAAAGTCCTTTCAATAGTTCCAAGAAAGTTCTACACCCATTTGCACTATTCAGGTGACCTTGAGGGCACAGATAAAACTCAGGAGGAGAGCTAATGACCAGATGAGTACAGGAACATAAATCCTTCCATCATTCATCATTCAGTCAGAACTGAAGAGGTTTTTTGGATGAGAAGCAAAAGGTCTTCAAAGGGAAAAAAAAGTCCAGTTGCCTGTTGAAAAAAGCACCTTTGGGACAGTCATGGTCTCCCAGTGATGCCTTAACAAACTGAGTCTTCTTAAGTAACATGCACTTGTGTGGTTGCAATTTTCTCTACAAGAAATGTAGTTTTTTTCTACAATGAATGGCAGTAGCTCACCAAAATTTCAGGCGAGGATTTTTTTCAATAACACAGCAGTTTGAATAGCAAAGTATTTGCTACATTACGTAGGTCCCCTTGTACAGATTGTATTTAAAGAGTACATTATATATATATCATAATACAGATAGCTGTAGCTAATTGTTATAATGGAACTCTGAATGTTCTGATATTTAATCAGCTTAGCACAAAGGTACAGACTAATGCTGTCTTCAAAATATGAGTACTGTATATCCATAAATATAATTGAATTACATATAATTATGTAATTTATAATTTTTCTGTCTGTTCCCCTGGCAATTTTGTTCTTTTTTATTAGTTTTTTAAACACACTTCTCTCTTAAATCAATTAAATCTATTATAATCATAAGAGTAGTATAAGAGGGAGGGAAGAGAAAAACCATCAGAACATACCAAGAATCTATCTATCCACCCACCCACCCACCCACAAACATCAGAAATCTAAAAGGAGCCTCATATACAGTAGGTGTAGGGGAATATAAAAAGTTTGAACATGGATGGCTGTATCAAGTTAAAAAGCACTTAATATGATTTAATTCAATGGTCTAATTTTAATTGGTGCTCATTAAATCTAGTATACAATGTTGAGTTTAGGTCAACATCCAACAAATTTTGAGTGCTGCTGCAAAGACCCTGCAAAGACAGGGTGGTATAAAATTGTCCTGTGTGCCCTGAATATTTATGTAATACACTTCTCTCCACAACTAATTTTATCTTTCATATTAAATCTCTGAAATCATTAATTTCTTTTCCACATTATTTCCTTTTCCAGAGATCAATTTCGCCATTTCTGTCCCTAAAATTTCAGATTTTCTTTCTCCAGCCACTCTCAAGTCATATGATCTCCATTTGACTTAGACTAAGCAAAAGAAAAAAAAACCTAGTTATTTTTCTACATACCCCAGGTTTTAATAAGGAAGGTCATAATTTTTAAAATAAATGACATTTCAGTAACTGCTTCCCGGGGAACCATTGTTGTCCCAATAAGGAAGTCTGCCTTTGCCACCTATTCTTATCCCTCTACTCTGTACTTCAGTAGACCATGACTTGTCTTTAGTTTCATCTTTAGGCACAGAAAATCTGTTAAGATTTATTGCAGACTTTATAGATATTATTCCCTGGAAAATCCCAACATTAATTTCAAATTAGTTTGTTTCTATTCTTTGAACATTAAATAAGAATTCACAACTGTGTATCAATCAAAGAGATATCTGACTAAACAGAAAGTTTTGCCCATGCTTAATCTCAATGAATACAAATGAAGTGTACAGCATAGATTAACATAGACCTATAAAAAGCTAGTTACATTCAAAGATAAAAGGTAGAGTCTCATTGAACTTGATTCTTGATGAATGATCACAGCCATGTAATTTATCTTGGCAACACTACTGAAAAAGTAGCTCACAAAGAAGTGCCAAACAACTGCAGAAAATCCAAACAATTGTTTATTGATCCAAAATTAACCACTGATTTCTTGCACAAAGAGCAATAAGGTTTTATGTAGGAATCCAAATACAAAAATAATTGCTTTACATCTGATAAGGAAGCAAGAGAGGCATGGGTGTCCTTTATGGTGTAAAATCACTACAGATACCTTCCCAGAAAGGAAAAATAATACATTAAAAGTTGAACCAAGAACCTAACTGTGATATTAGGCAGAGTCAGTTCTAAGCTACTGCTAGCTAAGTAGGCACTGGCTTGGGACACCAAATTTTAGGTAGTGCCACAATTTAAAAGCTTCTCAAATATACACTAAAAAAAGCAATAAGTGAGTCATTGTATATGCTCAAGAATTATATATAATTTCAAAGAATTCTTGCCATGAGATAACAACAAATGATGTAGTTAAAATTATTTCCTGTTATAGCAAGTAGGATGAAAATGCCTGAGAAAAGAAACAAAAATATCCACGGCTGAAAATTGTTACCGTAAAGCTCAAACGCTTGGGGGGGGAAAGAGGGTACTTTTTTATAACTCCTAACAAAATTGTTAGGAGTTTTAACAATCTAGAATTCACTAAAGGAAGAAATAAGCAGCTGTTTTAGCATAGATCCTTGAATCTTTAAAAAAATGAACTCTACAATCAATTAGTGTAGAATGGTACAGTAATGAACATCCCATTCATAAGACTATTACATGAGGAACACAGAGAAAGTGTGACCTCTTACTCCAGTTCATTGCAGCAGCAGAACTAATATATGGAAGTAGTTTATGGTTGCCATTATTCAGTTATTTGCCCCCAAGTTCCAATTTAACAAACAGCTCTAGAATTTCTAACCAGAATTCAGCTTCTGGACTCAGTGGCGGAGGCTAGGAGTGTGAATTTTGCATGCATTTATTGATAATGTCAAGTACCTAGAAACACAATTCTTCATTTTTTTTTCTGTTCTAAAATTATTTAGGTTTTAAAAATAATTATACAATACAGAATTTAAAAAAAACACTATTAGATGCATTAAGGATAAAAGCAGGTATTTTGTGCATGAATAAAAAAATACAACAAATATAATATAGGTAAGATGATATTTTCATACCTAAGCAGATGACGTCAAGAATCACTGCTTTAAACAAGGGTCTAGTTTTTAAGTGTATTTTAAGTTAACCACGGAAAGCAACAGCACTTAGTTTTCTTAAGAGTAAAACGCATCAATAACTTCAAAGAAAGATGCAGATAATGTGAAAAAAGTGACTCTTTCAGCTTAAGAATTAGGAAAGAAAGGAAAGAAAAGGAAAGAAATTATGAAGGAAACAAAAATTATGCCAAAGCTGAGTTTTGACATAAACTTTTAACCTACCAAAAACATGTAAAACATTTAATCCCTTGTTTTAATTTAAAGTTTAATGCTTCCTAGGTAAAACAATGTAAAAATGAGAAAAAACTATATCCAGATACCACAATAAGCTAAATTTAGTAGTCATTAAATATGATTCAGCAACTTACTGATTCATTCTAATGCAGGGAGGTCCAAACTTGGGAACTTTAAGACTTGTGGACTTCAACTCCCAGAATTCCCCAGCCAGCTGGCTAGGGAATTCTGGGAGTTGAAGTCCACAAGTCTTAAAGTTCCCAAGTTTGGACATCCCTGTTCTAATGTATAGATCCATGTTTGATTTTCTTGTTTCTGTGAGTGACCACAGATATTCAAATTATTATCATACATGATATCTTGAAAACTGGAAACTTTAATTTTTTATATATGACTGACCTGTTCCTTGAGTAGAACATTCCTGGTTCGCATCTAACAAAAAATAGTAGCTTAATTCATGGATTCAAGAGGTTGCCTTAAATCCCCTTATTTATTTTTCCCAGCAATCTTATATAATTATGAAAAAGCCTGGAACAAAATGGAACCAAGAGAAAATGCCTGGAACAATTGGTGGAGAATTAATAATATCTTTTTAGAAACAATTTTGCAACAAAGAATTTAATTATGATATTACTAGGCCTAAAATTCTAAACCTACAAAGTTAATACACAATGTGTATCGTATCCTATTTCTAATGTTCATCATCACAACCAAGGCTTTTTTCAATGCTTAAGTCAGGTCAAAAGCAAATTTAAATAAAAAGTTTTTTAAAAATAATTAACTTGATCATTAACCAAATAATTAACTTGATCATTAACCAAAACATTCATGATTTTACTTCAGTTTTTCTTTGCTTTACAAACCTGAGGAGGTCATAAATATGAGGATCTGTCACAAAGTTATATACTTTGCTTGTCTTATAACTGCGAAAGATCACTGTATGAGGCAGTCTCTAAGTAAGGACTATCTATCTGAGAATGCAAAAGTCATAAATTATCAAGTTCTATCGGCTTAACAGCCAGCATTAAATATTTCAAAGTTCCATCTACAAAGTATACCTTAAATTGTCTTGAAGGGAATCATTTTACATTGTCCAGAAAATTTAAAATTTAGAGCAACCAATAAACATTTCAAATAAAGAAGCATGTAATGTACTAGAGCAGGGGTCTCCAACCTTTGCAACTTTAAGTGTGAAGGACTTCAGCTCCCAGAATTCTCCAGCCAGCGGCTGGAGAATTCTGGGAGCTGAAGTCCTTCACACTTAAAGTTGCAAAGGTTGGAGACCCCTGTACTAGAGATCTAACCTGATAGCTGGACAGTGCCCATCTTTTATTTATACACAGTCGTTTTTTCTAATATTTTAAACTTGGATGTAATTGGATGTAATTCCCTTCTGTTGGTGTTTCTAATCTGGCATAAATTCATGCATAATATTATTTCCATTTGTTCGTGCATACAGTTATTGTCTGTTTTGTACAACCTGATTTCTCAGTGTGCACGTAAGATTCAAAATAAGGAGCGAGATAAAATAATTTCCAAGATATACATTAAAACTGCATTTTAAAATAACCACACAAACATACCAAATTTTTGCAAACAAGAATAAATCAGTAGAAGTCAGGGTTTACACATATGCATTGTTCTTACCATTCAAGGATAGCTCTTGGTTCCCAATGTGAGAATTCAAATCTTAACAGTTAAATTTCTCTTGATTGAGTTGCTAACAAGAACCTAACACTCTACCATCCAGAGCAGCCGTATCCATCCTGGCCCCCAGGCTGCATATACCCCTGGAAAGCTAGTAATGTGGCCCCACAAGATTTATTTAAAAAATTAAGGAAGTTTGTTATCTATCTACATTAACTATCATATATTTTATATGCAGTCCAAGACAATCCCTTTTCACTCAATGAGACCCATGCAAGCCAAAAGGCTGGATAACCCATGATATAGAGTGTCGGGAAATATTCTTATTATTCACATTACTCCTTGAACTACATTTATTTACAACACTGAACTTTAACCTGTAAGTAGCCTTACTTCTAGAAATGTAATGGCTCAGAACCAAATGGCTTATTTTTCTGCAAGCACAATACATTTCCCACGCAGTAGTTTCTCCAGCAACTGTTCTATCAAATCTAGAAGCTTGGATCAAATTTATATAAAGGAGGAATTATGTTTCATAATTCACAGGTGTCTTTTTTCCATTAATGAATCCCTATTTGCATGCCAACATTAAACAAAACATCTAGTTTTAATATAATTGACTCATTCAACCTTTTCCTGAGCACTGCATATTTTTCAGATAGAGAGCAAGCAGAGTTCTGCATCCATTAAAGAAAGAATTAATTCCCGAAAAAAGGTATGAAAATAATTTAAAATTAAATATGAATGTGTCATTACCTACATATTTTAGAAATATTTCCAAGAAGTAATTTTGAGAGAACATTCATGTGTCTGGTCTTACAATATAACATGATCTTCCTTTGCCTTTTCATGTGCTAATATTTATTAAGATACTTTTTATGAAGTTCCATACTGAATTATAACTGAGAAAAGGTAGCCTTCATTCCATCTCATAATGATACATTTAGCTTCAAAACAAGAGCAGTGAAGTATTAATTTGGTGCATTAAGCAAGAAGAGACTGATTGCGATGATATTAACCTTGAATTTGCATTTCAATGTTTTGTTAGGCTTTTATTAGCTGCTGCTTCCCAGGGTTCTTAAAATGTGATGATAAAAGATACAAAATGAGCAATAACCATTGAAAGAGACATCTGACATCTCCTGGACTACTCATTTCATTTCTCCTGTTAAATATTTATTCTCCCTGCCTACCCTATAGTCACCCGCATGATTCTTTGGCACATAAAATATTCAGCAATATCTTAAACAATATATTCTTTATAGCTAACACTAGGAGAAGCATCTTCCTCCACCCACCCACTCATGTAACTTCACTCTGAAAGAAAATTAAAAATACAAGTACTAAAAAGAATGCTTGTAAAAATACAGCAAGCTCACTAAAGAATCATGTATAATTTATTCGTCCAAATTGGGTTTCCAAAGCAGCTTGTATACAATGAATTGAACAACAGCAACAAATCACACACACACACACACACACACACACACACCAAACCAGAGATGCTAAACCTGGACTTTATTATTTCAATGTAAAAAATATACATTATATTCTCAGAGATTATACAATACATTCTATGTAAATAAAATTAACTCAATATTTTCCACATTAAACTTAAGTGTGTTTTTATAATTTCATGCAGGAGATAGCCTACCAATGTTCATGAAATGAAGCTTCCCATTAAAGTAATCAATTTACAAAAACACAGAATTGCATTGATAGTCAGAATCCACAAGAATTAGAAGAAGTGGTTTCACGCATACTATGATACTATTTTGAGAATTTTCAAAACAGTTCATTCTCGAAAATATATAATGCATTGGAATTTCCAGAGTTGCCAAAATTTCCATTTGCAATTAAAATTAAAATTGGCATTCATTTCCTATAGTCAATTATCTAAAGGTCCCTGGCAGTCTTCTCTGTTATGTGGTGCTGCTGTGTCATGACTTCACTCAATCCAGAAATTTATATTTGAACAGCTTTAATATTGTTAATATTGTCTTCAGTTTAAAAATGAGTGGGAAAAAATTCTGTTTTCCTAGCACTTAATTGATAACATCAAAATGAAAAATCCTTTAGACTATTTAAAAATTCCAGTAATGCCTATAGCACAAATCACCAAATACATAAGCATATGGTTCAATTTTCATTTGGTAAACTATACCTGTAATACTAGTTGTATGCATACACTTTTCAAAATGCTCAAGAAAAAAATGTCTTCTGTAACACTATTTTGCAACAAGAGGTGGTATTCAGCAGGTTCTCAGCAATTCTGGAGAACTGGTTGCATAAATTTTTAGTAGGCCGGAGAACTGGTAAATACTGACTGGCCCCATCCCCATCTATTCACTGCCTCCAGAGTCCCAGCTGATTGGGAGGGAATGGGGATTTTACAGTATCCTTCCCCGGAGTGGGGTGGGAATGGAGATTTTACAGCATACTTCCCCTGCCACACCCACCAAGCCACACCATGTCCACCACACCCACATTTTGCTGGTAGTAAAAAAATTTGAATCCCACCACTGAACTAGGATTCTTATGTGAAATTCAAGGTGAAACTGAATACCAGTAAGTCACCCCAAAAAATCTTGGCAGTTTTGACTAAAATCTGTGTCTCATTCTCTTTCAAACTTTCCCCCTTAATAGTTCCTTTGTTCTAGCACCAGCTTGAAGTTTTTCATGTGATTAATATACAATTATTAAGTGGATGATTATATAATTATTTAATAGCAACAAAAACATGTTCATAATTCATCATCACATCAACAATTCTATTGCTGCTTCCAAACATGAAATGTCATAGATATGACTGAGGAACTGGTTGGGGGCCATGGCAGGCCTGGGTCGCTACCCGTTCCAGCAACACAGGCTGCAATACCATTACCAGTTCAACCAAACTGGGACGAACCGGTAGGAACCCACCTCTGTTCTGAGTGTGTAGTTCTTGTCTGGAGCACCCTGCAAAGTTAACAAAAAGTGACTTAAATTGCTATAAAAAGTAGTTTATGCCATGGTGGTAGCGTGATTTGCTTTAATGAAGTAATTGTAGGAGAACATTATCCATCTCTGAAGAACTTCAGTGTGTACCAAAGAGGCTCACTGGAGCCATCCAACCTGGTAAACTCCAGCACAAAAAGCTTGGTGAATGATGTGGGGGAGGCAGGTCATACCTCCTCTTCTGCATTTGCCAAACATTTTCAAGTAGCTTGGAGGAAATTTCAGAGTAGACAGTTTCAGAATACGATACCAGTTTGCCCCCAGTATTTCCAGCCTGGAAAACGCTAACCTTAGACTATCTTCTGTCGACCTCACCCCATTCCTAAGAGATCTTTAAGGGGAGTGCATAAGCACAGCAGCATGGTGTCCTAATATTCCCTTGTACTTGTATTCATTTCATGTATGCATAATCATGTTTATATTTATATCTGTTATCTAATGCATGCTTGACAAAATAAATAAAATATAAATAAATAAATAAATAAATAAATACATACATACATACATACATACATGCATACATACATGCATACATACATACATACATAACTAGGGTGCTTTGTGAGTTGTTTCTCACCCAGCATATAAGCATTTTAGCTAGTGCTCTGAGGCAAAGCTTCACTCAGGACATCTTTGATGAGTTGCCATAATGCAACTCTGCCGGAAAAGGCTAAGAAAGGCTCCAAAGAAAAATGAGATAAAGAAACATGCAGGCTTTGCTTCATATTTAGCACTGAGATGCCTTTATTATTTAAAAGGCAGTTTCGAGAGGTTCGTTATTTAAACGTTTGCTGAACCTAACCACCTCCTCAAAGTTCTGTACACAGCCATATTACAGAATACATTATGGATCTATAGTTAGGTTATAAACCAAATGGTTTGCATGGAGAACATTGGTAACAATGGCAGTAGCCATTTGAATTGGTTGGACTGTTGCAACTAGATCCATGATGGTGAACCTATGACACACAGAGCCCTATCTTTGGGCACGTGCGCTGTCACTGGCTGGTCTCCATGGGTGCTGGCGTGCCTGAAAATGGCCAAAAACCAGGCCATTTTCGAGCCTTTTCAGACCGTTTTTGGGCCATTTTCAGGGCATTTTGGGGGGCTGGTTTTGGCCCAGAAAACAGCCAAAAAGCAGGCATGCATGTGCTAAACAGCTGATCTTTAGAATTTCCGGCACTGTGGTGCACGCAAATGTACGTGCATGCTGAGGTTTGGGCACCTGGTTTGGAAAAGGTTCGTCATCACTGAACTAGATCATATGACACTATAAGAAAAAAAAGACGACATCAAAATTCAGAATGAGGTTATGGGAAATGATACCAATCATACTGATTAGTAATGACACAAAAAATTGCACAACGTTCAGCTAAATGATAATAAAATGAATAAGCTTAAGTAATAGCATCAAAGTGACACTACCTAAAATTATGACCTCAATAATACAATAATACAAGGCGGCTGGTCAAACACAGGTAAGAAAGTTAATATAATAAGGTAATTTCAATGGTAAAAATACAGATTTTATCAGATTCTTTCTTCTTCTTCACTTCCTCTTTTATCACTTTGGATGTTGCAGGATTGTTTAGATACAATAAATCCACTAATGTTTGAGCTTAATGATTCACTATTGGCAAGCACATATTAAGGAAAACTATAACAAAGGGGAGATCATATTTCATTTTATCCTATGAAGTTTTAGTTAACCTTCATTGGCTAGTGTATTCTGAACTGAAAGTATTCCTCTATCGTGGAATTCGACCAAATGTATGTGCTGTTCCCTATGTTCCTCTCTGCCAAGAATCTGAGAAAGTACTGCCCCCTCCCAAGTATCTCTCTATAGTGTTTTTAAGCTTCTAGACTGGACTGTGCCTGTATCTTCATAGAAGCATAAAAAAAATCTGGAAAACAAAATGAGTAAGTCCCAACTTTACTATGGACATTTAAAGATCTCTAGAGCTATCCTGTTTTACCTGTAGGAATTCATATACATCTATCCTGCACCTTAAAAGAAGTTTTAAAACATCTAGTATTTAAGAGATTATTTTAAATTATAGGCAAACTCAATAACTTTTACATCTCTTTCACTTTATGGAGCATTTGCTAAAATGATTTTACTGGTAATAAATAGGGTTTAATGTTGCTGAACTATGTTGATAAGAATAGATGAAAAGATGAATTTTGGAATGAATACCTGGAAATATTTTCCTTGACCTCTGCATTGTATGTATTAAAAGTAAAAATTAGCAAATTTAGTGATCACTCATTCTTATTTTTCTGGCAGTTATTTTATAATTATAAATTAATGTTTTTGCAAAGACTGTATTTGCTAAAAATTTAACATTCTACAATTCTGTAAAAACTGTAAATTACTATTTTAATAGTAATGAGCACCACAGTTAAATATATACAGTTCATCAATGAAAAAAATCGTACCTGGATATTCATCCTCCATGGTGCTTTTAAAATGTCCCACTAAAGCAGGGGTGTCAAACTCACTTTGTCATGGTACTGTCACGTGAGATATCGGGACTTCCCCCCTTCATTAAACCCTTGTGGGCGTGGCCAGTGCGTGACGCATCTGGCCTGCCAGCGCGTGACGCATCTGGCCTGCCAGCGCGTGACGCATCTGGCCTGCCAGCGCGTGACGCATCTGGCCTGCCAGCGCGTGACGCATCTGGCCTGCCAGCGCGTGACGCATCTGGCCTGCCAGCGCGTGACGCATCTGGCCTGCCAGCGCGTGACGCATCTGGCCTGCCAGCGCGTGACGCATCTGGCCTGCCAGCGCGTGACGCATCTGGCCTGCCAGCGCGTGACGCATCTGGCCTGCCAGCGCGTGACGCATCTGGCCTGCCAGCGCGTGACGCATCTGGCCTGCCAGCGCGTGACGCATCTGGCCTGCCAGCGCGTGACGCATCTGGCCTGCCAGCGCGTGACGCATCTGGCCTGCCAGCGCGTGACGCATCTGGCCTGCCAGCGCGTGACGCATCTGGCCTGCCAGCGCGTGACGCATCTGGCCTGCCAGCGCATGACGCATCTGGCCTTTGGGTTGGGAGTTTCAAAGCCCTGCATTAAAGTAAGTGAATATCTGTGCTAAAACTATCAGCAACTAAGCAACAGTTCAATATCTACATTATCATCTGGAAAATAGTATTGATTACAGAAGAGAACAAAGATATTAAAGTGCTATAATACTAAAAGCAGTTAACTGGCAATACTCTATTTCTCAAGTACCATCCTCCATAAATTCAGAATAGCAACATAAAAGCCGAGTAAACTGCACTCAGTGTGAGCAGTAATACAAAATACCCTTTGCTAGGGGAATTTTCTATTAAGTGGGATTACAAACTCAAGAGTAGTGATGGCATTTAATAAAATTACTTAGGTATATTAAGATGAATTAGTTGAATAGTGTACATTTCATTGAAGCTCTGCTGTTTTCTCACCACAATCATAGGGGACTCAATATGGAATGGGTATAATTGCAGTTAGGCTAAAAATTAAGCATTATTGTTCAATCTGAAATAATGCTTTTATAATTTATTTATTTCTTTATTAAATTTCTATGTGTCAGTCTCACTGATACAGCGAGTCTAGAAGGTTTACAATAATGAGTGAATCCAAGTAAAGTATTATTTTCAAAGCCAGCTATATGAATATCCAAAAGATTGTGTAATTAAATGATTCAGTTTCCAAATATTAAGTGAAATATTGAAATATTAAATTGAATGAAAACAATATTTTTCATTGAATTTAAGGTATGCGTACACTTCAAGAACAATTACTAATTTTAGCTTTAGCTGATGAGTGTGTCTGTATGTGTTGCAAATATCCAGATAACCTCCATTTGGAAGCAAAAGCTCTTTTGAATCTCTTTGCTGTCAAATTGTGATTATTCAGACTTTTGCAGACCAGATACAATGGTTTGAAGATGGCTTTGTGTCAGTGTTTGTGGCACTGGGCTTTTGGCAAAATTTCACCAAAGTATTTTGCCACTGCTCCTTCCAAGGGTTGAGAGAAAATAGTATAAAGATCACCCAACTAGCTATATGCCTAGAGAGGGGATAGGACTCATTATCCTCTGGTTTCTAACCCAGTGGCTTAACTACTAGAAGTCTATTAAAATATCTACAAATCAGTACATATTTTACAGAAGAGAGAAAACTGTAATAGAAGACAGAGTCAAGGGACTAAATAAATTACTGAATGTTATAGTAATCTTTTAACCATTCACAGCTACTTGAAGCCTGAGGGAATAGATTAAATACATTTACTTTCAATTACTTGCTCATTAGATCCTTTTTGCTTCTCATTTTCTCTTGCTGTCCTACAAAGAGCTAATGTTAGATGTAATAAAATCAATTCAAAAGAAAGTAATGAAAAATATGCTTTTGTAGTAATTTGAAACATGTTTTTTTACACCAGAAATTCTTAGGTTACAAAGTAAAAACTTTACTGGTATCCTAAAAACATTCAGATTTCAACACTACTTCAGGATGTTAATACTTTGAGATAGTGACAAAATACATATTTTCTACATTATGTTAATCAAAATACCATTTTATGATTTCTAACAACTACAGACAGTTTCTGATTTAGCAACCACACTGGGAATAGGAATCTGGGTTGTTAAACAAAGGGATAGCTAAGTGAACATTGTGACTGTGGTAACAATCTTACTTCAGCTTTTGTTTTCAGACCAATGAAGGTCATAAATGTGAGAATTGGTTGCAATATTATTTTTTCATCACCATCACAACTATGAACAGTCAATCTACAAAGCAGTTGTTAAACAAGGACTATATATATTTTCTGTAAATATCATTATTTCAACTGAAGCAGGTGGATAAATCGGTATTAAGAGTAACTTATATATGCTTTCTCTCAACAATTGTTTCTTTAGCTAGGATTTGGACCTAGGTTATCACCCTCCATCTTTTACTTCTCATAGAAAGATAAACAAAATGTTCCCCAAATGTTTAAAGGTTAATCTATATTATTAAGGAATGGCCGAAGGAACAAATTACCAGGTGAAAATTACAATAAAGTACAAAAGTAGGAGGTGTTTTAAGAGCTGCTGTTGTAAGACACCAGTTTGTTGTACTTGAGATAATTTCTCTTAATTCGAGCACACAATACTACAACACAAGAGCTATTCTTCAAAGATCATCTACAGAAAATTAGGAGCACATATGGTTACGTCTGAAAAGCTACAGTACATGCCTTGTGCAGTCAAGACAACAATTCTTTTCAACATTCTGACAAAAAAGAGGAGAAATTTAAAACTGATCAGCTTTACCAAAACAAACAAGCCCAGCAACAATTAAAATGGTGTTTTTTTGTATATCACAAATACCAATGTCTTACACATTTAGAAATGAAAGAGATGCCACTGGTGTTCCCTAGCATTCTGCATTTCTGCAATCACATTTTCAAACAATGGTAAAAGAATTCTCCAAACAGAAACAACACTTCATTGATTTTTTTTCTCAAACTGTCATGTTCATGTGTGGTTGTAAAAGTAATTTGTGAATTATAATGTTTTCTTGAAGACCTGGCATGAATGACATGATTAATGGAAGTAGAACAATGTAGTTGACATTACATCATTGTATTTATCATAGTTTGTCTTGGATGTTATTATTCTTGTGCAATATGCATGATATTGCCACTTTGCGCATCACTGCTAAATTGATGGGAATGGAAAGTGCTCAACTTTTACTGGAATATCACCATTGTTAAGGTACAGTCAAATTACTATTAAGGACAGGCATTTAAGTCCTTCCCATATAGATAAAGATTTAAGAATAATATTTCAATAGAAGAAATGGTGAAAGTAAAGTACTGACTGTACATTAGAATACAATGAATAAACATCAGGTCTTTAGTATACTTCCTAATTTAGCATTCTGCAATAGATGGAACTAGAACTCCCAATATAGCTGAAATACACACCAACACTTCATATTGAGAAAGGCAGCTCAAGAACTTCAAGTTAGATTTCTTTTTGAAAAGAAGTTCATTAAGTAGCTTTACACTACTATCTCTACTTCAGTTCCTCTTTCCGTAAAAAAAGCATCATAACTAATACAACTGTTATTACCATAAATGCAAAACTGTTTGAATGGAACTATATAGTTGCATGCAAAACTTTAGGCACCTTTGATCAAATTGAATAGTTCCCTGAATCCCTAAGGCAGGGTGTCAAATTGGCAGTCCGTGGGCCAGATGTGTCACACACAGGCCATGCCCACCCCAGCTCCGCAAAGGGGAAAAACGTCACGGTATGTCATGTGATGGCAACATGATGCTGCGATTTTGACACCTGTGCTCTTAGGGAATAGAAGATGACATAATTCTTTCTGGACATTTGAATGCTATTGTTTACAGTTTTGAAATAAAAAATGGTGAACATGGAAGGTATAGGAGTTTGACTCTTTAATGAATACTTTGTAACCCTCCTGAAATAACAGCTTCCAAATATTTCCTACACCGTTTTTTAAAATTTTCCCCCTTCCAGTCTTTTTTGCAGAACTTTTCTTAGCTCAAAAATATTCCTGTCTCCTTGCATAAACATCATGTTTGTGACTTTCCTACAGATTTCAATAATATTCAAGTAGAGGCTATGACGGCCATTTCAAAACTTTTTTTTATTGTCAGTACTTCTTGATCAATTTAGTTTCAAACCATTTCCTTCAAACTCTTGAATTTCTTCATTGATCGTTGGTTATTAGCTTTTAGGGTATGTTAATATTTGGATGAATCATTTTTTCGTTCCACCCACACAATATCTCTTGTGCCACTCTGATCCATAACTCCAACGTTTTTGTAATTGTTGTATAAGTAATGCTGTGGTATGGCCTTGTGGAGAACAGCAACAACCATAGCATCAATTAAAATTTTCATCAGGTTATTTGCATTGATCTCTGGGGGTTCTGTTTTGTAGATGCCCAGTTTTGGGAGAAGTTTACCAGATATTTTTCTTAGCCCAACAGATCTTTGACTTCACCAGCTCCTGGATCTTCTTTTCTGAAAAATGTTCCTCACAGTTGAAATTATTTAGCTGGAAAATTTGGAATTATTGTTGCTGCTCTTTTTAAATAACCTTTCCCTGCTTTCTATGAAATATTATTTCAAAGGTCATTGCTTAGAAAAATTCATGGTTATTAGACAAACCATTGCAGCCTGAAAGCTTAGAAGGATCAGAATATTTATTTACAGATGGGGTTGTCTTTACCTAGCTAACTATAGGCCTGATGAGTCAATCCTTTTAAAAGCCTTCTTAGCAACTTTTTAGACCTGAACCAACTGGATGACTGTCTACATTTCTGCATCTGCCATAGTCAGTTTCCTTATTTTGAACTGTAAACAACTTTATGTATTCAAATTTGCAAAAAGTATGTACAGTTTCTGTCATCTTATATTTGTCTTGGAATTCTTAGAAACGTACCATTAGATAAGGAATGCCTAACTGTAGATTCAGTGTAATGACAAAGATTTTGACTAAGGCCTAGAGGAAACTAGCATTGTCCTACTCTATTTCAAGTCACACTTGACTGTCTGATTTATGCAAGCCCCTGTCTTAACAACTTGTGGAATATAATGTCACAAGCCAGAACCATGAGAATGAATCTGGTCCCCTATCACAAACTAGCAAGCTTATCTCAAACTATTATTTCTCAACTTTCATAACATGATCAACAATACGAGAAATAATATTTATTTATTTACAGAATAGTTTTAAGGATTGCTGGTAGATTATAAGAGTTCAAGTGTGCCTATTAAATGATATTATTTCAACTTCAGATACCATATTCAATACAAGATTATTAATACCAGTCTATTTTACAGGCCATAAGGCTACTGAAATCTGCAAATCTGCTTTCACTACTTGAGGTATTCTAGTAAGTGCTATTATTGTTGGAAGTAAAATAAGAATTATGAAGAAACTTGTACATTATTTTAAAAACTCAATATTTTAGTGAAATATTTACTTCTACCAAATTCTCAGAAATCACATTTATGATGCTTCGTATGTTCTATTCTCTCCATAATTATGAATTATTTGTAATTCAGTCTTCCTTCTTAATCCTCCAGTCTTCTTTCATAATTATAATAATTACAATTCTAATAAAATACCTATCCCAATATCTTTTTTAGCCATTTCACTACATTAAATTATTCCAGAACCAAGGTTCTCCCTTCATCATCTTTGCTGGGCTCCATTTCTGCCCCTATTCCTACAAGTTCTTTCTCTTGATAGAAAATGTGTCTTATCTTTCCATTCCAACTTTTAGATAAAGTTTGTTTACTTCTGAAGAATATTGAAGGTTTTTACACCTTTATTACCTTCACAATATTTTACCTACTGCACCTTTTTAAAACCTGCAAATGTTGTTTCTTAGATAGAAGAGCCATTACACAATTCACTTCTAAACACGTTCCAATGTAGTTCCTCCCATTTCATTGGATAATACTGGCATTCTTCTAATTGCAGCTAAATGTCATATAACACAATCAAGAGCCACATCAATATATCTCAAAGAACTCTGCAACAAGGCTTTCTATACATACCAGTACACATATTAAAATGACAATTCCAAAACTTTTGCAAAAGCCTCATCTAAAGCATACTTTCACACTTGACAGATGGAGCCCAAATCTCCATATGCTCTTTGCAGTAGTCCACTTTATGATCAAGAAATAAAATCAGGTGAGTGACAATAGGATTGCAGTTTTAAAGTCTTAAATTGTCTTAGGTTTGGGAATATTTTTGGCTGTATTTTTATTTATAATTTAGATATAAAGGCCAAGATTTTTACTTCAATGTTCTCTATCCTCCCCTCCCTTTTTAAAAAAGGAAATATAACCACAATCACACCTAACGTCAAATAGCTCAAAGACAATTTAAGGATTATGACGTGTGGAAATGCCTTCAGGTGATCAAACCTGCAGAGTCATCCAAAAGGAATAGGTGCTTTTACTCTGCGCTTTCTAGGTGCTCCCAAGTCAGGTTTCTGTCGCCCAACGTTTCCTCCACATATAAAAAAAACCCTCTCATCTTTTCTCACCTACCCTTTGATATATTTTTTCTTATGTGGAAAACCGTGAAGGAAGAAAAAAAGACAAGACTAGAAGCAGAATGTGCCTTCCGATTTGCAGTACTAAGATTCTCTGCATAGGGAAGCACCTTGTCACGTTTCTACAGGATTCAAGGGATGCTCATTTTGCAAGCGCGTTAAAAAGGGCTCCAGGGCATTCCACAGCAGTAGGATGCGCCGCCACACCTCTGGCCTCACCCCCCTCGCGCGCCAAAGTGTCCCTCGCCTTGGACAAGGCATTCCACCGGGTCACTCTTCCGACAGGTGTGAGGGGGGGGGGCTCCACCCACTTCCCCACCCATGTGGCAGCACAGTCACCGCTGGAGCGCACGCGTCTGTCCCCCGACACCCGTGGTACTCACACGAACGCGTGATAGATGAAAGCCCAGCCTCTGGGTCTCTCCAATACATTGTAGAGATAGTTCTGCAGCTTCCGGTACTTGGCGTTCCGCCGGTAGATCGGGTTGCTGCTGTAGGAGAGCGGTTTCCCCAGCAGGCTCATCCGGGCTCCTCCTTGCTTGCCTCGCCGGCTCTCTCGCAAGCCAAACCCGCCGCCGGTGCCCAGGAGGAGCAAGCCGTCCCCTCGGGAGGGCGCCGAGTTCAGGAGCACCCTGCTCCGACCGGACTCCACATCCTTCATGCCGCTGCTGCTCCCGCTGCAGCCGTAGCGCCCCGCCGAGCTGCTCTTTAACCAGATCCCGGCGGAGCCGCCCTTGTCATCTCCTCCGCTGTAGCTGCGGGGCATGGCATCACGGCAGGGGCAAAGGCAGCGGCTGTGGTGGTGGCGGCAAGCGGCGCGAGCTCCCGCTTGGTTGGGGATGGGAGGCAAGCAGGTTCCTCCTTGGGCTGAGGAAAGGAAAAGGAGGCGGTCGAGAAGAAACTGGGGCTGCAGCCGCCTGGCGTTTTCCCCACAACTCCCGCCAAGGAGGAAGGGGGCAGACGGAGCCGTGGGGGCCACCTTGGTAATCCACAGCTGGAGATGTGGAGGCTAGTGGGGAATTGGGGGTGGGGGTTGAGGGGGAGAAAAAGCGCTCACAATCAGCTCCCCTCGGAGATTCCCGCTTGGCTTCCGTTTCCTTCAGTGGCTTCGGCAACGCTTCATTTCCTCAGCCGCCTTTCTCTTTATTGGGAAACTTTGGAGTAGAATAAAGGTGCCGAGTTCTCCTTAAAGGAACAGAGCGCTGCTCTTCGCTCTCCGCCTAAGACGAGCTCCAGGAGCAGCCGCGGTTGACACCAGGCAAACGATGAACTGCTTTGAAGAAAGCCGGGGCGGGGGGAAAGGGGAGAGGCGAGAGGGACGGCGGCGAGAAACCTGCCGCCTTGATTTACAGAAACTGTTTGAAAACGAGAGGGGGGCAAAAAAGAAAAGAAAAAAGACGAAGGCCGGAGAGGGTCCCGCTTCGATCCGTGGCCGGTTCAGTATATTTTGCTACGACGAGGCTTCCCGAGCGAGCAGACAGGCAAGCTGTTGCCTCTAGTGCAAACGCAGGCGAAAAAGTACCCGCCGCTACCGAATAAACTGGATAGGAGGAGCAAGAAGGGGGCGCAGAGGAGGCTGTGCCCGGCGCGTCTCCGCTCCCTCGTGCCAAATAGCAGCAAAAGATAGAAAGAGAGGCAAGTCAGCACCGCAGGAAGGAAATCTCCCTCGAAAAGTCATTTAAACCGTTTCGAGTCCAGTCGTCGCAGCAGTTCCAGCTCGGGGTTAAAATAAATAAATAAATAAAAGTGGAGAAACCGATCTCGCAGCCTTAATTTTGATCATTAAGCTCGTCTCCGTTGAGTTTGAACTGCTCCTCCATCGGGTTATTAAGAGCACCCTTTCCTTCTGCCTTCCCACCGCCTCCACCCCACCCCCCTCAGTCTATTCTGCCAAAGCTGGAGAGAAATTACCGTATGCGTAAAAACGCACCGGTGCGAAATCCGCCCAGCAGAACGGAGAGCGGGAGGGATCCCCTTTTGCCTCCTCCCGCACACTCTCGCCAAGTTCCAGGGAAGTTTCAGCCAGCTCTGAGGCGAAAGAAAGATGCGCGCGGGGAGGCTGGGTGGGTGGGGAGAAACCGCAAGACGTGACCAAGAGGAGAAGAAAAACAAACAACCCCCCACAACAGAAACCTACGCTTCCAAAGAGGCTGCGTCTCTTCTCTCGCTCTTTGCCCATCCTTGTGAGGAGCCCTGCCGTTTTCCCGCTCTTCCCTCATTCATGGCGACAGGCTTTAAGAAGCAGGTGGCTTGCGGAGACCCGCCACCCACCCACCCACCCCTTATCTATATTTTCTCCGAACGCACGACCTCCCCGGCCCTCGGAGACTGACTGGATCGGCTCCGAGCGCTCCAAGGCGGATGCGCGGGGTCGCTAGTGGGAGCCGCTTCTGTGTGACTCGCAGCGACTCCCTCGTCGCGAGATAAAGCGCTGAGCGGGAACGCGGGTCGAGTCAGTCAGAATATCCCACCGAGAAAGAAACCAAAACCTCGGGCGCGGGTGTGTGTGTGGGGTGAGTTGGGGGAAGATAGTATAAGTGGAAACCCAAGGAAACCCCCGGATAGAAGGGCCTATAATTCCCCCAGCTTCAAGTCTAGAGGCTGCCTGGCTTCCTCTCCTCCCTTCAGTATTTTTACAGGGAAAATATTTTCCGTAGCTTAGATCTTGCTGTCCTTTTTTTTTTTTTTTTTTGCTTACTGCTGCTAAGGCTCAGCCTGACATTGGCTTCCAAACGTAAATTGGGCAGACAAGCCTGCCATCCACAAGCAACTACATGTTTAGAAAAGAAAGCAGATCAGGAAATGATGCTGTGACAGCAAGTGCAGCCAGGGATAGAGATGAGGTCGCTCTCCGCCTCCCAGTCCAATCCGTCAGTATTTGACTCATGCCCGGGTAACCTTTCTGAGCCCTGTTCTGCCACCTAAGGAGGCTGCTGACTAGTGCTGTCCTTGCAATTTTAATGTGGAACCCCTTAAGGAAAGCTACTGGAGCATATCCATATTCATATGCGTGGCGGTTTGCCCTCCTGTCACTTCACCCGCAAGAAATAACAGGATTTTTTTCTCCCCCAGCTGGGCATTATCTTCTGCACAAGTGTCCTAAAGTAGTCAAACTGACAAGTCACAGCTGCAGAGGAGGGGCCCAGAGCAAAGCAGGAGGGCGGGGTTAATAATGGACTATCTATAGTTCCTACTGCAAGAAAATGGCAACACTGCTAACAAGTTTAGTTCTGTCCTTGTGATAGACTTGGGCAGCCTTAGAGCCATAAGGGAGCAGTTAGGGGAAAAAATGATCCCCTCTTTGTATTAAAAATGATAAAAGGCGATGCCATGAGAAGCCCCATGTTGTTTAAAGAGGTGGAGAAGTTTTAATGTACCCTTTGGTAACCAAACCAGTAACCTACAGTTCAGTTTACAATCTGACCCTCTTTTCTGGTTTATTTGACTTCAGTGAAGCATAAGATTAGTAATCTTTCATGGGCCTCTGTATAAGCCAGGCTTCTGCTGACTTAGGATAGCTTCTTCCACAGTGTCTATGGAGGGCACCCCAGCCATAGGACTGGTGTGTCTGCCTGCTGCGAACTGAAGTGGCCAGGTAGGAACTGGGGAGATCACATTTGCCATATTAACATCATTTCAATTGAATCCTCAGAGAAAGCTGTATCTTTATAATGGATACAGCTAAAGATAGCTTGAAATTGTCAGAGCTGTTGGCTGGAGATGACATGCAGGCAACATCCTGGGGACACGGCATAGGTTAGTAGGGCATATTTGTGCTGTGGTTAAGTGTACAAATGAGCTTTCAGCATTTCGGGTTTCATTTGAGAGAGCTTTTTCATTGCCACAGTTGTAAACATCTGAACTGAAAGGGGCTAGAATACACTGAAAAAAACCTGCACAAAAATTCTGTCTGAATACAATTCTCTCATTTCAACCCTTGAGCTACGGACATTCTCATTTATTGATACAACTCTTTGAGACTGCAGTATTATCACTCCTTAGGAATAAACCAACTGAAATTGGTGGAATGTACTTTTGAGTAAGCATGCACGAGAATTGCTAAACTGCAATTTATTTTTAAATTACTGTGCAAAGGAACAGTGCAACTCCAGGCATTGTCAGTTAAGCATTAAAATCAAGAGGAATTTGATAGCACTTTTCTAACTAAGAGATTTTATTGAAAAGCGAAGCTGTTTGTATTGCAGTTCACTTCATGGAAGTTTAGGCCTTTCAATAAAAATGTGTTACTCAAAAAAAGTGCAAGTAGATTCTTAATGTTTGACTACCATAGACTAACATGGTTCTCCTACAATGTCACTTTGACAGTGAGGTTTGAGAATAGCAACTCGAGTAAAAGAAGAAATGAACATGCTGGCAACTTCTCTATAAAATAAACAAATATTTCAATTTATCTAGTAAAAAGCTTAAAAGGAAAATTTATCAAACAAGATCCAGAGACACTTTGAACAAATGGGACTATTTGATTGCGTCTACTCTCTGCAAGGTGGAGGCATGCAGACAATAACACATATTTATACCTACTCTTTGTTCCAGTGGTGGGATTCATTTTTTTTAAACTACCACTGGTTCTGTGGGCGTGGCTTGGTGGCCGTGGTCTAGCTTGGTGGGCGTGGCTTGGTGGGCGTGGTGTAGCTTGGTGAGCATGGCTTGGTGGGCGTGGTGTAGCTTGGTGGGAATAGCTTGGTGGGTGTGGCAGGGAAAGGATACTGTAAAATCTCCATTCCCACCCCACTCTGGGGGAAAGTTACTGCAAAATCTCCATTTCCTCCTGATCAGCTGAACTCGGGAGGCAGAGAATAGATGGGGGTGGGGCCAGTCAGAGGTGGTATTTACCAGTTTTCTGAATTACTCAAAATTTCAGCTACCTGTTGTCCAGAATTGGTCAGAACCTGCTGAATACCACTTCTGCTTTGTTCCCTGATCAGTGTATACTTGAGGACCCCACAGTAGTGTGACAGAACAGAATTAGTGTTGCTAGTTTCTGGGCAAGATCTATTTAATTTGTACATCTTTTAATGTTGTATTTTATTTTATTTTATATTTTAAATGTCATCTAATATGCTTTTATTTTAATTATGATGCTTCTTATACAAATACACACAAAAAAATAAACAACAAATACTATTTAAATAACTGTTACACATTTATGCATATCTTTTGGGATTTCCCCAACATTGTTTCATGCTTTTGGAAAAAAATAATTTTAAAGTGGCACACTTATTACTTTGGTTTTTTTTAATCTTTAAATAATTTTGCATAATTTGCTACATGCACTTTCAGCACATTTAATATAAACGTGTGTTGCTTCTTTTCCAAAGAATCAAACATGGGGGGGGGGCACTCATAACAAATTAGAGATTATATAAAAGTTATTTAATCCTTCAGTTTCTTCTTTTTTCATATGCCTCATATGCCCTATTTCTTATATGAAATATTTATTTATCTGATTACTACTCTAATGCATGTCACACTTTTCAGAAACAAGGTGGTCATACAAGCACCCTTTGTTGCATAATTCAAAAGGAGAGCTGCCACTATCTGCATGATTAATGACAAAAACCCTTACCTGAAACAGAATGAATGCAACTTTGTGTCATACATAGGGAGGAAAAGATTCTATTTTCCCCAGTTTTCTCTTCCTTTCTTAACACCATACTAATAATGTATTATGTGAATGAGGTCAGTTGCCAATTAAGCTGAAGAATCAAGCCAATCTCCATTTATTAAAATTTATTTACTTCTATTTCATACTTCTTAACCGCCCATCTCCCTTGGAGAATACTGCATTCAGTTTTGGTCACCACAATGCAAAAAAGATGTTGAGACTCTAGAAAGAGTGCAGAGAAGAACAATGATGATTAGGGGCCTGGAGGCTAAAACATATGAAGAACAGTTGCGGGAACTGGGTATGTCTAGTTTAATGACAAGAAGGACTAGGGGTGACATAAAAACAGTGTTCCAATATCTCAGGTGTTGCCACAAAGAAGAGGGAGTCAAGGTATTCTTCAAAGCACCTGAGGGCAGAACAAGGAGCAATGGATGGAAACTAATCAAGGAGAGAAGCCACTTAGAACTGAGGAGAAATTTCCTGACAGTTAGAACAATTAATCAGTGGAACAGCTTGCCTCCAGAAGTTGTTAATGCTCCAACACTAGAAGCTTTTAAGAAGATGTTGGATAACAATTTGTCTGAAGTGTTGTAGGGTTTCCTGCCTAAGCAGGGGTTGGATTAGAAGATCTCCAAAGTCCCTTCCAACTATTATTCTATTCTATTCTATTATGGGCAGTGTACAGTTTAATTCAGATAGAATCCAACAAATTTTAGAAATGGTCAATTGCTTTCAGAGTTAAATGAAATATAGGAATAAATATTGGATGTGCACCAAAACTTCTATCCTTAAGAGGAATTAATTCAAAATGTTTCCAGAAGGCTTTCTCTATCTTAAAAGCTATTGTGATCAAGACAAATTTCAGTACAAATATATTTTGATGGGAGATGGTAACTTCCAGAGAGGGAAATTCACAATCATTCATCAGTGTCTTAGATGACCTGACACACCTAATTATTCTCAAGATTGTGTTATGGATCCATATTTGAAATCAGGACAATTCAAAATCTTCAAAATTTTCTCTTTAAATATACATCACCACAACTCTCAATATTGCAAATGTAGTGGTATCACCATCCTTTTATTGTCGACAAATAACAACAGTTCTCAAACTGTAATATTTTATTTCTGTGTAAATATAGTATTCGGGCTCTCTTGTTAATGCCTCCTATGCAATAGTGGGATTTGCCACTTTTCAGTAACATTATTCAGAAATTCAGGGCATCACTTATATTTTGTAGCCCTCCAGAAGATGAGCTTTCTAAAGCTTGAAATAGTAATGTTAGGGATCAAACAGTTTTATTTTTCCTTTAGGGCATTAAAATATAAAATCAGTAGCTATATTAAAAATGCAGATTTAACTTGAGCTCTGGAGAATTATGCCCAGCAACTGAATGAAGCCTGAGAAAAAAAAACCCAGCAGAATCTGCTTTTACAGGATTCTACAATAATATTTGCTTTTGGCATTGCACACTGTGTGTATTGTGGTTATTTGTGGTTTAACATATGTAAATCCAACCACTTTGTGGCTTATTAAGCAAACTATGGTTTTAAAATATAGATTAGTTCAGTGTATCAATGCCAAATGCCTTACAGACCAAACACTCTTCTATTCTATGCTGAAAGAGGGGAAAATTATAAGTTTTTCACAAGTTGCTCATTCAACCTAAAAAAAAGCTACCTTTCGCACTTTGGTCAAATGTCAGTTTCCTGCATTTCTTCACATTGATCAAGTTAGTGAGAACTGTTGGAAATTCTAATTTAGCAACAAATTAAATGACATAGGTTCCTACGCTGCTCTTCACTAATTATATTATTGATCTAGCCTGGCTGGTTTTTGTTATGGTTATTTCTCATTTAGTGCTTGCATTTTATGTACCGTATCCCTCTTCTCTATCATTCTAATGCACAGACTCCTAGTTTAGAAATTCAACATTTCTATGGATAGGTCCTTTTGTGAACAAGCTGCCCCGCTAGTATACTGGTACTCTGTATTTGGTAGTTAAGAAGGGAACACTAAAATGTTGTTATTGTGAGACATTGGAACTAGCATTCAGAGTTTTCTTCCTTTTAGCTGATAAAAATAAATCAGACAAGACCATTGGGTCATTATATGACTCTCAGCTGTATTTTAACTAAAAAAAACTAAGGTAGAAGGATTGTTGAGGTAAAGAGAAAAAGATACAGATTTCCACAAAAAGTGTTCCAGCAGCAGCAGAATAAGGTCTACCTAATTAATTAATCTGTAAAAAAGAATTGATAATCAGGATTAGGATGGAGTAGAAATTTCCACTGAGTAGCATCCAAGACATCAAGTAACTCAAGGCAAGTAAATTGTACATCTTTATTTTATGTGATGTGTTGCTTAAAATAGATTAGATCTTCTATGGAATAAGAACAGATTAAAAGGGTGCATACAAAAAAATCTTAGGCGCTAAAAACTTTTGGATGAATCTTTTAGAATGGGATTTCTCTACATTCAGTAGAGGAGGGTTATATTACTTAGTAATATCTCTATTTTTATTTATTTATTTGTTTATTTGTTTATTGGTTGATGGAAGTCTACTCCTATTGCATTATTTTTTTAGGAAGGCAGACAGCATTTCTAATATAAACTGAGAATCATTTCTTTATTTCTTTTTTATTTTATTATTCACATAGATTTTGAATTGGCAGATTGTTTAACTAGAAATCAAAGTAACATTGCCGCTTCAATTACTTCTTAAGTTGTAAAGCTACTGAGTGATCATCTTATATACAAAGAAATAGATGAACATTGAGGTAATCTCCAACAATGCTGCTTGCAATAATCCTAGAATCAGTGATCTCTGGAGGTTTTCAAAATATACTGGGCAGCCATTTGACTCGGATGGTATAAGGCTCCTGCCTTGAACAGAGAGTTAGACTAGAAGATCTCTGAGATACCTTCAAACCCTATGATTCTATAATTCTATGACTTTATGATGATCGTGCAGAGCAGCCAATTGCTTCTAATCTAAAACAGATCCAACTAGGAGGAAAAAATAGACATGGAAAATGTTTTTGTGCGTATCTTAGAAACATGAAAGGAAAATAAAAATGAAGGGAAAATAGAAATCTTAACGGTCTTTTCAATGTGGATGTTATTTTTTTTCCAAATGTCAATGGACTAGGTCAAGAAAAATAGATGTCTTCAATTATGAATGATCCTATTCTATTAGAGATACTACCTGTACTGTGTCAAAATAAACCTATGCAGTGAAATCAATAAAATACTGAAGACATGCACCTTTAACCTCTGAGGCACTTTACAAAACCTGTTTGTGCCTGCTTCAATCTGTCAGTGCAAAATTGGTCATGCTTAGCAGAATATAGTTGTGCTGTTTTCCTACTGGATTGAGCAACAAGCAACATACTTTATGCATTCAATCTAAGAATTCATCAGTTCTGAATTCTGTAGAGAAATGTTTCTTTATATCATATTCTAATAACAACTCCTACCACAACAAACACAATTTTTATAGTGCCACATCTCAAGAAATATTTAAAATATTATCAAAAGCAGCAAAGACTATTTAAATTATAGCTAAATTTCCTAACATTTAGCAGAATATGTCTTCCTATAACTTGAATTACTTTGAGAAAAAGAAGGATCTTTCTTCTATGTGCCAATTTTCCATCTCATGATAAGTTCTACCGTATCATCTTTGCCTTCCCTCCCCCTAGTTAGACCTTCATAGTTATTTTATTTTCTCTTAATAAGCATAGTTCTTGATTATCACAGCTACCCTTTTTTACATGTTCCAATTTATCTGGATCCTTTGAATGAGATGTCCAAAACTGGATATAATATTCAAAGAAAAATCTGACCACTAAAATATAGAGTAGAACTTTGGTTTGGAAACTATTATGGATGTAGCCTAAATTGTAGTTGCATTTTTTTTTTTATATTGAAAAAGTTTTATTGGTTTTACATTTTTTCTATAGGGTAGGGTAAGGGATACAAAGAAATTTTGAGAGCATTCACGTCAGAGTCGTCGGCCCTTCCGAGACCTCAAAATACACAATAAAAGAATAACAACAAAAAAAAGCATTTTTCATAACACTACAAGGTAAAAGCAAGTACATATACCTAAATTCTCAATTCCATGCTGTCAGACATTTACAAAAAATCCGGATACAGATATTATGCAAAATTGTTCAGAAAAATCAAGGCAAAGTTATTTTTTCGATCTAAGTCTTTTGGCTATTGTATCTTCTTTTTCTCCTCCCTGGCCCCGAGCGGGCGGGGCCGTGGCCCCCTCCGTCCCCCCTGGATCTTCCCCCAGGGCAGAGGAATGTTTTTTAAAAAAGGCTTCCGCCTCAGCAACTGTTTTAATCCTCACTCTTCCTCCTTCCCAGAACACCAGCATCCCTTCGGATGTCACCCACTTGAACCAAATCCCATGATCAAACAATGTTTTAGACAAGAAGGAAAATTTCCGTCTTGCATCTCGAATCTTTCTAGGAATCTGCTTCAAGATAGTGACCGTTTTTTGTTGGTAAATTAATGGACTTTCTCTCTGCAGTTTCAGGATTTCCTCTCTGGTTGACCTTCTAACAAATTTCACATGTATCTCTCTAGGCACTTCATTTATCCTAGCATATGCTGAGTTAATTCTGTAGGCTAGGTCAATGTCCCCCCTGATCTCATCTTTAGGTTTTTGTAAATAGTCTGCTAAAATTGTGCTCATAAGATCAGGGAGGCATTCACCAGATTCCTCAAGAACATTCTGAAATCTCAAAAAATATGTCATTCTTTCCATATCAATCCTAGACACATGCCCATCTGTTTCCCCAACCTCTTTAGTAACATTTTTAATCTCTCCCTTAACCCCCACCAACCCCCCTTCCAATTCTTCCGTCTTCTGTGTGTTTTCCAGCACTTGCTTCCGAGTATCCAATAGCTCCTTTTTGAAATTGATGTTTTCAGCCCTCTGGGCCTGAATTTCGTTTACCAAAGTTTGTCTAACAGTTTCAAGAGAAGCCATCCGTTGTTCTAAATTTGCCAGTGCTGTTTCTTGAGCCATGATTAACTGTTAAAGTCAATGCCACCAAAATGGCGTTTTCAGGGTGGGGTTGGTGAGACTAACCGGGAGCCAAAAGTTCAGATCAAGGTTGAAATATTGTAAAATTCAGGAACCAAGAGAGAGAGTAGTTGCATTTTTTGACTGCATCACTGCTGACTCATTTACAGTTCATAATTAAATACTATTTCAAAATGATTTTCACTATTACTGCCCAGCCAAGTATTTCATTCTATAACTGCTACTGATTTTCTAAGTAAAGAACTTTGCTACTGTTAAATTTCATTCAATTTTTTTCAGCAACCTATTTCTCTTATTTTTATTTCTATTTCTAGAGTGTTAACTGTCCTGCCAATTTTGCTTTATCTGAAGATCTGTTAAGCATTTATTTCAACTTATCATCCAAATCATTAATAAAAATGTTCAGCATGATTTTTCTGCCAGCAATGTATCTCCTTAATTGACATTATATCCAACTCAAATGTAGCTAGCTTGCTAATCAGAATATTAAAGACTATGTCTCCTAAATGTTCTAATGAAATCAAGATATGTTATGGCTTTAGCATTCCCACAATCAATTAAAAAAGGCTATGTGGTCAAATAAAGCAATAAGATTAGTCAGACATGAATGATTCTTGACAAATACATTCATGAATTCGAGTCATCACAGTATTTTCAGTTGATTATAGATCAATCAGTTTGATATGCTCTACTGTATTTCACAGAATCAGGCAGACATATCTATATTTTCTTGTGCTCTTCTCCTCATTTGTCTTCCATCAGCCACCTGACATTTTACCCATTTTTCCAAGATAAAAGTTCATCAAGTTCTTTCAGCATTCTATGCCAACTCATTCCTTTATCTGAGACTTGGTTATTTCTGTATATTTTTCTCTGCTGATTTCTTGTTCTTCCTTTTATTAATTTTCAGATTTTCAGTATAGTCAAGCTTCTTCTTCTATCTTTTTTATACTGGAATTGTTTGGAAAGGCATTTTATTGTCTCCCTTTTTAGGAGCTTCTATCCATCCACTTCCTTTCCGAGCAGCTTCTCCTGCCATGGAGACCTATTCCTCATTCCTTTAGGTCTATTAAATCTGCCTCCTTGAAGTCCAATGTACACAAATCAACTATAAACCATTTTAGTTTCTCTTAGTATTAAGACAATTCAAGAAAAGTCATACACCCTAAGGAAAATGACTTTAGCTTGCTGTTATAAAGATATATTAAACAGGGCTTACCTGAAGGAGAAACAGAGCAACAACAATAGTGAAATAAAACACAAAGATGGACATGTAGGCCTTCCTTGAAGACTCAGTGTGTCTGAAATCAATTTCCACACAGGGTGGTGAGTCCCCTAATGGCCACATATGATGTAGGTAATGATGGGTGGTAATGAACCTACCCCACAGTCCTTCTGCTTCCCACATTGCATACACAAAAAACATTCCGATTTATTAAACACCCACATGGAGATACATCATCCATCCATCTAATTTCTTCCTCTCTTGCTGTAACATGAATACATACTACTACAATCTGCAATGGCTCCCCCCCTTTACTGATCATTGACCAGGAATGAAGAATCTCTCCAATGTGGTCAAAATGTGGATCACCTGTTAGTTTCTCGATTGTACATTGAGAGATTTCCTCCACCCCATTTTATTCCCAAGGGGAGCATTCCCCCCCCCCCCCAACATTAATTGCAAGGGTGGGTTTGCTTATTTACTATCCTAAGGATTTCAAAGATCTTCTGAACAAGAAGTTTGAAAAGTCACCTGATCAGTTTACCTCCCTTCTTTGATAAAATTAAAAGTAACTGTGAATTTAAGAATGTAAAGACTTGAAAATAAACAACAAACGACTACCATATTTTGGGGAGTATAAAATACACCAGAGTATAAGACGCACCATGATTTTGAAGAGATAATGTAAAAAAAAAAAAAGGTTTTGCCCTCTGCAGGCCTCCCAAACCCTCTGTACAACTTGTTTTTTGCACACACAAAAAAGGTGGGGGGATGCAGAGCTTTGGGAGGCTTGTAGAGTGCTCCAGGGGGCTGGCAAAAACGAGCAAAAACAGCCCCAAACTCCGAAAAATACAGTAAATGAGCCATAGCGGTGCAGTGGTTAGAATGCAGTACTGCAGGCTACGGCTGCTGACTGACTGCTGCTTGCAATTTGGCAGTTCAAATCTCACAAGTCTCAAGGCTGACTCAGGCTTCCATTCTTACGAGGTCAGCAAAAGGAGGATCCAGATTGTTGGGGACAATAGGCTGACTTTGTAAAGCGCTTCTGATGATGTTTGTCCATCGTGTTTAATAATAATAATAATAATTTAATTTCTTGACCGCTCCCTCTCCCCATAGGGGACCTTGACACCTAACAGGGCTGTGGGCTGTCCACGATGTGAACAGGTGGCTGATAGGGCCTCAACTGCGTAGAGAGGGCTGTAAAGCACTGTAAAGCAGTATATAAATCTAAGAGGCGCACAAAACACGTGATCACCAAACTGGTTGTTAAACCAGCAGGATCCCACCACTGCCTAGGTGGGATCTGAAGCATAGAAATTCTCACGACAGAAAGAGCACAAGTGAGCCTCTCAAAAATAAGAAATCAATCATACACCCATCCAATGAGGAAAAAAATAGGAGCAGTTTAGAAAATGTATCGATGTATAGGAAGTTTGCATCTGAATGAAATGTTGAAAAGGAATCTGTAGAACATGGAGATGTGGTCACCAAGTAATGAAGTACTGTTATCTGCAGAAATGAAATCAGGAAAGCTAAAGCATAAAAGAAATTTAGGAGGGCGAGAGAAAGTAAAGGCAACAAAAAGGAGTCTTTTGTTGCCTCTGTTAGAAAAAGGGGGAAAATAGGCCTTTGACATGAAAATGTTTGTAGGCTAGAAACAAGTAACGGGAAGAGAACAAATCTTCTCCACTTCTACTTTGCCTCATTCTCTTCCTCCAAGGGAAACATTCAAGTGCTGAAAGTCTTCAATAATAAAGTCTTCCATTAGAGAAGATGGCAAAATATAAACTTGACAATGCTACCATTACATGGCTACAGACCTTGCTTATCAGGGGTGAGTTCCTGCCAGTTCTAACCTCTTCTATAGAAGAGGTTCCACAAATCTACAGTGCCATTTAGAACCGGTTCCAGCTCCCTTCCCCACACCCATCCACACATCATCAAGATTAAGAGTGAGAGGAGGAAGTCTGGGAGTTGAAGTCCACAAGTCTTAAAGCTGTGAAGTTTGAACACCCCTAGGTTTTTTTCCCTAAAGGGTTAGGGGTGCAAGGGTCTTGTAACTTCACAGCTTAAAGACTTGCGTGCTTCAAATGCCAGAGTTTCTGAGTCAACATTTTGGTTGCTAAGCAAGAGCGTTGTTAAGTGAGTTTCACCACATTTTATAAGTTGGCTATGCCCACCCAGTTACATGAATGCCAAGCCACTCCCATCCGGTCACATGGCTGGCAAGCCACTCCCACAAAGCAGGCCACACCTACAGAAGAGGTTCTAAAAAATTTTGAAACCCACCATTGAAGCTTATCCAATGTGACTACCTTAACAGCTTGTATCCAGTTGGAAGGAAGTAACACGAAGCATACTGCCAAATTCCATTTTAGGCCCCGGTGCTGTTCAGTATGTGTATAAATGACTTAGTTGAGACACTGGAAAATAGAAGTATCATATTTGAGGATGGAAAAATGCTGCGGAATAGCAAAAATATTGTGGGACACAATCAGTATTCAGAAAGAACATGGTGTATTGAGTAGAAACAAACTGCATGAATTTCAACAAGAAGAAAGATAAGGTCGATGACCTGGGTGGAAAAGAAAAAAAATCAAAGCCATACGCATAAAATGGAAAGACCACATTGGATGGTACTGTATGTAACAAAGATTTGAATGTCTTGGTGAAGCTGCAAAGAAAAACAAAGGTAGCCTTAGATTGCATAATCAGGAATACAATATTGATTACTTTTCCTTTTTTTTAACCATTCAGACCACATTTAACATATTACGCCCAATTCTCAATACCACACTTTAGGTAGGACATTGATATTGTGGAGCCTATCCAGAGGAAATTATAAGGAGCCTGGAAGAATGGTTTGAGGAGCAAGGTGGTAGACTATGGGTAGACATGGTAGGTGTCTTCCAGTATCTGTACACAATAATTAATTTCCTATATAGTAAATAATTTCCTAAAGGTAAGAGCTATTCAGCAAGGGAACAGAATGGGTGGGGTGGGGGTAAGGGTGCACTCTCCTATGTTAAAAGGTTTAAACAGAAGTGAGATGGCTATTTGTTGGGAGTGCTACAGTAGCAGGTTCCTTATTGGGCAGAGGATTAAACTATATGTAGTAGTGGGTTCCAACTTTTAACATTCTGAGTTGATGGAAAAAATAGACTGGTTTTATTTGGAAAGAGGATAGTACATAAGGCAGATCTGTCATCACCTCCTGTCTACCCAAAAAAAAGAAAGTACAGCACTGTGTATAACACTCCTGCTATCTGCTGTTAAGGAAACAAGAATATAAGTTTATTCCCATCAAAGACATAGAGCTTCAAAGAAATATTTGCGGAATTACATATCAAGTAAAAAATATTTATTGCATGGCACATGTTACAACTGTGAATTTATACACTTTTGAGGAACACATTGAAATGTTCAAAAATACACTTAATCTTACTCTTTTTTGTAATACTAATTCTATAGTTCTGAATCAGAGGATACGAGCTTCTTGTGTTGAGGAAAAGTATAAAAAATTACTCTTTTAGCAGGTAATTTATTAAATAGACCTGCTCATTTTAGACTCCAGAAGAAAATACTTCAAGAATATTGTGCCCTCTAGTGGTACTTTAACTTAAAGATTAAGAAAAAGCACTTGGTCAGTATGGAAAGGAACTGCACCACATCAGGTACGGTATTTCCTGGAGACAGACAAAAAGAGAATACAAAGTTTGCATTTATCATAGAACTGCAAATGTCAGTGAACATGCAATTGGTAGAAAATTTCATTAGTGATACACAGATACTGTAATTCATAAATTTTGTAAATCAACATATATGGGTAATTTTGCGATACTTCACAAAATACAGTATGTAATTGCTTAATTGCACCATCATCTTTAAACTTGGGTCTAAACTTCCATAATTACTTGTCTCCCATTCAGTTTTACATCCAAAGAGCTTAAACTAAATTCTACTTTTTGGTTTCTTTAGTACTGTTTTCTGAATGCCTCTAGAAGAAAATGATAAATTACAAAACTATTGTCTATCAATTCTATTCATTACTGACATTCTATTTTATAGTTCCATCCTTCAGGACTTGCTTTTCAGGTAAGGAATCCTGAGTACCACATTAATACTATTTCTTTTCCATTCTATTTTCTTCTTTATGTCTATAATCTGCTCTGGGTAATGATTCTTTAGAGCGTAGTCTTTGGCGTCTTACTTTTCTCTTTTATGCTTATTCTCTGTGGCACTACATTAGATTTCTTAACATTCATTACCACTTTTCGCATTCTTGATCAGAATGCAGAAGTGAACATGCAATTTCATTGTGCGACTAGTAGAAGGCAGTTCATATAATAAAAAGCAACTTTATAGCAGTTATCTTTTCTGTCCAAAAGCATAAGGCCAGTGATTCCAAGGAGAATGCATTAGATAGTCTTTTGCACATATTTTCCTCCTGTTCTCCCATTCAGGAGAAACCTAAAATGAAAATATGGACAGCACATAGGAAAAGTTCACAATTTAATAAGGACTTTGCCAAAGCATTTGTCGGTTGGAAAAAACAACAACTTTGCATTGTCTAATAGCTTAATCAGCAATAACATAAAGGTGATTTTTTTTCTCTTAATGTGCTGTATAGTTCTTTCCCTGAAATGTGAAACATACTTTTTTATAAATTTAATTGCTTAATCACCCTGCCTGAAGTTTCATTATTATATATACCAAGGTACTAGAAACAGGATGACAGACCAATATTAATCAAACCCCTTTTTGAGTGCAGTAACCAAAATACAAGTTTTCTTTGTGTGTCTCATTGTTTCCCTGTGCTAAAGACAAGTGCAGATATCACGGTTTTCCAAAGAGTGCTGGAGTGCAGCTTTCACTCGCTGTGCTGGCTTCATGATTCAGCTAAAGCCATTCCTTCTACAGGTGAAGGTTAACATTAGATACCTTAAAAGCAGCAACTGAGGTTTAGCAACCAAATTACAAATTAAGAAGTAAATTCATGAAGATATAGACAGTTTTATTCTTTTCTCCATAATGTTATGAATCTGAATTAAGGGGTAATTTGTTTTCCTTAAAACTGTGGCTATCAAATATTCATTCCTTAGTAAAATTACAATTATAATATTTGTTGCATAGCATCATAGCAGACAAGTTTGCCTTTCAACAAATGAGATTGTTAATCAAGAGATAAAATATATATTCTATTATCATAGAACATTTGACCGATTGGAAGTATGTCTTAATTTCTTTTTTTAAGCATAATGAAAACAAAAAAAAAAATCATTTAGGAATAGCACTTCAGAGATTCAAATAACTTCTACAGTAACAATTATTAATTGTCATGTGAAGATTTTAAAATTGGTTACTTATTTAATTTTTAAAAAGTGGAATATGGAAGTACGTGCTGAGATTGAATCATCTCAGTATTTCAACTGATCAGGAAATCCATCAGTGTGACTTGGTGGCACAATGGAAAAATAATACAAAAACCAGGCCTTTCAACATTGTTCCAACTCACTGGAGTGCTAAAATTAATTTCTAACTCACTGGTTATTTTTTGGAACAAACCCTTCAAGTTCCAAAATAAATAATTCTGAAAGCTGTGCTATACAATAAGAACAAATGATGTATCCAAATAGGCAGCAAATAGAATGTGTTGAACCAGATCTAAAGGTCCCTAGAAGAACACTGAAATTGAAAATAAATATTATGCCCCGAGAACTGGAAAAAATCTAAGAATTATAACCAATTAAAATAATGGCTACCATGGAATGACTTGGATTTTACTGATTTTTGGTTTGATATAATTAATATATCTTTAAAGTACAGTACTGCAAGGATACCATAAGCTAAAACGAAGAACAATCATTTTTAAACAATCCAATGAAATACTAATAAAACTTAACTAATTATCTTCCAAATACAACTCTTCATTATTTCACCCACCAAAGAAAACTAGAACTAGTTTGTTCCATGATGAATTTGTTGTGTCATACCCTGTTGGGAAGGGCTGGTGGTTTTCGTGAAGGCCTTGATGTCATGGATACACAACAGTTCAGCCCAAATTTCCGGAGTTCCTTTTAGTAAGGCAGGTAGGCTGGTGGCACTTTCTCTACTCTTGTTGTAAGGATCCCTCTTTGGTTGCACTCAAAAGCAGCATTGTAGAATTGGACAGTAGAGGTTGGTGGGAATCACTTGAAGAGATAAAAGCACAAAAGAACATTACACATTACACCCTGGGTCCGTTTGGAAAAGGGTGGGATATAAATCGAATAAAATAAATAAATAAATAAATAAACAAGTTCAATTCTGCCCTGCAGATTTTGCTTATTACACAGAAATGTAGTTTGTTTATTACATATGTTTCCTTGCTGCATCGAGTTTGTGGACTTTGAAGACCAAATATTATTCTTGACTCTCTTCTTCCTATTAGGCAACCCCTGTCTAAAAAGTGGAACTCTTTGGAGTAGATTTGTGTTGACAGCATAGTCAATGTTTATTTAATTACTGTAAGTTAGTCTGATTTTCTATCTCTATACTTTCCAGGTGCTAATTTGATAGTGACTAGAACAAGGGGTTTTCCCCAAGAGGCCCCTACTCTATGAAATATCTTCCCTTCAGTGATATCCCAGCTGCTATTTATATTTAGTTTGGATGTTTTTTTATTATTATTATTATTATTATTATTATTATTATTATTATTATTATTATTATTATTATTATTATTATTATTATTATTATTGTTTTGAAATGTTTTAGTGGCTTAATTGTTATATATTGTTTGAACTATTGGTATAAGCTGCTCAGAGTCATTGATTGAGATGGGCAGCTATAGAAATTGAATGAAAAAATGAATGAATGAATGAATGAAATATGTGTAAATGAATAAAAATAACCATAAACTGGTTGAAAAATTCTGGTGTTAAGGAAGAGAAAGAGCATGATAGTAGATATTTTCTGAAACAGGAGCATAGCATGAAAGATATTTATTTTTAAAATTTTGGAAAGAGAAACAATATTATATTTTAGAAAAAAATAACACTTTGTTTACTGCCCAGAGTTATACATATCTCGATGGGCTACCAAATAAATTTATTAAATAAATAAATACATTTCTCTAGTCTACTTCTATTTCTTCTCTGGATTTTTCAAGTCTTGTTCCTTTCTTTAGAATGTTCCATCTTTGAGTGTTGTTTTTTTCCTTGTTGGAGAAGCTTTTCATTCAAGTGTTAATGATTTTTTTCACACCCTTAATTTTTCAAAAATAGTTGATGAATATAACTTTAAATATTAGTCTTCTTCAGACCTCAGGTTTGCCTAAAAGAGGCATTAAAAAAAATCAATGTTTGAGTCTGAAAAGGTTGGCGTAATTTTAAATATCTGCATAATGGGAAATTAAATGCAAACCACCGAAGCATTCAATCTGTCTTTTTTTTTTTGAATTTGATTTTCAACATTATGCAAATTATACATAAAAATAAAATGTCAGTACACTTTACATTAAAAAAATGCTCAAAATGATATTTGGGAGATTAATGCTGTTATAAATTGCAGTCAGATTAACATATTGCAAAATGTCCAAAAAAATGTAGTGTTCTACTTATATGTATGTGATGTTTTCACAGAAAGTGGATTTTCTTCTTATTTCACTGAACATGTAATTATTTCTACTAGTGTTTTGAAGAAGCTTAGTTTATAGTAGAATAATAACTGAATACTGAATCTGAGGTCCGAGGGAGAAGAGAGCACCTATCCTTAACATTAATAGAAAACTAGGGCCATTCTTTGCTGTGTTTTAAACTGGTAACTTTACTGCAGTCTGTGGCCAGAATAGTATATTTACATACATAAAATTCTATATAATATGCCAATTAAAATAAGTTACAAAAGAGAGATCGTTTCCGGCTTTGGACGCCGGAAATGTTATCCTAACATTTAAAGCTTTAATTATGGCAACGAGAAAGCCTCCATCTGGGAAATCAAGCTCTGCCCCAGCATCTACAAAGCCCAGTCCAACCTCACAACCAAAGATTACAGAAGCAGAGGATCCCAAGCCAACAATCACAGAGATGTTTCAAAAAATAATGAATGAAATACAACAAATCCGGAAAGACAATTTAAGTACAAGACTGGAACTTTTGGAGGCACAAAGAGAAATAACAAATAATAAGCAAAAAATTGAGGGGCTGGAAGAGGGGCAGTTGGGATGAAGGAAGAGATAAAAGATTTTAAGAAGGAAATTACAGATATTGCTGGTCAGATGTCTAGAATTGATTTTGAACGTATGTCTTTCTTTTTAAGATTTCAGAATGTTCCAGAAGCAGATACTGAGGATTTAAAAGACTCAATGGCTACAATTTTAGCGGATTACACTAAGAAAAATAAGGAATTTATTTGGGGGGACATTGATTTGATTTATAGAATTAATTCAGCATATGCCAGAATAAATGATGTACCCAGAGAGATACATATTAAATTCATAAGAAGGTCAACGAGGGATGAGATACTGAGAGCGCAAAGAGGGGGCCCTTTGATATATCAGCAAAATGAGGTGGCCATATTGAAGCAGATCCCTAAAAAAATACGAGATATAAGAAGGAAATATTCCTTCCTATTGAAAAAAATACATAAAAAGGGGGTTTGGTTCAAGTGGTTGATGCCCGAAGGGATGCTGGTATTCTGGGAGGGAGGAAGAGTTAGAATGAAAACAGTGGAAGAGGCGGAGAATTTTCTTTAAAAATATTCCTCAATCCTGGATGATGACGATATGGGAACGGGAGGGGCCACGGCTCCACCTACTGGTGGGGTGGAGGAAAAAGAAACAATAGCAAAGAGGCTCAGATCACAAAAATAACTTGTTTTTCTTTTTTTTATGTATGGTAATTCCTGTATGGATGTTAATAGAAACAAAGTAATTGAATGTATGAAATTTTATTTATGATTATGAAATTTATGATTTAAAATGTATGTACCCCTTCCTATTTTTATTATTTCCTAATGGAACTTATTCAAGAAGACTCGGAGGCAGTCACCAACCCCGAAGTGGAAGCTCTAAAAAATTGTTAAAACACCTTACCTACCCCTTTCCTCTTATAAAATGTTAAAACTAATAAAAATTATTTCAAAAAAAAATAAAATAAGTTAAAAGAGTTAGAGGGGGAAAGGGCAGGGCAGACGAAAGTGAAGAAGGGAAGGGAAGGGAAGGGAAGGGAAGGAAAGGAAAGGAAAGGAAAAGGACAGGACAGGACAGGACAGGAATGGACAGGACAGGACAGGACAGGACAGGACAGGACAGGACAGGAAAGGAAAGGAAAGGAAAGGAAAGGAAAGGAAAGGAAAGGAAAAGGACAGGACAGGACAGGACAGGACAGGAATGGACAGGACAGGACAGGAAAGGACAGGACAGGACAGGACAGGAAAGGAAAGGAAAGGAAAAGGACAGGACAGGACAGGAATGGACAGGACAGGACAGGACAGGACAGGAAAGGAAAGGAAAGGAAAGGAAAAATAGCCCTGACAGGTATTTGTAAGGGGAATAAAATATGCGATCAAGCTCTCCTTCTCATAGCATTGATGGAAACTCTGCACTGATTATTTGCAGGGAAAATAATTATAAGGTCACATGTAAATCCCATCAATATTGTCCTTGTTTGGGGGTCCCGCTCCCCTACACGTGAGGTTTAAAATTCATGTTTCTATTGGTTGTTAATGCTCATGTAAAATCATCTTGAGTAACATTCACATTAAAATGGTATTTTTCTGCCCTCTCTCTGTGTTATTATGCTATTATTATTTTCTGCCCTCTCTCTATGTCAAGCATTTGCATAAATACCATCTCATAGGTTCCTCAAAGAAATTTAAGGTTCCACTACAAGTCAGCTTTTAAGATAACAGCTCCTCTATCCATTTCTCTATTGTGGATTCAGCAAATTAAATAACGTCATATTTCATGATCCATCAGCACTATTTTGGTAATGGTGTTAAGCCAGAATCTAGTAATTATGAGATGATTACAAATGTAGTCTTATCTTCCCCTACAATTTACCCCCTTAAAAATCAGTAAAACAATAAAAGTTAGCAGCATTGAATATATTTAATTTTTCAGTTTCTCCTGTTCAAATACTTGTGCTACTTTTTCACATGTATAGAGTCAGAGGAAAGCAGCAATTGACATTGTCTGAAGCCTCCTCTCCAAGAAACCATTGGCCATAAATTACAATTTTTATAGCATTGGCATTCATTAGATATTTAAGATGGTTGTACAAATCTACTTTATCAGATTAGCAATGCACTGACATGCAAAACTTCAGTACCTGGAAATAATGAGACATTTGCCATATCATTAAAAATTATGGGCAGAGGAGAAACAAAATGAACACTTTAGTTTTTGTATTTATTTAAAAATACATTTTTTCCAAGAATTTCAACCTAAGCTTATCTTCATGGAGCAACTCACAGGGGCTAAAGGGAACTTTATCTTCAAAGAATGTTATGTAACATTTATTATTCATATCAGATTCTCTGTAGGCATATTGTGCCATGGAAACATAAATTCTGCTTATAAAATAAATTATATATGTTGTGTCCCTTTTCTGCTGTATTGTTATTTCTGGCAAAATATGATTATTCCTGAATACAGCATCCATTAATATAATATTAGTGGGGTTTATTTATTTATTTATAAATGCTGTCTATCCACTCCTCAATCCAGATCAGGTGTAGGTGGTTTACAAATGATACATAAAGTATCAATAATGTACATGGCTCCTGCTTTGCCCATCTTTAGACACTCTTGAAAAACCTGGCTTTTTGAGTTGACGTTGGGGTTGGATGGATGGGCTGGCTGTAGGAATCCTGAGCAACATAGATGGGAGAATTTTTGCTCCTTAAATGGATGTTATTTTTTATTGTTGGCTTGTATTATATTACTGTTTTCATTTTGTAAAGCCACCCAGAACCATCTGGAATGGGGCAGCCTAGAAATTCAAATCAACCAATCAACCAATCATAATACAAAAGTTATTAAGGGAATCAATTAGTCTGTTTAAAATGTATAAAAATTGAGGGATATGTTAGGCAGGATAGCATACAAAGAGGAAACACTGTGCAAGACCAGGGATCAGTCATGGCTGAAACTGAAATACCAGTAGAGCACAGCAAGCATATGCCGGTAAGCAAATTCTTTACTATTTGATTTCCAGTGCTGGAATCTGAAGGGAGTCTGGGGAAGTATATTTCTTATTTCAATGACATGCATGCACAATCTGTATCACAGTGCACAAAACAATGCTTATAAAACTGCTGAATAACTGATTGACTTGGCAATCATCCCTTGCCTGTAATATAAGTGGAGTAAATGCCTGTAAATGCCGGTCAAGTCAATTATTCAAACTATAATTTTGTTGGGAAAAAAACCAACAAAAGAAAACTCTTGCCATGAAAAATTAGCATTCTTAATTCGAAAGACCTATTTTAAGTAGCAAGAATAGACATGGTGTGCTGCAGAATGCAAATATTCCTCAAGCCTCAGTGTTGATACAGCAAATGCATGTAATGATATAGATGTAGCTTTCCCTCTCTGTATTTGTAATTCCTATTACTGATGCATGTTAATTAATTGTCCTTGTACTGCTTCCACTGTATTTATTCTGTCTTTATAGTGAAAGATTTTGATATAAAGTTTTGCGATGGAAAATTTGGGCACATTAAAAAATTTTTGTCTTTTAATGGCTCTTTAATCTCTTACTGGGGTGGAGTCAGGGTAACTGAATGAAGCTGAGTAATTACTGGCTAGATGCCCTTCTTGTCGCCAATACAGAGTTTACAGCTGACAATTACTCATTGTGCCCAGAGAGAGAAATATCTACCAATACTTAGAATCAAACTCACAGCCTCCTGATTGTGAGGCAAGAGCTATGTCAGGTTTCCAAGTGATGAAGCCCATTCAAAAAAGAAATGTGCAAAGTCCATCTTTGAAAACTAATTTCTTTTATTTAGGTAGACATCCAATTGGCAAGTCTGTTGTAATTCCGTATCTGACACAAACCGGAATTAACACCACATAATATTGCAAGTTAGAAACTTCTCCAATAAACACTCAATCCACATTGCTGGTTGTCTCAAACTCTACCTTCCGTTCTCAGGAGGAGCAGCCTCTGTTCCCATGGGAAAGAAGATCACCTAGCCAAAACAATCCTCACTATCTATTCGCTCCTTCCCCCCACCTTAAGAATGTGGCGAGCCCGGGAAAAAAAACCCTTACATAGTAAACAGAAAGAAAAGGAATAAATGAGTATAATAGAAAGCTAAATAAAATGGCTACACATACATCAAAGTCAGGCTCGACAAGCTCCATCTCTAGGCCACTTCATCACTCTTGGGCACATCAAATTGTTTAGGGTTTATTTTAATACTCCCGTGGACTATTGCTGCTGGCAGAAGGTTCACCAAAGGTTCCTTGAGCAAATTCTTGCAAAAATATGAAGTGTGAAACAGATCATCATCATTATCATCATCTTCATCACAATTTGCATTTTATGCTTGTGCAGTAAACCACACTGGCTCCCAGTTCCTTATCATTCAGCCCATTAGCCTAGACCTATTCCTGGGCCACTTGTTTATTATTTTTATTCTGCCTTTTCTTTTTCAAGGAAATTAAGGGATGGGCTAGATCAGGGGTGGGCAAACTTTGCAACTTTAAGTCTGAAGGACTTCAGCTCCCAGAATTCCTTCAGACTTAAAGTTGCAAAGTTTGCCCACCCCTGGGCTAGATAGATCTATCAACTATCCTACAAAATAGGCTTTGGAGTTTAGAGATTAGCCTGCGCAGGGGTTGAAGTAAAGAAGGCTTTGCTACATAGCTGTCAGCAGAGGGGTGTAGGAGGGCAAAGGACAAAGTGTGAATTGCAACACTTTCACTCCTTATGCATATCACAGCTCTGTACGTTTCATATACATTTTTTTTTATAATGTGGATTTGAAAATTAAAGTTGTCTAGTTTGAGAACCTACCCACTCCCCAGTCAAACTGTATTTTTTTTCCCTTTTGTGTAACTTACTGATGTTTGTAGCTAGCTGGCAATGCTTACAAAGCATTCTCTGTTTTCTGTCATTTTTAGAGGCTAGCATTTTAAAAAAAATATGATTTTAATAAAAATTGTTCCCAAGTGTATTTATCAGTGAAACATTTGTTTGTACTGTTACAAATGAAATCCTTCTTCTTGAGAATAATTATTGAGCATCATAATTTCATCTCTTATATAATATATAAACATGCAACCCTTTTATTTACCATTGTGTATTTAATATTTTTCCATATTTATATGCTCCTTTTAAACATTGGGTTCTTTCATTATTTTATTAGTTGCTCTACATTTCACATAACTCCAGCATCCAATTTAATAGGAAAACCAAGAGACAGGGCCATGAACATATTTGGAGCCCCAGGCACAGACACATAGACAAAGTTTTAGAGCCTTACAGAGCCAGCAGGGTTGGGGCCATTGCAGTGGTGGGCTTCAATTTATTTTACTACTGGTTTGCTTCTGTGCATGTGCAAAAGCTGTGCATGCGCAGAAGTGTCCGGGTGGGCGTAGTCTCCCGCTGCCGCCACTACAGGTTCGCCCAATCTGGGGTGAACCAAAAGAAGCCACTTCTGGGCCATTGTAAACTCCAAAGGGAGAATATCCCAAAGGCAGGGACTACAGCAGAGAAGGCCTCTCTTCTGGTCCCTGCCAGCTGTCACTCTTTGGCTGATGGAATCTTCATGATGCCCAATTTGCTGGGCAAGAATGGTCAGATAGAAACTATTGGGAAAAGGGAATCACTCAGATAACCTGATCCCAAAAGATGGCAACCATCATCTTGAATTTCACCCAGATACATACCAATAGTCAATGCAGCTTATGCAATATTGTTGTTATATATGCCATGTATCTAACACCATTCACCATGTGTGCAGCCACATTCTACCCCAATTGAAGCTTCTGAATGCTTTTAAAGAGCAGCCCCATGTAGAGCATATTGCAATGATCTTCCTTAGAGTTTCCTCCTACCAGCACTGCAGAGAGCACTGCACTGTACTGCCGACAATCAAGGCACATGTTTTTCTGGGGAGTTGGGATTTTTGTGAGTGGCACAATAATTACCACACCTGGCTTTGCAAATGTTCTTCCAAAATATTATTTTGCTTTTTATTTGATTTTTTGCCAATGGTAGCTTTGTACTTGCCATTCCCTCCTTCCTTGGTTTGCCCTGGGGAATGTGAGCTGTAGAAGGGCTTTTCACGCAAACACCTATCTTGTTCCATAACAAGGGCTTAAACACAACATGCATCAGCTTCATTCTCTCTGATTGTTCTAAGAGAGAGGGGGGGGTGCGGGTGGAGGGAATGAAATCAACCTCAGAAATCAAAACAGCAGTTTAGAAATAGTGAACTATTTTTGTCTTCAGTGCCTTCATCTGGAATAAATAAATCAGAAATGCAATCTGGCTAAAGATATCGGAGAATAAATTGCACTGAACGCCATGGCATTTACTTCAGAGTAAACATGCACAAGAATATGAACTTGTTGATTAACTAATCAATTAAACTTGCATACATTTGCATAGCAGCAAAAATATACTACATCTAATGAAGACAGTATCTTGTCATTTGCTTTGTATTGATACACACATTTGTTAGACAATGCTGCCATTGTGATTTTTCATCAGCAGTTGTATTACTGTTGGTTGGAGCCAAGGCTGAACGAGCAACACAATTTCAGCAGTGATACTTTTCTGTGAATTACTGCACAATAACTAGTGGGGGATACTTTAAGACATGCATGGCAAGACCTTGTGTCCGAAAGCACACAGTTCAAGCCTTTGTGCAATACTTGATGCAAAATATCGTGTAAAATTTTGTGGGAGCAAAAGCACATATCTACATTTCATGTTTTTTCGTTAGAAAAATGTCTTCATTAGAAAAAGATCAAGTAATTACTGGATTACTAGATAAATCTGAGATAAGCTTTAAATACACCAACAACGTTCTAAAATGATCAGTGCACCTGATTAGAAGCATTTCCAACCTTAAAAAAAATATGTAGGACTACCGGGCATAGGGCATAGTTACTTGAGGGACAACCTGTCTTACACAACATCTGCCTGGATGATTTGATCTGGCAGGGTTGGTACACTCTGGGATCCCTTGATTAAACATATATCATATCCCATATATCAGAACCATGGAAATGCATCTTTTCTGTAGCAGTGATGCAGAGTGCTGGTGTGGCCTCTGGGGATGATGGGCAAGCCAGAAAGGATGGGGAGTGCTGCAGACTGACATTTGCTACAGAGGGCAGGGGGTGGAGTATAGAGGATAATATCTGTGGAATCTCATGTCCCTAATAAGGATTCCGGGGGAGAAAAATGCAGCAGCAGCAACTTAAAGGAAGAACCTGCGACCTTTCCTGTCACTTTCCCCATGAACTTTGCTTGTGGAAAGCTGGCAAGGAAGATCGCCATTGCTGATCACATGAGTTGCTATGATGTTGTAATCATAAGCCGGGCTCTCAAATGCCCAGATTGCAACTGCACGACCACATGAACATTATAACATCATCATCTTTTTCAGATTGGTCATAACTCCCCTCCCCACCTTCACTGCCATTGTAATTTTGAACGGTTGGTGAACAAATGGTTGTTAAGTCGAGGAGTATCTGTTTCTCTTCAGAACCAGAATAACCATAAGGGCCTCTTTTCTGAAGTGAGACATATCAGCTAATTTCTTGGGGGGCGGGGAGGTAGAATTATTTTCTTAGCATCATGCTGTTAGTTTTTACAAACCTGTTTCAATCACAGTGGTGGTAAATTGACATCTTGCATGAACTTTTTACCATTCTTCATATGTTCAAGTGGGAATCCACACTGTATGCTGGACATTAATACCATAGAGAGGCTCCAGAGGTATTTCACAAGAAGAGTACTTAACTCATCTGCTCAAAATAAAATACCTTATGTTCCAGGCTCAAAATTTTAGGCCTGGGCAACCTCAAATTATGCTGCCTACATTCTGACCTAAGCATAGTACAGAATTATCTGCTACAACGTCCTATCTATAAACGACTACTTCAACTTCAATCGCAATAATATACAGGCAAACAATAGATACAAACTCAAAGTAAATCACTCCAAACTCGATTGCAGAAAATACGACTTCAGCACTAGAGTGGTCAATGCCTGGAACACTCTACCTGATTCCGTTGTTAGTTCCTCAAACCCCCATATCTTTAACCTTGAACTGTCCACTGTGGACCTCACACGTTTCTTAAGAGGTCCCTAAGGGGACGTGCATAAGCGCACCAGCATGCCTATCGGCCCTGTCCTACTGTCCCCATTGATATGTACTCATTTTATGTGTTCATGGGCATGTTATACTTATTTATATCCCTGTATTTGTACCAATCTCGTGCAAAAATGTCCATGTCTATACTAATACCTGTTATCTTGTACATGTTAACAAATAGATAAAATAAAATAAAATAAAAATGAATAAATTGAGCTAGGGGTTACTGATAATATGAATTCAGGTTTATATAAGATATTTTACCATGTCCAGTTCAGCTGGTGTTATACTGTGTGTGGTCTGAATTGTATTGTTGAACAGTATAATGTCATTTTTGGAAATCCTCAAACATCATTTCTATGTATCAGTACACTGGGGGGGATGGAGGTAATAGTAAGGTAGACACTAAATTGGACAGCCTAGAGGGCACAGTTTAAAATGAATATGCTTGCAGTAAAAATGGATTTTGGTTGCATTGATAGTATACTGGCCAAAGTGTGTCAGAGCTAAGAAAATTAGATGTGATATATGTCTGAAACAAAAATAAATGGGAAGGAGGCAATAGATCTAAACGAAGGTGGCCTGATCTTATGAAGCAGAGTTGATGAATAGATACAGGAAAGTGAAGATGTAGGCATAACTTTGAACGAAAGGACTAAAATATATCAGAAGCTATGACATATTCTCATTTCGGCTACTGCAAATAAAAGAAGGTTGGTGATATGCTCCAGTCAATAAAGAATCAGAGGTCAATTTAAGGGGAAAGATGTACAATACTTGAACTAGGAGAAGGGGGTGAATTTATTCTGCTAGGATGGAAATGAGAGAATACAGTTCAGAAAATAATATTAGTTTCTAAGAATGAATGAGAATGGTGGCAGTTTGGTAAGCAAACAGTAAAGGTTTCCCTATCCAGTTGTGCCTGACTCTAGAGTGCAGTGATCCAGAGATGGTATTCAGCCGTTTCTGACTGGTTCTTGCGAACCGGTAGCGGAAATTTTGAACCAGCAAATACAACCTCTGGCTGGCTCCGCCCCCATCTATTCACTGCTTCCAGAGTCCCAGCTGATCCGTGTTTTGTTGCCTGCAAAAGAGAAGGAGCTGGAAAGCAAGTTAGTGGGGTGGGGTGGGGAAGGGAACGGGGATTTTGCAGTGTCCTTTCCTTGCCGTGCCCACCAAGCCACACCACGGCCACAGAACCTGTAGTAAAAAAATTTGAATCCACCACTGCAGTGATCATCTACGCTTCTTGGCCATGGGAGCCAGAGTTGTCCAAAGACATGATTATGTTGCCAGCATGGCTATACGCCAAAGGTGCATGGAATACTGTTACCTTCCCATTGAATTGGTACCTATTAATCTACTCACATTTGCATGCTTTTGAACTCCAATCACATTTTTAAAAAAATGTTTTTAGAGACCGATGAGACATGCCATCTAAGTACCATCTAAAAATCTTGGAACGTTACTGAATTATTTAAAAAAATTGTTAAGAATAAAATTGAAGCATATAGATAGATAGAGGGAACAAATACAATAAATTACAATGTTTTATTGGCTGTACTAATACCCTGCTGATAAACTAAGAGCTGACTTCTTAAGCCCTTGCTTTATTTATAAAGTGATACTTATTTTTAAATTAGGTTTGCAAATAATTCATTGGCAAAAATAGCACAAACCCATTCCAGATTGTGGATTGCACTAGAAAATTTTACATCCGAAAGCAAGTTAGTTGGTACATATAAAATGTGGTCTGCATGCATAATAGTTCATTGCAGCATAAACCTGGACTGAAAAAAATATTTGCAGCTCCATGTGCCCTCATCACAAGGCTGGAAATTAGGGGAACAAGGTTCAAGGGTTGGCAAGATAATGCAAAGTGCTACACAACAGAGGCATCTAGGGCAAATACTGATTTTATCAGAATAACAAAGCATGCATCTGCCCATCATGTGCACAAACAGAAGGGAAGGAGTTCACCAGTTTTGCTGTTATGTGTTTCATAATTAGCGCCCCACCCCCACTTCTGACCCTGATTCCTTCAGGCTTTCTATATCTATTTTCATCCATGTTTCAGGACAGAGGGATGGAGGGATGGAGGGATGGCGAGAGAGAAGGATGGAGGGATAGATGCCCAGCTTACCTGTTGACTTCTTCCAGCTTTCAGTAAGGGACAGGTCCAGGTAAGGAACCAATTCTCTGCCACTGCTCAGAGTGAAATGATGAAATAAACAGGTGACAATTTTTGCCTTCTGACTTCTGCTGCTGGCTCAGACAAGATGAACAAAAGAGCCAGAGAAGAAGGGGGAGGAGTTATCATTGTTCCTTGTTCTCTAATGTTCTCCAGACCTGGAGGAAGAGGACAAATGTTGCGGATGACATCATCTCTGTGCACTAATGATTCTATTCAACCACTGAAACTTTACTTGGGGTGCCCAGTATAATACGCAGCCATGGGACTAGTTAGCACCCTGAAAGCCCTTCTCTCATCTTTTAATGAACTTTTAATAATGGTTTTAAATTCATTCTTGCCTTTTAAAATCTTATATGTTTCAATACTTCATTTATACATTGCTCAGTGTCCATCTGTGAGGGAGGTGGGAGGTTTCAAAATTTGGTAATATAATGCAGTGGTAGTCAACCTGGTACCTACCGCCCAATACCGTTCCAGCTTTAATAGTGGGCGTTCCAGCTTTCATGGACTTCTCTGGGTGCCGTCTACTAGGCAATGCCAGCGGGCGACGCCCAGGGGAAGGGCCTTCTCTGTGGTGGGCCCAACTCTCTGGAACGACCTACCCCCCGAGCAGGGGTGGGTTTCAAAATTTTTGGAACAGGTTCTGTGGGTGTGGCCTGCTTTGTGGGAGTGGCTTGCTGGCCATGTGACTGGGTGGGAGTGGCTTGCCAGCCATGTGAACGGGTGGGAGTGGCCAACTTGGAAAATGTGAAACTCACTTAACAATGGTCTTGGTTAACAACTAACCTTTTGGGCTCAATTGTGATCATACGTTCTTTCTTTCTTTCTTTCTTTCTCTTTCTTTCCTCCTCTCTCTCTTTCCCTCTTTCTCTCTCTCTTTCTTTCTCTCTCTCTTTCCCTCTTTCTCTTTCTCTCTTTCTTTCTCTTTCTCTCTTTCTTTCTCTTTCTCTCTTTCTTTCCCTCTTTTTCTTTCTCTTTCTTTCTTTCTCGCTTTCTCTTTTTCTTTCTCTCTTTTTCTCTCTCTTTCCTTTCTGTCTCTCTTTCTCTGTCTTTCTCTCTCTCTTTCTTCTCTCTCACTTTTTTTCTTTCTTTCTTTCTCTTTCTTTCTTTCTCTCTCTGTCTCTCTCCCCTTCATCCGCCCATCTATCACTCTGTGTTTGTGTGTGTGTGTGTCTGTCTCGCATTCACGCACTTAATCACTTTCTGCGTCTCTCTCTTTCTCTCCCTCCCTCCCTCTCTGTCTCTGTGTGTGTGTCTGTCACTCTCTGATTCCCCCCTCCGCTCCCTGTCTCTCTCTGTGTCTGTGCCTCTCTCTGTCTGTCTGTCGTCGTGCCCGCCCGTCCCCCGCGGAGCCTCTTCATCCCGGGGCCGCTGTGCTCACTCACCTTAGCCTGCCCTCCCCGTCGCCCGGCCGCCTGCAGCTGAGAAGCGTGTGTGTGTGTGTGTGGGAACAGGGAAAGTTTTGCCGCGAGTGGCGGGGGGTGGGGTGGGGGTTTGCGCAGCTTAGCACGCTCTTGTTCCGCTGCCCCTAGCCGGCAGGCTTCAAAGGCCGAGCCCCTCCAGCGCACACACACACACACGCTTCTCAGCTGCAGGCGGCCGGGCGACGGGGAGGGCAGGCTAAGGTGAGTGAGCACAGCGGCCCCGGGATGAAGAGGCTCCGCGGGGGACGGGCGGGCACGACGACAGACAGACAGAGAGAGGCACAGACACAGAGAGAGACAGGGAGCGGAGGGGGGAATCAGAGAGTGACAGACACACACACAGAGACAGAGAGGGAGGGAGGGAGAGAAAGAGAGAGACGCAGAAAGTGATTAAGTGCGTGAATGCGAGACAGACACACACATACACACAAACACAGAGTGATAGATGGGCGGGGTTTGCGCAGCCTAGCGCGCTCTTCCGCCCCGCCCCCCGCGCCAACAGGGAAAGCAGGCCCGGCAGCTTCAAAACTAAAGCGCCTGGGTCTTGAAACTTTTCCTGCTAGGGATACACGAGCGAGCCACGTGTTCCTTAGATACTTCCGGGTCCACGATCCAAAGGGCTCGCTTGGGATCCGGAAATTTGACGAAAGGGCTCGCGTGAACCCCTGCGAGCCCTCAGGAACCCACCCCTGCCCCCGAGTTAAGAACAACTTCGGACCTCCGCTCCTTCCGTCAAAAGCTTAAGACCCACTTCTTCCAACAGGCTGGCCTGACCTGATCTACCGTTCCAGCCTTAGTCTGAATATGTAAATTTGTTTTAACTGGGTTTTAAGAGTTTTTTAAAGGATTTTAGGTTTTTAGCACAGGGATACTGTTGGTTTAATTTGATTTTAGATATTTATAAATGTTTCTATGTTTGTATGCTTTTTAATTTCCTGTGCACCGCCCCGAGTCCCTTTGGGGAGAGGGTGCAGTTTACAAATTAAATTTGATTGATTGATTGATTGATTGATTGATTGATTGATTGATTGATGGTGGGCGATAGGGGTTTTGTCCAATACTGAAGCACTTTCCTTTTTTAAATGTAATTGACTTCCCTACTTTATAAATCACCATTACTGTGGAACCAGTGGATGGTTAGAAAATTTTACTACTAACAGAGACACAAAAGTGGGCAGTAGGTATAAAACGGTTGACCACCCCTGATACAATGTAATGTAATGTAATATATACAATATAATATAACACAATAATCAATACAATATAAATATTAGGACAGAATCACTTTGTTGAGATGGATGGCTATAAAAATCAAATAAATAAATGGCTGGAGAAAGATGAAGGAAAGGAATTTTACATGCTGCTTGTGTACCTATTTCTATCCTGGCCTTTTGTTAGCTAACTGACTTTCTGGGTTTAAGAATCAAATGATAATTTCTATCCTTCCTAAACTTCCTAAACCTCTGTGGCAAGCCCGCCCCCCTTCCTAGAAGAATGAAATATTTTGGGAGATATTAAAAGAGGCAGAAAGCATCTCCAACAGCCTCCAGCAGATGCCTGAAGTCTTTAGAGATGGATATTTTGTGCCCATTAAGAAATCCAGGCCAGCCTATTCACAAACAAAACACCTTCAGATCCAGATGATGGGATTAAGAATTTACCCATCCCTCCCCAAATTCAGAGAATAGGACATTACCTTTAGGACATAATAAGATTAACCCACCACCATTAGACTAGCAAAAGACACCAAGTTGTGGTACATTGCACATTGAACCAATCCTGCAGCATCTCAGAACCCTATAAAAATCCATGTGCTCATCAAACCAATTTGTCAGCTGTCCCAGAACTGCATGCTGTGGTTGGTTCAGCAGCAGCTCATCAATAAGAGTCCTTCTTTCCCATCAGCCTCCATTTTATTTCCAGTTCCTTTCTCCCGGATTGGAACCGGACCAGATTTTTCTTCCAACAATTCCTTTTCTTCAAAGTACTTTAGGTAGAAGTCAGGGGTTTGTTTGTTTTTTTCCTATCCTCAGATATTTCTCAAGCACTCGAAATACAATCAGTGTCTGCTAGCATTCACTGAGAGTTGGGCTAAGCTTATACTTTGCATTCAATTATATTAATGGCATTTTTCTTTTCAATGTGGCACTCCACTACTTACTTACTAAATAATTTTTTGCTTATATTCACAAACAATAATAGCTCTTTCTGAATTCAAATCCCCAGCAGTCTGCAACTGAATGAGTGGCAGTTCATCTTCTTCCTTGGGCTGATAACACTTGTCACTCTTAGGGAAGTGAGTGGGTGAGGGTTACTAAATCACCCAGTGATCCTGATAGAGGCTTCCCAGATATGAAAGTAATTCTTGTTGGCAGGTTGAGTTTAAATTTCATTTTCTGCCACTGGCAGCAAAACTGCTTTGGCTGCTATTACATAGCAAGACTGGTTACTCTAATTGTGTGCACATATTTAGTATCTTTCTTATTTGACCCTGGCATGGAAATATGTCTTATTAAAACATTGGCTCAGAAAAGGGTATAAAAGTTATCATATGGAACATCTATAGCAGAGGTTCCCAAACTTGGCAACTTTAAGACTTGTGGACTTCAACTCACAGAATTGAAGCTGGCTGGAGAATTCTGGGAGTTGAAGTCCACAAGTCTTAAAGTTGCCAACTTTGGGAACCTCTGATCTATAGTTTTCTAAAAAAAATCTATTGCAAAAAACCAATACTGTAACTGCCAACAGTTTTAGATAAATAGAGCACAATGTATAGGATGCAGCATCCTTATAAATTATTTATCCTTGGAATTTAACCTTTTGGTAGATGTGGTCAAATCAGTATAATTTAATTCTATTTTAAAACTAAATTTTTAAGAAACAAAGTTCATCAGCATCAGGTGCTACTGGATGCAAGCATATTTGACATAGCTGCAATTATGCATTAAATAGTCTGGGTTTTTTAAAGAATGTTTTGAACCATTGAACAAGTTGAAAATAGACATTTCAGTGAATGATAGGTACTTCTCCAAAAGAGTTGGCCAATCTCTTTTAGAAAAGCTGAAACGAGTGTTATATAGGGCATTTATGTAAGAATCTATATGCCTTTGTACTGTGTCTTCCTTTATTGACCTAGAAAGATTTTACTTAATGAAAATTCTTTACCTGACACAAAAATCTGTTGAATGATTAACCTATGGTTTTTCAGCTATTACTGAACTACAATTCTCAACAGCTTCAGGTAGCAAGGATGGAGAGTGGAAGTTGTAGTTTAAGATCTAGAAGGCCAAAAATCCCACCCCTCTCGCATTTTAAGCTACAAAACCTGAAATTTCTAATTTTTAAAATCAGCACTCTTCTTAAATCATGGTTCTTGGCTACAGTAACCATATGAAAAGGAAGGATCCCCCCCCCCCACAGTCTTTGGTCTCGACCTCATTTGACTCTGAGGGGGGGGGGAAGCTTGTCTCGTGTTACTTATGAGTCTTGTAAGGATGACTCTGTTCTTCCTTCCTTCCTATGTATATCCTTTACACTTGCTTCTAAAGATATACTGCTTATCTTAATCACTGCCAGTAAATTATGGGAATCTTTATCAGCTGTTCATCCCCTCAAGTCCTTACTGAGCAAAATATTCTGGCATTGCTGTAGAGACACATGTTTCATTGAATGTATATGCTTGTTTAACTTCAGGCACTGTTGTAGTATTGAAACTAATAATTGCTCTGACATTGGCTCCTGGGGACAAATGAAAATCAATCTCTCTCTTTCCTTTTCTCTCTCTTTTCTCTCTCTCTCTTAAAAAGGAATTAATTTCTGTTCTGCTTCCCTCATGATAGATTCGTGAATAGGAAATTGATGCCATCTGGAGGCCAGCTGAAAAGTGAAACCCTTTGCAAGTCTTCTTCCATATGTCAAGTAGTTTGCATGGAATGGCCTTTAAAAAAAACCCCAAAGTTAAGCATCTTCCCCATTTTACTATCCTTTGGGTAGTAGGCTTCTGCTGCTATGAGGAATATCTTCTCATCTGTGTCTTTAAAAGATGTACTCTGATCCTCAGATGAAAGAAGAAGCCAGCTGAGACAATGGCCTGAACTGCAGTAATAAAATGGCCTTTATTACTTCAGTTTACCAAATTTGTTTCCAAACCTTGACTCTGTTCACTTGCAGATTGCTTTACACTGAGAATAATCTGCTCTTTTTACTTGCCTATTATTCTGAAGTGCAATACTTTTATGACTCTGTTTCTGTCAATCCAGTGTGTTGCCAGGCCCATCCAGTCTTGCTTTGAAAAAAAAAATAACCCATCACATTAAGGATCAGCTGTCATCTTTTCTTAACCCTCTCTGCTGTAAACAAGTCTTCACTGGCAAAGGATCATAAACAGAACTATAAGCTGCATGCGCCTCAATTTTCCACATGTCTAGCCAAGAAAGGTATCTCTCCATGACATCATTCCACCCCATCCATTTCCCTGTCTCCTCAGCTCTACAAAACTTTTATCCTCCTTTTTTCTTTCTTCTCCATCCATTTCCCTTGCATTGTTTTGAATCATTATTGTGTGCTGCTGTAGTGACTGTAGCCCAGCAGTGAGTCATGGAAACTCCTTAAGACTAGTCTCTTTCTATTTATTTTACCTGCCATATCCTGTTATTTGTCTGCCTCACAAGTCTTGTGGCCTATTGCAGGGGTGGGCAAACTCTGCAACTTTAAGTCTGAAGGACTTCAGCTCCCAGACTTCTCCAGCCAGCAAAGCTGGCTGGAGAAGTCTGGGAGCTGAAGTCCTTCAGACTTAAAGTTGCAAAGTTTGCCCACCCCTGGCCTATTGCAAAGGCAATTAGGCACTTTCTATTTGCCTTTGCAATATGACTTTGCTTTTCTGATTCCCCCTCCCTTTTTTTGAGAGAGAGCCTGCAAGATTGTTCTTTGCATGTGGAGAATTTCCTTAATTCTCCAGTTCCAACTGGCAGGTTGGGAGAAAAGCAGCTTTTACAACTTCTCAATTTTTCAGATGAGGCAATCTATTATAGAAAAATAACAGAAGGCTGATAGTGCCATAAAGTCTATGACACTTTTGGTGAGCAGAGCAGCAAGGCAACTGAATAAGAGATAACTGATCTTCATTTTGACTGGCTTTTTAACTCTCATGGTGCTGAAGCAGTTACCCTCAGAATAGGAAATAAGAGTCTGCCATTTGCACCACTATAACTGTCGGATTTGGCACAGCAACCAAACTAGACAGACCGAGACTTCAACAGATAGTTAGGACTGCAGTAAAAATAATTGCAATCAGTCTACCTTCCATTGAGGACCTGTATACTGCATGAGCCAGAAAGAGGGCTGTGAAAATAGCTACAGATCAGAGGTGGATTTCTGCTGGCATTACTGCTGGTATGGGTGCATGTGCAATTTTGTGCATGCGCGCTCACTTCAGGTGTGGGCGCGCCAAACGTACAATCTGTGCACGTGTGCAGTTGCCCATAAATAGGTCTGTGCATGCACAGAACATTAAAAAATGGGGGGGAAACATGCCGCGCTGACTGTGGAACTGGTTCGGAGGTGTGGCAGGCCTGGATCACTGATGGTTCTGGTGACCCAGGCTGGCAAACCACTACCGGTTCGGCTGAACCAGTCCGAACTGGTAGGAACCCACCTCTGCTACTGATCCCTCACATCCTGGACATGAACTGTTTCAACTTCTCTCAAGACAATGCTATAAGGCATTGCACATCGAAACAACCAGACACAAAGACAGTCCCACCTCCCATGCTCTCACTCTGTTAAACAACTAATTCCCATAATACTGTCTATGCCTTAGGACTGTGGTGGCTAACCTTATGTCTCCATGTATCTTTCAAATTGTTGTTTCCTTTTCTTAGAACCTATGATTACAACAAGAAACTTATTCACTTATTCTACATTCATCAACCATTTATCATTCATCTCCGGTTTTTCTTTTCTTTTATTATTTTACTCAGGAGCTCCAGTTCTCAATTTTTAACCTGCAAAATGATTTTCAAGTTGGAGGGCTTAAGAAATAAGTTTATATATTGCAAGAAAGTGTACTCATATCTTTCCTTCTTCCATTCTCTAAAAGATAGTTGGCTGCATCCAGAAAGATTGGTGGATGAGGCTTGGTGTCGCAGTGGTTAGAGTGCAGTACTGCAGTGTTGTGATATAGGCTTCCCAATACAGTAAAAAGTACATGCTTAGTCCCCAAAACCCTCTTTTTATTTCAATGGCTGTGAATTCTGTTCATTCACAGCCCTTAATGAGTCATGAATAGTTTGTAAAGAGTCTGACAGAAGTCTTCCAAAGTCTTTCGGAATAAGGCTGATAAGCACCTACCTTTATCTCCCTTGAAACACTGCCAAAGACCTATTTGGCAAGGCCACACAGAGCAAAGAGTCAAAAGAGAGCTTCAGAATTTAAACCGACCAGAACAAACAAAGTTGCTTCCTGCAAAGGCTCACGTGCCTTTGCTCCTCCTTTATGTCCAATTGGAGGGGCCAATCACATCCAAGCCTTACTCCCGAGTCATCCCTTCTGTCTCAACTGTTCTTGCCTTGTGGAAGCTCTGTGCATACACGCACGGAGAACAGGCTCCCCCTGTTTCTCTGTCTTGCTCATGTCTGACTCTGGAGACTCTGGAGCGCATAACTCCCAGATGGCCCTGGCCCCATCTCTGCCTCCGACGTAGAGCCTTTATCAGAGCCTTCCCCAGACTCCAGGACTGGCCAATGTTCCTCCCCAACGTCCTCACTGTCCGACTCTGCTTCCAGCTCCTCAGGCTGCCAGGGGACCACAACATGCAGGGTACTTGTGCTGCCTGCAATTTGACACATTGAATCTCACCCTGCTCACGGTTGACTCAGCCTTCTAACCTTCTGAGGTGGGTAAAACGAGGACCCAGATTGTTGGGGGCAATTTGCTGACTCTGTAAACTGCTTAGAGAGGGCTGTAAAGCACCGTAAAGCAGCATCTAAGTCTAAGTGTTATTGCTATTGGTATCCCTTCTTTTTCCCCTTTTATTACAGAATGACTAATTTTGTTGTTTGTCTTTGTCCGAATATCAAAATATAACACTAATTTGTAGAAGTAAGTAACAAGGCTAAAAAGAACAACAGCCTAATTACCTTAGGTCTAATAAATGGCAACAGTGCTGGAGGAAGTAGAGTTTAGCTTTTGTACTAAAGGCCGATAGCTAATTTTCTGGAGACGTGAACTTTTAGTTTTAATGTTACTATTTTATTCACATTATGAAACAGTCCTGACCATTATTTAAATTATATGCTTGCTGTTTTCTGCATGCCCATTGAATTAGGCCTATTTCCTTTTAAAGTGACTTTCTAAAAAAAAAACGTCTTCCAGGACCTGAAGAGAAACAGAAGAGAATCTCAGATTCTCCTGGGTTGAGTTTGGCTCCAAAACAGCAGGTGTTATGGAAGAGTATATTTTTTGAAAAAGACAGGGGTGGAGAAACTATTAGTGGAATTGGCACAATTGTCCTTTTCTTATGCTCTCTACATGGGGCTCCCCTTGAGGTGCACCCGAAGGCTTCAGCTAGTCCAGAATGCAGCCGCGTGGGTAGTTATGGGAGCCTCTAGGTTCTCCCATGTAACACCGCTCCTGCGCGAGCTGCACTGGCTGCCTGTCGTCTTTCGGGTGCGCTTCAAGGTGTTAGTTACCATCTTTAAAGCGCTCCATGGCACGGGACCTAGCTATCTGCGGGATCGGATTCTGCCCCATACATCCCTGCGGCTGATTCGCACACAGAGAGGGACTTCTCCGGGTGCCATCCACTAGGCTGTGCCAGCGGGCGACGCCCAGGGGAAGGGCCTTCTCTGTGGCGGGGCCGACCCTCTGGAACGACCTTCCCCCCGAAATCAGAACAACCACGGACCTTCGCTCCTTCCGACAGCTATTAAAAACTCACTTCTTCCGCTTGGCTGGCCTAGGGTAATTTAAATTTTAAATTATTAAGGGTTTTTTTAGGGATAGTTTTATTTTCATAGAAGTTTTTTTAGCGCAGGGTAAGTTTAATTTGATTTTAACCTTGTACTTTGCTTGTTTTAATTTGTTTTTAATTTCCCTGTGCCCCGCCTCGAGTCCCTTCGGAGAGAGAGAGCGGGTTATAAATAAAATTTATTATTATTATTATTATTATTATTATTATTATTATTATTATTATTATTATGTTGTTGTTGTTGTTGTTGTTGTTGTTTGACAAAGACTTCAGAGTGGTGTGAAGAACTTAATTGTATTTTTGAAATGGCTTCTTTGAATATTGCTGCCAATTATCCACAAGAAGCCAGAACATCAAATGGAAAGATTTGGGTTTGTATTTGTTGCTTTCCATAAAAAGAAAATGTGACTTTTAACATGTTTACCATCTGAACGCTCGTAATTTTTAGAGCTTTCAGAAATTTTATTGAAGTGTAATAACTTCCATCATGGGAAGTCATCATAATGGCGGTCTTTTATGACCTACATATTTCATTGAAAATTTTTTTGTTGAACCCTCAGGTATATAATCTGGTGTCCAGTAAAAAGTAGCCTATATTTTCCTTGCTCTTTTATTCTCTTCAGCCATCAACTGGGCAGGTTATTGAGAACTTGCCATTGTGAATTCATTTGATGCATTGGAAGCTTTTACAAACTCCAATGTAAGACTCTGGTGCCTTGACAGAAACACATGAAAATTGTAAGGATCTTTGCTTTCAGGATTGCAGGCAATCCAATCCAATATATAGGAATGGCTTTAGGAATAGACAATCTGAGGGGGTTTTCCCCCTCTGGGCACTGAAGTGTAAGGGGTATCCACCTGAGCTTTTGACTGGAAGACAAGGGATGCGCAACATAAGGATATTGTCATACTAGCCTTAGTAAATATATGTCCGGTAGTGATGAGACAATGATAGAAGCTGCACCCAATAATTCTACAGAAGCATTGTCTAAATCTGATTAAGCCAGTCTAGGAAATCAATGAATTTTTAAAATGAGTTTAAAAAAATGTTTCCCTCAAGTTCTCTGCGATGTAACTATAAAATAAACTTTCATTAATTAGTTTTCATTCTTTTCCTGATTCCATTTTTGAGAATGTATGCAGTGTAACTAAGTATTGGATTGGAACTGGAAAGATATAGGTTCACGACTACCCTCAGCTATGGAAACTCACTGAATGATAATGGCCAGTCACTGTCTCCCCTGCAGGGTTTCTCACAGAATTGTGGATTGTGCACAAAAATGGAGGTTAATCGACAGCCCTTGCAATTATCCTTAAATATATTATAGCAATGATGGCTAACCTTTTTTGGCTCGCGTGCCAAAAGCGGGGGGAACGCAGGGGGGGGGTCGTACATGGGCATGCCACACCCATAATGCTATGTGCACAACCCCCTGCGTTTGGCACACTTTTTTTGCCCTTCCCAGGCTCCAGAGGCTTTCTAGGAGCCTGGGGAAGGTGAAAACAGCCTTCCCCCACCTCCAGAGGCTTCAGGAACTTCCCTGAAGACTCCAGAGGGTGAAAAACGGCCTCAAAAGAAGGCCTAAATCATCTGGCCAGCACACACATGCGCACTGGAGCTGACAGGGCAACCCCTCGCATGCCTTAAGAAATGGCTTCGTGTGCCACCTGCCATAGGTTCGCCATCACAGTATTATAGGTTCTGCAACTATTGTTAAATATATTATAAAGGAGAGATTTGTTATGTCAGATCACTGGAAAGCAGATCAAGTTTCTCAGTTTGCAATTGCAGTCAATTTAGTTCTGGGATTTCTGGTTCTGGTAATCTTCTATCCAAGTATTAACCATGTCCAGGTTTTTGTGATCAAATAAGGTTAATCAGGCATTGTCACCTATACTGAAGCCCCCATGAAATCCTGATGGTGACCCAGAAGCCCTCTGCAAGATATGAATGTAAAACTTCTTTCTTGATTTTGCTACCCGATGTTAATATTCAGTGGCATGTTACTTGCTCCTCATGCATATCCTCAGGGGCTGAATTGAGGAATGCTGCAAACCCTTACCATAATAACAGGTAGTTCTATAGAATGCGATATGAAATTTCTGCAGCACTTATTTAAGAAGCTCAAAAATGGAAAGTTTCACAATCAGCTAGAAACTCTTGAGCAGAAGAACCAGAAATAAGCCTGGTGTTGTGTATTCATATACAGCATGGTTTTACATATCGTGTCATTTTATTTTCTGCTAATGTGATAAAACGTTCTCGGGAATTCATCAAGTTGTTGTACTTAGCAGAGAGACAAATACCGTATTTTTCGGAGTATAAGACACACTCTTTTCCCTCTAAAAATAGGCTGAAAATCTGGGTGCGTCTTATACATCGAATACAGCATTTTTTGCCACCTGAAAGCCCGCCCCTTCACCAAAATGGCCACGTGCATACCCTTATAGAGACTTCCAGAGAGCTCCTGGGGGCTGGGGAGGGCAGAAATGAGCAAAAAACAGGGCGTTTTTGCCCCTCTCAGCCCCCAGCAGCACTCTATAAGCCTCCATAAGACTATGCATGCAATTTATTTTACCAAAAAAGCCACCTTTTCATGAAAAAATGGGCCGTTTTTTCCTCATTTTGCCCCCCCCCTCACTTCACCAGGAGCACTCTGCAAGCCCCCCCAAGGCTATTCATGCCTTTTATTTGAAAAAAAAACCGGGCCATTTCGGGGAGGTTTGCAAAGTGCAAAAAGAGCTTTTTTTCCCTTTTGAAAAGCTGTTTAGTTAGAGTGATTGATGAGAATCACGTTGGTCAAGTACTGTGCCTGCAGAAACAAAGATTTGTTCCAAAGGTGGTCAGTGATTTCCTCCTCCAGCACATGGGTAAATAGTCCTGGAAACATCTACCTACCTACCTACCTACCCTCTTTCTACCTAGCTACTTACCTATCTACTGTATTTCTCTCTCTCTCTCTCTCTCTCTCTCTCTCTCTCTCTCTCTTTCTCTCTCTCTATCCCTCTACCTACCTATTTACACTCTCTCTCTTCCTACCTATCTACTGTATTTCTCTCCTCCCTCTATATACCTACCTACCTACTCTCTCTTTCCCTACCTATCTACTGTATTTCTCTCTCTCTCTCTATTTCTCTGTCTCTATCCCTCTATCCACCTATCTACACGCTCTCTCTTCCTACCTATCTACTGTATTTCTCTCTCTCTATTTCTCTCTATCCCTCTACCTACCTACCTATCTACACTCTCTCTCCCTACCTACCTACTGTATTTCTCTCTCTCTCTCTCGCTCCCTCCCTCCCTCCCTCTACCTACCTACTCTCTCTCCCTCTCTCCCTACCTACCTACTGTATTTCTCTCTCTTTCTCTCCCTCTCTATCCCTCTATCTACCTACCTACTTTTTTAAAAAATGTGCCTCTTCAAAACCTGGGTGCCTCTTATACTCTGGTGCGTTTTATACTCCGAAAAGTACAGTAATTCAATAGGTATGAATACCTGGGAGTTGAAAAGAATTGTTTTTCCAAAGCTTTCCCCAAACATATTGTAGTATTATAAAGTTCACAACTGGTATGCAATGGTTTGGTTAACAACTATATGCAAAATACAGGAACTGATTGGACTTTCTTTGATCAGCAGAAATGTAAACAGAAATTTTAAATGTCCTAAAATATTCCTTATGGTTAGGGCACCAGGTTTCTCCAGGCTAGAAACAAGGAGATTGTGAATTCTAGTTCCATTTTACACATGAAAGCCAGGTAGGTGACTTTGAGCCAGTCATTCTTTCTCAGCCCACAACATCAGTTGATGGGGGGACGGACACATTAGACCCTGCATTTGGGGGGAAATGGTAGGAAGAAAAAATCCTTGATAATTAGGTAGCAATACAGCCATATGATTGTGTTAACCTTCTATATTTGCAGAATAGATCTGCAAAGAGAGATTACAATTTATCAAAACACTGGTCAAAATGGATTCCATAATATATCAGTTTTTATTTTATACTTTCTAAGTATTGGATATCTCACCCCCATCCACCACCTTGCATGGTACAGAATAGAGAAAGGATCACCTGAGCTCTTACTTTTACGATAGATAGATAGATAGATAGATAGATAGATAGATAGATAGATAGATAGATAGATAGATAGATAGATAGATAGATAGATAGATAGATGATAGATAGATAGACAGACAGACAGACAGACAGAGACAGACAAACAGACAGACATAGAAATAAAAGTTGTATGTTGTCCATGTCTCCTGCTTTTGCTTGACTTTAGTTGCATATTAACTGTTAATGTTTGCTAATCTTCTATATAAATAAAAATGTAACAAGAGTTTGTTCAAAACCTCTAATCTCCCAAAGTACTGCACCGATTGCTTCCAAATTTTCATACAACGTTCCTTTCAAGTACAGCACCAATGATTATATCTATATCTATATCTATATCTGTATCTATATCTATATCTATATCTATATCGAGATTGTGTAGATGTCACACCTATGCCAGGTACATGCAATGGAAATGTAAAAAATGTAGGTAGATGGATACAGAGAGAGCAGTGAGCCACAGGATGACATAATACAAAATGTATTACATAATACAAAATGGGGAGAAATACAGTAGGTAGGTAGGTAGGTAGGTAGGTAGAGGGATAGAGAGAGGGAGAAATACAGTAGGTAGGTAGGTAGGTAGGTAGGTGGATTGAGAGAGAGAGAGGGAGAAATATGGTAGGTAGGTAGGTAGGTAGGTAGGTAGGTGGATAGAGAGAGAAAGGGAGAAAACCAGTAGGTAGGTAGGTAGGTAGGTAGGTAGGTAGAGGGATAGAGAGAGAGGGGGGGAGACATACAGTAGGTAGGTAGGTAGGTAGGTAGAGAGATAGAGAGAGGGAGACATACAGTAGGTAGGTAGGTAGGTAGGTAGGTAGGTAGGTAGGTAGGTAGGTAGGTAGGTAGGTAGGTAGAGGGATAGAGGAGGGATGCAACTCCACCCTCAAGTTGCATCCCTCCTGGCTGGGCCACAGCAACGCGTGGCTGGGAATGGCTAGTGCTTAATAAAACTCTTTTTTTTTTTTGCTAGCTGAACTGAGTGGTATATATTTTTTATCTGGATATAAGGATTGATCAGTAGTGTGCTGGGTGCAAACTAAACTGCATGTTACCCATAGCAACTTTCCAACAGTAAAATGGTGCCCCATAGTTTACTTTGCAAACTTTATGTCCCATCCACCTTTACTTCACGATTGGTGATTTTTAACATCCAAATACATACCCATATTAATTGACCTGGGAGTAAACCAGATATCCTGCTGCTTAAAATCATTCCTAATAGAATTACAGGGTTTGACAACTGCTGGAGATTTTTACTTTTTCGTGCATAGTTAGTTCTAAATGTTATAATATGTACCTGCCAAAGCAAAATCACAGTAGTACAATTACTTAGATGAAGAATCAAGTTCCTTTGTTTCTTGGCTCTCTAAATCAGCTGAAAAGTCTTCTGCTGTTATAGAGTCAGATCATCACTGAATAGTTATGCTATCTTTTATAGTGATATACATCTGGTGTCAACACTAATGACATGAAACTAGCACTAAAACACAGGACCTCTATGGAGGCTAATTCAATAACATTCATTCCAATGAGGTTGATTTCTCACTTATGTCAGAAGTCTTATTGAATATGTTTTAAAGTAACAAGCCTTCCAAGTAAAATTCAATAGAAGTTGGAAGTTGAAAATGTGATCATTTCTCAAGTTGCAAGAGGAAATAGTTGAATCAAAATTGACTGCAGAAAAGAAGGAAGGAAGGAAGGAAAGAAATAGGGAGGGAGGGAGGGAGGGAGGGAGGAGGGAGGGGAATGATTTGTAGTGTTGTGCAAGGTATAATTATTTTTTCAACATATGGTAAGGTTCCTTGTAATAAACCATATTTTATGATGTACTTCTGTTCCATTGAGTCATTTGATTTAGCTTTCCAAATCTTCAATTTCTATGCACACACTAGCATGGCCGAAGAAGTTGCACTAGGGAGCTCCAGGTTCATATCTATCCTTAACCATGAAAACCTTGGGATGGTCATTCTTGGTACTAAAATCTGGGTTGTTGTCTAGGACATAAAATGTTCATCTCCATATAACTCATCTTGGGGGTGGGGGTAAAGTGAGATATCAATTAAATGAAATCAATAAGTAAATGCTCAGCAGTTTTTGCCATGAAATGTTTTTCATTTATCTTAAGATTTTACATGGCGCTTCATAGCATATGGTGCCTTTACTCTTATCCAATGTGAAATTAGGTAAACTATTCACCACTTTTTAATGTTATGAATCCTTGGCAGGTGGCAATTCTTCTCAACAACTTCAGTAGAACTGGGGAACAGAACCCAGTATAATGGGCCACCTAGCTTTTTCCCATTCATTCATTCATTCATTAAATATCTACACTGCCCATCTCAACTTGATTTGGGTGGTTTAAAAATAATGTAATAAAACAATGCAAAAACATGGTTCAACACAGTTAGAAACAAAATTAAGAACAATATTAAGATTCATAAATTAAAAGTTTACAAAAAATCAAAATTAAGAAATTAACAAGGCTGACCAGTTAACAAGGTGGATGGAGTGCCCTCAGGGTTGCATAATACTCTTAGACCTCCATGCTAAGGAGGAAGGCCAGAAGAGTGGAGGCCCCCCTCATCTCTAGAGATAGGATAAAAGAAAAGAAGGATGCCCTAAGGATGGGGATATAGGAAGAGAAGATTTTTTTCCCCAAGTTTAAATTTTGTAACCAACAAGATCTGCAACATGTCAATTGGAATAAGAGAGTTCCTCAGGTACCCTGGTTTCATGCCATAAAGGTTTTTTAAAGGTGACAACCAACACCTTGAATTGGACCCAGAAGCAAACTGGTACTTTGGTTTTTAAGGCTTCTGTCCCTATCAATCCCTTGGATCAACTCAAAAAGATTTTTCTTTGACTGGACTATTTTACCTAAAATGGTATAGGGTTTCCTGCTCAAGCAGGGGCTTGGATTAGAAGACCTCCAAGGCTTCTTCCAACTCTATTATTCTATGTTCAAATTTGTAACATTGATAACATGTTTCAGGAGATTGTTCCTTCCCTCAAAGACCATGGAGTTTAGGAGGGCAACAAAGGGCAGCAACACCATGTTAATCTTGGCCGTATCACATGCCAATTTTAAGCACCTTGTTTTTCTACTCCAAGTTAACAGGACCTTTTGAAAGAGTGGTTCTCACTATTATACTATGTAGTAATGAATATCTGGCACCCTTAATGCTTGCTCTTACATAATTCATGAGATGTAAAGTTTGAGCATATTTTTGATAACCTTTATGTAGAATTATTGCTTTCTAGTCTGGATTTTTCTATTGCTTGGTAACTGTCATTGCATTTTTATAAGAAAAGATAGTGGCCATAAAACAAGGAACTAGAAGCCCCTGTCCTAGTGGCCGTATTAATTTACTGATTAATAACCAGTTCAAATAATGTAATATTTGGACTGATGTCTGAATCATAGTCTTCTACCAAAGTAAAACAAAATAAGTTTGAAACTGAAAATTTTTGATCTGATCTTAGAATAAGTTCTGCCTTATATGCTAAGATGAAAATTATTTGCACTGTTATTTGTAAGTAAGTTTCATCAAGCCCAGTAAAATTCAAGGTGTTGATTACCATCTTTAAAGCACTCCATGGCACGGGACCTAGTTATTTGCGGGATCGCATTCTGCCTCATATATCCCTGCGGCGGATTCGCTCCCAAAGAGAGGGACTTCTCCGGGTGCCATCCACTAGGCAGTGCCAGCAGGCGACGCCCAGGGGAAGGGCTTTCTCTGTGGTGGGCCCGACCCTCTGGAACGACCTATCCCCCGAACTGAGAACAACCACGGACCTCTGCTCCTTCCGCCAAAAGCTAAAAACTTATTTTTTCATCTGGCCGGCCTGGCCTAATCTATCCTTCCTAGGCTGTAATATAAATTTAAATTGTTTTAATAGGGATTGCTGGGAATTAGTGTTAAGGGTTTTTAAGGTTTTAAGATTTTAAACTTTTAGCGCAGGTAAATTATTTAATTCTATTTTAAATATTGTATTGTTGTATTTATATATGTTTTTAAAGTCCTGTGCACCGCCCCGAGTCCCTTCGGGGAGAGGGTGTGGTCTACAAATCAATTAAATTGAAATTGAAATTGAAATATACTTTGAAGTAAAATATACTTTGAAGTAAACATAAATAAAGATGCATTGCATTACCTTTTTGCTTCATTTTGGGGTGTTTTGTTCTGAGCAGCTTTCCTATGGTATTCTCCTGCATTTAGATGAGCAATATATTTTCCTCTTCAGTATGTGGGTTGATTTTGTACAGATTAGCATGGTTATTATCCTTGTCATCATTTTTTTTTCATCTCTTGCCTTTAGTTAGCATTGGATTTTCGGTTAAATCAGATTTCAAAACCTTTATCCTAGACAACTTCTGCAGAAAATGCTTGGAATATTGGATTTATTTAGATAATGTGGGCTTGTTATCCTCCTCGTTTTTGAAGACTCAAATAGCTTTTGACATTGCAAATAACTTCAGCTGTGTAATAATAATAAACTTTAAAAATAGTTGCTATGTTTTTAGTTTTAATGTGTATGCTATGATAAGCCACATGTGGTTTCTCTTCCTTTACTAGTTGTATAATGCACAATATTGTTCAATTTCTTTAAATGAAAATGTTTATGCATATGTCTTGGATCTATTGTTTTAATTTACTTTTAATTTTTTAAATCCTCGGACACACTCCAGGTTAAACATGGGAAGTATGAGTTTTGAAAGTGCCTTTAGGTAAACCAAATCTATCGATAAGTGTAAAAATAAAACAGTTGTGTTCAAATTCATCACATCATCAACTAGAAGTTATTTTGTAAACTGACCTTTGTGGTTACCGTATCTATACTTGATCTCAATGATTTCAGAGAATGAAATTGTCCTTTCAAGACCATTAATCACTCTCTGCTCACAAGTTTGTGATTTCCCCAAAGTCCTTAACCAGTTCATGGACTGAGAAATTCCCCCTTCACCCTGCAAGAACCTCAGCCAGCAATCAAGATTGATGCTTCTATAAACTCTAATGATAGTTGCCAATGACAGTTGCCAATATCCTGTTGTGCCTTCTTCTAGTGGAAGTGTTTATAAAACTTTGAGTTGACGTAAGTCCTACTCTAAGCAAACTTCAAATGGTTTTCTTTCTCTTTGCCCTCCAGTAGTCTGTAAATCTGTTTTCATGAAAATAATCAAGATGTTTATTCTTTTTCTTAAACATAAATTGGAATCATTGCAATCATCTAAACTGCTAATTTTTCCAACTTTGACCATGAAACATGAGCCATGGTGGCCCGGTAGTTAGAAGTGCAGCATTGCAGCCAAGCTCTGCCCACAGCCAGAAGTTCGATCTTGACTAACTCAAGGTTGACTCAGCCTTCCATCCTTCCGAGGTCAGTAAAATGAGGACCCAGGTTGTTGGGGGTAATATGTTGACACTGTAAGCCATTCAGGGAGTGCTAAAAGCACTATGGAGTAGTATATAACTTCAAGCGCCATTGCTATTGCTATGAACATCTGCTTTTTGTCTTAGGTGGAGGTGGTATGGTCAGATCATCTCTTGAGTGCTTTGGAGTTAACTGGTGCTAACAATCTTTTCAGGGAAAATTGACTTATTTGATTGGTCTATGTCCAAAGGATATGCCTGACTTCCAGAGGGTGCTTGGGGAATGTATTGATGCAGTGGTAGCATTCCACTGAGTCGTGGTTAGCTAAGTAGGTTTCATGAGGACCCAAGTTGTTGAGAGTAATATGCTGACTCTGTAAACCACTTAGAGAAGGTTGTAAAGCACTGTAAAGCGGTATATGTCTAAGTGCTATTGCTATTCAGTTGGCAGTGTTGGCCTTAGTTAAAATTGCACGGAAGAGCCCATGATAGTTTCTTTAGGACAGAAAATAAGACAGGTAAATGATTAAGAGATGTGAAAAAAGGACTCTCTGGTGGTTTAGAGCTTTCGGAAGTAAGCAATCAAATCCATATGTGAAGAGTCAATTAGCTATTTTATTTTATTTCAGGCCTACAACACATAACTCTTCTCAAACTAGCAGTTTGCACCTGGGACAGACTAGATAAGGTTCAACAGCATTCAAAGGTGAGACTTCATCTTCTTATGTCTACTTAGGGATTCTAGATTAATTCCCTGTTTGACTGCTCCTCATGCTCCTCTTTCCAACATTGAGGGAATAGCTATATTTTTGTTCAAACTACAATTGGCGCCTTCCAAAGGACACTGGCTTTGCATCAGTGGTGGGTTTCAAAAAATTTTACAACCTCCTCTGTAGGTGTGGCCTGCTTTGTGGGAGTGGCTTTCCAGCCATGTGACCAAGTGGGAGTGGCATACCAGTCATGTGACTGGGTGGACGTGGCCAACTTGTAAAATGTGATGAAACTCACTTAACAACGCTCCTGCTTAGCAACCAAAATGTTGGCTCAAAAACTCTGGCATTTGAAGCACACAAGTCTTAAAACTGTCAAGTTACAAGACCCTTGCACCCCTAACCCTATAGAAAAAAACCCTCAGGGGTTGAGACTTCAACTCCCAGAATTCCTCCTCTTGCTCTTCATCTTGATGATGTGCAGACGGGCAGGGGGAGGGAGCTGGAACCGGTTCTAAACGGCACAGTAGATTTGTGGAACCTCATATATAGAAGAGGTTAGAAATGGCAGGAATCCACCCCTGGCTTTGCATGCTTCTGTTTCTGATCTCATTTTCAAATTGCTGGTTAAATGCTTTTCAGTTCTTTGGAACCTTTAGATTGACCAGTTTTGCAGCACCAGGTGAGAATATATTTCATTCCTTAGAGAAATAAGTTTTAAATACAAATTTAAGGACTTATTTTTTTTTCTTTTGGAATAAAAGCAAGAGGGATTAGAAAACTGATTTTGAAAAAGTTATACATGGATTCAGGTCCAGATGGATTTGAAATAAGATTTTGGAATTAATTATTAAAAAAAGCCTTCCTATAGAAAAAAACGCTTTTGAAATCTTTTTAAAAATATATGATAGATGAGACTTTGAAGGCTGAACACTCGAGGAAACCAGAAGGAATTAAAGATTACAATTAAAGAAGAATACAGGAGCAAGACTGGAAATAGTGATGGATATTTTTGAACAATGGATTCAGAAGTAAATTTTAAGAGTGTCTACCTTTATAGATAGACTGTGCTACAAAAATATTATTGAAGAAGGATATATTTTACTTGCAAGATTAAGATTGAAAGTAGATTTAAAACTGGCAGGGTATAAGAATGATACTAGAAAATATGCCAATCTGGAAATACATGCAAAAGAAGTTGGCTGATGTCTTGATAATTAAAAGGGATATACAAAGAGTAAACCAAGAGATAATTTTCCTATATTGGATTACAAGAGATATTTGTTGAAGTTTTCAAGAATCACATAAGAAGGAACAAAGAAAAAAAAGAATCAAGTTCTACAACATTACTTGAATGAACTAAAAAGTTAAGATTGTTAAAATTAAAAGATAGGTAAATAAAATTGGTTTATTTAATCAAGATTAAAATAGATATGTTGTTATTTCTGGTAACCCTTAATGGACTTTTGCTGACATCAAGACTGAGATAATGAGGCTTTAAGGATTTGTTTACAGATAAGAGACGGCATATGGAAAGGAGGGATAATTTGTACTTTAAGGGAAAGTGATAAGTTACTAAAATTGTTTATATGTGTTATGAGAGGGGAAGTCAGTTCTTTATATATTTCTTTTTTCTTTCTTTACTGTCCTCTTAATTTTTTCTTTTCTATTTTTCTTTCTAGTCATCTTTTGGTTTGTAATGGTTCTTTTTAATTGTAACTTTTAATAAAGTAACTTTAAAAAAAGAGTGCCATCTTCTCTGGAATAGCTTGCTCCTGTATATCCTGGTTTTATGAAAGATATTAAAACAAGGCTGTTCCATTAGGCTGTAGGGCTCACTAGCTCCTCTATAACTGTTGGGTTTAGTACAGCAACCAAACAGGTACAGACAGGAACAGGGGACAGACTTCAACAGATAGCTACATCTGCAGAAAAACTATTGCAACCAGCATACTTTCCATTGAGGATTTGTATACTGCACAGGTCATAAAGAGGGCTGAGAAAATATCTACAGATTCCTCACATCCAAAACATTAACTGTTTTAACTCCTCCCCTCAGGACACCACTGCAGGGTATTGCATGCCAAAGCAACTAGACCAGGTGAGCAACTTTAACAGATTAACAGAGTTGAAAGGGACCTTGTAGGTCATCTAGTCCAACCCCCTGCCCAAGCAGGAGACCCTACATCTGCCTCTACCTAGGATTGAACTCACAACCTCCTGATTAGGAGGCGAGAGCTCCACCTCTAGGCCACAGGAACCTTAAACACTCAAAGAGCCACAAAGGTCCTAACTGGAAGCCTTGCATTCAATTCTGTAGCTGACTGGAAGTCTGGTTCTCCCACCATAGAGTCTTCTCCTAGCACGGCATCCTTTTTCCTCTACCTGCCCTAACCAAAAGCCCTATCAATTGTGAAGCAGGAAGCCACAGCAGAGGGATGAAAGAGCCACATGCAGCTTCAGAGTTGCAGGTTGCTGACTCCTGAACTAAACATAGCGATAGTTTTTTCTCTCATGCTCTTATTCAGATGAATACCTAATTTCCACAGTTCTGTCTTATGTCTAAGTATATTACTCATATAGTATGGCTGTATTACTTTTACCCTTTTCATCTGTTCCACTACCTTCTCTACCCTCATTATTATTATTATTTATTTTATGAATATTACTACATTGTTGTTTTGTCGGCACACTGAGAACTTATGCACTGGAGACAAATTCCTTGTGTATCTAATAACATTTGGTCAATAAAGAATGCTATGCTATGCTATGCTATGCTATGCTATGCTAATGAGGAACAATTTTGTAATTAATTGTACTGTTCCTGATTTTTATACTTTTAAAAACATTGTTATATTAATTTCTTATATTATTATTTATACTTAAAGGGTTGCTTTAATCAGAAGTTAGAAATATAAGAATTATATACTACCCAGGGTCAGTTTCAACTGGAATGGCTTATAGGTCTTGCAAAATAAATAATCCACCAACCATTTTTCCTTTTCCTCCTTGTTAATTCAGATAATGAGCACTGCAGTACCATAGAGATTAGTTTATAATACGTAATCAATCCTCAGCTAATTTATTTGGGAGTAATCCTCAGTGACTTGTTTTTGAGTATACATACAAGATTTCACCATCAATGTGATCTCAGATCGTGCCCTTTAGGAAAGCTTTTTCATATGTGGAACAAGTTAAGACTTCTTTTTCTTGTTCTATCAGTTCTTACCAAACTGTAATAAATTCTAGAATGTTCAGTATGGTCCTCTGAAAATTTTGTGCCTGTTAAGTAGTTCCTGCTGTATAATTAATTTTTTTAACCGATTAGCAATTTTAAGAGAGAACCCGTTTTTATTTCTGTTGATGTAATTTGTACTTTTTCTCTATTCTTAATTAGCAGTATTAAGCTGTAAGTGACTGTTGTTAAAGATTTCTCTTCCTCGTAAGCCAACTGAAGATCCGCAGTAATAGAATTCTTAGGGGGAAAAACAAGGTGGTATTTCTAATTTTACCATTACAAAAGTTAACTAACGTAATCAATCATGAATATTATGCCCAGAGGGCATACCAAAAGAAATGTGCATCTTGATAGCTTCTGTAGATAGGGTGATAAAGATGGAATTATAGCTATTATGAAAATTGAGTGCTACAATAACATCTTTTCAAAACCGAGATTCAATTCTTGAATACCAATAGAAGAGAATTCTTGAATAAGAAATAAAATCAGTCAGAAGTAAAAGGGGGGAGGGGAGTACAAAATATATTTTAAGGCAATATATTTTACATTTTATTAGAGTACTTAAGGTTGACAGACTAGTACAAGAATTTGAGTTTCAGCAAACCGTTCATCAGACAAGAGTATTAAAATCCAGTAGGAACCAAGGAATTGAGAGGAAGGAGAGAAAAAATGACCTGTTACAATTTTAATACATCATTTTGGAACCTATAATGTACCAATTGAATAGTAGGTTTTGCTAAGAACACTCACAAACTATGCTTGAGAAGGAAAAGCATATACAAGTCCTCCATTTTTTGAAAATGTAAAATCTGTCAAAGTAAAAACAGATGTATGTATTCAGAACTTTTTAGATGTAAAAATGCAGCCCAAGCCTTTTTATGGCATTATTTTTGCAAGGAATAGGTTTGAGTCCAGCTTAGAAAGAACAGAAGTAATTACTATCATTTCAGCAAAGTGAAAAAGTACAATTGAAAGCAAGAACAAAATAAAACACTAAGGATGTTTTATTTTGCAAAGAATGCAGTGACAGAAGACATTTTGGCAGATCATGCTGGAGAAAAACCCCTAATGAAAATTTTCCACAATATTTCTTTGTTAAGGTTTGTTAATTATCAGCTTGCTCTTTTTAAAGCTTGGTTTATTTTAAGTAAAAAGAAGACGGAGCTCACTCCGTTACATGGCCCTAAGGATTCGAACTGCTGAACTGCCGACCTTTCTGATTGACAAGCTCAGCATCTTAGCCACTAGGCCACTACATCCCTTTGCGTGATGGAGAACACGCAGAAGACCGAGGAGCTGCAAGTGGGGTTGGCTGGGGCAAAGGGAGAACTTAAAAATGTCAACACTGAAATTGCAGATTTGTCTGGTCATATGTCTAGGATGGATTTTGAAAGAATGTCATATTTTTTAAGATTTCAGAACATTTTGGAGGAAACTGGTGAATGCCTTCCTGATCTCATGAGTACAATTTTAGCAGACTATTTACATAAACCTAAAGAGGAGATCAGGGGGGACATTGACCTAGTCTATAGAATTAATTCAACATATGCCAGGTTAAATGAAGTACCCAGAGAGATACATATTAAATTTGTTAGAAGGTCGACCAGGGAGGGAATTTTGAAGGCGCAGAGAGACAGGCCTTTAATTTACCAACAAAAGGAAGTCGCCATCTTGAAACAGATCCCAAAAAAGATTAGAGGGGTGAGGAGGAAGTATTCCTTTTTATCTAAAAAATTATTTAACCACGGGATTTGGTTTAAGTGGGCGATGCCAGAAGGGATGTTGGTGTTCTGGGAAGGAGGAAGAGTAAGGATTAAAAAAGTTGTTGAGGCGGAAGCCTTTCTTAAAAAACATTCCTCTATCCTGGGGGAAGATCCAGGGGGGACGGAGGGGGCCACGGCCCCGCCCGCTGGGGGCCAGGAAGGAGAACAAGAAGATACAATTGCCAAGAGACTTAGGTCTAAAAAATGACTTTGCTTTTTATTAATACAGTATAACTTTTTATCTGGATGTTTGTACACGATTGCCAGCATAGAATTTAGAATTTATGATGTATGCACTTGTTTTCACCTTGCAGTATTATTGGAAAATGTATTACCAATGTCTTATTATGAAGCCCCGGAGGGGCCAACGACCTCGACGTGAAAGTTCTCAAAATATTTTTGTATTTCACCCTACCCCTACCCTACCTTAAAAAATTTGTAAAAACCAATAAAACTTTTTCAATAAAAAAAAAACATTATAATTAAAACATTATAAACACCAAGAGTTCTTTTGCATGCCAACCAGTCACATTTTCTGAGCTGACAATGTACAGATAAATCATTGATAAAACAAAATAATAAAATAAAGCGGTAAAAACACAATCAACCAGTAGATGGAAGAGTCTGAGGGCAAATTTAGTTGTGCCACGTGGCATGCAAAAGTGTTCATCATTGCCTAAATATTATAAAGAAATTGGTCAGTTAGGAGGAAGGTTCACAGTTATCTAAGAAGTGAATGTGAATCACCATCTCCAGCTGGCTGGAGAGATTCAAGAGGAGAAAAGAACCCTTCAAAACATTCTGATCTCAAATGTATTAGGCTTTAGAGATGACTAGCATTTTAACTGTAGCCAAATGAACTGAATATTATTTAGGTTTATGTAAAACTAGAGTAATTTGTTCTTAAAAGGGGAGCTATTTTTATTGTTTGAAAGCTACATTTTTTCAGCACTATTTGCCAACATGTCTACACATGTGCAGTGTCTGCCATAATTTGATGTAACAGCCACACTTACACCTGCCCTGTTGAGTTTTACAGCCCACATAATTATTGTTTTTGAAGTATATGTATCTCTGATTATTGTGAATTATAATATACACTGGTATACCTGATATATCTAGGTGTATTACCTTGATGATGCATGATAAGAGGTATTTTTGAATTCCTTTTTATATATGCCACTACCGATGCCAGAATTATTCCAATGTGATCACAACATGCCATGTATAATCCTTTCAAAATACACAGGCGGTCTGCCACATAAAACCCTTTAGTCAGTGACTTTATATATATAATCTCACGACATATTGAAATGGATGATACACAAGTACTTTCTGTAGCCTGGATGCAACTACTGAGACAGTGTTATAGCTAAGTCTAGGACTTATGGGAATTAAGCAATTAAACAGGTCTGAAATCATGAACAGGATAATACAAGAAAAGACATTCAGTTGCTAAAGCTTTCAGAAGTTTGTACTCCATAATTTGTCTTAGCACAGATAGATGTCCAGTAGGGCTTTTTAATAAATGGTGCCATATAAGATGTTCCACTCTGAACAAATAGGGCTTTGTCTTAGTGCAAATACTAATGGGAAAAGAGATGGTAAGTTCTTCTCTTCAGCTTCAGCTCCTGGTCAAAGCAACCCATGATGGGCCTTGCCTGGATTACAAAAAAGAATATGCCAAACAGTTGCCACCTCTGCCAGCCTACCATGGATGTATCCTCCATTGTAGGCTCTTATAATGCCAGTGGCGATATACCTTTTCAGGATATTGCGGGAAATCAAAATTTAACTAGACCTCAGTCATCGGAATTAAAGTTACTCCCTCTATCATAATTAGAACTTATGATCTTCCACTGAAATTAAATAAAGAGAGATTCAAGTCCATAAAGGAAAATATCTTTTGAAAAATGCATCATAAGTAATACCTAGGCCTGCACGGAAATCAACACTGCCCAGGCAATTCTAGCTTTTGAGTCCCTAGCCATAATAAAAAATAGTATAGGTAAAGGTTCCCCTCGCACATATGTGCTAGTCGTTACCGACTCTAGGTTGGAGTTGGTGCTCATCTCCATTTCAAAGCTAAAGTGTCTGTGCTGTTCGAAGACGTCTCCGTGGTCATGTGGCTGGTGTGACTAAATGCTCAAGGCGCACAGACGCTGTTACCTTCCCACCAAAGGTGGTTCCTATTTTTCTACTTGCATTTTTTACGTGCTTTCGAATTGCTAAGTTGACAGAAGCTGGGACAAGTAATGAGTGTTCACTCCGTTACGTGGCCCTAGGGATTCGAACTGCCAAACTTCCAACCTTTCTGATTGACAAGCTCAGTGTCACCACGTCCCTAAAAGTAGTATAAATTACAGCAAATAAAAACTAAGTCTTACTTTTGTGTATAAAATAAAATAAAGTGAGCACCAACATCTTTAACTTGGTATTGAGGCCAATTGCCAGCTTTCCCCATCACTCTGATTGACTCGCCTGCTCATCAGTTTGAATAATTTAAAATAATTTTACAGAAATTCAGAGAGACCAAAAAAAACATATCTTGTAATAGGATTACTAAACATGCAAAAGCTAAACTAGATGACAGCAAAAAGACAGACCTGTCTCTATTCTGATGCAATCTACATTTTTGCAGTCCAGATATGATCGCCATACTTGTTGACTGCTAATACTTCAGATCTTGCAGACACCACACCATAACATATAGGTAGTCCTTGACTTATGACAACTCACAGTTACAACTGACCCAAAATAGTGGGCTGGATACAAAGTTTCTAAATTGGGCCCCCTTCCGTGATCAGGCATTCAGCAACATGGCTGCAAATAACAACCTATTGCAGCATCCTGTGCTCACGTGACTATGTTCTACTACAGTTTTGCTGAAAAATGGCATTTACTTTCAGGTTTTGGCAAAACTATGCCCATAGCAAAACATTGGTTCACTTAACAGCAATATTGTCAACAAACAGAGATTTGGCACCAAAAAAGGTCATAAAACTGGGTTGGTCACTTGACCATCACCATTGTTATGACCATCACAACACATGACCATGATGAACAAGCCCCATTATGGTTGTATATTAATGACTACCTGTATCAACCAGGGAACATCTGTGGAAGATAAATCTTGCCATCTTGGCCATGTTTGTGAACGTTCTAAATATACGCTGAGTTGTGGTGGCGCAGTGGTTAGAGCACAATACTGCAGGCTACTTTTGCTGACTACCAGCAGTTCAGCAGTTCGATTCTCATCGGCTCATGGTTGAGTCAGACTTCCATCCTTCTGAGGTCAGTAAAATGAGGACCCAGATTGTTGGGGGCAATAGGCTGACTCTGTAAAACTGCTTCGAGGGGGCTGTAAAGCACTGTGAAGCGGTATATAAGTCGAAGGGCTATTGCTATACATTTTAACACAATGATGAGCTGGGCAGATCCTTGTTCTGATGCAGGATGAATTTTTGTATGGCTGTGTTGGGCTGGCCTTGTCAAGGACTCGACAGCAACAGCTATGCAAAAATTTCAGGTGCCAATGTTACCTCTGCTCTTTAGTTTATCTCCATCCATGAGTTTAGCTTTGAAATATGTGCCATGTCCTGCTGCTCCAGACATATTCAATCAATCTGAAGGCCTTTTAGGTAATTTAATCTTGAATATATTATAGAACGAGACTTTAGATCAGTTTTGCTAGCTAGCTAAAATCTCTTCCCTTCATCCTGACTCCTACAATGGCATATTCACTGGATCATTGGTTTCACTATCCTTCTTAACCTACTATTCCCATTGCATGTCACTTGAAGTAATCGTTTTCTGCCTACTGAGAAGAAGGTTAGCTTGTTGCTTGATCACCACAATCATTGGTAATGTCTCTGAAAGAGCCTGTGGATTTTTAGAGGTTGCATTCACTTCCAGTTCATATTTATGCATTAGATTAAGCCATACTATGGGCACTTCCCAAAGGAACGTGTGACATTATGGACTGGCTGTCCTACACAGGTTACTTTTAGAAAAAGTGTTTCCATAGCAACCCTGCCACATAAGGACCCATTATTTCCATAGTGTCAGTTTTAAGACTTGACTGCAGTTGCCATAACAGCAAATGCAGCATAAACATTTTTATTGAAGTTTAGAGTAGATATTGCAAAGACAAAACCCACAACATTTCCATTACATGCAGTAACTGGGGGAACTCAGGCGATAAAGAGCTGCCAAAAATCTAAATTAGGCTAAAACTTAACAAACATTGGTTTATTTTTCTTCATCAAGATGGGTGACGTATATAATAAAGAAAATGTGACACTGTTGATTTCAGATAAGATTGTTTTAGTCAAAATAGAAACATGGCTGGTACAAAACATTTGAGGTGGGACCAGAGGTGGTATTCAGCAGGTTCTGACCAGTTCTGGAGAACCGGTAGCAGAAATTTTGAGTAGTTTGGAGAACTAGTAAATAGCACCTCTGACTGACCCTGTCCCCATCTATTCTCTGCCTCCCGAGTCCCCGCTGATCGGGAGGAAATGAGGATTTTGCAGTAACCTTCTCCTGGAATGAGGTGGGAATGGAGATTTTACAGTATCCTTCCCCTGCCATATCCACTAAGCCATGCTACTCCCACCAAGCCACTCCCAAAGAACTGGTAGTAAAAACATTTGAATCCCACCACTGGCTGGGTCAGCAAATATCTCCTGCCTACATCTCAAGCGAATATCTCCTGCCTACATCTCAAGCTGACTCTGAAGGCCAATTGATCCCAGCAGAAAATCATAGCTCTGTCTCACCTCCTTTTCTTCAGTAAAAATATAAATTAATAAGTTGTCAATATTGGCTATCCAAAGTTCCTAGGACAGAGTTATTCAGAAGAAAGCAAAGTCTCTGTTCTTTCCCACAAATGTGGGTAGTTGAAAACCAATTCAGGATAAGACGGTGGGAAATCACCTTTGTATGTTGGTAATAAGGTGCCCTTGTAATCACTAGAACAGTGATAGTGAACCTTTTTTGGCTCACGTGCCATAAGTGGGGGGAAATGCAGGGGGGTTGTACGCAGGTGTGCCGCATCCATAATGCAATGTGGGCACTCCCCCCTCCCCATTTTTTGCATGCTCTTTTCACCCTCCCCAGGCTCAAGAGGCTTTATAGGAGCCTTGGGAGAGCAAAAACAGACCCCACCCCCCTGCAGGCCCCCCGGAGGCTTCAGCAACCTTCAGGAGGTGAAGTGACCTCTGATTTGCTCGGAGCATCATTTTGAGCGCTCCAGAGGCTTCAGAGACCTTCAGGAGGCTTCCCTGAAGCCTCCGGAGCACTCAAAATGATGCTACAAGCAAATTGGAGGTCACTTAAACCACTTAGAGAGGGCTGTAAAACACTATGATGCAGCATATAATTGTCATTGCCATCTATCCCTGGTGCATATGGCCTATTTAAACCAAACAGCAAAATTTGGATATGTCTTATATGTCTTGTAGGAGACGAGCAGGCTGAGCCTATGGGTGGGGTCAAACACATCATTAGTTTGGAGTCACTCCACCCCTGTAAGAAACCTAAGTCAGACTCCCTTGAAATGCATTGAGTCTTATCTGGCACCAATTTGCTTTGATCATTAAAACTTTTGATTCTTAGCTAGAATTACATATGCACAAAATTGGAAAAATGAAAATACACCTATAGATGAAATGGTAATAAAGAAAATATTACAGTGTGCCGAAATGGACAGGTTAACAGTGGAACTTAAAGATAAAGGAGAAACAGAATATTACTCAATGTGGGACTTACGGTATAAATGGCTAGATAATAGCTGCAGAGATTAGCAAATCAAAAATGAAAGAAGATTAACAAATTAGGTATAGAAGTATACATAAGAATATATATTGTAAGCAATAGTATCAGACTTTATGTGACGATATATTAAAATGTATAGAGCAGTGATGGCGAACCTTTTTAGGCTCGCGTGCCATAAGGGGGGAGCGCAGGGGGGTCGTGTGCGGGCGTGCTGCACCCATAATGCAATGCACGACCCCCCTAGTGCGCATGTGTGCACTACAGATCCCCCCCCCCATTATACAATACATGCTCTTTTCACCATCCCCAGGCTCCAGAGGCTTTATAGGAGCCTGGGGAGGGCGAAAAGAGCCTCCATCTCACCCTCCCCAAGGCCCTTTGGAGGCTTCATGAACTTCCCTGAAGCCTCGGGAGCACTCAAAATGACGCTGCAAGCAATCGGAGGTCACTTCCGGTTTCGGTGGTGCATCATTTTGAGTGCTCCGGAAGCTTTAGGGAAATCCCCTGAAGGTCGCTGAAGCCTCCAGAGGGCCTCCGGAGGGACTGGAAAGCCTCTGAAGCACTCAAAATGATGTGCTGCCGAAACCGGAAGTGACCTCCGATTTGCTTGCAGCATCATTTTGAGTGGTCCAGAGGCTTATGGGAAGCCTCCTGAAGGTTGCTGAAGCCTCCGGAGCACTCAAAATGACGCTGCAAGCAAATCGGAGGTCACTTCCGGTTTTGGCGGTGCATCATTTTGAGTGCTCCAGAGGCTTCCCAGGCCTCCGGAGCACTCAAAATGATGCACCGCCAAAACCGTAAGTGACCTCCGATTGCTTGCAGTGTCATTTTGAGCGCTCCAGAGGCTTCAGGGAAGTTCATGAAGCCTCTGGAGGGCCTTTGGGGGGCGAGAGGGTTTTCTTTTCGCCCTCCCCAGGCTCCAAAGGCTTCATAGGGTGAAAAAAGCATGAAAAATTCAGGTGGCCAGCGCGCGCATGCGCGCTGGCCAGCTGACAGGGCATCACCTCATGTGCCCTGACAAATGGCTCCACGTGCCACCCGTGAGTAATAAAGGTATAGAGTGTTATGGCACAACTACGGAAATAATGGACATAACTGTTGTACAATATCATGTATTTAAAAAGAGATTGTACTATATGGTTAAGAGAATAATGGTTACGATTAGGGTGTATAACACCATGTATTTATGTAAAAAGGACTTGATACAACCAATATACCACTGTTGCAAAATTGAAATTATAATGTAGAATAAATGGAAAATGTACAATAAAAACATTTATTTAAAAAAAGACCTTATGATTCTTGTGTATAGGTAGCATGAAATAAACTTGTAGTACTTTTGAGCTCTATTCAAGTTCCTGATTTCCTGCACCTGACATAACTTTCTGTAGTTATGCATAAATGGAACCATTATGTTATTGCTCCTAATGAAATCATGTAACCCTTTGAATTTAGACCTTGAACTCAGATGTTATTCCTTCTCGGCAATCGGAAGGTTAGTGAAGCAGAATGTGGGAACTGCCACAACTAGACTGGCTTAATGTTGGACCTGCTTCAGCTTGAGATCCTAAGTAAAAATGATCCTTGGCTCCATTTTTTGCGGAAGGTATAGTTTTATTAGAAGTCGAGTGAATTGCTAGATAGAACAAAGCCAGAACTGGAATTTGTGTCCCAAAATTCCCAAGAGTAACTTTAACTTTAACTTTATTCGCATTTATATACCGCCCTATCTCCCTTGCGGGACTCAGGGCAGTGCACAGGCAATAATAAAATGCTATAAACAATAAATACAATAAAATATCTTAAAAATAAATTAAACTAAGAGACCTGTGCTAAAATTTCAATAAAACCCCTACTAAACTACTAACTTCTCCCCCTCATAGCTACTTCCCATTACTGGCTCCCATCACTCAATCAGTTTCAAAGAAGATATTTTTGAGATGGTCAATTTCAGTGTGGGCTGGTATGCAGCAGCTGCGTTCCATTCCCAGCCATCCAACTTTGAAACTGTGTCTCAGGGAGATACAGTGAACAGTAACGCCTTTCCATTACAGTAGTCTACAGTAGCATTACAGTAGTCAAGTCGGGATGTCACGAATGCTTGAGTGACTGTGCGAAAGGCAGCCCGGTCCAGTAAGGGGCGCAATTGGCGCATCAGGCGTACCTGATGGAACGCTCCCCTGGCCACGGCTGCCACATGGTCCTCCATGGACAGCCGGGAATCTAGGAGGACACCCAAATTGCGCGCCCTCTCCACGGGGGCCAGTGTTTCGCCCCAATGGCCAGAGTTGGAGTTACCTGGCTGAACCGGGCCGCCAGAAACCACAGCCACTCAGTCTTGGACGGGTTGAGCTTGAGTTTGTTACTACCCATCCAGATCCGTATGGCCTTCAAACACCGGGACAACACCTCTGCGGCATCGTTGGGGTGGTCTGGGGTGGATATGTACAGCTGAGTATCATCAGCGTACAGATGATATCCCACCCCAAAACCACGGATGATCTCGCCCAGCGGCTTCATGTAGGTGTTGAACAGGAGGGGCGAGAGGACCGACCCCTGAGGAACGCCGCATAAGAGGGGCCTCGAGGCCGACCTCTGCCCCCCTGCCAACACATATTGTGACCGACCAGAGAGGTAGGACGAGAACCACCGCAAAACGGTGCCTCCCAGGCCCAACCCCCCCAGTCGGTGCAATAGGATACCATGGTCGATGGTATCAAAAAGCCGCTGAGAGGTCTAATAGGACTAGGATGGCTTACAATGTTAAAAAGAGTAAAACAATACACATATGTATACAATAAAAGTATCGTTTTCAATAGTACTTACACTCAGTTGATTGGAATGTAAGATGGCAGCCTTAGAATACTTTTAGTCTAAGTAAGTCTTAGGCACACATAAATCCTACGTGTTAGGCACACATAATAGAATAAATTTCACTGGACTCAACAAAATAGATGTCTGAGGGGATTTACCTGCTCCATGACCTTCTCCACATGGATCAACTTATTTGTACCTTAAGATTTGCAGGAAAGTCTTTTTTTTAGCCTTCTCCTTTATGAAATACAGTTTCAGTCGGACATGCTTAGAATGAATGATAAGAGGTAGTTCAAAAATCTTTGAATGTTGAAAAATACACATTAATATACATTGGACACATGACTTCCAAGATTCATTGTGAAACTTCATTTTGTTTTGGATCAGGAGGGAAAACTTTTAAGTCCTCTCAATGCTGCTCTGATTTGTGTGAGGCAAATAATATAATTTAAAGCAACAGGGAAAAGTAGAAAGTTATTTGAAACTTTCTGTCTTGTTCCTAAATACACTAAGTCTTGCAGTTTTAAAAATATGGATTGCACACAATTTTTCTCTCAGGTCCAGAAGATTACAAGACTGCTGTAACTTTAACAGTTGAAGATTTAGGAGCAATATCTTCTCATATATTTCTTCACACTTTGTCTACACGATCCTCTAAGCTATCAGAAACAGCTTACAGGTTTTCTGCAATTGCTGGCATTTTTCTCAGAAGTTTTGTAACAACTGCAAAAAACTCTTTTGCAAAATTCCAGTCTCAGCAAAATCAGTTTGGTCCTTATATATCAAAATTGTAATTATCTAGTCAGCAGGAGGGAAAAAAATAAAGCATTGATTAAAGTTAAAGCAAAAGCTGAAACTATTAAGTGTTAGAGTGCAGTATGCTAATATCTAAAGCAGAAAAAACAAAATGATTAACGCAGTGAAAAATGGATTGAAGTACTAGAGATAGGATATCCTCATTGCAGATTCCACATCACTCTGAACCTATTTCAGGAGCAGAAGAAATGTGAACATAGATCTAGCCGAAACAATACGAAAAAGCATTACTTCTTTAATATATCAAAGAAGTAGGCATGCTTTTGGAGAAAGAGTAGCTTTTTGTTGTCAAGAAATTATTAAAAGTTATCAAAAGTTTTTCAGGAGATTTCTCAAAGATTTATGTTAGGAGTAGCTGCAATTTCAGAAAAAAAAGATTAGATGAGATTTCAGGGTAGATTAAACTTCTCATTAAAACTGAGTAGGAAGCTATGAGATACAGTTTTGGACACATCTGCACATCCTGATTACCCCAGTGGAAAGAAACCCAACGTATCTTTTGAGAATATAAGGGACCTGGTTTCAATCTCCTCTAGAAGGCATCTCTCTTCTCAGAAAAGAGGTCTGGAGCAGTATTGGAGGAAGATTTGGAGCATATCTGTTTGAATTCTATATTAGGGACTACTTTATGACTATATTATGATGATAAAAGCAATGAAATGTCAACATTTTCCCACTCTTATTAGGTCCAGTGATATTTATTTAGTGGCCGTGTATATGGTGACCTGGTTCCTTCTGGGCAGGGAAGTGTCCCAATGTAGGAATATTCTGGTTATATGACAAAACCCTCTGAGTCATAAAAATGGCTTTGGATATGACTTGTGGTCGGATCCATTCTGTGTAATTGCCCTCTTTGAGCAAAGAGCTGGTATCTCCTGACTCAATATAGGCATTGGCATGTTCCCTCCTCACACCATCCTGGGACCTAACCATTTTACACAGCTTTATTATTTATATAATAATTTTATTAAAATTACTGCAGTTGATGGTCCACAACTGATGAGAACCCTGTAAAGGTAAAAGATTATTTAAATCCATTTAAATGAGATTTCAGCCTGGGATTGGTATGGACACAGTTGTGGTCATAGAAAATCTGTCCAGATCGAAGTATTATATCCATCTTTGTGGTCCTTGATCTCTTAGTGGCTTTTGGTACTGTCAATCATGGTATCCTTTTGAACTGGCTCTAGAGTTTGGATAGGGGGCCTTGTTGCTATAATAGTTCTCCACAAATTATTTCAGTCAGTACTGATTTTTTTTTGGAGGGGGGAGAGGTTACTCCCTAGATCCCTCCTTTGTTGCCTACCACAGAGTTCATGCTCCCCTCCTTCTATTTAACATCTACATCAAGCCTCTGGGTAAGATTGTACACCAGTTTGGCTTTGATATAATTAGTTTGATTAAAGTTCTACCCCACTCATCTCAGTTAAGTTGCATGATGAATCAAATGAATAAATGGATGAGCACCCTTAGACTTAAATCAAAACAATATTTACATATTTACAATATGTATTTACAATAGTACAAAACAGCATGCTTAATGACTCAATTTTACCTGGTCCCAGTCTACGTAATTCAAGATTGTATTGAATCCAACAATCACGATATCAACATAGATGAGTAAAACCGCAACATAGCAAAAGGGTAATTAAAAGTTAAAGATACTTTTGAATCAAATTCTATTTCTCATGGTGACATGGATGCTGTCACACAATTTTCTTCAACATAGTATATAAATTATTTATCATTGCTTTCTTCCAGGATGTTATTCAGCTTTAGTGTAGCTATGGTGTTCCCTGGTGTTTTATTTGAATAAAAATGATGATTGGCCCTGATAATCTCTGCTAGATGCTGCCATCTTCTAACACTCATAAGAAATTAATTTAAGCAAACCATTTTCAGAATTGAGGGCTTATATAGCTAGAATCAGGGACGCCGTGGCTCAGTGGCTAAGATACTGAGCTTGCCAATCAGAAAGGTTGGCATTTCGGTGGTTCGAATTCCTAGTACCACATAACGGAGTCAGTTCCCATTATTTGTCCGAACTTCTGACAACCTAGCAGTTCAAAAGCATGTAAAAATGCAAGTAGAAAAATAGGAAGCACCTTTGGTGGGAAGGTAACAGTGTTCATGTACCTTTGACACTTAGTCATGCTGGCCACATGACTACGGAGATGTCTTCAGACAGTGCTGGCTCTTTGGCTTTGAAATGGAGATGAGCGGAGTTCATTCCCTAGAGTTGGGAATGACTAGCATTTATGTGCGAGGTGAACCATTACCTTTTATAGCTAGAACAACAGAATCTGATTATGCGCCAACTTATACCTGTTAAACCCTTTAGAAGAAAATCTCTTTGTGACTCAGTTTTTTAGATGTGTGGTGCAAAGGCCTATGTTCCTTAAATATTCAGCATCTCCACCTGACTTGGACTTTAAGCTCTTTACCTATGATGACCTGAATCCGACTCTGAACTTCTCAAGATTTTATATCTGAGTTCAAAGCAAGCCACTCAATCGTATCTTCTGATGAGGCCCCATTCCAAGGAAGCAGAATTCCCTCCTGATATTGAACCCCAATTATTTTCTGCAGCTCTGTCACTGAATTCATAGACAATGAGATGAATAGTGGTATAGTGTTAAAGTGAAGTCTATCAGGCATGTCCCTGTTCTCTTTAGATGGGATTGTTTATCATGATATACTAGTATATGGCATATAGAAACTTTTCCAAACCAGGTCTCCTCCTGATTTTGGGTACTATATTTCTCAATGGCTAAATTATTCTTCACGGACCTTTGGAAGTTACAGTCCCCAAACATTGAGGACTTCAAATCCTGTGAAGGGTCTCACAGGATTCCAACCATGTGGAATCTAAAAGGCTATATATATATATTTAGCTATTTAAAAGAGGTCACCTCCAGGAGAGATGGGCAGCATAAAGATAGATGAATGAATGAATGAATGAATGAATGAATGTTGGATGGATGGATGGATGGATGGATGGAAGGAAGGAAGGAAGGAGGGAAGGAAGGAAGGAGGGAGGGAGGGAGGGAGGGAAGGAAGGAAGGAAGGAAGGAAGGAAGGAAGGAAGGAAGGAAGGAAGGAAGGAAGGAATTTTGTTTACATTATCAGTCCTTTTTCAAAGAATAACCAGGACGTTTCAAATGAAGATTACAATTCCTCATTCTTTTTCCCAGTAAAAAAGAACTCTAAATTTCTGACCTTTAAAATAAAATTCCTATTTCTCATGTATTAGGAGCAGATCCCGTGAGGAGTTTATTCATATGGACACTTTAATTCCACTTACAATTAAGAACATCTAACAGAATGAAAGAGCATAAACACCAATTGTTACAGCCTCATAAATAATAACAGTGGACATCTACATTGGTTATAAAATTTTTCAGAAGGATAGAGCAGATTAAATAGTGGAAGAAGATACTTTTATTAGCCACGGAAATGGCCCAAAGCTAGTTTTAATGAGGTGTCTGAAGATTTGCTCTCTAATGGGAAAACCTGTCATGGATTTAAATCCCATCTAACTTGCAGTTTGGCTTCCCACTGTTTTAATACTCTCTTCCATGGCTGATTTGCTCAGTCAATTTTGAGGTTATTCAGTATCATCCAAACAGAGGTGAAAGTAACAAGAAGCAGTCACAATTCCTGGACTACTTAGATCCACAATTTGTCTTGTAATAAAAACTGTCGAGAGACGTTAACATGGAGAACATACATATCTAGCCTTGTCATTGCTTGTTATGGTGGATTCTACAGCAGATCCCAAAGCAATTGACTCCATAAGAAGCAGTGCTTTTTCTAGCTTTGTAATAATCCCATTTCAGGGTGATACATTACATTCTTGTTTTGACTCATGTCATCAGTCTGTGCAGGGCTCTGTAACACCAAACAAACAAGGTGCCTGTGAGTCTTGTAGGGAGGAAAACCCAGTAGGGGAGATGATATATCATATGTCATTCTAAAGTACAGCATCTGAAGTACTAGTGTGCTTGAGCGTGATGTGCCATTTCATTTTTTTAAAAGCTATTTAGTTATACTAAAACCCTTGCACTGGTTAGTTAGCCTCTTAAATTATGTTAAAAAGTTGAATTTTGTAGTTTTACAGGTAGTCCTTGACAGGGGTGGGTTCCTGCCGGCATTACTACTGGTTCAGTGTGCACAAAATGTTGTACCACATGTATGTGCATTTGCACCTAAAAGGATCTGTGCATGCACACAACATTAGAAAAGGGGAAAAAATTCAATAAAGATTGTTCTGCACATGTGCAGAACAGAAAATCAAGATGGCGGCCCCAAGGAAAGAACCAGTTCGGGTTACTACCTACTCAGCCAAACTGGTCTAAACCGGTAGAAACCAACCTCTGGTCCTTGACTTACTACCACCTCAGCCTAAAAGTTGTGTTGCTAAGCATAATAGTGGTTAAGTGATTTTTGTCCCATTTATGACCTTTCTTTCATTGTTGTTGTTAAGTTAGCAACATGGTTGTTAAGAAAATCTGGCTTCTCCGTACACTTCGCTTGTCAGAAGTTCATGAAAAGTGATCACATGAGCAAGGACACTGCAACCATCATAAATGCATGCCAAGCATACAAATTTTGATCACCTGATTATAGGGATGCTGCAATAGTCATAAATGTGAAAAACAGTCATATTTTTTTCCAGTGCCATTGTGACTTTGGTCACTAAACAAACAGTTCTAAGTCAAGGACTTCTTGTATTACTTTTCAAATCTTATTCATAAAGTCTGTGGAAGAGATAAGAATGGAAAGAAGTTCCCAAAGGATACTGACCAAAGGTGTATCGAATTTAACATTCTGCTTCCCATTGTAAGATTAGATTCCTATGGGAATCGCGTAGGCAGGCTATTAATGTAACTGCACCTTTCCACTGTTGTTGCCATCAAACAATATAATTAAGTAGCTCGTGATCTTGAAAGCAGTATACATTCATCATCAGGGGAAATCCATTGTGATTTTTCATGCATTGAAACTTTAACAGAATCTTCATTGATTTTGAGCATTTTATTTCTGTCTGGCTTCAGTGACTACGGATGCTTCCTCTACACCCCAGTCATTTGCCTAATATAGATTTTTTTTTTTTAACTGCAGATTGGGTTCACGGAGGTTTGTGCCTTAATCATGTTTACTTTAATTTAATTGTATTGCAGCAGAATAATATAGAGTTTATAGTACTTTTATTTTAATTTTGCTTTTTAAATTGCTTTGTAGGATGAAAGAAAGATATATTTTGCCAATGGTCAATTGATAGAGAGAGACTTACCTTATCTAACCTCCCAAAAGGAATAAAAGTTTTTCTTTAATTTCTTTGTTTGTATCTATTGAACACCCGAATTCTTGTGACCAAGTTATGGGGCCCTTATAAGAATAAAAAATGTAAAAATTCCTATTAGGCATAGCTATTATTTTTAAAAGTTCATTATGATTTATTTTTATTAATTAAATTTAGAGACTACCCATCTCATTCAAAGAGTGACACAATGAGGGAACCTCTAAAGTGTAATAGCCTCCGTTGTTTCCCCAAACTTATATGCAACTGCAGTTCACTGTCACAGATGATTTTCTGGAGACAAAAAAAATAGATAAATCAGCTTTGTTTAAAAGAAAGTAAAATATTTGGTTTGAGCCAAGAATAATGATCAAATGTAAAAGACTACAACTGACACTACAGATTAAAAAACAGTAAGTGGTATGATAAAAGAACATTTCTAGATAGAAAAGAATTCACTACATGTTGGTTTTTCACATGTTATATAAACTTGTATATAAATCCAACAGATACACAAGCCTTCCAATTTTTTGTATGTTTTAATTATTGGTTTTTCCATGGGTAATCTGTAGATTATCCATTTTTCAGAGTATTTTGGTTAAAAATTTAAGATTCAGCTTATCTACAGATGGGTTTATCCGTGGGTATATATGGGATAGATGGTATTTTTAAAAAGTATTATCTGTATATAAATTGCTCAACTTACAACCATAAAATTTATCTTATTAAGTAAGACATTTGTTAAGTGAGTTTTGCCCCATTTTTACAACCTTCCTTGCCACAGTTATTAAGTGAATCATTGCAGTTGTTAAATTAGTAACACAGTTGTTAAGTAAATGAGGCTTCCCCATTGATTTTGCTTGTCAGAAGGTCGCAAAAGGTGATCCACATGACCTTGGGACACAACCAAGGTCATAAGTATGAACTAGTTGCAAAGCTACATGTGAATTTTGATTACATGACCATGGGAATGCTTCAAAGGTCATAACTGTGAAAAACAGTCATAAGTCACTATTTTCAGTGCCTTTGTAACTTTGAATGATTGCTAAATGAACTGTTGTACATCCAAGAGTACCTGTAGTTGCAAATTAGCCCATTCACACAAAAAGCAATCCTAATTTTGTCACCAAAAATTCTCATCTTATTCATGACTATATTTGGTATAATGTAAAAGAAAAGGTGAATCTTGCAAAATTGACATTTTCTAGGCATTTTTGATATCCTACTTCTCTGCACATTTACTTGAAGCTAAGGTCACAGAGTTCAACAAAGCTCACTCCAGATAAATGCTGAATTCATCTTTAAAGCATAGAAGTCTTTCCAGGGTTAATATTTTTTGGGAGGTGAAAGAAAGGCCATTAATCGGGCTAGCAAACATTTCATATATAATATTTTTTGCTCAGCTCCACACGGATGTCAGTTTATTTTCTGAAGAAAATAGTTATTTGCTGATATTGTCAAAGAGGAAATTGTTATTAGACTACATTATGCTGCCATCTTTGGCCTGAGATATTTTTTTTCAGTCTCCCAATTGTCTAAAATTATAGCACCAGATTAGATCAAAAACCCAAGAAAAAATATACATATTTCCACTTGTTAATACAATTGGACTCTAATTAGGATTTAATTACATTCTTAAGGAGTTTATTCAGCTCACATCTTTCCTGTTTTTTCCACTGTGTATTCATCAAAGGCAGGCAGTTTATTAGTAAATGTAACACCAGGTATATAAACTACTGTCTCCATCCTACTGACGTATTTATGTCGTTTAAATGCAGTCTGTGTCCAGTAATCATACAACAGATCTTATGTATAAACTGATCCTAGGCAGCTATTTTACTTTTTCTCATACCATCTGCTCATTATTACGCAGATATGAGAAAACAGTTATATTTAGAAGACCAATGTTGGAATGGAGGATATGACTAAATGATATTAGATCAATTATTAGCAATTGACAAGAGATCAACACAAAATAACGATCGGATATGGATGTATGATTCCCAGGCCAATATGCTAATTTAGTTCCTTTAGCTGAATTACCATATTTTTCAGAGTATAAGACACACTTTTTTCCCTCAAAAAAGAGGGTGAAAATCTGGGTTTGTCTTATAAACTGAATACAGCATTTTTGGCCTCCTAAAACCCTGCCCCCTTTGCAAAAATGACCGTGCATAGCCTTTAGGAGGCTTCCAGGGGGCTCCTGGGGGCTGGGGAGGGCAAAAACCAGTGAAAAATGGGCTGTTCTTTGCTCGATTTTGCCTCCACAGCCCCGAGGAGCACTCTATAAGCCTCCTAAAGGCTATGCATGCCCTTCTTTTTTGACAAAAAAGGGCCCGTTTTTGGAAAAAATGGGCCATTTTTTGCTCATTTGTGTCCATCCCCCCCAGCCCCCAGGAGCACTCCTAAAAGCTATGCATGCCCTGTTTTTGATGGATAAGGCCCCATTTTTACGGATTTTTTGGGAGGTCTTCAGAATGCAAAACCTTTTTTTTTTTATTTGCCTTTTCTCACTTTTTTGGGCTAAGATCAAATGTAGTATCTGTTCTTATCAGTTTAATCACCTCTTCAAAATCTTGGTGCGTCTTATACTCCGAAAAATACAGTATATCTGCAACAAATGATCTTGAAAGCAATTTTCCACAGACACAATGAGTACAGGTTTATTAACCACATTTTAGCCTAGCATGTTACATGGCTCTAGTCCATATGGTGAGTTTATATTTTAGTGTATTGTA